>OY728145.1:1155575258-1156825258 GCA_963277665.1 Viscum album
TTTCATATCCAAATTTACTAAATCCATGAATATTTAATCCTTGTATATCCTCATCATAGATAAAACTCAATGATCCTTCCTACTCAACGCATTTTACACCTTTTTTATCTTCCCATGGTGGTAGTGTTTTACACATGCATAGTCCTTGAGTAGTTCTAATTATATCCTTTGCCTCATGTTGTGATCTTTCTATGTGAATATATACTTCATAATTTTATAATCCATATATATATATCACATATTTCACCATAAATATAGTGTCTCCTTATCTTTAATGAAAATATTATAGTTTCCATCTCAAGATCATGAGTTGGATAGTTTTTCTCAGGGGACTTCAATTTCCTTGATGCATAAGAAAAAAATCTATCATTATTAATAAGGAAACACCCTATAATTCTATTTGATGTATAATTGTATATAAAAAACCCTTAATTACTAGATGGTAAGGTTAATATTTATATATTAATTAATATCTTCTTTAGTTTCTCAAATATTCCTTCACATTCCTTTGACCATGTGAATCTGAATCCTTTATGTGTCAACTTGGTTAACATATTAGATAATAGGAAAAAAAATTCAAAAAATAACTGATAATAACAAATTAATCTAGGACAATTATGTATCTCATTTATATTTTTTTATGCAGTACACTCTTTAATAACATTTATCATTGTAGTTTCAATTGATATTTCATCCTTAGAGACAATATAGCCAAGAAAAAAGATACTTTTTGAATATAAAATTCACACTTACTAAATTTCCCATGTAGATCCTTCTCCCTTAGAGTGTAAAGGATGATTCATAACTAGTTTTTTTATCTTTATATCTCTTAGATTATATCAATATATCATTATTAAAAAACACAAAGAATTTATCTATATAATCCTTGAATGCGCTATTCATTAAATCCATGAACACCAAGGGTGTATTGTTTAACCAAAAAGGCATCACTATGAACTCATAATTCCCATACCTTATGTAAAATTCCATTTTTGGTATATCATACTTCTTGAATTTTAATTTATAATAACTAAAATTGATATCAATCACTGGGAAGTGTTGATCCCCTTATAATTGTTCAATCATGTCATCAATGCAATGTAATGGATATTTATTATTTATAGTAATAGCATTGATTTCTCTGTAATTGATGAAAAAATTCATAGATCCATATTTATTTTTCAAAAATAAGATAGGTTCTCCCCATGTTGAAACACTAGGAATCATGAATCCTTTATCACAAAACTTTTCTTATTATTTATTTAATTACACTAACTCTATTGAATTTATTCTATATAGAGGATTATATATGATCTATGTTTCAAGGATGAGATCAATAGATAATTAAACCTCATGATTAGGTGAATAACTAGGTAATTACTTGGGAAATACATCAATATTATCCCTTATAATGGATATATCCTCATTTCTAAGGACATCCTTTAAAATAATTAATTTATCTTCTCATATAATTTCATTAAGATGAGCCACTATAGGTGGTTACAAACATGAATCTGGTAAGGAAGTCTCTTCATTAAAAATAAGGGATTATATTAAATCCTAGGATATTTTAATCTCTTTCTCTTGATAATAAATCCTTTCATTATACTTTGATGGCCAATTCAAAATAAGGATTATCTCAAAGTCGACCATTGCTATAAAATCAAGTTTTTCAATAAAAAAAACCCCATGAATTGTAATAGGGATGTATTAATATGAATTTATCACTATAATATTTACATAAATAGTTTTAACTAACAACTTATTCCCTGGTTCATTAGTGAATGATTCAAACTTGCATAACATGAATGAGTGTGTGGATCTAGAATCAGATAATGTATTAGTTAACTTTGATTTTATGATTGAAGAAACTGTTATTACATCACTTGGATCCTTGACTTATGATATCATGATAGCATAGGATTTTCATTTCTCTTCTATCTTTTTATGGGGTGGATTCCCTTAATGTTTGGGGAATTGATCTGAATAGTCCCCCATATTCTTACAATTTAATAATTATACATTTTTGGATTCTCTATTTTCCTTGAACTTGTGATATTAATGGACCATATATCTACACTTATATCATACTTACATTCCCTTTAAGAAATAATTGGGGCATTTATTCCAACAGTTATTTTTTTATTTAAATTTCACCCTTCACTTATTTTCCTTTGCTAAATTATTTTGAATGGTGCTTATCCACCTTTTTCTTCCCTTTTTACCCTTTGAATGTAAAGGAATTGGAGAACTCCTTATTAGTATTTATGGAACTTGTCACAATATCCACATAAGATGAAATTATTGAGTGACTAATTCCATTCTAAGACATTTATTTAATCTATAAAATAATATATCAATATTTATTTCAATGTTATATATATAATCTATAGTATATCTTTATATACTTGTAAATTTAGCCTCATATTCAGTAAAATCTTCCTCTTATTTTTATCTTATATTTATAATTTCCTTTCCATGTTAACTCTTTTACCATTAGGAAATTATTTCTCTAAGAATATTACATTAAATGATTTCCACTCCATTCTTTTTATTTATTCCTCCTTCTTGGTGTTTTGAATTAAAGACCACTATTGGTATGCATCTCTCCTTAGATGATATACATTCATGCTAAACTTATCTCTTTAACTACATCCCAAAGTAAGGAATAAATATATACTCTAAATATTTTATCCTTTTATCTACTAATAATGAGTTAGTGGTCTCATTTAAAGCTAGAGGTCATTACCGCATAAAGCAATCCATCGTTGTTACCCCATGATAAAGTGTACTGGTGGTTCTATACGAGAAAGGATATTTTTCATAACCTAATTTAACTACTCTAATATATTCACAATCTTCTCATCTCAACACAAATATCATTAATTTTATCATGATGTAAATATCTACATTAATTATGGGTATTGAAATGGTTTCAATTGTTATATTAGGTGTCATTTCTAAAAAAATTAATATAATTAATTAATTGATGAATAAACTACGAATCATATATCATAATACATAATTCCTAAACATTTATTTGAAATTAATTTCATTTAATCTAGAAATTTTTCTTAAATATCCTAAGTTTTCCTAAGGTTTCAATATCTAACTATGTTCTTCTAAATCTATTTCCAAAGGTTTCTATTAAACTTACTCTAATACCAACTATAACACCCTAACTCCAATACCCTAGAGCGGATTATTATTTTATTACAATATTAAAAAATTAATATATCACATTACACAAGATCTAATGTTTTAGCAGTATCAAAAAACTAGATACATAAAATTACATTATATTACATTGAAAACTTAAGATACATCATATGAAAATATAAAAAAATGTTTTGTCTCCTTGAAATTTCATACCTCGTATGTAGTATTCTTCATGGTTTTTTAGTTAAATGGGAAACAATAATGAAAATGGGTGATATATAATTCTCAATAAGGTGTAGCATACAGTGGAATATATTATAAAATAAACAAGTCATGAATAATATGGTAGGAATAAATGATAGTAAAATAATTATATATAACTGATCATAAGATCTTGAAATAAATATATGGATAACATGATAATATAAATAATTATATTGATAAAAATCAGAGATTTCATGGTAATGGAATGAATAATATCAAAAATCTTAATCTTATCATCAATACCTCATGCTCAAACATATTATATACTATCAAGAACTCATGAAAATACATTATAATTAAAAAGATAATGCATACACCAAATTACTCAATCTATTTTGTCTCATGATAACTGTCTATGAATCGAGGGGATATATAATTTTAAGCCTTAATAATTAATAATAAGTCTAATTAATTCATCATATGAAATAAATGTATGACAATAAAATACATAATCAACTTTCCTTAGTAATCAATAAAAATTCGTATTGAGATAACAAACATAAGTGATGTCAATAATTTCCCCAGTCAATGGAACAATATGGCTATCTAGGTGAATATACCACATTCAACTTGGAAACAAAATGATATTGAAAATTTAATGGAAAGAAAAATTATCAAAGTAATGATAATGACGAATTAGTTATGATTACTTCCATGGTGTTGGGGAATCAATAGGAAATAATCCTTCATTATGGTTTGTAAATATCTCATCTGTTAACCGATCTATATAACCCTGGAGAGTTAAACCAAGTGTGTTGTTAGGCCCACTAGTTATGAACTGAGTGAAATTTTAGTTAATACCCAACCATACTTTTTGTGTTATTATCCCTAGGTAAATTTATGTGAGATCCCACATCCACTTTTTTTATCTAGATAGGGATTTCATTTTTCAAAAACAATATGCTCTTTACTTTACCAAAATTTTGGGATGTTTTATGGATATATGAGTTTTTGATAATTATAACAGCTTATGAAGGTATTATAATGATAAGAAATGTTGATATATAATTGAATATATGAAAAGTATCTTTTAGAAATGAATCATAATAACATTTCTCATTGAACAGAAAAGTAAATGTAAAGATTTCAAAAATAAGGGTATAGAAGAGGTTAAAAACCCCTATTTTGGAATAATAACATATTATGAAAAGGTTATAATGAGAGAAAATAAGTAATATATCAGTAATAATATATCAAATGGATTATAATAACTAGGAATAATAATCATGGTTGTATATTTTAAATAACATTATAATAAAATAAACATAATTGAAAAGGGAAGAGGAGGATTGGAAACCCTTACTTGAAATATAGCTTTTCAAAGATTGATAAGAACTCCTTAGAACATTAGAAAATCCTTGATGGGACTCTTGAGAGGTAAAATGAGAGGGAATTATTTCTCCATATATATTTGGTGAATATTAATGGGAGATTTGGTGGAAGTGAGATCCTTTTATAAGTGAAGATGAGGGATATTTCCTTGTAAACTTAAGTTAGGTGAAGGGTAAAGGTGGAATCACATGGGATTTATGTGAGTTAGGTAAGGTAATGTTAGTGAGACATATGATTATGAATTTCCAACATAAAAAATATCTTCTATAAGGTTTTTTTCATTTGAGTTTTATAAAATTCAATCCATGGTTGGTTACCTCTTTTACCATTTATTAACTTGTTTGATTATTTATCATGTTAATTATTTTTTACCAAAAAATTAAGATGACCCCTATTACCAAATTTTGAAATGATGATTCAAAATTTGGGCTCAATTTAATCTAATACAATTTCTAAATATATTTAATTTTTAAATATAAACATAATATAAATATAAAAACTATTTTTGGACAAAAAATAATTTTTAAATATTAACAATTTTTATTCTTTTTTTCTATAAATTCCTAATTGAATGAGTGTGATATATTTTTTTATATATTAAAACATTAAATTGTAGTCATTTTTTAAAATATATCAATTAAATTTATTTATATAAAGATTAAAAAATTCTTATAAAAACATTTCTTTGAAAATAACTCTTTTATCTTTACCAAGATAACCAACTTTTACCTTGCTAACTTATTTTTTTATGCCTAAAAATGAAATTTCCATTATTACCTAATTTATATGTGTTGATTACAAATTAAAATTATTTTATATGAAATAATTCTATATCTATTTCAAATTTAATTATTAAATAAAAATACTTGTGTATTTTAAAATCACAAATTTTCTGCTTAATATTTGAAACACTTCTCCTAATAAATCTAATTTTATTCTATGACATATGTGTTTAATTATATTATTATTTATTGGTTAATTATTATTTATTATATTATTATAAAAAAATTATACATTTTATTGGGTAAATTAGTAAATAACGATTGGATATTTAGTTTTACAAGTGGTGTGGGATGAATGATGGAAACTGCTCAAGAAGCATGATGTCAGGAAGCTTGGTGAGAGGGGAAATGTAGTTATGATTGGTGGAAAAATGAGGGTAGTGTAGTGACAAATCAGATAGCATTGTAGGCCATTCAATTTGTGATTTCATTTAGAAATTACTTTGAGATTCACAATAATTATCATTTCTAGGGAGGGAGAAATTAGAAGGGTTAACCATAGCCATTAGATTAGTCAGGGATCAATGGGGGATCATCATACTGCATAGAATGTGGGTGAGAATTTTGATAGGATAATCCCCATCAGTGGTCCACACACTGAACCATCCCTCACATCGAGCTAGAGTGTTCAAGATATCCATGTGGCATCCCAGACCTGGACATGGGAAAATTCGGGTGGGGTTTAGAAAGTTAGGCACCCTAAACTAACTTGGCTTAGGGGTCCCTATGAACCAACCTCCCTCTAGGAATATCAACCAATTAGTCAAGTGGGGTTACATGGGTTAGATATACTCTAACCCAATACACCCTAGGTGGGGCCTGTGTGGAACCATGCTCTCACACCCCTAGTCATGCATGGGTGGACATACGCCCTAGGGACACCCTCCCCTGTTTTATAACACCTTGTGATGTTGGGATCCATGAAACCACTGATCACCAGAAGAAAAACATCAAAATATTCAATCATGGAACAAAAATCTGAAAATTATATAATTATAATAATTTTATGAACTCAATGTATCATAACTAAGAATACAAACCACACCCTAGTCTTTGCACTGGATCAACACCCTCACGCACTCAAGAAAAAAACACTCTTTTAAAAAAATAACCCAAGTGGAACTCACATGCACTTTAGGTATGATAATAATAATTTTTTATGGTTTCGAAATTAGTAACACATCCATGGGATAACATTGATACTTCCATTAAACTCACAGAATAAGAGAATATTATAATCATAATCATAAAATTCAACTGATATTAGATAACTACAATTTAAAGTTATAAGTAAAAAATAGTCCACCCTGTCTATTTATAGTAGGGACCAGTGGGTCAACCGGTTCCACTACCTCCAAGATTCATGGAGGACCCATTGTTGGTCTTGGCCACCCCAATCACTAATAAGTCACTCTACCTCAACCATGTATGGTGAATAATTAAAGACCTTCTCATGCATCCCATGGATAATTTATATACAACCTTTAAAAACTGCTAAAAACACCTTATATAACACCATCAATGTGATTTTTAAATAATCCATATCTTCTAAAATTCTATTATTTAGACATTTCCACTTGAACTCCTAGATCCAAAACATGTCCTTTATACCAATCTTCCTATTACCAATCTCTTGAATTTGTGATACTTCATCAATTTGAGTCCCTGGTTTCAGAGTTACTACTTATGAATATAAGAAATAGAACATGAAATAAGACTTCATGTTTTCTTATAAATATCCCACTTAAATACACAATTCAATGATTCAATGTTACTTTGATGCTTGGGAAAAAATATTATCTTCTTTCTTTTTTCATCAATAGTCTGCATATTCATTCTACCTTCTAGTCACCCAAGTCCCACTAAGGGGTAATGTTACCTTAGACTTTCCCAAACTAATACCTTGTTAAACATGTAGATTGAATTATAACTTTTTTGATATTCTATAGCTTTATCACCCTATCCTTATTCATCTTTTGCATTAAATGATACTTCAACTCAATGTCATTTTATATGAATGAAACACTCATTTTTAGCCAAATTAATTATGTATGACTGTAATTGGATGTCATCCCACTTTTTTAAATCCTTTTGAGTTCCTCCAATAACACTTAATCTAGATCAATTCCTCCCCTAATTTCATGAAAACTATATACTATACCTTTTGGGGGATAGTACAATAATTGGATACAACCTCAACATCCAGCATATGGTTTACCCTCCAAAGGTAAACAAGCGGATTATGGTACACTTCCATGAATCTATATACCCTCCAAATTCCATATAAACATACCCCTATAATAGATGATTCGTTTTGGAATTTAAGGATTCATCTTCCAACCCTTTAAAATATTAGATAATCCAATTTATAGCTTCTTAGGTATCTTTTCCTAGATTCCTATAAACTGACCAAAAACTCCTAATAATTGGTAAATGTATGGATTTGTACAAAACATGATTTAAATAATACTTTCAACCATTTATGAAAATAGAATTGTATCCATGTACTCTGTATTATCTCCTATTTACAATGTTTTCTCATTGAATAACTTGAAGTGTTAAATCAATGGGGTTTACACATGTTTATATTCGGTAATTTTAAATTTAATGATGAACATATGGATGTATTATCTATGAAGAAAAAAAATCTCTTATATTCCTCTCTATTTTAATCTGCATATCCAAAATATTCTTAGTTTCCTAGACATACAACATATCAAAACTTCAGAAAAATCATTTTTCACCAACTAAATCCATTTTATGTCTATACTCACCAAGCGCATGTCATCCATGTACAAGAGAAGGATGATATAACCTCCATACTTGAATACCTTCTAGTAGCAGCAATGGTTTGATTTGATCTAGATGAACTCGTTTTTAGAAATAAATTCATCAAAATTGGGGTTCCATTTCCATGGTGTTCACTTAAAACCATACAAGCTTCTTTTCAACTTATTAACCAGACCCTCATTCCATTTTATCATGAAACCGTCTGGTTTATTTATAAATATATCCTCCTCCAAATCACCATAAATGAGCATCATCTTTATATACATATATTCTAGATATATACTTTCAAAAACAAATAGATTCAACACTATTAGAATAGTTATATATTTGAAAACATATGATAAAATTTATAATAAATCTGTTCCTTCCTTCTGTTGAGACCCTTTGAAAACTAAACTGGACTTATACCACTTTTTATCATCCACTTATTCTTTTAATAATAAACCCCATTTTTCGTCACTTTCATCTAATTTGGTAATTCTATTAGCTCCCATGTTTTATTTTCATGCAATGAATCCTTTTCATTTTTCATAGAAAACTTCCACTTTACAGAATCATTAAGACTTTCCAATTATATTAGTCTCTCAGGATCTCCTCTATCTATAAGATAACAAGTAATTAAGATCAATTCAAAACTTATAAACTAGACATCTGATCTAGATATACCTCTATAACTCAACCTATAGTTATACTAGTTCTGGAACCACTACTTCTAGAATTTCACCTTTTGATGCTTTTCCCCAAGCTTCCACTATTCATGAATTATCTAGTACATCTTCCATCCCTGATGATTCTTCTATAATTTCCATTCTCCATGAACTTTATAGAACTTATTACCTTCTAGAACTTATATTCAGATAAATTTTGATGTTTTAATTTGATTCTTATTCTAAACTCCATCTTTGAGAAAGTTCTTATATTTCCACAATATCTTCTCACTAAATAAAATTTTTCATCTCTTAATGGTATTTTTATTGTCATTATACCAAATTCAAAACCTAAAGTTTCCATCACCATACACAATAAAGAAATATTTTTGGGGATTTTCTTTGAGTTTTTTCTTTTCCTTGGAATCAATATGAACATAGGTAATATATTCAAAAACTTTCATGTGTGAAAATTTTGCTAGTTTTCCAAACAATAACTTTTCTTGAATCTCCTACTCCAATGGTGCAAAAGGACTTCAATTCAGAAGTTAAGTTACATAGTTGAATTCTTCCTCCCAAAACTCATTAGACATTTTAGAATGTAGTCTCATACTTCAACCCTTTTCTATTAGTTTTTCGTTCATCTTCTCTAATATTCCATTCTATTCTGATATTACTATAATATTCTTGTTTAACCTAATTCCTTTTCTCTAGAAAAAAGATCTAGAATTACCTACTACTATATTATCCATCATTATCATACCTTAAGTACTTATGATTATTTTTTTCATCTTTCTCCACCATGTATCTCTATCAAATGAACACTTTGAAAACCATGGATTTATTATTAAGGAATTAAAATCATACTTTCCTTGTTAAAACATCAATGAATATAACAATGTATAATGACCCTCTATGAGAATGAATTGGTGCGGGTCCCCAAACATTCATATCCATGATCTCTATCTTTAGAGACTTAGTTCTTCTTAATTTTTTGATAAATGACACTTTTCTATACTTTCAAAATATTCAAATCTCACAAGATCGAAAATCTATATAACTGATCTTTAGTGTAGCTATTTTCATTAATATTCGCATGTTATTCTTAATTATGTGCCCAATATTGAAATTTCATAAGTCTAGACTTTCAAAATTTATTATTTCAGTAATTTTTTCTCCATTTGAAGTTTTCGCCAGACACAACGTACCATGTTTAACACCTCTAGACACAACCAAGGAACCTCAAGTAATCTTCCATACTCAATCTTTAAATCTTATTTCAAAACATGATTCATCCTAATAACCAGAATAAATTATATTATTTTGTAACCCCATTATGTATTGAACTCCTTGTAACTCTAGGAAGTTTCAATTTTACATTTAGTAACATCTCCCATCCCCATGATCTTGAGAGATTCTTCATAATCTAGATAGACCATGTTGAACCTACTATACATATAATTCACCATTCATTACTTCTTGTTCATAGGATAGAGATAAGACCTAGAATAAATGATCTATGGTTCCAATGAAATATTAACACTTTATAGTAAACCACTCTCATCTTCAGCTGTAGTGTTTATGGAACTTTAACTTCCAGAAGCTCCCCTTCTAGAATTCAACCTGCAATCCCTATAATATTTCTTTAGGTTCCCCTACTTCCCACAATGAAAACATATGGGTTTGGTCCTAGATAATTTATCTTGAATTTTCTTCTGTAATATATCATCTAATTTCCTCCAAAACTTCCCATTGAATGGAAAAAACTCTACCTTCCTAGTTGATCACAGTTTTTGTAGGTTCCTACACTTCCTTCCAATGAAGATATATATTCATAATGATATCAATAATTACCTTAAACACTAGGTTTGTCTTTATAAAATAATTTATTATAGAATTTTCCATCACATCCCATGATATTGAAATCGATGATAGTAATAACAAATCCCACACATATTCTGTGAACTTCATTTTAAATAATTCAAGATGAATCTGAAATATATTAAAGTCATTGACATAATCAACTGTTAGTTTTCCTTCCAAATTTATCATACCAAATAACCACTACATAATTAAAAATTTATTTATTATTGTTGGCATCTCATGCATATATTCTATGTTTTTAATCATCTACATTATAGTCATTACATCTTGAATGTTGTATGCAACATTCTATTAAAATGACATTTGTATCATTCCAAGTGTATTCCTATCAAGACTTTATTATTCCTATTTTTTATTACTTGTGATTTGAATCATATAAATAAATTATCATGGTTATTTTAATATTAATATTCATCTATCTATATTTTTAATAAAATAAAGTTTGTCTCGTCAAAATTCTCAATCCAAACCATACCTTCTAATAGCATCATTCTTTATTAAATAATTGTCTCCCAATGAAATAAAAAAAACATAGAGAAATTCATGTTACCTAAAGAGTATGTTTTCAAGTGTGTAGATCTATGCTGAACAAAAATATAGAACCCCACATCTATTCGAGTGTTTTGAATTAGTGGAAATTCAAAATTCCGTCTAGTCGGGGTGGATTTTCAGCCACTATTTGGATTTGTATTTTAAGGATTTTATCTCCTAAAATAAGTATTTTTAGACATGGGATGAGGCTAAAAAGGTATATTGGGTGCTCATCCTTGGGATTTTCAAGTAATTTACAAGGGTTTTCAGAGTAGTTTTCCTAGGGAGTATAGTTTGGGGTGTACAGTTTAGGGGAAACTATGTGGCACCATGAAGCTCAAGGAATTTTTAGTTCTTTTTCAATGGATAATGGCTTGTATGCATGTTCATAGCATATTTAAGGATATATTTAGTGAATATAAATAGGAAATTATTTGAAAATCTCATATAGGTTATAGAGCCACCCATATTTTTGGTGCATGTTTTGGTAAATAGTATGAAAAAAATGTGCAAGGTAGATGGATTGATACAGTTCCATCCACATGGTTGGCACATGGTTTGGCCAACCATGTGTCTAATTAAAAAGTTTTAAATTATTGAAATATATCCCCTTATGTTTTTATCCATTCCCCTCCCCCTCTTCCTCCTTTATACATTGGTAGACTATAGGGTCTCCCTTCCCCTTCCTCCTCCTCCAACCTTTTTTTTGGATGTTATTTGAATGATTATTTAGTGTTTCGATGCAACACTTCAACTCTGGTAACCTCTTTTACTCTCCACCTTCATCATCTCTAAATTATGGGTTCTTTTTTAAGGTATTTATATGTCTATTCCACCTAATAATAGTATAATTGACCAGGTATCTTGGGGATTCCACTTATCATGCATAGAGGAAATCCTAAGGCAAAATTTTCACATCGTTTCTCAGTGTTTTGATGAAGGTGTGATCTGATGTCAATTTTTTAAGGTTTTCTACGTAAAATTAAATAAAAATGTGTTTTATTGGTGTTACCTATTAGGTCTTTGGCCCAGATTGTGGTTACGGGTATGTTGTAAGTCCTTAGAAATCATTTGTTTGTGATTCTGATATTGTGAGAGCTTCTGGTAGGTTTTTTTTCACTTTTTCCTTTGGGGTTTAGTTTTCAATTAATTATAATTTTTTATGATTAATTGTTAAGATTTCATGGTGTGATATCACTACTTAGCGGGTGATATGGGACACAGTGGGCCTTAGTGAAGTTTTTAAACCTTGGAATTAAGGTGTAAAAACACCAAATACCATAGGTAGTACCTTTAACATAACCCATAATATTTCCTTTTTTCTAATTACGTTCATGGTGTGGTCATGTTGTCTTAATCAAGCCTTGATCCTTTTTAAATTAATTTTTTGTGGTTGAGGTTTCCATCATTAAATGTATCATTTTACATGCCTTATACTAGAGAAAATGGTAATTTCAAATGGATTACTTTGTAAGGAAATAACTTTGAAATGGATTGATGGTATTAAATTTCTAATTTCTATTTTAAATGGGATAAGAGGAAACTTGGGTTGAATCAAAGTTTGTGAAATGAAATTTTACAACCATCAATAATTGTGAATGGTTTTAACCTATTTGGGTCTAACAGAACGTTGTAGCATTCTCGTTGAGAAATGTATGAATATAAGAATCATTGGATTAAATTTTTTAATATGGTAATTAGTGTTTGATAATGGTTAAATACCTTGGTAAATTAAATGATTTAATTATGAATTCAAAATTGAATTTAGTAAATCATTTATTTAATGGTAATTGGCCCCTTTATGTGTTAAATCATAACATAATTAAAGTTTGATTTTATGTTTAATGAAATGGATGGTATTTTTCAAATGGTAATTTTGTTTTATAATTTTTAATGGGTATTAAAATGTAATATAGATCATGATGGCTTTGATAAAAGCGAACCATAGAATAGTGAGGTGTATCTTTAAGTGATTCCTTATAAAGTGAAGTGATGTTTAAAATTATGTAATGAAGAAATTAGTAAAGTAATTTATGTGATTAATGAAAATGGGAATGTCAGAATGAGAACCTAGATTTTATATAACATATGCTTCTTTATAATGTTAGTATGAGAACCCAGATTCCATATGTTACTCGATGATTAGGAATGTTAGCATGAGCATCCCAATTCCATGTAAAAGAAAATGACTTGGGAAGTCCATGAGGATTACCTAGACCCCATATAATAATCAATGTTTGTGAATGTTGGGATGAGTTCTCAGATTCCATTGGAATTCTATAATGAGGGCCTAGATTCTATGTAATGATTGATGAATGAGGAATGCCAGGATGAGGGATTAAATTCCATTAGAATTATAAGATGAGAATATAGATTTATTATGATACCTGATGATTAGGTAATGGAAATTTGTGAGATTGGATTCCAAGGGAATGTCGGGATGAGCATATATATTTCTTATGATGATTAATGAATGATAATGTTAGGATAAGAACTCAAACTTCGTATGATATCTTATGATACTGGATAATTCCAGGATGACCACATGGAATCCAAGTGTTTATTTATGGATGTTAAGTATTCATGATAGCTCAAAAACAATGTGGTTCCATCTAAAGATAGTAGGGTTGATTGGGTTCATAGACCTAATGATTGAAAACTATATAGTCATCCTCAGGTGTCACCATGAACCTAGGGAATCAATGGTTATTGACTTATTTATTTTAAATTGTTCACTGTTAAACTATTATAAAATTTTTTGTTTATAACACTCTTGTATATATTTATTATCAAACTAATTATTTATGGATTTCATTGTTAGTGTTAAGATGAATTGTACTCACACCCTGCTCGGACCACCATGGCACATGGTTACCCAAACAGACACCATTTTTGTTCACATATTATAGGTTTCGGGCTAGACCTACAATTGAGTCTTGTTGTTTGGCTTCCTAGGTCGATGATAGACAATGGGACTAACTAATTGGGGATTAGTTATTGGCCCCATATTCATTTTATTCTTTCAGTACTTATTGTGTATGATCGGCCCATGGGGGATCTAGTTGATATGTATGACTCATTCATTTATTATTGTTTCTACTATTATATTATTTTACCATCACTTTCTCAAGTTTTTATTTTTTATCTAGATAATTATCTATTTTATTTTATTTGAATTATGTTTTTCACTATAATAATGAAGGAATATTCTTCCCACAGTAACCTCATAGGCACTCACCACTAGTTGGTAGCCTCTAGCGTACGAGAAGGCATGCTTGAGTCCATGTGGAACACCGGCTCATAGAATTGGTTTATTGGCTTCCAGGTTGGGGTGTTACAAAGTGGTATCAGAGAATATCTTTCTTTTGTCTTATATTTGGTCATGGTAGACAAGAGACTTGGATATTATTGAGGATTGGTAATGATATTATGTCTAGGTGTTGTATCCCCGCATACGGGGAAAACCCCCTGTTTCTAGGGATGGGAATTGATGTTATTTCATTTTCTTTAATGGTTGATGGATTTCCACTTTGATTGGTTCACATGGGTGTGATGTAATTTATTTATGGGATTTTTCTCTTGGTTGGTATGAAAAGAGTGTGTGTTTGTGTGTGTGTGTGCATCTTTCTAGGTACAAAGGGTTGATATATTATTAGCATGTTTCATGTGATTGTTAGCTTCTTGGATTCACATATACTGGTGATTTATTTAGTGTCTCTAGCTTATATCTACTAGTAATTTATATTTATTGATGGTTTTACATGATTTAGAGTGTTTGGTTATTTAAAGTGTCTATATTCATTTATATGTTTTATATATAAGTGTATGGTGGCTTTTTACATGACTAACTCCTTTGGTGAACATTGGTTAATAAGTAGGTAAAAATGTGTTATTAAGAAATGGTTTTGTTAAATAAAGTGATAGTAAGCAACTTATAAGGTTTTTTCCTTTATAACTTGTGAATAGAATTCTATTTAACCAACCTAAGACTGAGGTTTCAAAATAAATGACTGATGTTTGAAACTTGAAATCTCATTGGGTAAAGAAATTTTTTAAAATGTGATTCCTTGGGTGTTGAATTGTGAAACTTTTAAATAATGTGTAATAATAAATAAGGGGACCTTTAGGGATCCTGGTGATGAGTATCCCTTTTTGTTGTGACTTGACCCTGTGCATGGGTAATTAAGCTAGAGAGAGAGTCTGGTTGTGTGACCTTAATGGGTTTGGGGGTGCTAGATAGTGGGATGTTGCATTTTGTGCCTATAGTTGATATGTTACCATGATGTTTTAAGTTGTGTACTTGTATTGTGGTTCCTTGTTACCCTTATGGGGTGTATAGGACCCTAGAGTGGGTTTCTTGGCTTGTGGTTTCATTGGTGATGGTTGTGTGTCTATGGGAATGTGGAACCTAGAGTAAGAAGTTAGAATTAGCGCATTAGATGTTATGTGTTTTGGAATGGGGGTGGGAGTGTTACCTATGAGTAGTGGCACATGTGCCGCCTGATCTTGGGAGATAAGTGTGAAAGCTCAGATATATTTATTACACAATTCTGACTAGTGTCAAGTCAGTCTTTTCTATGACCAAGGGTGACCAGTATAGGGGTCAGCATAATGTTTTGGATATTTTAGGTAAGTGAGTTTTGGTTGAATGATTTGGTGTGTGGAAATAATGCATAGAATGTGCTAATAAGTTTTTAATAAAGGCATGGTTACTACTTGGATATTTTCTAAGGGAATCACCTAAGAGATTACGTTTTGGTTTAAGGCTGGTTTTGGACAAGCATGATTGTTCAGATGTTTGAACCTTATATTTGGAAGCTTCTTTGATGTGATAGTCAGTGTTGACCATGGATATCTTGGTCTAGAGCTAATAGAGAATAGTTAAACTCTTCTTATTTTGAAATGGTTCCTAGGGTAGTGGGTGGCCATGTGGATAAGCATGACCTGTGGGAGATGTCGAGATGGGTAATATAAGCATCAAGGATTCTTTGATTTGGGTGAGTCTAACAGGCTAATAGTGGTGGATAGATGCTTGAGTTGGTATGTGATCCTAGAATTAGTAATGCATGAAACATGGTATCTTGAGTCGAGTTTAGTGAATGGTCGTAGGCGAACGTTCAACCCCAGGGTTTTAAAGAGATCAAGGTGGTAGGCACATTTTAAAGATGTATGATTTCAATTGGGTTATGTGATTGTGTGGATCAACAGAAATCACCTATTTATTCTACTAATTCTGAGGTGATGCACACAGGCAGTGCACGGGGACTGTTTATGTAACGACCCAAAATTTTATCAAAGAAATTTAACTTCTTATAATTGTGTAATATTTATAAATGTAGCATAAATCATAGGCACCATATGATAAAACCAAATATATTTTATTATATTAACTTAAACAATACATTTAGAGAATAAATATGGCCATAATAATTAAAAGTGTTATAATGGGATAAAAATATAAAAAAAGATAACAATATTTGGATTAGATCAATTCCCTAGAATAATTTCACTCATGAACAACACTGTAGAAATGAAGATGATTATTAGTAATGTAATATGAATTCTAAAAATTAATATATATATATATATATATATATATCCTTTAGAGAGAATAGAATTGAAAGAATAATGAATGAAATATGAGGTATTTATAGGAAGTGAGGAACCCATATGACCTTTACAAATTTGACAGTTGGAATTGTAATTTGACCATTATGAAAAGTAGCATGGCCATTAAAATAGTAACCTCGGCTATGGGAATAAAAAATAATATTTATTTATCTTATAAAATGATAATGTGAAATATTTATATTATGATATAAGTAAATAAATATTTTAAAATTTATAAAATAGGTGTTTGTATTTTTTTAAAACATATATATATATATATATATATTATTTATTAAAAATATAATGATTTTAAAGAAATTTTATTTTCATAAAATAGTTTTATAAATTAATATTATGTTTTATTATAATGATAATATAATTTTATGTGGCCTTAAGTAATTTTTAAAGGGTTGTAAAATTAGTCATAATATTTAAATTGGTATTTTTCAAATAAATGAGTGTTTTATTTAAAAAATAAATTTCTTATATTTAGAAATTTATTTTCATAAAATGGATTTTATTTTTAAAATATACACATCAAAAAATTGTTAGGTTTAATTTTTTTAATTTTTCTAAAATAATTAAAAAAAATTAAATAGTGAAATGCGGTAAAATACAATATTTAGCATTATAAGCCAAATACAAGAACTTTTGAGTCATAACTGATGTAATCACACAATATTTAAAACTCAAAATCACCATTTACTTTATATATTCATAATAATAAATACTATTGGTAGTTTTGATACAAAATAATAAACTAATGATTATAATATTCAAAAACACCCCTCTCATTGCCTTATAAATAACACCCCTCACCAACCCTTCTCATCACACCTTCTAAACCTTGGATCTTAACAAATTTATAAAAAAACACTCCTAAAATTTCTCCTCATGTCCCTACAATTTTTTTTCCTCTAAAAAATTCAATCCCAAAGTTATTTAATGATTATTTCAAGATATGACATTCAAGAGGTAATATTATCTAACTTTCTCTTTTAAATTCATTTCTTCTTCTACATTATACTTTCCTACCTCATAAAACAATGAATAATGATTCCAATATTATTAATATACTATTATTTTGTTTTATTTTTAATGGAATGATAATTTTCTACCCTCCCTTATTTTTTCTTAAATGAAAATATTTTTTACGATATGATCGGTTCACTACCTCCATGAAAAATGTACTTTGTTTTTATCCACCACCTTCGAGGATAGATATAGAAACAATATTATGGATAAATATGATTATAATAATTATATTATAACTTATTTAAAGTAATTTAATTTTTTAATAATCATTTAATTAAATTAAACAAATCAAATTCATAACAGTCAGTAAAACGGCCTAAATAAACTAAAGGTTTAACATTAACATTTTTACTAAATTAATTATCCATGTGTAATGATACAAATGGGTATTTGGGGCCATTTAAATTTTTGAAATTACATTAATAACATTTTATTTAACTTCTGGAGTTTTATTCCCATTTGATAAGTACTTCATAATTATACACAGGTGATCTGACCATGGAACCACGGAACAAACACTCCCGAAAAAATGAAATTGAACTTTATATCCCATTAAAATGGTCATAGATGAAAAAAATAAAATTATAGTAAGTAAAATATAGATTTAAAAGGTTATAAATTAAGTAATTAATGAGTCTGATTTTATCATTCAAGACATTAAGTGTAATTACAGAAGGATTCTGGAACATAAGTTAAGGGATCTCTCTGAACCACCCTTTTCCTTTGGGTTATGATCATTCTCCCTCTAACTCACCTAATCTATATCTTTGATGTTATTGAATTATTCTAAATTCTGTATATATTTCTATTACATATATAACTAGATTATTGTATCTTCCTTTTATGGGTTAATACATGTCTTGAGTTCATTTCTCAAAATGCATTCTTTAAAATCAAACCCGATTAAGGGTAAATTTTCTATCCCATAATAATTTTATATAAAACTCATTTAAATTATTTATTCCCATTCATGATTTAATTAAATAAATTAATATTTTAGGTATAACTATTCTAGTTTACCACTAGTTTTCAAATAAAATTTCATACTTATTCTCTCTCCAAAAATATTTAACTGATTTCATAGAACACCGTTTTGAATGTTGATTTTTATACCCAATTATCTACCCTTTATCAGAATGTTTTTCTTAAAATGAACACCATATTATGAGAACTATTCTTATTTAATTAGATATGAACATAAAAAATATTAAATTCCTTTTTATCTTAGTAATATTTATGAAATATCCTTTCATTATTGTATGAGGAAAGATTATGAAACCCATTTTTTCCATGGGGATTTCTTATGCTTATGCCTTATGATTGATTTCCTTTTGTGGAACACATGATAATCTAAATTATATAATGGGTGTTTCTAGATATAAATCTAATGAATTGAGAAATTTATTTTTCTCATGAGATTTTATGTATGGTATTAGAGAGTAAACCTAATCCATGATGGGACTCAGTCCACCATGTGATGTTGTCTTGGTAGTTAAACTTCACTAATGCTTATGTCATGTTTTATGTCATTTCGAATTTTCTATGTTTCCATGATCACATGATACCATGTTTGTTATTTTATGCCCCCGTGTGATTATTCATGATCCTTCTCTTTTATAATATCTTTTTATGTTGTTTGACTCTCATGTTATGATTCATTATCATTTTTATTTCCTTATTAGGATTTTTAGTTCACCCCTTTTGTCTATGCATTCCCCAAGTTTTAATATATAAATTTAGGATATGAATGGGATTTAGGAGATCATAATAGATATTTTATTAAATATTTTTTATTTTAGTTTCATATTGATCTTTTATATACCTAGTCTTCCAAAGGCACTAGGCCTCTCGATCCTTTAGTTGTATTTAATGGATATTTATATTAAAAATCATTTAATAATGTGTGTAAAAGGATTGGGTCACTATAGATAGTATCATAGGAAGGTATAGTTATTTTTTTGGGATAAGGAAAATATTCTAAAATTTATGTGAAGTATAGAGAGAGTGATTTCTAAGAAATTACATTCATGTTTGGATACTACATGTAGATGTGGATCTAGAATAGTTGTACCTAGGGATAATAATCTTAAAAAGGGTGCATTGGGTATTAACTTGATCGTCACATTGTTCATGAAAAATAGGTCTTATTGCACACCTGGTTTGACACTATCAGGGGATATTCTTTTTAAAATTCATAAACTCTTTATAAACCATTATGAAAGACTTGAATAGATTATTTGGTTAGAAAACCAAATAAGAAAATTAACATGGATAACCAATATTTAAACCTAGAGACTCCTAATTTAGGATTTATGTTTCATTTATAAGTTATTTCTATATGTTCATAGTTTCCATTTTTATATGATTTTTAGCTAAAGTATTCTCATTCCAAATTTTCCTTTATTTTAGTTAATGGTGGGAAATAATAGGAATTGTTCCAACAACCAACATGATAGGAAATTTTATGATTTCCCTAATGGTATTCCAAACCTTATGGGAGTGGGAGATGGGGATTTCATAGTAGTACTAGCTCATTTGACTCATGATATAAATTATGACTTGAATCATGCAGAATTCCCTCCTCCTCATAAGAAATAGAAAGTTATGGTCATGTGCTTTATATGACAAAGGCCGTCTACCTTTAGTGTATCTTATAATACCAAAATCATGGAATAATTTATTAACTCCATTGAAAAGATATTATTTATCCTACAATACTTGGAACAAGAGAAATTTATGTTTCATGTCTATCCTATTGAAGGTGAAACTGATTAGTGGTGGAAACTGATCAAGAACATGAAATCCAAATAGGAAATTAATTGCATGGAATGGGAAGGATTTAATAAAATATTTTCCATTAAATATTTTCCTTTAAATATTCATCTTAAAATGGAGAGGGAGTTCCTTGGATTGAAGAAAAAGGAAGATGATTCTATCATGGTGTATGAGGTAAACTTCACAAGGCTTTCATAGTATGCCTCTGACTTCATCATCAACACCAAAGGTAAGGTGGGCCACTTATTTAGTAGATTAATTACAGGTATAAGAAAATATTTAGAGATTCAATAATTTGATAACTATAAAGAAATTTCATGTTATGATCTTAATTACGATATGGAGATTGGAGACTCTCAATGGCCTCATGGTTCTGGAGATAAAAAGAATAAAATAAAGTTTTATTCAGGAGGATCTATGGATAAACCCCATGGTGGAAGGAAAACCCAACTTCCCACATGTTAGAAATGTGAGATGAATCATCCCATAAAATATCTCAAGGTAACCACGAGATGCTTTGAATGTGGAAAATAGGGGCATAAGGCTAATCAATGTTGAAGGGAGATCAAGAAACCCACTAATACGATTGAAGAAAAGAAGGTACAGATCAACACTCATCCAATATTCTAGTGTTTCAACTATAAGGATTGCAAGGATCATGAAAACTAATGCCCTAAGACAAGTTTTTTCAGATACAATCAGTGACAACAACCTCCAAGGTCTGGTGATAAAGTAAGTAATATAATATGAATATTGATTATGTTTATCCTAATAATGATGTGGTGATAGGTATATTGGTTATTCATTCAATAATATTGAATGTAGTTTTTGATTTTGGTTCTACAAATTATTTTATATCTTGGAAGTATATTAGAACTATTCAAATACCACATCAAAATATAGGGGTTGAGCTATATATGAGAATATAAAACAAATAAATTATCTCATCCTAAGTATATAACTCCTCCCTAATCAATGTTTGTGGATTGAACCTCCCAATAAATCTTATCTTACTTACTTTAGTGGAGTTTGATTAAATATTGGTCATGGATTGGTTTTCCTTATATAAATTTTTGTCCAATAATTTCCATCGGGGTGTGTCCACCTTGTCATGCATTTGTTTATGTTCGCTGATGGGCTACATTTTACCCCACATTCCTGCTTTCCAATGGTGGGTATCATTCATTACTTCTTTATAGATGTCTAGTCCTTGATTGAAACAGGATGATGGGATGTCAGTTCCTCCTTCCATGGATTCCTCCTCATAATTCATCACCTAGTCCGGGTCTCCCTTATAGATTAGTATATTGTTCGTCAAACTCATTCCTAGTGTCGTATCTTCATGGATTCTAGTTAATTACACTGCTTATGTCTAGAAATTCTAAGGGGTCAAGTTAGGGCAGCAACCTTCAGTTAGGTAAGTAGTTGAGTTAGGTATCAGTTGCATTTCTTGGCACTAGAACTTTGGAACACCTGTATTCTTCCTCATAAGAGGCCTTCTTAAGGGTTTGGAACCCAGGGCATCCTACATCGATTGTGGGTTATCTTATGCCAAATTCATGTCTTCTGAGGTTTTCCTCAGGCATCCCATGTTTAACACAGGGTAGTCCACGAGTTTAACATCTTATGGAGATGGATATGGGTTGATCAGAATGCCCGGTGAAGGTGGATCAGAGAGTTGGATCCCTAAGAGGGATCACTTGGAAATTTTACCATATGGATGGGTCAAAACAACCAATGAGGGTGTACCCGAGGTGGTGCATCTTATAAAGATAAGGTTTCTCACCCTAAAGGGGTATGTCCCTATGAGGGAGGCACCATGTTTTACCATTGTATGGGTGGGAACACCTCTAATGATGAACCTGTGTGATGTGTCCCATAAAGGGAAAGATTTCACACTATGAAGGCTGATCTGGACACCACTGAGGGTGGATCAGGGAGGTGGACCCCAATGAGGGGGACACTAAAGTTTACCATTGGCTGGGATTGAACCTTAGGGAGGCTTCCTATGTACCCTGTATAGAAGACAAGGATCAAAATCCACTTAGTTTTTTGGAGTGGTTTGGGGATTACACATGGATATCTACCATTCGCAAGAGGAGCACTCTTGGTTGGATGGATATGGATTGTGTGGGGCCTATGCATGGTCATCTTCCAGGGCACTGCTAAGAGTAGTGTTGATGTGGACGGTATGATCTCACCAGGATGTGGTGGCCCGGGTAAGAATCAGGATGGACATGGAGGAATTGCTAAAATGAAATGGATGGAATAGATGGAGTGTGAAGGGTGATGGGAATGAACCTCGTGGAGGCTTCCTATGTACCTTTTTTAGAAGACAGGGATTAAAACCCGCATAGTTAGGGATGGGGAAATGAGACACTTTATAGCATCCCACCTTTTCATCACATAAACTTTCATTACATTTTACAAAACCGAGGATCTTTAAGGTTTAGTGTCTTGGAAACCAGGAACATAATAAATGAAAGAAAAAAAACATTCTTCTTAAACACTTGAAAGGCTTCTCCTAAAGTTCATCCTAGGTTCATTACTGCATCTCATAACCTGGGAACATACATCAAAATAAAGGGTGAGCAGAAGGCCCAGTAAGGGAAACAAGAGGAACATTTTACATGTGAGCTTGATATACTTCAATAATGACATGAAAAGAACTTTAAGGCATGAGAAAGAAATCATGAGGCATTTCATAATAAAAACAACATTTTTCATAACTTGAATATGTGGCTACATCATTTAACATAGACAATCATGAACATATCACCAAGGTCCATCCCCAAGGTGTCATTAGAAAATTACCAAGGTTATTCACCAAGGTATCGTGAAAATTGTAATCTCTAGTGGTTACATCATTACCCAATGCATTGGAGCGCTATCAGGGCGCACCCTTAAATTTGCCTTTATTATCATGTGAGCCACATATATCATCATCAAACATTTCATAAATAACCCACATAGCATAAAATAAATGGGTTTCATTTCATAATCACAACGTTTTAAAAACTGCTTTAAATACGTGATCTTTACGTCACTTTAAACCCACGGAAAGGGAAAGAGGGTTTCATGTATGTAAATCCCAGAATTTAAAATAGAACATTTTGATATATATTTGAATACCCCTGTAGAAATAAGAGCTTTGAGTATTCACTTTATAACATAAAATATTTTTTAGAAAAGAGAGAGAGACACTTTGCGACGAAAATTCTGCAGCATAACGACTATGTTACAAGGTTTTAGAAAACATTGAGAAGAGAGGGGACATGGGTCAAACATTCATAAATGACCCATAAAACAGTAGAGGGACAAAATATAAGGGATTTAAGAACATGGTACTGAAATTTGAAAATGTACCATATGAAATGAAGAACATGAAAGGAAGAAAAAAAAAACAAGATTTCTCTTGTGAAAAATTCGGCAGCCTAACGGCGTCACTTAAACTTCAACAAAATTGAATTGACAAGGTCAAATAGGGTCTCTCATCATATGAACATAAGAGTCCAGTATGATAGATATAGAGATCATACCCCAACATAATAGAAAGGAACTTGAAATAATTGACATGAAAGTAGAACTTCAAAACGAGAAGGGTGAAGAACCACTTAAAAATTCGGCAGCCTAACGGCGCCACTTAAAACTTCAAAATACTGAATTGAAGAGATCAAATGGGGTGTCTCATCATATGAACATAAGAGTCCAGTATGATATATATAGAGATCATACCCCAACATAATAGAAAGGAACTTGAAAGAGTTTACATGAAAGTATAACTTCAAAACGAGAAGGGTGAAGAACCACTTAAAAATTCGGCAGCCTAACGGCGCCACTTAAAACTTCAAAATACTGAATTGAAGAGATCAAATGGGGTCTCTCATCATATGATCATAAAAGATCAGTATGATAAATATAGAGATCATACCCCAACATAATTAAAATGAACTTGAAAGACTTGACATGAAAGTAGAACTTTGAAAAAGAGAAAGGTGAATGAATCCCTTGAAAATCCGGCAGCCTAACGGCGCCACTTAAACATTCTTAAAACGAAATGATGAGAGTAAGAGGGGGTCTTTCATCATATGAACATAAAAAGGGCAGTAATAGGAGTATAAAAGAACATCCTCCAAAATAAGAACATGGATCATAAAAGGAATGACATAAAAGAGATCACTTGAAAAGAAAGAGAGGGGTTGGATCCCTTACCTTAAAATGTAACTCTTAAACCTCAAAGGTTGGGAACTTGAGGGCTTGGGGGCACCTTGGGAGGACTCCTTGGGAGGTAATGAGACTAGAACTTCGTTGGGGAAGAGTGGGGAGTCGAATTGATGAGAGGAGGGCTTGGTATTTATAGGGAAAGTGAGGGGACAAGACATTAATGGCCAAGGGACACCTCACATGTGCTTTTCTCAAACCCATGTGCTCTCCCTTGGCATTTATCATGGAGTTAGGCCACATGGGGCCCCCAAAACAATAATTCATCACCCTTGGCCGGCCAACCCTCAAAAGATCTCATGACATCATCATGACACCATTATGATGTCATTAAACATACCGAAACCCTAAAACTGTATTTTTACTATTCACTAAAAATTCAACCTTCTCAGAATAACCCCAAAATTTCACCTTAACCAAATATCAATGCTCTGATTTCAAAAATGAAATCCATTTTATAAAAATAATTTTCTAAATATTTTTAATTTAATTTTTAAATAAAAACACTATTCATCGAAAATTCACATTTTTCAGAAAAATCCCCAAAAATTACCATAACATAATATCGATGCTCTGAGTTCAAAAATGAAGTCATTTTTATAAAAATAATTTTCTAATTATTTTTAATTAAATTTTTAATTAAAAAACACTATTCACCCCGAAAAAACTAATACTTGAATAATAATTAATGAAACCGTTATTTAACTATTTTATTGAATCACATTACTTAATCAAGGTGCCTAGATTATTTTAAAACTTTCATTAAGTGAGATTACTAATCCATTTGGTCATATTACTAATCCTAATCATAAAATCACTATTCATAATTTACTATTCATCAAAAATCAAGTTGATCTTATTAGACTCTAAATTTTGTACTGAACATAATTGTAGAAGACCATTTTTCGAAAATCATTACACATTTTTAATTATTTAAGGTTTACACAACCATTTTTAAAATATCTTTTTTCTAAAATTCATCAAAAATATGCATACAATATTTATCCGGTCATTTGAAAATTCATAAACATCATCAAAAGAAGAAATCCAAATTTTTATTTAAAAAAAAGATTACACAAGGCAATTACGGTCTCGTTACATAACCCCTTATAATACCAGCATAGGACCTAAGAGTAAGGTGTGCTAGGGTGATAGAATTTTGGGGCGGCTCAGTCAACATTGCCCGAGTAGTAATTTCTATCAGTTTGAACTTCTCGCGAAGGAGATTCCGTTCTAGCTTCACATGATGAAGTTCGGCTTGGATTTGGTCCAGAGCAAAGCCCAATGGTGCTACCTCCTTCCCAATCTCTGTTAGATGGGCTTCGATCGGCCCAAGGCTACTAGGTGTGGCCATCAAATCTTCTTTCTATAATAATTAACCAGGATTACTTAAATTTAGAGACAATAATCAAAACATTTTGTTCACGGTGGTCATATTGACCGATGGTCATATAACACTCAAAAACCAATGGTCTCATTTTATTTATAATCATGTTTATCAAATAAAATATTTTTTTTTGAGTATAAAAATAACACATGAAATTAGGAAACAAGATTTATTCAAAATTTCGGGTCGTTACACACTTAAGGAGGTGGCTTGTGAGAATGGATCACATGGACAGGTACCTAAAGGATGTGCAACCTCTGGGCTGGGGCATGATCCTCCTGAGACATAATGACTTGATAGAAATACCATGTGGGAATGGATGAAGTGCTTGATCCTTAGGGAGGCTTCCTACGTACCTTATTTAGAAGACATGGATAAAAGTACATATAGTTCAGGATGTAATTGGGTCTTACACATGGCTAGTTTCCCTATGACATGTTGGGGATTACACATGGTTATCGGACCAAATTAATGGATCTGAATACCTTAGGGAGGTGGATCCTGAGGATGTGTACATCCCTAGGAGAGAGCACCAGAGTTTACCGTTGATGGTAATTGAACCTCGTGGTGGATTCCTATGTACCCTATTTAGAATACAGGGATCAAAACCTGCATTATTTAGTATTAAGGGGCATAGGGATTTATGCACTAAGGAAACCTAGATGGATAGGTGTCATGGTCACTACAAACCTCTAAGCACACATGATTCATGCTCTGTTGAGAAACAAGAGGTAGTAGTAGGCCTAAGGATCATGTCGTAAAAGGTGTGTCCATGATAGGTGATGTGGGTATTATGCATTGAGGAAGCACAAGGAGATGGATATTGGGGCTTAATCTAAGAGGGATTCCCAAAAATAATCTCATCCTGCATGAGGAGGATGTCATTTCCTACCAGGAGGGCGAGGAAGATCTCTCTCCCACAAAGAAGAGTGGGTATGGAGGGAAGAAATGGTTGATAATACCTAAATTATTCATGTTATAAGGGTTTTTTCAGATAATCATATGCTCTTAAGAATGTTGACATAGTCTCATAAGGACTACGTCTCAAGAAACGGTCTCTTGCTTTGGAATTTTGGGATACTGGATGAAGTGGTCATCCCGGGCTTTGAGACTGACTCTCCATGGATGTGGGTCATCTATGAGGATATCCTCTAGTGGTACAATATCACCAACCATTTCCATCCTTCTAAGGAAACTCAAGCGATATTTGTCTATGTTCTTAATCTGAAGATCAAGACAGTCATAAGAAATGAAGTTGTGGTTGAATAATTCCCTACTCACTATGAAAGCACCTTCTGAAGCAGCATAATGGATGAAAATGTAGTCTGGTAGAAATATTTTGATCTGACGTCCAAGGGGAATTTTATAATTGAATGGGAATATGTGTTCTAGGTGTTCCACATAATCGAATAGTGTAGAGAAGATCTGTAAAACATTAGGTTGTCTGAATCCATATGGATGTCGCAATTTCACTTATACCGCTAGTAGGAACTGGTGTTTGAACTGTTTAGTCGGTGGTCCTTTGACACAATCACTTTCCACCTACACCATGGGGAGGTTTCTATAAATATATGGGACATCCATTGCATTTGGGGAATTCCTCTAGAGGGACTTCAATACGATGAATTACTACCGATAAAGAACATATTTTAGAATAGAACATGAACCCCTATTTTCACATGGAATCTATAGTAATGGTGAAGGAGAGGTTGGGTATAGTGTACATTCTTAAGGACATCTCATACTCAGCATGGTTTAGCCTATTCCTTATTAGGGATGATTTTGTAAGGATGACAGGTCGAGGGAGGCAGTGCCCAACTGCATCACAAAGGGGAAAGGTTGGATCATACTGGGTGATCCTGGAAGCATGAAAATATCATTTTTGGGGACTCAGTGTGAATGAGATCCAAGAAATGGGGGTGCGATATGCCACTTTCCTTACTACCTTTCTAAGTGGGTGGATTCTTACAGTGAGAGACGCAGGGACGGGGGTTTGTCAGAGGACGTTGGTAATGGATGGGATCATGGAATCCCAAAATAAGGTTAATCTTGTAGTTCTTATATTGGAAAGTTTGTATAGTATTCTAGGGTGTATCTCAAGGGGAGGCATGCCCATGAGAATTTGTAGACCATTTCAGATCCTCCATGCCTAGATTGCAGCTCATTTTGGTGGATATGACTTCCCAAATTCCATCTATCCTCTAGAAAAAGGCCTATGACCATATTTGTGGAACATTTTTGGGATTCATACATTGAATCTCAATGAGGAATGGATTGATATCTGGATTATAAATCATGAAAATTTCAATTTCCACCCATTCCACGCCCTATTCATCCAGATGGTGGATGACCTGAGAGATCTACTGGAACAGAGAGAATTTTTCAATGTATCAAGGGTGGTGTGATAGTATCCCAGATCAATGGAAGATCTTTTTTGAGCCATACATGCCATAATTCTTCATCAGATAGTTTGGGTTCCTACAGATAATGCAAAAAAAAGTGTGCATAGAGGTCTGGGAGGAGCAACACCCTTGTATCCTCCATCAATTGCAGGGCATGTTTACAACTGCCAGCTTGGGTGAAATAATCACATTATGACCTAGTGATGTTGATGTTAGCCTATCAATAGAATATGATAATCACTGGGCGGTATCATATCTATAAGAAATTCTACTAAAGCACATTTGGTAGATCAAAGAGGAAAGTGTGGAGTCTGCGCAGTGAGAAAGCAGGTGAGCTGGGACAGCACGAGCTGGAACCTTAGCGGTAGGAACATCTCACACCTCCACCATCTATGGAGGGTTGGTTTTAAAGGTGGACTTTTGTTCCAACTAGAGAACCTCCTTGGAAGCAATTGAGATACCTACTATAGCCTATTATTGATGCAATATTCCCTACACTTTTTTCGGCCTAGACAACACTATGCCAATTAGTAAATCTAGAGGAACTGTGGTAGAAGTTAACACGAGATGGGATCTAGATTCAATAAATTGGGCTTATTTGGCTCATAGATAGGTTTGATTTTCAATATTGATATGCATATTCTATGGACATGGACATGTATTCACTCCAATGGGGTAAATATGAAGAATCACGTCTCTTGGTGAAAGTGATACTCGACCAAGATCATGATCCGAAAAAACTACCACTTGAAGATGATAGTGATGATGAATATGAGGAAGAAAGAGAAGATGAGGAGGAATAGGTTGAGCAATAAGAGTCTAAAGTTGGAGAATCCCAAAGGATAGGGGCTCATCAGGAGTATCCATGAGAGAGCAGCAACATCGCAGGCTATGATGAGGGACTTGCTAATTATCTGTCGGTGAGTCCTACTTACTCCTTCCTGGTCCCTTGTCTTTTGGAACTCAAATCCACTAATCGGACCTTGTACTGTACAGGAACATATCAGTGGTGATTAGAAATCCCCCGTTATAGGGGGTGAGAACATTTCAATGGATGTGGAGGTGTGTGCTCGTAAGCCCACACTTGGGGCTAAGCAAGGCAATGAGATAGTTGTGGTCAAGGCGGTTAGTGGTGGGCTAGTTGAAGGGGTCAAAGTGATGACCTAGGAATCCCATATTATTCCTATTCTAGTGATAATTATCAAGGTAACAAGTGTCTAAGGGTCTCCAGTGGTGAAATTACCTGTGGAAACCCATACACTTGATCCGGCTACACTTAGGTCTCATACATTTCTACCTTTATAGATTCATATCCATTACCTGAAGATATGGTTAACCAATTTTTTATACTCCATATAGTGATTTTGAGACTATGATCCTATAAAATCGATGAGTCTGGGACATCTTCAGGATCTCTCCTAATGATTGTACCTATCCATAAGTAGTTGGTTGTTCAAATCGATCTGGCTTTGGCACCCGGTGTGCAGGAGGTTGTGGCTACGGGTGATGTCATTGCCAGGGAATAGAATGAACCTAGTGGAGGTGAGGATACTAAAGAGGAAATGAGTGATGAGGTTCACCTGTATATCATAGAGCTTATTCCCTTAAAGAGGATATAATAAAAATATCCTACCATTAAGCTTATGTCCAGCTTTCTAGAATACGAGCCCGCAGACTATGAGGATCTAGATGATTCTAATCCAAATGCAACTGAGGAGATCCTCGTGACTCATTATAGGGAATGGAAGCATATAAAATGTTTCCATTATTCCCTATAGGCACATTGGATAATTTATATGGGGTCACTCCACACTTGGTTGTGTTTTCTCTATATCATAGGGGTGGATGATCGCCATCTTCATGTGTTGATCTGTGATTATCTTGCTAAGAATATGTGGAAACATAGCCAGTACTTAGATGTTACCTGGTTCTTGAAGAAATATGAAAACATATAGAGGTTCTAGTAGGCTTAACAAGATACCTAGTGCCTTTAATTATAGTCAAATTAGTGTTCCACCTTTGTTACCAATCAATCGGAACTCCTTGCGTGATTGCAGGTTCAGATGGTAGAGGCCCAAAAGTAGATAAAGTAGGTGAGTTTTCAAGTAGATAATATCCAATATAAGCATGACCAGACATGGATCAAGGATAATGATATTTACTCTATGGATTATGAATAAGAGATAGAGGTTAAGAAGTGGAAGGAGATTCTAGAGGCCATGTGTAGGAAAGTGGTGGAGCTGAAGCACTCTTTTGACAGGGCATATCCATGAGGGTTGTCTTTAGGTAAAACTTATGAAGCATATTTATTTGATTGATTGTCTTGAACTATGTGTATGGGAACACACTTTCTTGTATCAATTACTACACCTCGATCATATCTATGAAGAACCTAATGGTTAATCCCTATTCTCATGTGGGTCATGACCTATTTGAGAAATAAGGGATGAACATATAATCATTCACTTAGTATGTGTGTTCTTGCTAATCATCAAATACTTAAGGTTTGCTATTATTGACTAACCACCCATAGTTTTTGGGTTTAGATAGGTTGTGACTGGAGAATAGGGATCTCGGATCATCCAACTTGTCTTTCCCAACAAGATCTAGCACATGAGTGGGATAATGCTAGGGGCATTGAAATCAATCCAAACAAAGGGGAAATGGGAAGTGTGAATCACGATGCCCAAAATTTGGAATATAGGGAGTATGGAATCATCATATAGGAAGACTGCTAACCATATTTGAAACACAGCACCTATATCTCTTACCTATAATAGGTACATGCAAACAAGGGTCGACCGCTGACCATATTCAAAACATGAGACCTAACTCGAAATTTTGTCCAATATCTTCTAGGGTGTTGGCCTAGGATGGTAGGTGAGCCAAAGAGTCATAGACAAACCATTAAGGGGTCCCATAAGACATGAAATAGGATGAGGATCCAAATAAAGGGGGAACACAAAGTGTGGGGTGGAGTGATAGAATGTTCAAAAGGATTCTAACACTCTTGAAATTACACAACCATGACTAAAGCACATTGGTGTAGGTGCATTGGGCTGAACAAAGATCAAACCCATCTTCTATAAAGGACCTCTATGGTGAGGTACTAGTATGTATCTCAATTTCACTTCATGAAAAATAATGATTATAGGCATGCAATTTCACGTCGTATGGTATGGATAATGTATGGAACAATTTAACGTCTTATTATCAGGACATGTCTTGTAGTTTAATGTCATGTGACATGGGAGTTGCACATAGTTTGAAGTCATACTACCTGGACTATGTAAATGTTCATTCCTAGAATATTCGTGTGTAATGGATGAAATAAATCTAACATGAATAAGACAAAGGATTATTACAAACTACACAAGTATTAGAGAGCATATGGGAAGGAAGCAGACGTGATATTACGAGGTGAAAACATCACAGTGAGGCTCTTAGTTTGAGTTCATAAAGTTCAGAGTGTAAATAGGGACAAAGGGTCTGATGAGTATAATGAACCTATGGTTGGTCTTGAGATAAAATTTTCAAGTGTCTCTATATATCCCATAATGATGGAAATCAGTCCTCACATAGCTCTTGAACACAATGTTATAGGAGACCAGCACTGGTGGGGGCAGTCCTCTCTGGAGAGGAAGTTGAAACATCCCATAATTAGCATGGGGAATCCTGAACTTGTATAGGGTATGGTTGCAGTTTAACATCATGCATTTAGGATGATGAGTTCTTATTTTAAGGTCATAAAGTTTTGACAATGAGAGAGCTTCAAACGGTTTTATATTATGTGGTGTCCTAACAGACCTGGCATGAATGAGGATCAAAGAGATCCACGCCACACAACACATCTCAGAAGTGGCCTATAAATATTTTAAAGTCATGGTGCATGGACTAGAGAATCTAGTTTAATTTCATAGATCATGAATCATAGATCAATGGTATATCAAATGGGTATGTGTGGTGCGATGTTATGATAAAACCAACGTGAATGAGGATCAAAGATATCTACACCACACAACACATCCTAGAAGAGAATAAGGTTCATTAGTTCCTAGTTAAATTCCATAGAGTTTGGACCATATAGGAGGTGATCCAAGAGTAATGTGCGTCATGTGGTGGCATAACAAACTCGGCGTGAATGGGGGCTAGGTAGGCCCACAGGCACCACATATACATTCCTAAGGAATCCTTCATGCAGTTTAAAGTCATGCATCTTAGACTATAGATTTTGGGGCTGGTCCAAAAGAAAAAGTGTTTGGGAATAACTAAATATCCCATAAGCCATATTTTGTTCTATAAATACGTGCAATTTAACATCATGCGGTAATGAACAAGGTGAATTGATGTGAAAAGTGGTAATAATTTTGCGGTTGGGCCCAAGATCAATGATCTGGATGTCACTACATATCCCATAAGGATGGGAATCAAGCCATGTGTAGTTATTGAAGGAAAATTATTCTATCAAGGTCTTACCAATACATAGAGAGAAGAGGCATTAGATATTTCTTGTTTGTTCTTTTTTTTTCTCCTCTCTTTTCTTGAACGGCTGGAACAGGATGGAAATTCTGGGTGTTGCTATAGGAATCAAGCCATGTGTGGGTCTTAACAAGTGGAATGGTAGATGACCAGTGCCAAGGTTGATGTTATCTAAAGTAATAACACCACTATGCTATGACATTTTTTCATCATGTGTCCAGGATGATGATGTCATGGTTTAAGGTTATATGACAGGACCAGTCTGTGTACTTTAATGTCATGTGGTAAGAACACTGGTAAAGGTGTTTTAAAAGGGATGTTCATGGTGTAGATACTGGAAACCTAGTGTGAATAGGGACCAAATAGTTACACACCATAACACATACCCTTGAGAAAACCATGAAGGGGTTATTAGTTTAAGGTTATAGATTTTGGACCATAGGGCTCCTAGTTTAAGTTCGTATTATTTGGACCATAGGGCTCCTAGTTTAAGGTCATAGAGTTTTGACCATAGGGATCATAGTTTAAGTTCATATAGTTTGGACCACAGGATTCCTAGTTTAAGGTTGTACAGTTTGGAATATAGGGATCCTATTTTAGGGTCAGGGAGTTTGGACTATATGGTTGTGAAACTTTCCCATGTGGGTACAAATCCAACCAAAACTCTTGATCCCACAGGATTGATGCTTGGTGTTGGAAACAGGGAGTGATGTTAGGATTTCCCCATCACATGTAGAAGTGTATAGTGCAGGATCTTCTCACTCGACATGCACAGATTCATAGAGGGGAAACACCACGGGTGTTAGAGTTCCATTGGAACATAGGGAAGTGGAAAGGATGTAAATCAAAACATCCAAGGTCTAGATTATGGAAATGGTGACTAATTAGTAGGATCGTTGTTGAACCTATTGCCAATATAGGATCTAAAAACTTCACCAGTCAAGGGTGATGCATATAAATGCATAATCAACTATTGACCAAATTTAAAACATAGGATTCGATGTTTGTTTCCAAAAATATATTAGGGTGTTGGCCTAGGATGGGATTTGATCCAAAGCGGCATGAGACCATCATCATTAGGGGTCCTTTTGGATGTGAAAGATTGTGGAAATCCAAACCTAGAAAGACTCAAAGCATGGAGAAGGATCAGAGTGATATCCAAATAGAACTCAACACTTTCGATCTCATGCCCTAGCGCATTAGGGAATATAAATGGTAATAAATAGCTGATCCCAGAATAATAGACTCGAGTATCACAAATAGTTTAAGGTTGTATTGCTTGGACCAAGGTGCCTATTTTAACATCGTGTGCATGGGGTGTATCTGTACAGTTTAAAGTGATGTGGTAAGGATGAAAATGCTATGTAGTTTACTGTCATGTGACTAATATATAAGGGGAAAAGAGGTACCCTAGGGAGGAAGTGTGTGGAGTGGAAAAATAATCTCAACATGAAAGAGTGCTAAAGAGTTCCACATCACACCATATATTACTAGGAGAACCATGAAGATGCTCTTAGTTTAAGGTCATGGAGTTTGGACCTGAGGGTCATGCAGTTACTCTATGTGGTATAAACCCTACCAAGACTCCTAATCTCATGTGATCCATGCTCAGAGTGGGAAACAAGGAGTGATGTCAGGCTTTCCGTATCATTTGGTAGAACACAACGATGGGAAGGAAATGTCGGGTAAGAAATTCCTAACCACACTAACATTCCAACACAATGCACACGGATGTATGCAGGGATGATACCAAGGGTGTTTCAAATCCACTAGAACATAAGGGGATGGAAAATATGAATCACTACACCCAATATATGAAACACAATGAGGGTGTCATGATAATGGAGGATAACTTTTGACCTTATTCAAAACACAGCATCCATATTGTGTTACCAATGATGGGGAAAGATGAATGAGGGTCAATCGTTGACCATGTTCGAAACATGGGGCCTATCTCAAAATTCCATCCAAAGTCTTATGGGACATTAGCCGAGAATGGTAGTTGAGCCTATGTGGCACAACCAAGATGTTATTGGGTCCCCTAAGACATAAAAGATGATGGAGATCTAGGTAAACACACAAGTGAAGCATGAAAATGGATTGGGGGAATTTCCCTCTGGAATCTAGAACTCCAGGTCTCATACCACTGCACATTCAAACTTTTCGGTATGGAACATCTGTAGGTGGGATCAGATCTTTATTTAAGGATCGAGTTCCTGAGGAGGGTATTGCAAGCTATTTAAAGTCGTGTTTCTTGGAATAGAATCTCCTAGTTTAAGGTCATAGAATATGGACCATAGGTTACCAGTTTAGTGTCATGTGATTGGGACGTATCCATGTAGTCTAACATCATGTGGTAGGGATAAAAATGTCACTCAATTTATTGTCATGTGACTAGGAAATTATGAAAAATAGAGATGAATCCCAAAGTATAAGTGTGTGGTGCGGTAATTAACATGATGTCAATGAGGGACAAAGAGTCCCACACTACGCCAGACACTCTGAAAGGGGAACTCGTGCCAAAGGTCCAAAATGGTGAATATGATTTTTGGGTTGGTATTAGGGAAAAAATGTCTGGGAGTCACTTAATATCCCATAAGGATAGAAATAAATCCACACATAGTTCTAGAGATTCATTCAGTTTAACATCATGTGGTAAGAATGAATATGGAAGGGGTTCTTCAAAAGAAACATGTGTGGTCCAGCTACCATAACCTAATGTGAATGAGGACCAAATAGATCCACATCACACCAAATATTCCCAAGGAGGAAACCCAATCCAAAGATCCAAAAAGGTAAATATTATTTTGTATTTGGGCCTGGGGAAAAATGTTTGGGCGTCACTATGTATCTCATAAGGATAGGAATCAAGCCACACATAGTTCTGGAGATCTATGCAGTTTAATATCATATAGTAAAGACAGATATGGTAGGGGTTATTAGAAATAAACATTTGTTTTGAGGCTACCATAACACGGCATGAATGAGAAACAAATAGATCCACATCACACCACACATTCTTGAGGAGGAAACTCGAGCCAAAGGGACAAAAAGGTTAGTGTGGTTTTTGTGGCTGGGCCTGAAAACAAAATGTCTAGGTGTATCTACATATCCCATAAGGAATGGAATCAAGCCACATATAGTTCTAGAAGATGGAATGGCAGATGGTCAATGCTAAGTAAAGGGGTCAATATCCTCTAAGACAAGAATATCATGGTTGTTACACATTTTATTGTCATGTAACTAGGATGCTAAAAATATTAGTTTAAGTTTATAAAATTCATACCAATTAAATAGGAGATGTTAAGTGTGGCGCCATGAGGCAACCCAACGTGAATGAGGACCAAAGAGGTCCACACCACATGGCACATTCCTTAATGATACTTATTCTAAGGGGACAAAAGGGTGAGCTTGTGATTCTACAATTGGGCCCAAAGACAGAACGTTCGGGTGTCACTATGTATCCCATAAGGATGGGAATCATGACACACATAGTTATTCAAGATGGCATGGAATATAGAAAATGTTGAGGGGAAATGTCTTCTTAGGTGAATATGTCTTGGCGTTGTGTAATTTATCATCATACATCCAGGATGCATAATATAAAGTTTAATGTCATATAGTAAGGATGTGGGTTGTTATGAAGTTTATTATCATGAAAAAAAGGATTCTAGAGGTCATAGTTTAAGGTCATAGAGCCCAGACTATAGGATGAGGATTCTAAAAAGGAAATATACAGTGTGGTTCCATGAATCAACCCAATGTGAATGAGGAAAAGAAGGCATGCGTCATATAGAACATTCCTAAGAAGAACTCACACATAGTTTAATGTCATGGGGGATGAGGAAAAAGGTTTGGGAGAGTTTATGGTTGGTCCCAAATATGAAGTGTTTTGGTGTCACTACGTATCCCATAAGAATGGGAATAAATCCATACATAGTTATGGAATTTTTTGTAGTTTAAGGTCATGCGGTAAGGACATGGATCATAGTTTAATGTCATGTAGGACATAGAAGTTTAGTGTCATGTATGACAAATGGGAACTTTACTTTTAAGTTCATGCATAAAGGACCATCAATGTTGTGCATTTTAAAATCTTGGAGTTAGGATGCAGTGGTTTAACATCATGCAGGATGCTATAGATCTTAATTTATAGTCATAGAGCTCAAACCATGAAGCATTATGTAGTTTATTATCATGCGAGATGAGGAGGAATAGTTTAACATCATGTTTCTTGGATGAAATAAGTTTAAAATCATGTTTCATGGAAAAAATATATCTTATTTTAAGGTCATATAGCTCGGACTGTGGGAACACTGTGCAGTTTATCATCATATAGGATGAGGCAGGATAGTTTGATGTCATGTTGCTTGGATGAAATAGATCTTAGTTTAAGGTCATAAAGCTCAGACCGTGGGAACACTGTGCAGTTTATCATCATATAGGACAAGGCAACACAGTTTAACATCATGTTACTTGGATGAAATAGATCTTTGTTTAAGGTTTTAGATCTCAGACTGTGGGAACACTATGCATTTTATCATCATGCAAGATGAGGTAGTACAATTTAATTTCATGTTTCTTGGATGAAATAGATCTTTTTTTAAGGTCTTAGAGCTCAGATCATGGGATCACAGTGCAGTTTATCATCATGCAGGATGAGGAAGCATAGTTTAACATCATGTTTCTTAGATGAAATAGATCTTAGTTTAAGGTCATAGAGATCAGACCGTGGGAACACTGTGAAGTTTATCATCATGTGGGACAAGGAATAATAGTTTGACATTATATTTCTTGGACGAAATTGATCTTAGTTTAAGGTCACAGAGCTCGGACCGTGGGAACAATATGTAGTTTATCATCATTTAGGATGAGGAATCATAGTTTAACGTCATGTTTCTTGGATGAAAAAGATCTTAGTTTAAGGTTGTAGAGCTCAAATCATTGGAACATTGTGTATTTTATCATCATGAAGGATATGGTAGTATGGTTTAACATCATGATACTTTGATGAAATGGATCTTAGTTTAAGGTCATAGAGCTTGGACCGTGGGAACACTGTGCAGTTTATCTTCATACAGGATGAGGCAGCACGGTTTAACGTCATGTTTCTTGGATGAAATAGATATTAATTTAAGGTTATAGAGCTTTAACCATGGGAACATTGTATAGTTTATTGTTATGTAGGATGAGAGACCTCATTCATGAAAAGTATTGTTTAAGTAACTTATCATTGGTGGGAGGTGTAATTTACTCACCATCCATGGTGACCAAAGAGTATGTACCATTGGGATAGACCTTGTGGATGATATAAGGTCTTTCCCATTTAGGCTCCAACTTTGGAAGTTTCCTTCGAGGAATCATTAGCATCCTTAGAGCCAGTACCGTGTCACCTTTAAGGAATGATTGGAGATGAATCCTCTTATTGAAAACTCTAGCTATCTTATTCTGATACCTCTCTAGATTATGCAAGGCCTGAAGCTTATTCTTGTTGAGGGCACTCAGTTTAGATAGATGGACTTCTGCTACTCTTTATAACATATACTAATCATAGATATTTGTACGGAGTGATGGAAAATAAATCTTGATGGGGAGGATTACCTCTATTTCGTACACTAGGAAATATGGATTTACCTGTGTGGAATTATGAGTCCTTATCCGATAAGCCCAGAGAGCATTAGGGAGCTTTTCTGGCCAACTTCTCTTGTTCCGAACCACCATATTCTAAAAAATGTTGGAGAGTGTCATGTTAAACACCTTGATCTTCTCATTTTATTGTGTATGGTAGAGAGAAGTGTGGTTGGACTAGATACAGAACTTAGCATACAACTTATTCAACTCAACCGCTCTGAATTTGGTGTCGTTATCGGTGAGAATAGTGTGAGGAACTCTAAATCGATGGATGGTTTTGGAGATCACAAATTCAATAATAGACTCGGCCTTGACTTCCCTGAGAAAAATAGCTTCTTCTCACTTAGAAAAGAAATATATTGTGGTCATAATGAACCTACGATGGTGATCCATTGCTGGTGGGTATGGTCCTACAACATCAAGTCCCCAGACCAAAAAGGGTCAAGAGTACTTTGTAGTGTGGAGGGGATCTAGTGGTCGATGAAAAAATTTGGCATGGATCTGAAATTCATGGAACCTCTTGGAAAACACGATACAGTCATGGACCATAGTGGGCCAGAAGTATCCCAACCTTCGAATCTAGTGGGAAAGCTTCATCCCTACCTATTGAGCATTGTAAGACCCACCATGGACTTCCTACATAACCTGGGGAATCTCATCTATTTGAATGAAGTGGAGTAGAATTCCATAAAACCCATGTTTTTAGAGAGTTTTCTCTAGGATAGGACTTCTCTAGAGGGTGAACAGAACTACACGGCAACAGATTCACTCACTTTCGACTCTATCTGATGGGAGATTGTCGTGCTGGAGACACTCAATGAAATGAGTCATCCAATTGAAGTTTTATTCAGCTGAATGGGGATCTAGAGGTTTTAATGTGAAAGAATAAGTGGTAATGTGGTTTATCAGCTGATTTTCATTGTTTTGTGAACTGAAAACAGGGATGATTCTTCGATGTGCCACATGAATGAATAAATCTTCCTGGTCAGGCTCTGTGAGAGAAGTAGATAGACCATCCAGGGCATCATCTCCACCATTCTATGCCTAAGGAACATGAGTCACCACTAACTGGGAAGAGAACCAGGCTATCATATAGAGATAATGCTTGAAAAAGGGTACAAGCTTGGGTTTCCTTATGATATATTCATCGTTAATCTATTTGATGACTAGATAAGAGCCCCCCTTAACACATGCAGGTGGGAAACATCAATCTCAAGAGCTAACTCAAGACCATTTTTGCGATCCTGATACTCTGCCTCATTATTGGTGCAGCCTTCTAATAATAAGAATGAATAGGGAATAATAGCATGTATAGGCATGATGAATACAATCCCTAGGACAACTCTATTGAGCCTAGGATCATTGAACCTTGTACCATTGGGACTCTAGGAGGAGCCTTCAAAATGAATCTTACAACATGGAATATCCTGATCCACTGAGAGAATGGCCTCGTCTAGAAAATAAAGATCCAAAGAATACTCTATAGGGGCTAGATGAGTGGCCAGAAAATATGTCAATTCTTGACCCTTGATGGCCTTATATGGAAATAATCTGATATCAAACTACTAAAGAATCACCACCCATCATTCTATCTGTCTTGTCAGTATGGGACAATCTAGAATGTGCTTTAGCAGATCAATGCGGGAAACCGGCTGTATCTCATTATGCTAAAGGTAATGTTGAAGATTCCTCACTATGAAAACTAGTGCAAGCCAAATCTTATCGATAATAGAATATCTTGAATCTATGTCAAGGAGCATACAACTAAGATAGTACAAACTATTCTCTATCCCTTCGGTTTTCTTATGGGCAATCAAGGAACCAAGAGATCATTATAGGGTGGTCACATAAAGGACTGGTGGCTTTCCAGAGATGGGTGTCATTATGACTGTAGGCTACAATAGATACTTCTTGATCTCCTAAAAATCAGTTTTTCACTCTTCATCCCATTGGTAGATGGCGCCATTATTCATGAGCTTGGAAAAGGTATTAAACTTTTTGGGAAGATTCGCAATGAATAAAATAATATAGGCTAAGTGGCCTTAAAATTCTCAGAGATCTTGGAGGTTTCTCAAAGGGGGAATATGGCTGATAGATCTGATCTTCTTTGGTTTGATCTTGATGCCTCTATATCTGACAAAAAACCAAGGAATTTTCTGGAGGTCACCCTAAAAGCACATTTCAAGGGTTTCATCTTCAACTGTCCAAAGAAAAGGAAGATGAATACCTTATCAAGATCTCTGAGGTGGTCCTGAATCTAGTGGGATTTTACCACCAAGTCATCCACATATAATTACACCAGTGTCATGAGGATCAGTTTGAAGATGTGTTGCATGAAATATTGATAGGTGGCTCCTACATTATTCAAACTGAAAGGAATTACCTGATAACATAAGGTCCCTTATGGTGCTCTGAAATTAGTTGACTCTTCATCTTTAGGGGCTATCTAGATTTGATTATACCCAAAATACCCGTCCATAAAGGAGAGATCCTAAAATCCAGTGGTGGCATCAATTAGAAACTTCGTCACCAGAAGGGGAAAATCATCCTTCGAGTAGTGGCGGTTGAGATCCTAGAATTTGATGTAGACTCTGATTTTTCCATTCTACTTCTTAATAAGAATAATGTTGGCCAACCATTTGGGGTACTAAACTTCCTTAACAAATTTGTCCTTGATGAGATTATCAACTTTGACTTGACCATGGAATCATGATATGGGTGTATATTCCTGGGAGGCTCCTTAAACCTGAAATGACTCACCGGGAGACCAAGATGGTGGATGGGGACCTAAGGGTCTAGCCCTATCATCTCATCATAACTCCAGGAAAACACATCATGGTGTTGCTTCAGGAAGTCCACATACTACTGTTTTTACTCTACAGGCATGGATGCACTGATCAATATTGGCCTCAGATCTATCTCGGTGCCAAGATTCACCTATACCAACTCATCAATGGTGGGGTGATTCATTCCTTTAATGAAGGAGGATTTTCTTCCAAATACTCTTAAACTTCCAAGCTGAGAGGATCATCGGTAGGAGGTAATTATTCTAAGTTAGATGACCATGGAGGAATGCTAGTGCCAGCTTGAGCAATGGTGAAATCTCCATCAAGGGACTCCTGCACTATTGAAACCATGGAAACAAAGGTTGTCGCCCCAATTCCATCAGGCCTTTGATTAAGAGTTCCACACTTGACAATGTCAAAGTAGTAGTGGCAAGTCAGTCTATGTCAACTTAGATCGACCCAGAGAAACAGGCAGGTATGGCATACTGCTATAGCCATGGAGCGAACATCCTAATACCTCATAGGGGTAAGAGGTTCTGGTATCACTCTATCATGTCCCATGTAGGAGTAAAAGGTAATCTTCCAATGTTCCTTGTACCTAGGAATGTTTCTTCCCCTCATCTTGGAAACAACAAAGTAGTGCCCCAAATCTTGTGTTGTAGCCTCCAACTGATGAATCGGGAGGATGAAAGCATCATCCAAGTCAATCCAAGGGTCTTCTATAGTAGCAGTGTGCTCAACCTTGTTGGTCTAAACCCATTTTTTCTTTCTCTTGTAATAGTTGGCATCCAAATAGAAAGCTTCAAAATAAGTGAAAGGATATGAGTCACTTTGGAGCACACCCACTCAACTATTGAGGGAGTACTTCAGGCATTGGTGATATAAGGAGGGAACTCTTGCATCTAGATGTATCTAGGGCCTACCCATCACCGTATTATAGGCAGTATTCTGTGAGACCACCATAAATTCAGTGCTTGTAATTAGGCCACCGAACTAGGTCTTTAGGTTGATTCTTCCACACATCATTTCCTTTGTCCTATCATAACCCTGAATATTTAGGTTAGAAGGACTCATATTTGATTTATCCAGTCCTAGATTGCGGAGCATCTGGGTCAAGATGAGATTGATCTCAGAACCTTTTTCAACAAGATAATGACATACATCCACGCAATTGAATTAGCTAGTAATGTACAGTGGGTGGATGTTCTCCTATATTGGAGAACCTTCATCTTCTCCTTAGAATGACATGATTACTTGGCATTCTTCTGAATTGACTTCATTAGCATGGAAGGTCTTTGTGGTTTCCACCTCCATATCAAACTAGAGAGGGATCTTCAAGGCCTCTATGAGGGCTTCTCACAGCTCTTCTGAAAAACATAGGGTCTTGGGAATCGGGAGATTTGTAGGAATTCTGGTAAACACATCATAATTTCATGCTAGGAGCACATTTTTTCTAGGAAGAGGTTTCTCTTTAGCAGGCTCCACGATGAGTGTTGTTGGCCAAACCAGTGTATTTTGGCTAGTGTTGGGAGTATTTCACTACTCACTAGCTAGACCATGCAAAATTACTATCGGCTAACTATCGGATGGCTGAGGCCTAACCATAGCGGAGCATGGCTGACTATGATGCAGTCATGGAAGCTCTGCCTAGTCAAGTAACACAAATGGTGGTGGCTGGGAATCTGACAAGATAGACTGAGAGGTTTGTGCCTATTGGGCTCTGCACTGGGCCTACTACCTGGTCTCAGTAACGTGCACGGCTTGTCTTGAGGTACTATCCTAGGCATTATGATGATTCACATAGGCATAGCCTCGTCGATGATGGTGTCAACTGAGAACATTGGGAGAACCTTCTTGATACTCCTCATCATAAGGAATCATATAGGGATCCATCAACTCAACAGTATTCATAGAGGCATATTCCGGCTCATCATCAGATGAATCTTCTAATACTGGTTGGATTATGGGGGTGATTGTAACGAACCAATGTTTTATCAATTGAAATTAACTTCTTATAATTATGTCATATAATCACATGAAATCACAATTCAATGAACTACTAAGTACTATGTGACCTTTAAACATGATATTGTCACTTCTGTGATTTGAATTTCAAAAATATGACATACATGGTTGTGATCAGTAAGATATTTGGTGTCCAATAAGACAAACTAAATTTTTGGTGGATAGAAACTTACCCTTATTAATAGTAATGTCTCCATTATAAATAGTAATATGTCTCTTATGAATAGTAAATTGGAAAATTAAATAGTAACCTTACTAATGAAAGTATAAATAAAATTTATCCATCTTATAAGTGACAATATGATAATGTTGGTATTTTTATAAGTTATAAATATTTAAATCAAATTTTATGAATAATTTCATAATTAAAAAAGAAAATGTATTTTTATAAAATGTATTCATACATTATTTTTTAGATTTCTTATGATTTTAGGATAATTTTATGATACCTTATTTAATGTTTCAAAGTATTATAAAATCAGTTATAATTTTAAAATATGTATTTTCAAGTAAATGATGATATTATTTAAAAATTAAATTTCACATATTTATAAAATCATTTTCATAAAATGGAGTTCACTTTTGGATTATAACCATCAAAAAATGGTTTGGGTGAGTTTTTGGGATTATTCTAAAATGCTTGAATTTTTATGAATAGTAAAATGCGATAATTTACATGAGTGCTAAAACCTGGATTTTTACATCATGCTTGAGGCATGGATGATGTAAATGGACATTTTTTTGAACTCACATGCACTTATTAATATTTTTGGACATGGAATCATAATTATTTATTGTCTTATGGAGAAATTATAAACTAATTATTAAAATATTAAGAAAACCCTCCTCCCTTCCACTATAAAAACCACCCACACTCCCCTCTTATCTTCACTCCTCTCAAGCCTTGTGCATTGCCTAAATTATAATAAAATATCTCTCCAAGATCCTCTCCCACATCCAGAATCCCTTGGTATCATCAAAGACTAAATCCTCTCCCCTTAAGAGGCTCTCAAGGAATATTAGTTTAAGAGATAAATTCCTCTTTTCAATTCTTTTACTTTCCTGTCAAGTTCCTTTGTTTTATTTTCTATCCTTACCTCTCCTCATCCAAATGATATGAAAAATACAGTAACTTATATGTACTATAATATTTTTATGATAATAGAATAAATTATTATCATCTCTCCTTTAACCATATTTTATACTAGTAGTAAAAACATCATCTGAGATGTGTTAATTTACCGCATTCAAGGATGATGGGTTTTCAATTTCCACTACCGTCTTCAATTATGGTCATGAAACCATTATTATGGTTGAACCAAACTATAATATATGTATTATGCCTCATATATGGTTCTATAATCTTTTTTTACACATGGTTTTTATTTATAAAACAAAATATGTTCGTTGTGATCAAAAACTTCCAAATAACCCAAAAGGTTATCACTAAAGTTTTATATAATGATTCAACTTCAATCCAAGAAACCAAATTAAATTTAAAAACATGTAACCTTATGTATGTTAAATAATAAAATATAACTCTAATTATTTAAAATCATCTTCATTTTACAATATTATCCATTCATATATATAAGTAAACCGATCATGAAACAAACAGACCCAAACAATGAAATTGAACCTCTTAACCCATAAAAAAGGCCATGAATGAACTTAAAAGGGTTATACTAAATAAATTAAATGTAAAAGTGGTTTTGGAATTATTAATTAATGAACCTAATTTGATTATTCATGTCATTAATATCAAGTGGAGAACACCATCAGACTTAAGGTAACGGATTCTACCCGAACCTCCATTATTCTTTCGGGTTATTCTTACTCTCTTTTTGATCAAATGAAATACTATATTATGTTTATGTACATATTCTAATTTCTGTTTATATGTAAAAACTAATGTATTTAGATCCATTAATCGTTATCTTTTGGGGATATACATGCTTTTAATTGATTCCCTCCTCAATATTTCTCGATAAGCAAACTTGTTTAAAGGGAACTTCTCAAATTATTACCCAAGTTCAAGTACACTATAAGATCTATTTTTAAGCAACCATTATATTTATAAAAACACTATTTTTATCATGAAAACCTTCTTGGTTCACTTATATTTTAAAATAAAAGTTTATTCCCTTTTCTTTTTTTAATGATCTTTGATATTTTCATTAAACCGCACTAAAATGTTTTAATTTCAAAGTTTATTAAAAATTCTTTTACATGTTAGCACTTAAACTTGGAATCACTTATTATGATATATGACTATTATACCTTATGAATGACAATTCTTAATCTAATTCCTTTTTTTCATGGACACTTTTATGATACTCCCATTCATTATGCTTTATGACATGATTATGATACCCATTTATTTTTGTGGGTACCCTTATGTTTATGTATGATTGATTATATATTATTTTTTATGAGTAAATAATATTCATGAACATGTTAATATGGGTATTCCCAGATAGTGCTCTAATTCATTGGGTAAAGTTGAGTCTCATGATACGTTATGTGCAATAGTCTAGGCAGTTAGCCTTGACTCATGCTACCGTGTGCAACGGTCTTGGTGGTTAACCTTAACTTGTGATCCTCTATGTGAAATGATCCTTGAATCATGCTAAATTCATGTTTTATGTTGAATTCACATTATTATGACGCCATGTTTATAAGATCCCATGTTCATATTTTATGATTTCACATGTTCCATGCCTTTTTATTATTCCATGCCTTCTAAAGCTTTATTACTATGTTTTTTCCCTTATTGGGATTTTAGCTCATCCCTTCGTTCATGTTATTTCCATGTTACCCTATAAATATGTATGAGTACAATGGAATTTAGGATATCTTTATGAATAATAAATAAATAAATGTTTTATTTAGTCTCATGTTTTCAGTTTTATATACCTTGTCTTCCAAGACACTAGACTTCACGATCCTTGTCTTGTAATATGATGTTTTATTATGCTTAAAATCATGTAATGATATATGTAAAAGGATAGGGTTTCTATTATTAGTATCATATGATGGTCTAGTTATTTTTAGAGATTAGAAATAGAGAAATTTAGTAATAACCTTAAGGATGATACTAACTATAAGAAAACATCCCTAAATTTTGGTGAGTGTAGAGTAAGTGGTTTATCAAGAAAATATATCCCTGTCTAGATACAAATAGGTATAGGTGGATCTGGTATAGATGTATCTAGGGGTAAAACCCAAAAACACTACTTTGAGCTAGACTCAAATGGGAACTGGTGTGCGGTAATGGGCCTTGTTGCACTCTTGGTTCGACACTCCCAAGGGATATGATTTGGTAAATTTAAGAGCATGGTATAAACCATTATTAAGGGAATAATTAAAAAGAGCCCATAAGAATAAAAGTTAAGAAATAGATCAAGCATAACATATATTTAAACCTAGGGAATCACAAGTTAGGATATAATTCTCCTTTAAAATTTTATCCATTCATGTTCAAAGTTTCCTTTTTATGCTTAATAGATAAGTATTCAATCCCTCTAATTGTACATTCTTTTTATTAGTTAATAGAGGGAAATAGAAGAACATGTGCCAACAATCAATGTGATAGGGAATGTTAATATTGTACTAATTATATGCCAAATGTGATGGGAATGAGTGCTCAAAACTTCATGATAGTACTTGCTCAATTGGCTCAAGTTATAAAAAATAACTTGAATCACGTGGAACACCATCCTCTCCAAGGAAAGATCAAGTTTTTGTTGAATCCTGCTTGTGGAAAAGGTCTCCCATGTTTAGTGAATCTTCTAATCCCCTCCTCATGTAATAGTGTATTAACTCCATTGAAAATATATTCTCTATCCTCTAGTGCTCAGAAGAAGAGAAAGACATACTGTTGGTCTATCATTTTAATGGGGAAGCTAATCAGTGGTGGACACTAATAAAGAATAAAAAGTCCCAAGAGGAAATTGATTCCATGGATTGGGAGGAATTCAAGAAAATGTTTTTCAATAAATATTTTCCTTGAACCCTCCACCTCAAGATGGAAAGATATTTCCTTGGACTCAAGTAGAAGGAAGATGAGTTCATCATGGTGTATGAAGAAAACTTCACAAGGCTTGAAAGATACGCCTTCGGCTTTTTCATGAATACCAAAATCAAGGTGGATCGCTTCTTTAGCAAACTAAAGCTGAGTCTATGAAAAGAATTGTAAATTCAAGACTTTGAAAGTTATGAGGAGATTTTACATTATGCCCTCAAGGTTGAAATGGATATTGGAGACTCTCAGTGGTCCCATGGGCCTAGTGACAAAAAGAATAATATGGAGTCTAATATGGGTGGTTCGGAAAATAAATCCCATGATAGAAAGAAGATCAAACATCCCACGAGTCAAAATTATGGGAATAGGAATCCTGGGAACTATTTAAAGGGAACTAGGAATTTCTTCAAATGTGGAAATATGGGACATCTAGCAAAGAACTACCAAAGGTATATAAAGAATCATGCTAATGTGAAAGAATAAAGGAAGTTTCAGATAAATTCTTATCTAGTGGTGCACTGTTACAACTACAAGGGGTATGGACATTATTCGAACTATTTCCCTAAGCCAAGGGTTATTGGAGGAAATCGACAACAACCACCAAGGAAACAAGGAAGGGATTATGCTATTACTATTACTGAGGTGGAGCGAGATAATGATGTGGTGATAGTTATTCTAGTTATTCATTCAAGAATAGAAAACATACTATTTGATTCTGGTTCTACGCATTCTTTTATATCTTGCAAGTTGAGTATAAATATTCAAACACCACCTCAAAATTTGGAGATTAAGTTATCTGTGAGAACAGTGAATGGGGAAATTATTGCATACAAGGTTTATAACTCCTCCCTAGTAAATTTTTGTGAACTGAACCACCTAGAAAATATTTTCATACTTCCTTTATTATAATTAAATATTATATTGGTCATGTATTGGATATATTTATACAAATCCAACATCAACTGTCAAGAAATGGAGATCACTCATCACATCCCAAAGCATCCTCCAATTATTTATAAGTTTAAGTAGGAAGATGAATATCCTTTATAATAATTGTCTCAAGTGTAGATATTACTTCCTTATGAGCAAGCATGTCTAGCTCAAATTATTGAGACAAAGGAGATGATACTTCTCGAATATATGCCCATCATGAGGGATTACACTAATGTATTACCTAAAGAGTTTTCTGGTATTCCTCCTGATTTAGAGGTTGAGTTATCAATTGAAATTATTCTTGTATCCCTACCTATATCAAAGACACCTTATAGAATGGCCACTGTAGAGCTGGAAGAGCTGAAGATGCAGTTACAGGAGAATCTAGAGAAGGGTTTTATATGACTGAGTGCTTCACTATGGGGTGAGCAAATACTCTACATCAAGAAGGATAGATCAATTCACATATGCATTAATTATCATGAGATCAATAAAATCATGATAAAGAATAATTATCCCCTTGTAACAGCCCGAGATTTTATGAAAAATATTATTTTTTATTTCACTAATGTCTTGTGTTGTACGCTACACCAAAAGGAGCTTGCACAACACGCATCCTTGACTTGCCTTGCATTACACGCAATCGCAACCTTCCTCGATAGCGTGTGTGGTACGTAATACTGAGTTTCACGAAACAATGATATGCTATTAAAATATTATTAAAAATAGCCGTTATGAATAGTAATAGCCACTTTTTAAAATTCTGTAAATCTTATTTTTCAAAATGAACTTCATTCTTGGATTCGGAGTATCGAATTTAGCCTAAGGTGAAATTTTGGTACTTTTCGGATAACTTTCACATTCTGATGAATAGTGAAAATTACTAAATTATAATTAAAAACAACTTTTTTAATCGAAATAATTAATAGTGATAAATTATTAATTTGAGTGGTTTTAAAGTATATTTAGAATATATTTTTACAATTTAATACAATGTTGGTCATTGGTGGTAATTTCACAGACATAATCAAGTGTCAATCTTTTGATATATATTGTTTCCTAAAAACACGCTATTTATTTTAACAGCGGGATTTAATTATAAAATTAAATAATGCAACTTCTATGTTATGAATTTGGTAAAATAGATTTCATTTTTGAATTTGGAATATGAAATATAGCTTAGGATGAAATTTTGGCATTGTTCTGAAAAACATCAATTTTTGATGAATAGTGAAACTACTAAGTGGTAGGTTAAAAAACTGAATTTTGCATAAAACTTAATTTTACCGCTTCTGTGAATAGAATTTTGAAAATCCGACAGACACGGTTAATATCAAGGACTAAAATGTGGTTCAATAAGATGAAAATAATTTTTGGTGAATAGTAACTTTTTACTTTTTTTTACCGCGGTTAATAGTAAATAGGGTAACTAAGGGTAAATATGATATTAATATTACCCTAACACATGTCCTAATTCTATTGGACAAGTGTGATTCGACCAAAAACAAACTTAGGAATAAAATATGACCATTTAGGCCCACTTGGATTAGATTAGGACATTTATTATTAATTTATTTAAAGAAAGGTTAAAATAGTTAAAATCAAAGTTTAATAAGTAAATCATTTTTAATATGGGGTTATACATAAGATAAATTCGATTGTAAATATTCATTAGAAAGCTAAAAAGATTTCCTACATGATGGTATTTTATTTGTAATTTTTAGACATCAAATAAGTTAATTTATTTATGACACAACGATGATGCAGTAATTATCTTATTAATAAAATATTGACATAATTGATGTTATAAACACCAAAATAAATGTAATTTGAGATTTTCTATGAATTCCACTAATTTTCTAGGTTACTATGATATATTAATGTTGATTTAATCAACTTGGTTCGAACATTTAATTCTGTTATGACTTTCACAAAAATCATATATCAAATAGTGTCAAAATTGACACAAAATAGTTTTTAAATCAAATATTATATTATTAATTGTTATTTTATTCCTAAAAATCTAAGGTTCGGCCAAATGACTTAGATAAGGATATATAATAAACAATTTGGGGTTCGTTTGGCATGTTATAGTAAGTGTATTAACCATATAGTGAAAGAAAACAAAAAGACATGGTAAAAGTTAAATTATTTAACTTAGAGTTAAATCTAATTGATAAGGTTAAAATAATATCCTAAACTTGTCTAAATTCTATTGGTTGATAGGATTTTGACCCATCCCCACTTTAGCTTCGAAATAAGACCCTTTGGAACCATTATAAACCGATTTTGACTTTAATATAAAATAATATTTTGAGATATTCCTAAGGTGCCCCTCTCCTCCCCTATAAAAGGACACCTCCTCCCCCTCCTCCTCACACCAATTTGAGCACTCAAGCTCGGCCAACCCCTGACAAAATCTCTTCTCCACTTCCCTAGAAACATCCTAGTGGTTCTGGTCTTCCTCAAAGACCAATTCTAGTGCCCTAAGAGGAGGTCTCAAAGAGGCACTTCAAAGAAGAGGTAATTACCGTTACCAATTCTTTCATCTTTATTTCTTCTTCCACTTCTTCTTCTTAGGTTGTTTCATTATGAAGTAATAACATCAGTATCACTCATATACTGATATGTTATTATAAGTATGAAACAACCCTATTTCACCATCTATCCATCCTACGGAAAAAGAAATCACCGCGCGTGCGTATGTACGGAATACCGTCTCCACGCCGTGGTGTAATCTATTTTCCACCACCACCTTACATGGATGGGTATAATGGTGTAAAGAATAACTATACATAGTTATTACAACATCATATTGATTCTGATATATTGTATAATCCACTCCAATTCAATTCAATATTTATAGAAATGATATCATCGCTTGTGCGTACGTACGGACTACCGTCTCCACGACGCGATGAGATTCATTCTCCATGTTAACCATTTCAGAATGATTATAATGTATATATAAGAAATAATAATGAAAAATATGACATTATAAAGCTACTGGATTTATGTATATATATACATATGTATGTCATCTACTTACTTCCATTTCAAGACAATAAGGAAAGAAAAACAGCGTTCATGCGTACGTACGGACTACCGTCTCCATGAACGGTGTTTTTCATTTTATTTATATATCTATTATATATATATATATACTGAATATATATGATATATAAATCATATTTTATATTCTGGAAGTAAGTAAATCATGATATAAGTAATAATGATGTCAAGAACAACAAGTCAAAACACCTACGATAAATGAAACGATTTTACCCAAAACGCTTCTTTAACATGGAATTTACAAAAGAACGGGTAATATAATGTCATAAGTGAACCATATATGATATCATAACAATGAATATGATTCTGTAATAAGTCAATTACATTATTTAAATCATTATACAGGAGGTTCGGACACATACGAAGCAAATTGGACCTAAGGTAAGGGAAATATCACAATCTCATTTTTATCCGAGATTGTTTATTCGTAAGTATTTACTGGGGTGTATTTTATCATCCAAATCCATGTTTCATCAATATGTAATATTATTTCCATCCACCTACAATTTTTTAAATCCATTTTTACCCTTCGGTGAGTTTTTAGTAAAAGAAATGAAAGGAATCTTTTGTCGTTTTTCGTACGAGGTACTTTTTGACTTTTCCGACAAAAGTACGAAGAATGTTTTTTTAACTTAAATGGCCCGAACGTATTTTTACGGTTTTATAAAGCCTTATTTTCATGAAGCTTCCTCCAAAAGATTTCATGACTATTTTCAATAAAATCTCTTTCTTTTAAAATTGCATGATGATTTGTTAAAAGAAATTGATTTTGAAGAAGAAAGGATATTTTCCTCAAGAATTCATTTCAAGTGTTTTATCAAAATTATTTTCCATCTAAGCTAATAAAGGGTTCTGTTTCTATCCATATTTTTACATTCATTTGACTATTTTGTGATGGAATTATGTTTATGAATTCCTTTATCTTATATGAATTGTTTTATAATGTCATGTTGTTTAAGAATCCCATTTTTTTATTACATGGGTTACGCTGTGATGTATGGTTTATGATTATGTGGCACACATAAGAAAGGATTCATTATAAGATGGGTGGGAACTATATCTCCCTCCAATGCATTGGGTAAAGATTTTATATCTCATGAGATAGACAGGGTTGGAACAGTAGGTTATACCGGTTCAGTGAAACAGGACTGAAACGAGGGTTACTCGATTCAGAAAGGGACTTTGTCCACTAAGATAGTCTTGGCAATGAGTCTTGACTAACAAGAAATGATTCTCTATGATTATGTGTGAATGCCACAAAGGTTCATGTTTTAAGTTATGATTATTGTGATTTCATTTCACTACTATGATTTATCCCATGTTATGAAATTATGCTCTCTTCTGCAGGTTAAGATTTCCAAAAGATATGTTCTTATGAATATGATGTGATTGATTTTTCTTTTGTATACCCTTACTGAGCATTTGAGCTCACCCTTTTATGTTTTCTTTTCCCCAGGATATAAATAAAGGTTTTAGGTAAAAAAAAGGGGAAGATCTTTATGGGAGATATTGAAGATCTTTCACCACGATTAGAAGATTGCGTTCCGAGTTTCCAAAGACACTAAACTATTACGATCCTTGTGTGTGTGTGTTTTTATTATGTACTAAGTATTCCGCAAAAGTAATGTAATGTCCATGTACGTCAGGCTTCGGGTCTCTACAGTTGGTATCAGAGGAAAGGTTTAGTCAACCTTTGGAAACTAGGATGCGAGAACTTTAGTGAGATCCCTAGAGATATTTCTAAGGTATGTCTAGGGATGTCCCTAAGGTTAAGTATACGTATAGGTTATAGTACTAGAACTACGCTAACGATCATAGAATTAAACCTAAGATGTTAGATATTGAAGGTGCTCCCCCTTTATAATGTTGTTTTCCCTAGCATGATTTTTGCCTCTCACACTATTCTTTTTGGGTTTTAGAAAATGGATGGAAACAAGGTGATTCATGATAATGGAGGATATGCTGGACAATGGAATGATATTTTTTATGAGAAACCAAATGAAATGGGATTTGGAAGTCCAAACATCATTATTATGCCGAATCAGTAATCTCATAATATGATTAATAAAGTAAAATTTGGTAAGTTTCCTGACTCGGCTAATAAGAGAAAGATGGAGTTTCATGATGATCATAGAGGAAAGAAAGTTCAATTTCCCCTATGTAAATCATGTGGGAAGAGGCATCAAGGAGAATTTTTCAAAGGAACTGGAAGATGCTTTGGGTGTGGAAAAGAAGGACACAAAGAAAGTAAATGCAAAGGAAAAGGTTCAGTTAACAACATGGATGATGATAATGGTATTGCTACGACATCAACAATGGTTAAATGTTTTAAATGTGGAATGTGCGGGCATTATGCAAACCAATGCCCTAAGGGAAAGTCTCATGAAGATAATCAGTATGGTCGTATGGGAAGTATTTATGTGGATGATGATGAAGAGACTACAAATGATATGTGAGATGAAAGAATTGTTGAAGCACAGTCAATGGTTTAAGAATGTAGTGGAATGATTACATGTTTATCATGTGTAATGTTGTATAAGTAATCTCATGGTACTTTAGAATAAAGAGACATGTAAGGATTGTTACACTGTTGTCTGATTAATGTTACCAGTATCCATGAAAGGTTATTCAGATATTTTTGGAAATAAGATGATATGCGCATAATGAAGGGAAAACGAGAAAACGAGATGTTTAACAGTATTCATGAGCTCATGATTGATATAAGGACTAAGTGATATCATGGTTTGAGTATATAGAATTTTGAGGATTTTGGTATGTGGAAAGTGTTAACTTTTAACTGCACTCATGTTTTCACTAAGGTATTCAAGAGAATACATGATTAAGGACTTTGAATGTTTGGAATGTGACCAACAAGACATATCTTATGATATGTGGGGATCAACGACAGTATTAAATCTCTGGTAATCGTTGTCACTATATTATGAGTGTGGACTGCAGTATTATGTATAAGCCTAAAGATTAGACTGGATTATGTTGGACATAAGTTAGTATTGTTTAAGGATAGAAGATTTTCGATATTATTGATGGGATGTTATAGTAACGTAGTTTTAGAAAAAGGACAACCTGCAGGACGGGCGACAGCCCATCGCTTCGGACAAGGCTATAGGAATCGAACCCACAACCGAAGTGCGACTGGCCTTTATCGCCTACCACTGACCTACAGGAAGTCCCTGTTTAGTAGAAACTAGTGTTATTATATTAAGCAGTATGATATATGAAGTATAAGCCCATTTTAGGAACCATATATGATTAATCCCACTATAGATCGACTTATGTATATAAATTTTGCTAACCTTTTGAGACAGATGGAATGACCCGTCATTCTATCACATGATCTGCTAACACTTCATGAATAACAAATTTAAATTCATTTATTTAAGAGATGAAGTGGAAATTGTTAAAGGCACGAACAACAGTGAGATTGTACCAAAATAAAGTAAGTATTTATTCTAATTCAAATTCTTTAACTTTAGGGAAATGATCTTGAAAACCAAAAATGTTGTCCTAGTTCTCTTATACCTGATGAATCCGATGGTACCTTAGATTGTCACAAATTTATGGATTTGTGATTACTGGCTTTTCCATAGCCATGTTCTCTACCACTCTCCATCAGAACATGATGGTTAGATTTCTCTTCCATATCCATATTTTCACCTATGTGGAAACCCAGTGATTAGTTTATTTGGGTAATTGTTACATTTCATACTTTAGTTATTAAAGCCAAGTTTTGGTATTCCTTTTTACGATGTGGGTTTCTATTAAAGAAACTTTCGAATAGTAAACCATTTATAACCCCGACGAATTTCGAGGGCGAAATTCATTTTAAGGGGGGTAGAATGTAACAGCCCGAGATTTTATGAAAAATATTATTTTTTATTTCACTAATGTCTTGTGTTGTACGCTACACCAAAAGGAGCTTGCACAACACGCATCCTTGACTTGCCTTGCATTACACGCAATCGCAACCTTCCTCGATAGCGTGTGTGGTACGTAATACTGAGTTTCACGAAACAATGATATGCTATTAAAATATTATTAAAACTAGCCGTTATGAATAGTAATAACCACTTTTTAAAATTCTGTAAATCTTATTTTTCAAAATGAACTTCATTCTTGGATTCGGAGTATCGAATTTAGCCTAAGGTGAAATTTTGGTACTTTTCGGATAACTTTCACATTCTGATGAATAGTGAAAATTACTAAATTATAATTAAAAACAACTTTTTTAATCGAAATAATTAATAGTGATAAATTATTAATTTGAGTGGTTTTAAAGTATATTTAGAATATATTTTTACAATTTAATACAATGTTGGTCATTGGTGGTAATTTCACAGACATAATCAAGTGTCAATCTTTTGATATATATTGTTTCCTAAAAACACGCTATTTATTTTAACAGCGGGATTTAATTATAAAATTAAATAATGCAACTTCAATGTTATGAATTTGGTAAAATAGATTTCATTTTTGAATTTGGAATATGAAATATAGCTTAGGATGAAATTTTGGCATTGTTCTGAAAAACATCAATTTTTGATGAATAGTGAAACTACTAAGTGGTAGGTTAAAAAACTGAATTTTGCATAAAACTTAATTTTACCGCTTCTGTGAATAGAATTTTGAAAATCCGACAGACACGGTTAATATCAAGGACTAAAATGTGGTTCAATAAGATGAAAATAATTTTTGGTGAATAGTAACTTTTTACTTTTTTTTTACCGCGGTTAATAGTAAATAGGGTAACTAAGGGTAAATATGATATTAATATTACCCTAACACATGTCCTAATTCTATTGGACAAGTGTAATTCGACCAAAAACAAACTTAGGAATAAAATATGACCATTTAGGCCCACTTGGATTAGATTAGGACATTTATTATTAATTTATTTAAAGAAAGGTTAAAATAGTTAAAATCAAAGTTTAATAAGTAAATCATTTTTAATATGGGGTTATACATAAGATAAATTCGATTGTAAATATTCATTAGAAATCTAAAAAGATTTCCTACATGATGGTATTTTATTTGTAATTTTTAGACATCAAATAAGTTAATTTATTTATGACACAACGATGATGCAGTAATTATCTTATTAATAAAATATTGACATAATTGATGTTATAAACACCAAAATAAATGTAATTTGAGATTTTCTATGAATTCCACTAATTTTCTAGGTTACTATGATATATTAATGTTGATTTAATCAACTTGGTTCGAACATTTAATTCTGTTATGACTTTCACAAAAATCATATATCAAATAGTGTCAAAATTGACACAAAATAGTTTTTAAATCAAATATTATATTATTAATTGTTATTTTATTCCTAAAAATCTAAGGTTCGGCCAAATGACTTAGATAAGGATATATAATAAACAATTTGGGGTTCGTTTGGCATTTTATAGTAAGTGTATTAACCATATAGTGAAAGAAAACAAAAAGACATGGTAAAAGTTAAATTATTTAACTTAGAGTTAAATCTAATTGATAAGGTTAAAATAATATCCTAAACTTGTCTAAATTCTATTGGTTGATAGGATTTCGACCCATCCCCACTTTAGCTTCGAAATAAGACCCTTTGGAACCATTATAAACCGATTTTGACTTTAATATAAAATAATATTTTGAGATATTCCTAAGGTGCCCCTCTCCTCCCCTATAAAAGGACACCTCCTCCCCCTCCTCCTCACACCAATTTGAGCACTCAAGCTCGGCCAACCCCTGCCAAAATCTCTTCTCCACTTCCCTAGAAACATCCTAGTGGTTCTGGTCTTCCTCAAAGACCAATTCTAGTGCCCTAAGAGGAGGTCTCAAAGAGGCACTTCAAAGAAGAGGTAACTACCGTTACCAATTCTTTCATCTTTATTTCTTCTTCCACTTCTTCTTATTAGGTTGTTTCATTATGAAGTAATAACATCAGTATCACTCATATACTGATATGTTATTATAAGTATGAAACAACCCTATTTCACCATCTATCCATCCTACGGAAAAAGAAATCACCGCGCGTGCGTACGTACGGAATACCGTCTCCACGCCGTGGTGTAATCTATTTTCCACCACCACCTTACATGGATGGGTATAATGGTGTAAAGAATAACTATACATAGTTATTACAACATCATTTTGATTCTGATATATTGTATAATCCACTCCAATTCAATTCAATATTAATAGAAATGATATCATCGCTCGTGCGTACGTACGGACTACCGTCTCCACGACGCGATGAGATTCATTCTCCATGTTAACCATTTCAGAATGATTATAATGTATATATAAGAAATAATAATGAAAAATATGACATTATAAAGCTACTGGATTTATGTATATATATACATATGTATGTCATCTACTTACTTCCATTTCAAGACAATAAGGAAAGAAAAACAGCGTTCATGCGTACGTACGGACTACCGTCTCCATGAACGGTGTTTTTCATTTTATTTATCTATCTATTATATATATATATATACTGAATATATATGATATATAAATCATATTTTATATTCTGGAAGTAAGTAAATCATGATATAAGTAATAATGATGTCAAGAACAACAAGTCAAAACACCTACGATAAATGAAACGATTTTACCCAAAACGCTTCTTTAACATGGAATTTACAAAAGAACGGGTAATATAATGTCATAAGTGAACCATATATGATATCATAACAATGAATATGATTCTGTAATAAGTCAATGACATTATTTAAATCATTATACAGGAGGTTCGGACACATACGAAGCAAATTGGACCTAAGGTAAGGGAAATATCACAATCTCATTTTTATCCGAGATTGTTTATTCGTAAGTATTTACTGGGGTGTATTTTATCATCCACATCCATGTTTCATCAATATGTAATATTATTTCCATCCACCTACAATTTTTTAAATCCATTTTTACCCTTCGGTGAGTTTTTAGTAAAAGAAATGAAAGGAATCTTTTGTCGTTTTTCGTACGAGGTACTTTTTGACTTTTCCGACAAAAGTACGAAGAATGTTTTTTTAACTTAAATGACCCGAACGGATTTTTACGGTTTTATAAAGCCTTATTTTCATGAAGCTTCCTCCAAAAGATTTCATGACTATTTTCAATAAAATCTCTTTCTTTTAAAATTGCATGATGTTTTGTGAAAAGAAATTGATTTTGAAGAAGAAAGGATATTTTCCTCAAGAATTCATTTCAAGTGTTTTATCAAAATTATTTTCCATCTAAGCTAATAAAGGGTTCTGTTTCTATCCATATTTTTACATTCATTTGACTATGTTGTGATGGAATTATGTTTATGAATTCCTTTATCTTATATGAATTGTTTTATAATGTCATGTTGTTTAAGAATCCCATTTTTTTATTACATGGGTTACGCTGTGATGTATGGTTTATGATTATGTGGCACACATAAGAAAGGATTCATTATAAGATGGGTGGGACCTATATCTCCCTCCAATGCATTGGGTAAAGATTTTATATCTCATGAGATAGACAGGGCTGGAACGGTAGGTTATACCGGTTCAGTGAAACAGGACTGAAACGAGGGTTACTCGATTCAGAAAGGGACTTTGTCCACTAAGATAGTCTTGGCAATGAGTCTTGACTAACAAGAAATGATTCTCGATGATTATGTGTGAATGCCACAAAGGTTCATGTTTTAAGTTATGATTATTGTGATTTCATTTCACTACTATGATTTATCCCATGTTATGAAATTATGCTCTCTTCTGCAGGTTAAGATTTCCAAAAGATATGTTCTTATGAATATGATGTGATTGATTTTTCTTTTGTGTACCCTTACTGAGCATTTGAGCTCACCCTTTTATGTTTTCTTTTCCCCAGGATATAAAGAAAGGTTTTAGGTATAAAAAAGGGGAAGATCTTTATGGGAGATATTGAAGATCTTTCACCACGATTAGAAGATTACGTTCCGAGTTTCCAAAGACACTAAACTATTACGATCCTTGTGTGTGTGTGTTTTTATTATGTACTAAGTATTCCGCAAAAGTAATGTAATGTCCATGTACGTCAGGCTTCGGGTCTCTACAGTTGGTATCAGAGGAAAGGTTTAGTCAACCTTTGGAAACTAAGATGCGAGAACTTTAGTGAGATCCCTAGAGATATTTCTAAGGTATGTCTAGGGATGTCCCTAAGGTTAAGTATACGTATAGGTTATAGTACTATAACTACGCTAACGATCATAGAATTAAACCTAAGATGTTAGATATTGAAGGTACTCCCCCTTTATAATGTTGTTTTCCCTAGCATGATTTTTGCCTCTCACACTATTCTTTTTGGGTTTTAGAAAATGGATGGAAACAAGGTGATTCATGATAATGGAGGATATGCTGGACAATGGAATGATATTTTTTATGAGCAACCAAATGAAATGGGATTTGGAAGTCCAAACATCATTATTATGCCAAATCAGCAATCTCATAATATGATTAATAAAGTAAAATTTGGTAAGTTTCCTGACTCGGCTAATAAGAGAAAGATGGAGTTTCATGATGATCATAGAGGAAAGAAAGTTCAATTTCCCCTATGTAAATCATGTGGGAAGAGGCATCAAGGAGAATTTTTCAAAGGAACTGGAAGATGCTTTGGGTGTGGAAAAGAAGGACACAAAGAAAGTAAATGCAAAGGAAAAGGTTCAGTTAACAACATGGATGATGATAATGGTATTGCTACGACATCAACAATGGTTAAATGTTTTAAATGTGGAATGTGCGGGCATTATGCAAACCAATGCCCTAAGGGAAAGTCTCATGAAGATAATCAGTATGGTCGTATGGGAAGTATTTATGTGGATGATGATGAAGAGACTACAAATGATATGTGAGATGAAAGAATTGTTGAAGCACAGTCAATGGTTTAAGAATGTAGTGGAATGATTACATGTTTATCATGTGTAATGTTGTATAAGTAATCTCATGGTACTTTAGAATAAAGAGACATGTAAGGATTGTTACACTGTTGTCTGATTAATGTTACCAGTATCCATGAAAGGTTATTCAGATATTTTTGGAAATAAGATGATATGCGCATAATGAAGGGAAAACGAGAAAACGAGATGTTTAACAGTATTCATGAGCTCATGATTGATATAAGGACTAAGTGATATCATGGTTTGAGTATATAGAATTTTGAGGATTTTGGTATGTGGAAAGTGTTAACTTTTAACTGCACTCATGTTTTCACTAAGGTATTCAAGAGAATACACGATTAAGGACTTTGAATGTTTGGAATGTGACCAACAAGACATATCTTATGATATGTGGGGATCAACGACAGTATTAAATCTCTGGTAATCGTTGTCACTATATTATGAGTGTGGACTGCAGTATTATGTATAAGCCTAAAGATTAGACTGGATTATGTTGGACATAAGTTATTATTGTTTAAGGATAGAAGATTTTCGATATTATTGATGGGATGTTATAGTAACGTAGTTTTAGAAAAAGGACAACCTGCAGGACGGGCGACAGCCCATCGCTTCGGACAAGGCTATAGGAATCGAACCCACAACCGAAGTGCGACTGGCCTTTATCGCCTACCACTGACCTACAGGAAGTCCCTGTTTAGTAGAAACTAGTGTTATTATATTAAGCAGTATGATATATGAAGTATAAGCCCATTTTAGGAACCATATATGATTAATCCCACTATAGATCGACTTATGTATATAAATTTTGCTAACCTTTTGAGACAGATGGAATGACCCATCATTCTATCACATGATCTGCTAACACTTCATGAATAACAAATTTAACTTCATTTATTTAAGAGATGAAGTGGAAATTGTTAAAGGCACGAACAACAGTGAGATTGTACCAAAATAAAGTAAGTATTTATTCTAATTCAAATTATTTAACTTTAGGGAAATGATCTTGAAAACCAAAAATGTTGTCCTAGTTCTCTTATACCTGATGAATCAGATGGTACCTTATATTGTCACAAATTTATGGATTTGTGATTACTGGCTTTTCCATAGCCATGTTCTCTACCACTCTCCATCAGAACATGATGGTTAGATTTCTCTTCCATATCCATATTTTCACCTATGTGGAAACCCAGTGATTAGTTTATTTGGGTAATTGTTACATTTCATACTTTAGTTATTAAAGCCAAGTTTTGGTATTCCTTTTTACGATGTGGGTTTCTATTAAAGAAACTTTCGAATAGTAAACCATTTATAACCCCGACGAATTTCGAGGGCGAAATTCATTTTAAGGGGGGTAGAATGTAACAGCCCGAGATTTTATGAAAAATATTATTTTTTATTTCACTAATGTCTTGTGTTGTACGCTACACCAAAAGGAGCTTGCACAACACACATCCTTGACTTGCCTTGCATTACACGCAATCGCAACCTTCCTCGATAGCGTGTGTGGTACGTAATACTGAGTTTCACGAAACAATGATATGCTATTAAAATATTATTAAAACTAGCCGTTATGAATAGTAATAACCACTTTTTAAAATTCTGTAAATCTTATTTTTCAAAATGAACTTCATTCTTGGATTCGGAGTATCGAATTTAGCCTAAGGTGAAATTTTGGTACTTTTCGGATAACTTTCACATTCTGATGAATAGTGAAAATTACTAAATTATAATTAAAAACAACTTTTTTAATCGAAATAATTAATAGTGATAAATTATTAATTTGAGTGGTTTTAAAGTATATTTAGAATATATTTTTACAATTTAATACAATGTTGGTCATTGGTGGTAATTTCACAGACATAATCAAGTGTCAATCTTTTGATATATATTGTTTCCTAAAAACACGCTATTTATTTTAACAGCGGGATTTAATTATAAAATTAATTAATGCAACTTCTATGTTATGAATTTGGTAAAATAGATTTCATTTTTGAATTCGGAATATGAAATATAGCTTAGGATGAAATTTTGGCATTGTTCTGAAAAACATCAATTTTTGATGAATAGTGAAACTACTAAGTGGTAGGTTAAAAAACTGAATTTTGCATAAAACTTAATTTTACCGCTTCTGTGAATAGAATTTTGAAAATCCAACAGACACGGTTAATATCAAGGACTAAAATGTGGTTCAATAAGATGAAAATAATTTTTGGTGAATAGTAACTTTTTACTTTTTTTTACCGCGGTTAATAGTAAATAGGGTAAGTAAGGGTAAATATGATATTAATATTACCCTAACACATGTCCTAATTCTATTGGACAAGTGTAATTCGACCAAAAACAAACTTAGGAATAAAATATGACCATTTAGGCCCACTTGGATTAGATTAGGACATTTATTATTAATTTATTTAAAGAAAGGTTAAAATAGTTAAAATCAAAGTTTAATAAGTAAATCATTTTTAATATGGGGTTATACATAAGATAAATTCGATTGTAAATATTCATTAGAAAGCTAAAAAGATTTCCTACATGATGGTATTTTATTTGTAATTTTTAGACATCAAATAAGTTAATTTATTTATGACACAACGATGATGCAGTAATTATCTTATTAATAAAATATTGACATAATTGATGTTATAAACACCAAAATAAATGTAATTTGAGATTTTCTATGAATTCCACTAATTTTCTAGGTTACTATGATATATTAATGTTGATTTAATCAACTAGGTTCGAACATTTAATTCTGTTATGACTTTCACAAAAATCATATATCAAATAGTGTCAAAATTGACACAAAATAGTTTTTAAATCAAATATTATATTATTAATTGTTATTTTATTCCTAAAAATCTAAGGTTCGGCCAAATGACTTAGATAAGGATATATAATAAACAATTTGGGGTTCGTTTGGCATGTTATAGTAAGTGTATTAACCATATAGTGAAAGAAAACAAAAAGACATGGTAAAAGTTAAATTATTTAACTTAGAGTTAAATCTAATTGATAAGGTTAAAATAATATCCTAAACTTGTCTAAATTCTATTGGTTGATAGGATTTCGACCCATCCCCACTTTAGCTTCGAAATAAGACCCTTTGGAACCATTATAAACCGATTTTGACTTTAATATAAAATAATATTTTGATATATTCCTAAGGTGCCCCTCTCCTCCCCTATAAAAGGACACCTCCTCCCCCTCCTCCTCACACCAATTTGAGCACTCAAGCTCGGCCAACCCCTGCCAAAATCTCTTCTCCACTTCCCTAGCAACATCCTAGTGGTTCTGGTCTTCCTCAAAGACCAATTCTAGTGCCCTAAGAGGAGGTCTCAAAGAGGCACTTCAAAGAAGAGGTAATTACCGTTACCAATTCTTTCATCTTTATTTCTTCTTCCACTTCTTCTTCTTAGGTTGTTTCATTATGAAGTAATAACATCAGTATCACTCATATACTGATATGTTATTATAAGTATGAAACAACCCTATTTCACCATCTATCCATCCTACGGAAAAAAAAATCACCGCGCGTGCGTACGTACGGAATACCGTCTCCACGCCGTGGTGTAATCTATTTTCCACCACCACCTTACATGGATGGGTATAATGGTGTAAAGAATAACTATACATAGTTATTACAACATCATATTGATTCTGATATATTGTATAATCCACTCCAATTCAATTCAATATTTATAGAAATGATATCATCGCTCGTGCGTACGTACGGACTACCGTCTCCACGACGCGATGAGATTCATTCTCCATGTTAACCATTTCAGAATGATTATAATGTATATATAAGAAATAATAATGAAAAATATGACATTATAAAGCTACTGGATTTATGTATATATATACATATGTATGTCATCTACTTACTTCCATTTCAAGACAATAAGGAAAGAAAAACAGCGTTCATGCGTACGTACGGACTACCGTCTCCATGAACGGTGTTTTTCATTTTATTTATCTATCTATTATATATATATATATATACTGAATATATATGATATATAAATCATATTTTATATTCTGGAAGTAAGTAAATCATGATATAAGTAATAATGATGTCAAGAACAACAAGTCAAAACACCTACGATAAATTAAACGATTTTACCCAAAACGCTTCTTTAACATGGAATTTACAAAAGAACGGGTAATATAATGTCATAAGTGAACCATATATGATATCATAACAATGAATATGATTCTGTAATAAGTCAATGACATTATTTAAATCATTATACAGGAGGTTCGGACACATACGAAGCAAATTGGACCTAAGGTAAGGGAAATATCACAATCTCATTTTTATCCGAGATTGTTTATTCGTAAGTATTTACTGGGGTGTATTTTATCATCCACATCCATGTTTCATCAATATGTAATATTATTTCCATCCACCTACAATTGTTTAAATCCATTTTTACCCTTCGGTGAGTTTTTAGTAAAAGAAATGAAAGGAATCTTTTGTCGTTTTTCGTACGAGGTACTTTTTGACTTTTCCGACAAAAGTACGAAGAATGTTTTTTTAACTTAAATGGCCCGAACGGATTTTTACGGTTTTATAAAGCCTTATTTTCATGAAGCTTCCTCCAAAAGATTTCATGACTATTTTCAATAAAATCTCTTTCTTTTAAAATTGCATGATTTTTTGTGAAAAGAAATTGATTTTGAAGAAGAAAGGATATTTTCCTCAAGAATTCATTTCAAGTGTTTTATCAAAATTATTTTCCATCTAAGCTAATAAAGGGTTCTGTTTCTATCCATATTTTTACATTCATTTGACTATGTTGTGATGGAATTATGTTTATGAATTCCTTTATCTTATATGAATTGTTTTATAATGTCATGTTGTTTAAGAATCCCATTTTTTTATTACATGGGTTACGCTGTGATGTATGGTTTATGATTATGTGGCACACATAAGAAAGGATTCATTATAAGATGGGTGGGACCTATATCTCCCTCCAATGCATTGGGTAAAGATTTTATATCTCATGAGATAGACAGGGCTGGAACGGTAGGTTATACCGGTTCAGTGAAACAGGACTGAAACGAGGGTTACTCGATTCAGAAAGGGACTTTGTCCACTAAGATAGTCTTGGCAATGAGTCTTGACTAACAAGAAATGATTCTCTATGATTATGTGTGAATCCCACAAAGGTTCATGTTTTAAGTTATGATTATTGTGATTTCATTTCACTACTATGATTTATCCCATGTTATGAAATTATGCTCTCTTCTGCAGGTTAAGATTTCCAAAAGATATGTTCTTATGAATATGATGTGATTGATTTTTCTTTTGTATACCCTTACTGAGCATTTGAGCTCACCCTTTTATGTTTTCTTTTCCCCAGGATATAAAGAAAGGTTTTAGGTAAAAAAAAGGGGAAGATCTTTATGGGAGATATTGAAGATCTTTCACCACGATTAGAAGATTACGTTCCGAGTTTCCAAAGACACTAAACTATTACGATCCTTGTGTGTGTGTGTTTTTATTATGTACTAAGTATTCCGCAAAAGTAATTTAATGTCCATGTACGTCAGGCTTCGGGTCTCTACACCCCTACCATAGATAGATGACTTGTTCGATCAGCTTTGTGGGGCTAGTTATTTTTCTAATGTGGACCTTCGGTTGGGGTATCACCAATTAAAGGTGAGGAGGGAAGATATTTCCAAGAATGCCTTTCGAATGAGGTATAGACACTATGAGTTCATAGTGATTCCCTTTGAGCTCACTGGTGCTACAAAAATTTTCATGGATTTAATGAATATGGTCTTTAGAGATTACCTCAACAAATTTGTGGTAGTCTTTATCAATGATATTCTGATATACTCCAAGAGCAAGGAGGAACATGAGGAGCATTTGAATACTATGCTAAAGACTTTTTGAAGGGAGAAACTATATGAAAAGTATAGTAAATGTGAGTTTTTTATGGTTTAAGTATCATTCTTAGGTCATGTTATCAATAGTAAAAGGATATTTGTGGACCCTTCCAAGACAAAGGCAATTGAAGAGTGGGTCGGTAAAACATCTGTAACGAAGATTCACAGCTTTTTGGGTCTATCCAGGTATTATTAACGATTTGTGAAGAAATTCTCATGATTTTCAAACCCAATTACCAAGATAACATGGAAGGTAGTGAAGTTCATCTAGAATCAAGAATGTGAAGACTACTTTAAGGAGTTGAAAATGAGGCTTATCACTATGCCAATACTCACACTCCCAATAAGTGAAGAACTCTTTATGGTGTATAGTGATGCTTAAAAGAAGGGATTAGGATATATTATTATGTGAAATGATAAATTGATAGCCTACACCTCAAGCCAGTAGAAAATCAATGAGAAAAACTATCCCACGCATGATCTGGAGTTGGCAGCTATAATCTTTGCATTAAAAATCTAGCGGCATTATCTCTATGGGGAGAAGTGTGAGATATATACTGATCACAAGAGTCTCAAATATATATTCACATAGAAGTAACTTAATATGCACTAGTAAATATGGTTAGATCTCATCAAGGATTATGACTGCTCAATACACTACCATCTTGGTAAGGAAAATAATGTGGCAGATTCTCTAAGTAAAAAAGGATCATGCATCTTTATCAATGATGATAATTGAAAAGGATTCAATATTATTATATTTGAATAGGATGGACATGGGAATCATTTAGGGAGGAAAATCATCAATCCTTTCTCAAATGATTGTTCAACCATCCCTCATGGATGAAATAAAGGATGCTCAAAGAAAATATGTGGAAATTCAGAAAAGGGTGGAAGCCATTAGAAATGGGAAATCCTCTAAGATCAATATTGATGAGGAAGGAGTTGTAAGATTTGGGTCACGATTTTGTGTACCATCTGATCCATAGATAAAGAAGAAGATTTTTAATGACACACATAGCTCAACCTTCTCTATTCACCCAGGGAGCACAAAGATGTATTGAGATCTCTGAGAGAAATTTTGGTGGGACAGTATGAAGAAGGAGATTTCTGAGTATACATCAAAGTGCTTGGTATGTCAATAAGTGAAGACTAAAAGACAGAAGTATAAGGGGATGATTCAACCACTGACCATACCAACATAGAAGTGGGAGAACATCACCATGAGCTTTTTCACTGGACTTCCAAGGATATCTAGAGGAAATGATGTTATATGGGTCATTGTGGATTGTCTTAAAAAGACTGCTCATTTTATCACAATTCTAGAGGAATTATCATTGGATCAACTTTCACGAATATATATATATATATAAAAGTGGTGTTAAGGAAGCATGGAGTACCACTATTTATTGTATCTTATAGAGATCCGAGATTCACCTCAAAGTTCTGGAAAATCTCTAACATGCTCTAAGCACTGAACTGAACTTTAGTACGGTCTATCATCCTCAAATTGATGTCCAATCTGAGTAAACTATTTAGAAAATAGAATACACGTTGAGAGTGTGTTCTACGGACTTCAAAGGAGGGTGGGACCAACATCTTACACTGGTTGAATTCTCTTATAATAACATTTTCCACTCTATCATTTGAATGGAACCATATAAATCCCTTTATGGGAAAAGGTGCATAACACCGGCATGTTGGGATGAATTCGGTGAGAGTAAGCTTTTAGGACCTAAAATGGTCGAAGAAATGGTGGAGATGGTAAAAACAATTCAGTATCACATCAAGGAAACCCAGAGTTTATAGAAGATTTATGCAGAAAATCATCAATGGGACCTTGAGTTCAAAGTTGGAGACATAGTATTCCTCCAAATATCTCTATGGAAGAAGGTCATGAGGTTTGGGAAGAAAGGAAAGTTAAGTTCAAGGTACATTTTCCCCTTTTAGATTCTTAATTGTGTTGGGGTTGTGGCTTATCGACGGGAAATTCCACCTACCATGTCTAAAGTACATGATGTCTTCCATGTATCCCTCTTAAGGAAATATATACCATATCCTTCACATGTAATCTCTTTAGAGGTGGTTGAAATGCACGGTAGATTGTCGCCTATCAACCGGTCAAGGTTCCGATGCTCTGCTAATGTGTATAGCAGCACTCGGGTCGAATCCTCAGCGATGATACTTTGTAATAGTCGTTTGTTTTTAGTTAATTGTATTCGGATTGGGGGGTTTGTTTGTAGAGCTTATGAAATATTTTATGTATGATGTTTGATTTAACAAATTGATAAATATTGGGGTGAGTTCATCATTAGGGAGTTAAGCATGTGATATCCTTGATCTTTTCTTTATATTGCATTAAATTAACACCCACATCAAAAGTTGATGTTGATTTAAATTCTCAAGTGTTAAGCCTTTAATACAAGCCTTAACTTTACTTAGGGTTCTAATCTCAATCAGTGCTTGAGTGTGGAAGTGTATTTATGGTTCCAATAATCCATGGAAACCACACGTTGAACATAATATGTCAATAATCCATGACATGTTAAGTCCAACATACACAATGTTAAATTAAAGAATACTCATCGAGAAAAACCTCTCAATCACTTAACATCCCTCAATTATAACTCACCCCAATAAGATATGTACTCATCTATTAAAATTATTACTAATCTGGTTATAATGATTATGGTGATGAATTATAAAGAGAATAAAAAGAAAGGGACAAGATAAGATTAGTGCGCCGAACACACACACACGAACAATGATGATAATTAAAAACAGATTTTTGATTGAATGAGGAAGCAAAATAAGGGAAGGAGATTTAACTGAATTTAAACTATTTTAAGAACATTAATATTAAAATACAGAAGGTTGAGGAGAATAAGATATATTGAAGAATAAACTTTCATTAAAACAGAATTACAAAAGAAAGGACTTACAAAATTACAAAAACGAAGAACACAAAAGTAAGTGAAAATAAAGAGAGGAGGAAAGGTCTCTCAAGTAAAAACTTGAGTATTTAAGGTCCTCCCAAGACTTTTTCAAGGATTTGGTCATGACAATATTTTCTCCTCTCTTCTGAAATGCCAACCCCTCTCAAGGAGAGAAGGGGATAGTATTTATAGCCCAAGGAGTGAACTGTTTTCATTCCCAATATGTCCCTCCAATTGAATCACCAATTTGGCTATTCAGACTGCCGAATATCCAAATATCTCCTTCTTCAAAGTTGTATATAATACAGTTGTCCGACTACTGTAAAAATTTGGAGGTATTTTGACAAGTGGATCCAAAGTTATGGTGGTTTTATTAAACAAAGGTAAACTGTCCATTTCTATCCATGCTTTTTCGATGGCCAAAATGTGGATGAATTTTGGAACAGGAATATACCTTCAAATCCGAATGAATTATTCAAAAAATTAGTCCGCATATATATCCTCTTTCACACTGAAAAATATCAGCTCTATTTGATTCTTAAATCATGAGATATGTCATGAATACTATACTGATTTTATTTCTCGGCCATAATGGTGGGCTAGAATTCAAAGATTTATTTGGGCCCCTTGTACTTGGATTTGAGCCTTGAAATTTTTATCCAAGATGAAATTTAGTGTCCCCCGAATTATTGTGGAGAATTAATGTTTTTGGAATTCTTGATTGATCCCAGTAAATCAATCTTCAAGGCTGGTCCAGTTTGTTCACAGATTCTTTGCTCTTGTTTGTGAGGACCATATGACCTTTCAAATGGCAGAATTGGCTCATGGTACCTTCTAATGAAATGCTTTATATTGAAATTAGAATTCTAAAAAACAATAACCACACAATTTAGATCAGTATAGTGATAGTTATTATTAAAACATTAAACTGACTCAATTGGACTACTTCTAAAAATGCTCAAAAATTATACTTAATATTAAAACATCAATATTTCACACAAATTATGCACATTTCATATAAAATCAGTAAATATGGAATATAATAAGTCATGAAAATATGAATAACATCAACTCCCCCACACTTAGTTTTGTGCATGTCCTCATGTGCAACAAATATAAAAACATGACAAAATCATTTTTACTCACCAACAGATTTTAAAATTTTGTTTTCTCCAATCAGGGGAGGTTTAGACTATTTCACTCATCCATTTTGAATTCCACCACAAGTTTTTACAGAAACAATGTTTCAAAAACTAATTCATTTTTTCATGCTCAAATTTATAAATGGAAAATGTGGACACTCAAAACTCACACCTCTCAAGATGATAAAATTCATTTGTGGAGGTTCACTCTTTCACCAACCAAAAGTGAAAATGTTAGAGTTTGAAAAGAGCTCTCAGCTTCCAATCCCTATACAAAGTGAACAAGAATCAAGAGGTATTTTTAATAGGTTTTTCTGTAGCTATGGGATGGTAGTAATATAATGTCCAAGAGAGAGAACAAGAGGGTTAAAATACCAACATAGAAAAAGCAATGCACATTTTTTTGAAATGAAACATGGAAGGAAATGAAAACACATATTTACAAGGGAATGATTTTGTGAATAAAGACACAATAGAGAAAGAAAATATGAAGGTAATTAGAAGATGGAATATTTACAAAACAAAAAACTTCTCCCAATAAGAATATAATGCAAGTGTTCTTTTTTTTCTTTTCCTTTTTTTCTTTGTTTTTTCGAAAGTTGGCCTTGAAACAGATCTCACACTCATATCCCAACCCATGTTTGATCTCATCACGACACTAATTGTAAAAGTTATAACAAGATCAAAGGTTGAGGAAGAGTGATTTTTGACATACCCAAGGCACAACCAATTTTTTCATTTTTTTTTTCTTTTTTTTTTTGATTTTTTTTAAATTTTTTTTTTGAACACTTTTCAATATCATTTGTACAATACATTCCAAAATCCCACTGAATGAAAACCTCCCCCCCCCACACTAAAATGGATGCTTTCCCTCAAGAATATGATAACACACCAAAAAGTAAGGAAATGATACCCAAAAATGAAATCCATCCCCCCCACACTTAAATTTCAAAAACTTATGCAATGAAAATCCATGTTGATATTGGGTGGGATAAGGTATTGGGCTTGTAATGTGGCTATAAAATAGAAGGTTTTCATAGTCTTGAATGGGCTTTCAAAAGGAGGATTAATGTAAGGGAAATGGGAGGCTATTTTGCTATTGTGATTCTCATGTGGTTCTGAAAATGCCTCTATCATATTAATGCACACTAAGGTAGGAAATTCAGCTCGAAGGTCCACAAACTCAAGACTCACAAATGGTGGTGAAAAACACACATTTTGAATAGATGGCCATAGGTGGCCTTGGCATGAAAGCAAAAAAAATTCCTCATGGTTTGGGAAAACCATCTTCCAAATCAAAAATAGAGCATTCAAAATTTGTTGGTTTTGACACAAGATTCTTTATCCAATTGTATGATGAAAACACAAAACTTTTGAAATGAAACATACCCATTGAATCCCCAAAATGGTTGGACAAAATTTAAAAATTAAATGGTGAGTAATTATGAGTCTTTGTTTTTGTTTTTTAGTTTTTTTTATGTTTTTTTTATAAAGACACACCCACAAAAAAGATAAAGAGTAAAAAGGAAAAAAAATATGAGGAAAGTGGTAAGAAAAACAAAATGAGAATGAGGGAGGAAGAAGAAATAAAGAGATAGGGAGAGAGGGAGAAGAAGATTCAAAGGGAAAGAGGTTCCCCCTAGTTTGGATTTGGTGGGTTTCCATCTCCATCTAGTGGTTGGTCGATTGGAGAAGTTGGAGATCTAGGGGATGTTGATGATGATCCGGGATTGTGTGTCCTCTCATGGTGATGCTTTAACCGATGTCCATTAACTGTGAATATCCTTTTGGAATAGGGGTTTTGGACTTGCACTGCACCAAATGGGTAAACATTAGTAATAACAAAAGGACCTTCCCAATGAGAATTAAGCTTACCTGGGTGAAGCCGAAATCGAGAATTGAAGAGCATTACCTTTTCACCTTCATGAAATACCTTTCTCAGGATGTGTTTATCATGGAGTTCCTTGGATTTTTCTTTGTAGAGATTAGAATTCTCATAAGAATAAAGTCGAAGCTCCTCCAGTTCATCCAATTGCAATAGTCTTTCTTCACCAGATTTTTCACAATCAAAATTACATGTTTTCACAGCCCAAAAAGACTTATGTTGGATTTCAACTGGTAAGTGACACGCTTTACCAAAAACTAGCCTAAAAGGAGACATCCCAATGGGTGTTGTATAGGCAGTTCGATAAGCCCAAAGGGATTCACCAAGTCTCTCAGGCCAGTCTTTTCTGGTGGGCTTAACAATTCTCTCAAGTACCCTTTTCACTTATCTATTAGAAAGTTCAGCCATGCCATTTGTTTAAGGGTGATATGCAGTTGAAGTTTTATGTACAACCCCATTCTTTTTCAGAAGAGCTTCCATGGTTCTATTACAAAAATGGGTTCCTAAATCACTGATCAAGGCACATGGTGTGCCAAATCTTTGGAAGATGTGGGACTTTAGGAACTCACTAACAGTATGAGAATCATCCTTCCTAGTGGGTTTTGCCTCAACCCACCTTGAAACATAATCGACTGCAAGAAGAATGTATGAGAATCCATTGTAAGGGGGAAATGGTCCCATGAAATCGATTCCCCAAACATCGAAGATTTCACAAAAGATTAAGGGCTTTTGGGGCATTTCATTTCTTTTGGAGATTGTTCCGAACTTTTGGAAAGTGGGACATGATTGACAGAACTCATGTGAGTCCTTGAAGAGTGAAGGCTAGAAGAATCCAGAGTCTAGGACCTTTTGGGAGGTCCTTTGTGGTCCAAATTGGCCACCTCCGAGAAGTGAGTGACAGAATTCTAAGATGGAAAAATGCTCATTTTCTTCAACACATCTCCTAATTACCATGTCTGTCCCAGTTTTACAAAGTTTATTTTCTTCCCAAAAATAGTATTTTGAATCACTTTTCAACTTCATTTTTTATTCTTTTGAAAACTTTTCAGGAAAAACACTAGAAACCAAATAATTTACAATTGGGGCATACCATGGTAACTTTGGAGTGAGAGAAGAAAGGTTCTCAATAGGGAATTCAGGATCAATGATTTCTGAATGAGAAGAATTAGAAATTCTACTCAAGTGATCAGCCACAGGGTTTTCTTTTCCAGGTCTATCTTTTATTTCAAGGTCAAACTCTTGGAGAATTAGGATCCATCTTATTAGCCTCGGTTTGGAATCACTTTTCTTGAGTAAGAACTTTATAGTAGAATGGTCTGTGAAGATTATGATTTTGGCACCTAAGAGATAGGGCCGGAATTTATCTAAGGCAAAAACCACTGCTAGAAGTTCCTTTTCAGTCACAGTGTAGTGAGATTGAGTTTCATCCAATGTTTTTGAGGCATAATAGATGACATGAGGAATCTTTTCTCTTCTTTGACCAAGAACAGCCCCAACAACTCTATCAGAAGCATCACACATCAACTCAAAGGGTAAGGACCAATCTGGGGGTTGGATTATTGGGCCATATGTTAAAGCAGTTTTGAGTTCAACAAAGGCTCTCTTACAAACCTCATCTAAATGGAAAGTGACAACATTTTGGAGCAAACGAGTGAGTGGGAGGGAAATTTTACTGAAGTTATGGATGAATCTCCGATAGAAACCAGTATGACCGAGAAATGAACGGATGTCTCGAATAGAGTTGGGTTCAAGAAGTGATTGGATCACTTCAATTTTGGTAGGATCGACTTCAATACCATCTTTTGAAACTATGTTCCCTAGAACAATCCCATTTGCAACCACGAAGTGATATTTTTCAAAATTTAACACAAGGTTACACTTGACACACTTTTGAAGGACTAGAGAGAGTGAATGAAAACAAGATTCAAATGACTCACCATAAATGGTGAAGTCATCCATGAAGACTTCCATGCAGTGTTCAATGAATTCTGAAAAGATACTCATCATACACCTCTGGAATGTTGCAGGAGCATTGCAAAGTCCAAAAGGCATTCTTCTATATGCATATGTTCCAAAGGGGCATGTGAAAGTAGTCTTTTCTTGGTCCTGAGGTGAGATTGGGATTTAAAAATAGCCATTGTATCCATCAAGAAAGAAATAGTGTGACTTTCCATCCAATCTTTCTAGAATTTGATCAAGGAATGGAAGAGGGTAGTGATATTTTCGGGTTTCAACATTCAATTTCCTATAGTCGATGCACACACACCATTTGTTCTTCACTCGAGTTGTGACTACCTCTCCATGTTCATTTGTGAAAACAGTTATCCCACCCTTCTTAGGTACAAATTGAATTGGAATAACCCATTCACTATCAGAAATTGGGTAGATAATACCAGCTTGAAGAAGCTTGGTGATCTCTTCCCTAACTACCTCAAGGATGAGTGGATTGAGTCTTATTTGTGGTTGTCTAATTGGTTCAGATTACTCCTCAGGATGGATGTGATGCATGCAAAGGGTAGGGTTGATTCCTGTTATGTCATCTAGGGTCCAACCTAAGGCCTTTTTGTTTTCCTCTAACACTTGAACAAGTTTGGACTCCTCGGTTTCAGTAAGTGTGGCAGAGATAATGACGGGATATGAGTGATCATGGAAGAGGAATGCATATTTCAGGTGTGCAGGAAGAGGTTTCAGATCAGTCTCATCTTTCACTTTTGGGCTCAAAAACTCAAGAATGGAAGAAGGGACTTCAGTTGCTTCGGGATCATTTTCCTTAATATTGTCCAAGGTGGAGTAGTAGAGATCAGATTTGAGATGGGATTCAAGAGAGTTTTCAAGATCCTCTAAATTGATGGAGTCTATGAATGAAAGGTCCACATCAATTTCACCATTTATGACTTTGTTAATCATGGTGCAGATTTCACAAGATCCTTTATCTTTATAACATGAAGAAAATGGTGGATTGGGGTTTGATTGACTCTTAGAAGTGTCCTCAAAAGCATGGATTGAGAATGCAGAGTGATCCTCAGATGGGTATCGCATGGCTTGGAAAATTTTGAACTTGACCAGTTGGTCACCGAATTCCATGGATAAGATGCCTGAATGGACATCAATCTTGGTTCTCACTGTCATGAGGAATGGTCTTCCTATAATTAGGGGAGATCGAGAAGAGTTTTTCTCACCTTCCATGTCAAGGACATAGAAATCAGTAGGGAAGATAAGATCATTGACTCAGACAAGGACATCCTCAATTATTCCCTCAAGACTGGTTGTGCTTCGATTGGCTAACTGAATGACAACACCTATTGGATGTAAAATACCTAGACCAAGGTTGGAGAATATGGATTTGGGCATGACATTAATTGAGGCTCCTAGGTCTATGAGTGCATCATCAAAGTTTGAACATCCAATTTGGCATGGAACCATAAAGGTCCCTAGATCTTTGCACTTTATGGGAATAGACTGCTGGGTGGAAACATTTTCAAAGGTCCTAAGTTGCCTCTTGTGGGTACACAACTCCTTGAGAAACGTGGCATACTTAGGAATTTTTTTTATGGCATCTAAGAGGGGAATGTTGACTTTAACACATCTAAATATGTCGAGCATTTCAGGATCAGGTTCAAAGGACTTCCTTGGTTTAGAAACGGCTTGAGGAAAAGGAATTGGGTTCCTAAGTGGAATTGAAGTAGGTGAGGGAATGGTTTCAGGTTCCTTTTCAAGTTTCTTTTTCTTTTCATTTTCTAGTTCAACATTCAAAGGAGGGCTAGAGGACTTATCTTGAGGCATAGAAATGCGCTTTCCCGATCTAAGTGCAATTTCACTTACATTACCCTTGGGGTTGGGGAATGGTTGAGCTGGGAGTTGAAAAGAATTTGATTGTTGTTGCTTGCTCAGGTGGGATGCAAGTTGACCTATTTGAGTTTCAATGTTTTTAAGGCTAGAACGGGTGAAGGAGACAAGATCTTCCACTGCACTTTCCCATGGTTTCTTGGAAGAAGAGTCTTGTCTCGGATTGGGATTGCCTTGATTTTGGTTCTTGGGAAATCGATTGTATTGGTTTTGGAATTGGGAAGGCTCACTAGGATAATGGAATCCATGAGGAGGATTGTTCCTTTGAGGTTGAGGAACAAAAGGATAAGGTTGATGGAAGTTACCACCACCTTGACCATATTGGAATTGGTTTGGGTTTTGAGGAGGGAATTGAGGGGGGTGAGATATGGGATTACCATACCTAAGGCCTTGGTTATAGGAAGAAGAGAAGGGCTCAGAGTGAGGTTGGTTGAAGTTTCTAACAAACTGACCTGATAGTTGAGGGTTGGTGTTCAGCTGAGCATATGCTGCATTGATCTCCATTGGTCCAGATGAATCGGATTGATCCTCTTGAAGTTGTGGACATGTGTCAGTTAGATGAGATGGACAGTTGCAGATTCCACAGTTTTTGACAGGTCCAGGAAACATTCATTGCGGAGAAGACGAGGTTGGGGATTTGGTAGCCACAGCTAGTTGTCTCACAAGACCTGTAAGTTCACTCATCCACTCGGTCATTTTGTTCAGCTCAATTGATTGATTATCTTGGGCTTGTTTGACTTGAGCATGTGCTCAAGTATGGGATTGTTGTGTGTTTGCAGCCATGTTACTTATGAGATCTCTTGCTGCTGCAGGAGTTTTATCAACAAGAGCACCGCCACTTTCGGCATCAATGAGAGTTCTCTCCATAGCCAATAACCCCTCATAGAAGTATTGGATCAAGAGTTCTTCAGGGATTTGGTGATGTGGGTAGGTTTCCACAATCTTTTTGAACCTCTCCCAGTATTCATGGAGTGATTCACTTGGGAATTGACGGATACCACTTATTTCCTTTCAGATAGAAGCAGTACGAGAAGAAGGAAATAATTTCTCTAAGAATAGTCACTTCATGTCATTCCATGTGGTTATGGAACCAGGAGGAAGGTAGTAGAGCCATGACTTAGCAGTGTAAGCTAGGGAAAAAGGGAATTCTCAGAGTTTTATTTGTTCTTCTGAAACCCCTTGAGGCTTCATGGTAGAGCACACTACTTGGAACTCTTTAAGGTGAAGATGTGGATCCTCACTGGCTAGCCCATGGAAATGAGGGAGAAGATGAATCAAACCCAATTTGAGTTCAAAGTCAGCCTCTATGTTTGGATATTGAATACTAAGAGGTTGGTAATTCATATCAGGGTCAGCAAGTTATTTAAGGGTTTGTTCCCTATGATTGGCCATTTCTAATTCAACTGGTTGGACAAGGACTGTTTCTTGAATTATTTGACTATCTCTTATGTTCCTCCTAAGTTGGCGAAGTGTTCGCTCAATTTCAGGATCAAAAAAATCCGAGGGATTATTTGGGAGGCTACGGGGCATTCAGAGAGATTTTGGAAGAAATCGGAAGACGGGTTTTTCTTTGTGTTTTTTTCAATTTTTTTTTTAAATTTTGTTTTTTTTTTGGGTTTTTTTTACAATAACCAGAAACTAATGACTACATAAAGCACCATCCCTGGAAACGGATCCATTTGAAATGCACGGCCGATTGTCTCCTATCGACCGGTCAAGGTTCGGTGCTATGCTAATGTGTATAGCAGTACTCGGGTCGAATTCTCGGCGATGATACTTTGTAATAGTCGTTTGTTTTTAATTAATTATATTCTGATTGGGGGGTTTGTTTGCAGAGCTTATGAAATATTTTATGTATGATTTTTGATTTAACAAATTGATAAAGATTGGGGTGAGTTCATCATTAGGGAGTTAAGCATGTGATATCCTTGATCTTTGCTTTATATTGCATTAAATTAACACCCACATCAAAAGTTGATGTTGATTGGAATTACCAAGTGTTAAGCCTTTAATCCAAGCCTTAACTTTACTTAGGGTTCTAATCTCAATCAGTTCGTGAGTGTGGAAGTGTATTTATGGTTCCAATAATCCATGGAAACCACACGTTGAACATAATATGTAAATAATCCATGACATGTTAAGTCCAACATACACAATGTTAAATTAAAGAATACTCATCGAGCAAAACCTCTCAATCACTTAACATCCCTCAATTATAAATCACCCCAATAAGATATTTACTTAGCCATTAAAATGATTACTAATCTGTTTATAATGATTATGGTGATGAATTATAAAGAGAAGAAAAAGAAAGGTACAAGATAAGAGTAGTGCGCCGAACACACACACACGAACAATGATGATAATTAAAAACAGATTTTTGATTGAATGAGGAAGAAAAATAAGGGAAGGAGATTTAACTGAATTTAAACTATTTTACGAACATTAATATTAAAATACAGAAGGTGGAGGATAATAAGAGATATTGAAGAAGAAACTTGCATTAAAACAGAATTACAAAAGAAAGGACTTACAAAATTACAAAAACGAAGAACACAAAAGTAAGTGAAAACAAAGAGAGGAGGAAAGGTCTCTCAAGTAAAAACTTGAGTATGGAAGCTCCTCCCAAGACTTTGGTAAGGATTTGGTCATACCAATATGTTCTCCTCTCTTATTAAATGGCAAACCCTCTCAAGGAGAGAAGGGGAGAGTATTTATAGCCCAAGGAGTGAACTGTTTGCATTCCCAATATGTCCCTACACTAGCATCGCCAATTTGGCTATTCAGACAGCTGAATATCCAAATATCTCCTTCTTAAAAGTTTTAGATAATAAAGTTTTATGACTACTTTCAACATTTGGAGGTATTTGGACAAGTGGAGATAAAGTTATGGCGGTTTTATTAAACAAAGGTAAACTGTCCATTTCTATCCATGATTTTTCGATGGCCAAAATGTGAATGAATTTTGGAATAGGAATATGCCTTCAAATACGAATTACTTATTCAACAAAGTTGGCCAACTATATCTCCTCTTTCACACTAAAACATATCAGCTCGATTTGATGCTTAAATCATGAGATATGTCGTGAATATTATAATAATTTTATTTCTCATCAAGAATGGTGGGATGGACTTCAAAGCTTCATTTGGGCCCCTTGTACTTGGATTTGGGCCTTGAAATGTTTATCCAAGATGACATCTAGTGTCCCCCAAATTATAGTGGAGAGTTAATGTTTTTGGACTTCTGAATTGAGCCCCGTAAATCAATCTTCAAGGCTGGTCCAGTTTGTTTACAAATTCTTTAGTCTTGTTTGTGAGGACCATATGACCTTTCAAATGGAAGAATTGGCTCATGGTACCTTCTAATGAAATGTTTTATATTGAAAGGAGAATCCTAAAAAACAATAACCATACAATTTGGATAATTATAGTGATATTTATTATTAAAACATTAAACTGACTCAATTGGACTACTTCTAAAAATTCTCAAAAATTATACTTAATATTAAAACATCAATATTTCACACAAATTATGCACATTTCATATAAAATAAGTAAAGAGGGAATATAATAAGTCATTAAAATATGAATAACATTAGTGGTACAGTTGGAGAATGACCTTTCTTATGAGGAGCAGCCAGTAAAGATCTTGAATCCTAGAGATAAAGTTCTACGTAACAAGACTAATCACCTGGTCAAAGTACTATGGAGGAACCACAAGTACAAAGAGGCAACATGGGAACTGGGGAGTTAATGAAAGAAAAGTACCTGCACCTGTTAATGGCTTAGAATGTAAAATGAAATTTCAAGAGAGAAATTTCATAAGGGGGGAAGAATGTAACGACCCAATGTTTTATCAATGGACATTCCCTTCTTATAATTATTTCATATAATCACATGAAATCACAACTCAATGAACTACCAAGTACTACGTGACATTTAAACCTAATATTGTCAGTTATGTGATTTGAATTTCGAAAATATGACATACATGGTTACGATCAGTAATATGTTTGGAGTTCGATAAGACAAACTTAATTTTTGGTGAATAGTAACTGACCCTTATGAATAGTAGTTTCACCCTTAGAAATAGTAATATGACCCTTATAAATATTAAATCAGCCAAGTAAATAGTAACCTTACCAATGATAGTATAAAAAAATATCCATATTATAAGTGATAATATGATAGTGTTGGTATTTTTATGTCATAAATATTTAATTAAAAAATTAGGAATAATTTTGTAATTAAAAGAGAAAATGAATTTTCATAAAATTTATTCATAAATTATTATTTTTATGTCTTATAATTATAGGACAATTTTATGAGACCTTAGTTAATTTTTTAAAGTATTATAAAACCAGTTATAATTTTAAAATGTGTATTTTTTAAGTAAATAATGTTTTTATTTAAATATTAAATTTCCCATATTTAGAAAATAATTTTTGTAAAATGGAGTTCAATTTTTGATTCTACACATCAAAAAATGGTTTGGGTGAGTTTTTTGGATTTTTCTGAAATACTTGAATTTTTATTGAATAGTAAAATATGGTCATTTATGATAATAGCTAAAACCTGAATTTCTAAATCATGATTGAGTCATAAATGATGTAAATGGACATTGGTTTGAACTAAAATTCACTTATTTATATTTTTTTCATGTAATCATCACTATTTACTGTCTTATGTAGAAATAATAAACTAATGATTAACATATTAAGAAAACTCTCCTCCCCTCCACTATCAAAACCACCCACACTCCCCTCTTCTATTCACTCTTCCAAAGAATTTTTCCTTGCCTAAATTCTAATAAAATATCTCCCCAATATCTTCCCCCATGTGTATCATCTCTTTTCCCATTCAAAATACCAAATTCTATCCCCTTAAGAGGCTCTCAGAGAAGATTAGTTTAAGAGGCAAATTCCTCTTTTCAATTCTTTTACTTTCCTTTCAAGTTCCTTTGTTTTCTTTTCTATCCTTACCTATCCTCATCCAAATGTTATGAAAACTCTGGTACCTTATATGTACTACAATTTTGTTATTATAATGTAATAATTTATTATTATATCTCATTTACCCTTTTTTTATACTAGTAGTAAAAACACTATCCAAGATGTGTTAATTTACCACATTCAAGGATGATGGGTTTTCAATTTCCATTACCATATTCAATTATCATCATGAAACCATTATTATGGTTGAACCAGACTATAATATATGAATTATGTCTCATATATGGTTCTGGAATCTTTTTTTTTACACATGGTTTTTATTTATAAAACAAAATATGTTCATTATGATCAAAAACTTCCAACTAACCCAAAAGGTTATCACTAAAGTTTTATATAGTGATTCAACTTCACTCCAAGTAACCAAATGAAATTTACAACCATGTAAACTAATGTATGTTCAATAATAAAATGTAACTCCGATTTTGTAAAACCATCTTCATTTTACATGATTATCCATTCATGTATATAAGTAAATCGGTCATGAAACAAATAGACCCAAACAATGAAATTGAACCTCTTAACCCATCAAAAAGGCCATGAATGAACTTAAAAAGGTTATAATAAATCAATTAAATGGAAAATAGGTTCTTCAATTATTAATTAATGAACCTAATTTTATTATTAGGATCATTAATATCAAGTGTATAACAACATCGGACTTAAGGTAAGGTATTCTACCCAAACCTCCATTATTCCTTCGGGTTATTCTTACTCTCTTTTTACCAAAATGAAATCCTATATTTTGTTTATATAAATCTTCTAATTTATATTTATATGTCAAAACTCATGTATCAATATCCATTAATCATTCTCTTTCAGGGATATACATGCTTTTATGTGATTCCCTCCTCAATACTTCCTGATAAGCAAACATGTTAAAAGGGAACTTCCCGAATTCTTACCTAATTTCAAGTACACTATACGATCTGTTTTTAAGAAACCATTATATTTATAAAACCACTCATTTTATCATGAAAACATTCTTGGTTCACTTATGGATTTATATAAAATATTATTCCCTTTTTTATTTTAAATGATCTTTGATATTTTCATTAAACTGAACTAAAATGTTTTAATCTTAAAGTTTCTTAAAAACTATTTTACATGTTATCACTTCAACTTGGAATAACTTATTCTAATATATGCCTATTATACCTTATGAATTTCCATTCTTGATCTAATTTTTTTTTCATGGACACTTATATGATACTCCCGTTCATTATGCTTTATGACATGATTATGATACCTATTTCTTTCTATGGGTACCCTTATTGTTTGTGTGAAAAGAATATTTATGAACATGTTAATATGGGTGAGAATAGATAATACTTCAATGAATTGGGTAAGTTTTAGTCTCATGAGACATTATGTGCAACGGCCTTGGCGGTTATCCTTGACTTGAGTTACCATGAGCAACGGTCTTGGTGGTTAACCTTTACTTGAACTCCTCTATATGAAACGAGCCTTGAATCATGATAAAGTCATGTTTTATGTTTCTTCAACGTTATTATGACTCCATTTTTATATGTTCCATTGTTTATATGTTATTATTTCACATTTTCCATTCCTTTTTATATCATTATGTAATGCCTTCTAACCCATGTACTAAAGCTTTATTACTATGCTTTTTCTCTTACTAGGATTTTAGTTCATCCCTTTTTTCATGTTATCCCCAAGTTAACCTATGAAGATGTATGAGTACAATGGAAGTTAGGATCTCTTTATGAAGATTAAATAAAGAAATTTTTTATTTAGTCCCATGTTTTCAGTTTTATGTACCTAGTCTTCCAAGACACTAGACTTCACGATCCTTGGCTTGTAATATGATGTTTTATTATGCTTAAAATCATGTAATGATATGTGTAAAAGGATATGGTTGCTATAGTGATCCCCATATTTGGGGGCATGAAATCACTGAGGGTACGAGATGGTTTCAGCACTGACTAGGGGGCTTTATTTTCCCTTACACTGTCATTGTATCCCCTTTTGAGAGGTAGAAGGCTGAGATGTGGAGGCATAAGTAGAAATTGGAGGAGGTAAAAAACTTTATGAGTCTTAGGTGATTCAAATGGACATGGATGACACCATGGGAATAAGAAACTTCCCTGCAATACAACCAATCATTATAATTTTGAGACCCTTGGTTGGAGACCTACTGCCAATAATTTTCACTATCACTATTAGGATTTATAGAAATGCATGCAACTTGTGCCAAGGAAGGTCCCAATCTGAATACATTATTATCAACCTGGTCCTAAAGCTAGTCCTTGAACACATATCATTGCTTGATGGTATGTCTAAGAAACCTATGATAAGGGTAGTAGTTGGGGCAATTAGTGAGATTATCCTCCTAGGGTTTTAAATATTCTGATAGCTTTAGAATCCTCTAATCAAAGGCACTACAGAAATAAACCAAGACCTGATCCTTGTTAAATTAATAGGTTCAATTTCTCCTATACATCAAGAGAATTTGGAGAGTCTGGACATGAGGAGGGGTCAGAGCATGATTGTCTCATCTGGGTGGTGGTGGTGCATTGTGTGTCAATGCATACCGATTCTATGTTGGTTGATTTTGAGTCTAATGTTGGACCGAAGGTTGTTTCCCTTAGTCAGTTTGTGGGTGATCCTCTGATGGTAACAACTCTAGAGGCTAGGGGGCCTCTATCTGCATGAAGACATCAGTCTCTACCTTGGAGGCTCTTATTGTAGGAGCCAAAGGATGAAAATTGTGTGTCTTCTTAGCCTGCTACAAGGATTCCTCTAAACTCTGAGCTTTATCAAAAAAGTCATGAAATCCACCTGATAAATTTTGAGTGATGAGGGAAGGAACCAATTCAGTCTTAATATTCCCCATGCACATCGTTAGCAGCTACTCTTAAATCAGTGTCATGTTGAGTGAATATGTGAGTCCTTTCCACTTGGCGACAAAGTATGCGACTCACTTATCTAGTTGTTTATTACACTTGAATAGGTTAGAAATACTTATCTTGTAAGTGGTGGAATTGAACTAATAAAGAAACTGTCTTTAAAGATATTTCCAACCAGTAATGGACCCAATGGGTAGCTGATTGTACCAGACAAATGTTGTCCCTTTCAATGTCTACATGAAACACCAGATCTTGGTATCCTCTTGCTACTCTAGGGTTCCCAAAATGGGTCCACACCTTGATATGAAGTGGTATAGATGTTGGAGTGGGTCACTCATCCCATTGAAGGGGGAAAGGTGGGATTCCCAAAATTCAGGGGTGCTCACATGTCATCCACCCATACCAGATATGGATTTCCATAACATGGGATGGCCAAATGTCATGTTTCTAAGGCTTCAAGTCAAGTAGAGAGAGAAGATATGAAGTCTTCCTAGTGATTATTTCTATCTGGATAAGGACACCTAACCACCAGTACGTTGACAGGCTCGTCAACATGATAGGTAGGCTTGGTGACTCGTGGAGATGGTGGTAGAGTGTCCTATGGAATGACATGTGGTATGGATTGATCCAGGTCTCGAGGAGGGTTATCATGATGCTTAGATGAATTTTGAAACAAATATCATGGACATTTAGAATCTATCATGTCATGATGCATGGGATTATGTATATTGGTCGGGGGAAGTTATCCAAAAAATACTTGTTGATGTCCCTGCTACCTCAGTGGAGGGGGGTAGGATTTTATTGAGGATCACCTTAGTTCAAATGTTGTTCTGAAAGATTATTGATAAGGATTTCATCAATTATCATCCTTTTATCCGTTATCTATTAGAGTAAGGAATCCATGGAGAGGTCAACCTATGTATCTTATGTACCATCGGATGGGTCATATAGTCTAGAGGTCTGATCTGATCCTTACCCTTATTGTCATTCTTATCGATAAGAAATGAGATAAAAGATTCTCTGAGGTCGTGTACCTGCCACTACAAGTGATTCATAATACATGTATGAGTTTCCACCCAATTCTTAATTATTCCAAAAGGTGGTACCTCTTCTTAAGAACCTAATTTGGTGTCCCTCTCCTTAATTATGCTGAGCTCAGCCATATTTACCATGACTACGCCCTAAGGCATATCCTCAATTTCAGTAGGTAAATTTTTCTACTGTAGAATGGGAATAAGTGAAGGGAAGCATACTATCCCCAACCCTATATCTTCACATACGGTGAAGCTTCCTTGATAATTATATGGATCACAGTGAAGCTATGAATTCATATTTGCATAATATTTTGGTGGTAGCAAGGTGATGTGGGATGTTGGGTCACTAGGAGCGCTGCCAAATCAACCATGCGGCACTATTGACTGATGTCACCAAAATTCTCTTGACTCTTTAGATAGACCAAAAGATGGTTATGAAGGCATAAATGTGTCACCTAAAGGGTTTTTTATAAGAACAAGACCTCATCCTGAGTGAGGGACTCTGGAATGTTAATGTTGGGAGTGGCGATCGGCCAAAACATCTCAGAAAACTAATCTACGTTAAGTGTGTCCCACAAGATTCTCTATTAAAAAGTAGGGTCTGAATACTCATTGGATCATGCTTCAATCAAGGTTGGCTGAGGAACTAGAAAAAACATTGATGTGGGTCATTATTGGAGTGGACTGGCTGATAGAGAAAATAGTGTGTGGGATGATTGACTGCCACTTACTGGGTCATTGCTCAGAGGCGGTACCAACTAGATCATCATGTCCCTATAGGACAGAGTACTGACCATCACTTTGTGTGTGAGGGTAGTGGCTGTTAGTGATGGATCTGATAGGTTCTCACCACCTATCATGACCCAGAATAACTCTTTGTGATCTCGTGTGGAGGTAGAGAATAAAACTAGCAATGATATAGTGGATTTCATGTCAAGACCCTAGAAGGGAGCCAAATCTTCTTCCACCTGCATGTACCTACAAAGGAATTTGGGGATCTAGTGCATATCACCTTCTAGGATGACAAAAATCACATGTCAGGATCCTTACCAAGACTCTGATATAGAAGACTGGGGAGAAGGATCCATCAATGGGTCCCATCTTGCTTTATAATCAGAGAAGTGAATGGTATTCATGTTAATTTGGGCCCTCCCAAAGTTATTCCTTCAGTAGTGACGGTTCTCCCTTCTAACCTGGGATGATTTGTTGGGATGGAGAAATTTTTTGTAATGAGGAGGACCTTCGTGTTGTTGTTTAATTACAAGGGGAGGACCTCTGCTTTATTTTTTTGGGATACAAGGAGGACCTCTGTACCTATTGTCATTGAAGCAGGGTGGACCTTTTCTTGGACTACTATGAAAGTAGAAAGAACCTCTACTTTGATGAGTTTCGGTGTAAGGATCACCTAGACATATGTCTAATGGGATATCGAGCATACCTCCATATTAGCTGCTAGATGCGTGGGGAGGACTTCTGAGATGGTGGGTGCTAAAGCAGGGAGGACCTCATCTAGAGATGATGAGAAAATGGGGAGGACCTCTATATCAGATACTTATAGTATGGGGAGGACCTTTGTGCTGATTGGTTTTGATTACATTATAAGGGTCTTCATACTGATCATGGATGAAGTAGGAATGGCCTCTTATCTGGTAGTTTCTGGAGCAAGGAGGGCCTCCACTCTGGTTGGATGCAGTATGGGGAGGGCCTTTATGATGGCCGGTGATGAAGCGAGGAGGGCCTTCACTTTTATCAATGCTACTATGGGGAGGGCCTCTGCTTGATCAAAAAATAACAGTAGGAGGACCTTTTCATTGGTATTCCATAACATGGGTAGGATCTTTGTATCATAAACCATGGGTATAGGGACAACTTATGGGTTGGACGTCGACAATACGGAGAGGACCTCAACTTGTACGGGAGCTGAGAACTTGGGGAAGACCTCCATGTTGAGCTTTATAGCATGGAGGACCTCCACTATGAGTGGTTATGGTGCAAGGAGGGACTCCGTACTGGATCTCATCATTATGGGTTGGCCCACGGCGGCTTCTGTTGGTGCCAGCGACTGAAAGAGTCAACCCAGCCTGCCTGTGGGGAGGCTAAGGCCTCAATTCCAATAGGAAAAAGTGTAATATTGGCTCTATAGTGGTATGGATCTAGTAAAATGCACTAGGGGTTGCATGGACCATAGGATCTGTTGAAGATGACGCCCCCTTATGGGCATCTTCCTAAGCTTGGGACCAACATTGGTGTTGGGTTGTCTGGATAGGGACCGGTGGAGGGTGGATATAAACCTATTCTTCAGCCTGAGGTATCGGTTGGCAGTGCTAATAGGGCCTCATGGAATCCCTTCTTAGTGGTTCCCAGATAGTTTTCCCGGTCGGGATGACTCAAATATCCCTTACCTCATCAGAATAGGGGAGTGATTCATTGGATCGCTCTGAAGAGAGGATCCCAAAGTAGTTGAACATGGGAGTGGGGAGAATTGGGTCCTATAAAGGTCCTTGGGGGCGGCAGTAGTGGTGAGGTGCAGAAGCCTCTAAGTCTTGGCGGGCCATGTCCCTCATGGGAATGACCCACTCCTACTCATATCAATGAACAAGGGAATCTATAACCCTTCTCTGGATGATTTAAGAGGATGAGATGGGGTGTGGGATCCTAGTACCCATGGCCATCGATGAAGTCATGGTAGTGGTGGGGTCGTTCAAGATTACCACATTGACATTCCTTCTTCCCCTACATCTGTGGGAAAGGGTGATTGGTTTCCTATAGATGGGGTCCTAAAAAGTAAAAATATTCAATTGTCAATATATATGCAAGGAAATCAATTCCCTATGCCCTAGTTTCATCCAATCTTCCATGAATTGAGAGATAAATCCATGCTGACAATGTCACGGACCAAAATTCCCAACGATTGACTACCCCAAATCCTGGAGAATTTCATGCCATGCCCACTATTTTCTTGGAAAGACCTAGTACTGAATATTTGGATATGGTGACACACTCATCTTCTAATGTCTCAAATACTAATGATACCATATTGATGAGAATATTTCACATTGGGTTCACCATTTCTATTTCTGATGCTTTTCATTGGGGCACGTCTGCCTCATTGCACATTCATTTATGTTCACTAATGGATTTCTTTATACCCCACATTCCTGCTTTCCAAATGTAGTTGGAATTCATCACTTCTTCATATATGTCATCTCCTTGATCAAAATGGGATGATGGGATGTTGTTTCCTCCTTCTATGGATTCATTCACAGAATTCACCACCTAGTCCTGGTCTCCCTTATAGATTAAGACGTTGTTTGTGAAACCCATTCCTAGTGTCATCTCTTCGTGGATGCTAGTTCATTACATTTATTTTGTATGGAAATTCCAAGGGTTCAAGTCAGGGAAACAACCTTTGGTCAAGGAAGTAGTCACATTGGGCATTAGTGGAATTTCTAGGTGTTGGAACATTGGAACATCAGTATTCTTCCTCATAAGAGGTCTTCTCAAGGGTGCGGAACCCATGGCATCCCATGTCAATTGTGAGGTATATTATACCAGAGGCATGTATTTCAAGTTTTTCCTCAGGTGTTTTATGTTTAACATGGGGTAGGTCATGAGTTTAACGTCTTGTGGAGATTGAGGGGGGTTGATTAGAATTCTCGGTGAAGGTGGATCAGATAGGTGGATCCCTAAGAGGGAGCACCTCAAAAGTTTAACAGATTGATGGATCAGAATTCCCAATGAGGTCGAACTTGAGGTGGTGTGTCTCATAAAGAGAAGATTTTCCACCATGAATGGGTATGCCCCTAGGAGGGAGGCACTGAGGTTTACCATTGGATGGGTGGGAATGCCTCTGGTGACGAACCCAGGTGATGTGTCCCATAAAGGGAAAGATTTTACACCGTGAAGGTTGATATGGACACCACTGAGAGAGGATCGGGGAGATGGACCCCAATGAGGGGGGAACAAAAGTTTACCACTGTCTGGGATTGAACCTTAGGGAGACTTCCTACATACCATGTGTAGAAGGTAGGGATCAAAACCCGTGTAGTTCAAAGGATTGGTTTGGGGATTATATATGGCTAGTTTCCCTTCTCAATAGGTGAACTCTTGGTTGGATGAATATAGATTGTGTGGGTCTTATGTATGGTTATATTCTTGGGTGATTCTAGGAGCATTGGTGATGTGGATAGAATAATCTCACTAGGATGTGGTGGCCTAGGTAAGAATCAAAATGGACATGGAGGAATTGCTGAAATGGAAGGGATGGAATGGATGGAGTGTGAAGGGTGATGGGATTGAACCTTGAGTAGGCTTCCTATGTACCCTATTTAGATGACAGGGATCAAAACCCATGTAGTTCGGGATGGGGTGATGAGACACCTAAGGAGGTGGCTTGTGAGAATGGAGTGCATGAATAGGGACCTGAAGTAAGTGTAACTTCCGGGCTGGGGCATGATCCTATCGAGACATAATAACTCAAGAGAAATACCATGATGTGAATTGATGAAGGGATTGAACCTCAGGGAGACTTCCTACATACCATGTTTAGAAGATAGGGATCAAAGTACATGTTTTTTAGGATGGCATCGGGGCTTACACATGGCTAGCTACCCTTTGACATGTTAGGGGCTTACGCATGGTTAGCGGCCCAAATGGATGGATCGGAACACCTTAGGGATATGGATCCGTGGGATGTGTACATTCATAGGAGGGAGAACCATAGTTTATTGTTTATGGGGATTGGAATTTGTAGAGGCTTTCTATGTACCTTGTTTAGGAGACAAGGATCAAAACCCATGTAGTTTGGCATTAAGGGGCATGGGTATTTATGAACTAAGGATGCCCATATGGATAGGTTTCATGGTCACTACTAACCTCTAATCCCATGTGATTCATGCTCGGTGTGAGAAACAAGAGGTAGTAGTAGATCTAACAATTGTGTCACAAAAGGTGTGGTTATGATAGGTGATGTGGGGCTTATGCACTGAGGCTTCCTAGGTACATAGAGATTGGGGTGTACTCTAGGAGGGAGTCCCAAAAAGAATCTCATCCCACATGAGGAGGATATCATTCCCTACCAGGATGGTGAGGAAGATCTCACTACCATAGAGAAGAATGGGCAAGGAGAATTCCTGAGGTTTGACACCCCATGTGCATTGCATGGGGTGAGACTACAGTTTAGCATCGTGTGGTGGGGAAGATGAGGCTTAGCAGTTTAACATCCTACAGCTCGAATGGGGTGAAATTTGACCTCACCCCTTAGACTAACATAACTGATACCCACCCACACTTAGGGAAGGGAAGTCATCAGCAATTCCCAAAGGGATTGGTGTGGAGGAGTGGTCAATAGAGGGGTCCATGTTAGCATGGTTATACCAAAAATCAAGATCCATTAGCGTACCTATTCCAAAAAGTAGGAGATAGGGTAACACAGCAAGGGATCTCCTATAAGGGACCAGGAAATCACTTTGTACAAGCCTGGATGGCCGCATGGAAGAGGTGCGCACAAGATATGGGAGTTGTCTACAAGAGGTTCTCAAGCATGGTGCTTTAGAGTAGAGGCAACCCATGGATCCCTAAGGAGGAGGTGCACATAACATTGGGGGATTGAACAAAAAAGTATGGGGTTGAGTGAAAGATAGGGGTGCACAAGGGTATGTGGTTCATGCAGGAGGGGTCTTTTGCATGCACCTTCTTTAGGCCAATGGTTCGCACAAGAGGGATCTATTATACACACCTTACTTGGGAAAAAAGTAAATGGGCAATGGTCAATACCTTGTGAGCCCACCTGAAGGGGGACCCATGGGGGACCTATTGCGTAAGGTCTTATACCTTGAATCCATGACTTGTGCACGGTTGCGTAAGGGATTGTCTTGTGCACATGGGAGCGATGGTTTGACTTCTGAATAATTACCTTGAAAATGGGGGGCACTTCTATTTATAAGAAAAATTATTGGCATTAGCATGGGAAAATGGCAGTACGGAAGATGGTGTTTGACGTTTCATTGGGCACATAAGTGACTTATGCACTGGTCTCTCTTATGCACAAGCCTTTCCACTTTGTTGCATCTTCCTTGGCCATTTTCATATGGTCAAGGTGGAAGATATCCATTTATGTCATATTGGGAATGTAAAAGCCTTATACACTGATTTCCTTCTTGCACATAGGTCTCCAGACTTGTACGCCTCCCTCTTGTACTTCTTGGAATGGTATTTTCATTCAAATTGTGTCTTTAGTTTTCTCAAAGATGCTCATTTGTGGCCTCAAGTGGAATTTGGCACCAACAAAAGCCAACATCAACTGTTAGGAGAGGGAGATCACTCTTCACATCCCAATTCATCATCAAATTTTGTACATGTGTAAGGAGGAGGATGAATCTCCTTTGGAATATTAATCTCAATTATGGATATTATTACCTTATGAGAAATAATATATATCTCAAATGATTGAAACAAACGAGAGAATCGTGCTTGAAGACATTCTCATTATGAGGGAAAACACTGATGTATTACTTGAAGAGTTTTCTAGTCTTCCTCCTAACCTATAGGTTGAGTTCTCAATCAAACTTATACTTGGATCTCTTCCCATATCCAATACTCCTTATAGAATGGAAACCATTGAGTTGAATAACTAAAGAAATAGTTATAAGAGAATATTAATAAGGGATTTATATGCCTCAGTGCTTCATTATGGGGTGTGTTGGTCCTATTAATTGAGAAGAAGGATGGGTCTATATGCCTATACATTAATTATCATGAACTCAACAAAATCATGGTAAAGAAAAGGTATCCCCATCCATGGATAGATGAATTGTTCAATCAACTAATTTGGACTCAGTATTTCTCTAAGGTAAACCTTCGACCAAGATATCACCAATTAAAGGTGAAGAAGGAATATATCCTCAATACTACATTTTGAACGTGGCATGGACACTATGAGATCATAGTGATGCCATTAGGACTCACTAATGATCTAGTAATATTTATGGACTTAATTAATAGAGTCTTTAGATATTAAATTGATAAATTTTTGGTAGCCTATATAGATGATATTCTGATATACTCCAAAAGTAAGGATGAGCATGAGGAGAATTTTAATGTTATTCTAATGATTTTGCGAAAGTAGAAGTTATATTAAATGTATAGTAAATTTGATTTTTGGATGGAGGAAGTATCATTATTAGGGCATTTTATCACCAAAAAAGGGATATCTATGGACCCTTCTAAAACAAATTCAATTAAGGAGTGGCCCATACCAACATCTATAACAAAGATTCGTAGTTTCATTGGATTAGTTAGGTATTACTGATGATTTTTGATAAAATCCTCATGATGGTCAAACTTTCTAACCATGATAACTCAGAAGGGGGTAAAGTTTGTTTGAATTAGTGAATAAGAAGAGAGATTTAAGGAAATTGAAGAGAGTCTTATCACTAAAAAAGTCATTATGATACCCTCAAGTGGGGAACCTTTTTGTGGTATACGATGATGATTAAAAGAAGGGATAAGGTTGTGTTTTGATACAAAATGAAAAGGTGATAGCATGTGCCTCAAAGAAGTTGAAAGTTCTTGAGAAGAACTATACAATGCATGATCTGGAGTTATATGAAGTAATATTCATGTTGAAAATATGGAAGATTTGTATCTATGAGAAGAATTATGAAATATATATGGATCATAATATCCTCAAGTATATATTCACACATAAGGAGCTTAATATGAACCAGTAAAGATGTTTATAGTTCATAAAGGACTATGACTGCTCAATCCAATACCATCCTCAGAAATAAAATAAATTAGAATATGGTCTAAGTATAATGGATCGATAAACCATATCAATGATGAGAATTTAGAAGGATCCAATCTTCTTAGACTTTAATAGGATGGACATAGAAATCATAAAGGGAGGTACATCATCATTACTTTCTTAAATGATTGTTCAACCATCCCTTCTGGAGAAGATAAAGGATGATCAAAGATATTATGTGGGAATACAAAAGAAAGTGCAATATATATGAAAAGGGAAATCCTTAGAGGTAAAAATTAATGAAAAAGGCATTGTAAAATTTGGGTTACAACTATGTGGACCATCAAATCTTGAGATAAAGAAGGAGATATTAAATGATGCACACATCTTGCCCTTATCCATCCACCCAGTGAGCGATAAGATGTATCAAGATCTCAAAGAGAACTATTGGTGAGATAATATGAATAAGGAGATCATGTAATATATATAAAAATTCTTGGTATGTTATCAGGTAAATTATGAAAGGAAAAAAGTAAAAGGGGGTGATACAACCATTATCCATACCTACATGGAAATAGGAAAACATCACCATGGACTTTGTCACAAGTCTTATAAATACATCAAGAAGAAATAATGTTATATGGGCTATGGTTGATCATCTTAAAAATAATTTTCACTTCATTTCAATTCAGGAGGACTTCTCACTTAATTAACTTACAAGGATATATATCATAGAAATGGTGACACTACATGGAACACCACTATCTATTGTATATGACTGAGATATGAGATTTATCTCTAAGTTTTAGAAGATTCTAAATCATTTTTAAACATTAAATTGAACTTAAATACATATTATCACCCACAAACTAATGGCTAATCTAAGAATACTTTCCAGACACTAAAATACATGTTGATAGAATGCTCGATGGACTTTAAAAAATGATAGGATCAACATATTCCTATGGTTGAGTTCTTGTAAAATAATATTTTTCACTCAAGAATCCAAATGGCTCCATGTGAAGTACTTTACGGGAAGAGACTCATAAAACATTCATACTAGAATGAATTTATTGAATTCAAGATCTTAGGACCTAAAATAGTCAAGGAAATGGTAGTAAATGTCAAGACCATTCAGCATTATATCAAGGCTACTCAGAGTCGAAAGAAGAGCTATGTAGACAATTATCGATGAGGCCTAGAGTTTGAGGTTGTAGATAAAGTGTTCCTATGCATATCCATATGGAATAGAGTTATAATATTTTGAAATAAGGGTAAGCTAATTCCTAGGTACATTGTACCCTTGATATTATCGATCTCATCAGAGCTTTTGTTTATCGATTAACACTCCCACCAACCCTTTATCAAGTATTTGACATATTATACATATCTATATTGAATAATTACATACTAGGTCCATCACATGTACTAAATTCAAAGGTGGTACATCTATAAAATTATCTCTCCTATGCGGATCATCCAGTGAAGATCTTGGACCATAGAGATAAAGTTGTATGCAACAAGATAGCTCATCTAGCCAAAGTACTATAGAAAAAACATAAGTTTGAGGAGGTGACATGGGAACCATAGGAAGTTATGAAGTATAAGTGCCCTCACCTTTTTCACCTTAGTATGTAAAATGAAATTTTGAGGGAAAATTTATTAAGTGGGGAATAATGTAATGACCTGAAACATTATCAAATGAATTTCCCTTTCTATAATTGCATCATATTTAGTAATGTAGAAAAAATCACATGCACCACATGATAAAACCAACTAAATTTTATTATATTAACTTAAAAATTAAATTTATATAATAAATATAGACATAAGAATTTAAATTATTATAATCGAAAAAATATATAAAATAAGATAACAATAACAGGAAAATTTGGATCTGCTCGATCCCCCAGAATAATAGCACTCACAAACAACACTGTAGAAATGAATCTGAATATTAGTAATGCAATATGCATTCTGAAAATTAATATATATATATATATATATCATTAATAGATAATATAATCGAATGAATAATGAATTAAATATTAGGTATTTATAGAAAGTGGTGGACCCATCTGACCATTATAAATCTAATCATTAGAATAGTAATATGACTGTTGGAATAATAATTTGACCAATATGAATAGTAACCTAACCATTAGAATAGTAACCTCACCTATGTAAATGTAAAATAATAGTTATAAATATTATAAAGTTATAATATGAAATATTTATATCTTGATACAAGTAAATAAATGTTTTAAAAATTATAAAATAAGTGTTTGTATTTTTGTAAAACAAATATGTTTTATTTGTATTTTTTATAAAAATAATGATGAATTAAAAGAAATTTTTTTTCATAAAATGGGTTTATAAATTAATTATATGTTTTATAATAATTATAATATAATTTTATGATACCTTAAGTAATTTTTCAAAGGGGTGGAAAATTAGTCATAATATTAAAATTGGTATTTTTTAAATAAATGAGGATTTCATTTAAAAATTAAATTTATCATATTTAAAAAATTATTTTCATATAATTGATTTCATTTTTTTAAAATATACACATCAAAAAATGGTTATGATTAATTTTTTGTAATTTTTTAAAAATAGTTGATTTTTTTGGGAATGGTGAAATACAGTTAAATGCGATATTTAACATTATAAGCTAAATACATGAGATTTTGAGTCATGGATGATGTAATAACCCACTTTTTTGAACTAATATTCACCATTTACTATATATAGTCACAATAATAAATACTATTGGTATTCTTGGGTCAAAATAATAAACTAATGATTATAATATTCAAAAACACCCCTCACCTCCCCTTATAAATACCACCCCTTCTCTTCACACTGTCAAAACCTTGGAGATTGAAAAATTTATACCAAAATATATCCTAAAAATTCTCCCCTTAACTCTATAATCCTTTTTATTCTAAAAATTCCAATCCCAGAGTTCCTTAAGGATTATTTCAGGAGATGACATTCAAGAGGTAATATTATCGAACTTTTTCTTTAAAATTCATTTCTTCTTCTACCTTATACTCACCTCCCACATCCAACATGACATAATTAATACAAAATTATAAATATAATGTAATTTTATTATGTTAATGTAATATACATCTTCTTCCCTACCTTATTTTGTTTCTTAAAAATGTTGTTTAAAATATGGTTGGTTCACCGCCTCCATGAACAACATACTTTGTTTTTCTCCACTTCCTACAAGGATGGTTATAAAAATAATATTATGGTTAAATATGATTATAATAGGTATATTAAAACTTATTATAGGTTAATTAATGTTTTAATAATCATTTAATTAAATAAAATGAATCATGTTTGTGACAGTCGTTAAAATGGCCTAAATGAACTATACTTTTAACATTAATGTTTTTTCTAAATGAATTGTCCCTATGTCTGAACACAAATTGGTATTTAGGACCATTTTAATTTCTTTAAGTATATGAATACCATTTCATTTAACTTCTGTATTTTTATTCCCATTTTATAAGAATTTCCATAATTATACACAAGTGATCCGACCATGAAACCATGAAACAAACAACCCTTGAACAACAAAATTGAACTTTATATCCCATTAAAATGGTTATAAATGAACAAAATAAAATTATAGTAAAACAAATATATATGTAAAAGGTTCTTAATTAGGTAATTAATGAATCTAATTTTATTATTTAGGACCTTAAGTGCAGGTGCAGAATGATTCTAGAACACAAGGTAAAGGATCTCTCCAAACCACCCTTTTTCTTTAGTTTATGGACCGTGTCTCTCTAAATTGCCTTATATATCTCTTTTATGTTATGTAATTCTTAAAAATTATGTATATATATTTCTTACATATATACCTATCTTATTATCCCTTCCTTTTATGGGATAATACATGTCTTTAGTTCATTTCTCAAATTCCTTCTTTAAAATAAAAACCTGATTTAAGGGTGGATTTTCTATCCCTTAATCCTTTTATGTAATAAAAATTTAAATTATTTATTCCCATTCATGATTTAATTAAATAAAGTAATAATTTCGATATGTCCATTCTGTTTTACAACTTGTTCTCAAAGAAAATTACATACTTATTCTTTCTCTAATTTTTTTTAAATATTTCCTTAAAAACTCCATTTTGAAAGTTCATTTATATACACAATTATATACCATTTCTCATGGAGTTTTTTTCTAAATTAACATAATATTTTGAAAAATATTCTTATTTAGTCAGATATGAACATCTAAAATATTCAATTCCTTCTTCTCTTTGGAATATTTAAGAAATCTCTTTTGATTATGTTACGATGCATGATTATGAAGCCTATTTCTTTCCATGGGTATTTATTATGTTTATGACTTATGGGTGATTTATTTTTGTTCCACACATGATCATGTACATGATATGATGGGTGCACCAAAATATCACTCCAATTAATTGGGTATTGTTTTTGTCTCATGATACATTATGTATGGGATGAGAGAGTAAACATAGTCCATGATGGGACTCTGTCCACCATGTGATGTTGTCTTAGTAGTTATCCTTGACTTGTTCTTATGTCATTTTTTATATTGATTACAATTTCTGTTGTTTCTATAATCACATGATACCATGTTCATTATTTTATTATCCCATGTGATTATTCATGAGCCTTATATGTTATGATGTCGTTTTATGTCATTTGACTATCATTTTATGATTCATTATCATGTTTATTCCCTTACTAGGATTTTTAGTTCACCCCTTTTGTCTATGTATTCCATTTGTTATTCTATACAGTTATAGAAGTTATAATGGATTTAGGATCTCATTATGGATATTTAATTAAAGATGTTTTATTTTAGTTTTGTGTTGATATTTAATGTACCTAGTATTTCAAAGACACTAGGACTCCTGATCCTTTGGTTATATTTAATGGATATTTATGTTAAAAATCATGTAATAATATGTGTAAAAGACATGGGTTACTATATTTTATCCTTAAATCAATAAATATAGTCACCATAGTTTTATTAAGAATCATTTGGGTCTTCAATAAGCTCAATCATTGTGGTGGAGATAGTACCTCTGTGAATGTTAGTTCACGTATTGTTGGAAGAGGGTCATGGGACCTATGGTGGGTCTTGGTTAGCAATTCCCTCTCAAAGAAAGGTGACCATGAGGATTTTGGACTTTGTGGGTATGGTGGATCAGATTTTATAATAAGAGTATAGAATGTATCCTTTGTGGTGATCACAACACCAAGGATGGCATCATAGCGCATATGACCTAGGTTGGACCAAGTAGAAGTGTCAGGTGTCGATGTAAAGTGTTAAGCATGGATTGTGATGAGCAGTATGTGTATGATGAAAATGGGTTGTTGAGTCATGATTTATTATAAATATAAGTTAAGTCCTATGGTGGTGAGTACACCATCAGTCATTGGAGGGTGAGGTCCATGTTATGGATCGAATATAGACAAATATCATGGGTGTTATTCTTATAATCTAAGGATGGGTAGTAGTTGATGCTCTATTTTATCACTCAGGTGGAATTAAGATATCTATGTTCAATTTTTGAGTTTATTTATGATTAGATCATGGTCCATGGAAGTTGGTAGCTACATTAGTAAATAATTGGTAACAACACTCATATGGTGGTGAGTGATGTATTGATAGTGGTCTTATGACCCTTGTGAGAGAAGGGTCACGGGCGAGTAGAACTGACTATTGAATAGTTGTGGTTTCAGTGGGATTTTGGTGTGTAGTAAATGACATGTGTATATTGACACCTCAGAGAATTCCAAATAGGAATTAGATTCATTGGCAGATTGAGACTCAGCATTGGCTTCGGGATCAGAGAAAAATTAAGTGATATGATGGTGGTAAGATCATAGATGAGACAATGTGCACGGAAATACACAATGATTGTTTGGGTAGTTGGGTTTATGGCCATATAACCTCTCATCAGGAGTCGAGTTTGGGATTTGGAGAGTGTGTTCAAGTGATCATATGATGCCTCTAGTTTTTAAGGCATCAGGGAAGAATGTTTTGGTAACATTTTGATAGTAAAAGAAGAGTGTTTTCAATATGATTCAAACAAGTATGGTTTGAATTACATTCACGTATTCCATTATATATATGGATTTTAAATTCATATCGATCATATCATTTTACAGTTGATGGGTGTGTTTTGAGAATCAAATTGGGCTTTGAGGGAAATTAGTATGTTCCTAGCTTATTTATGGATGATAGTTATGAATCCATCCTAGTTTGAAATTCGTTAATGAGGATAAGTTATAATGTTTTAATGGATTTATTATAGATTTATGGGTGTGGTGAGTTGGAAAACATGTTGAACGCTAAATTAAAACACAAGTGTGGGGTTTCAATAGAAAATTCTGATGTTGGGGTCACCAAAGAATCAAAATTGGTGGTTGTAACTTTAAGTTTATTATGGCATCCCGCCTTTTTATTACATAATTTTTCATTACATTTTACGAACAGAGGATCTTTAAAGTCTAGTGTCTTGGAAACTAGGAACATGATACATGAAAACAACATAAAATATTCTTCTAAACCACTCGTAAGGATTCATCATACGTTCATCCTATGTACAACTACTACATCTCATATCTTGGAGACATACATCAAGGTAAAGGGTGAGCAGAAGGCCCAGTAAGGTAAACAAGGGAATCAATGTACTTGTGATATTAATAAGAACTTGAATAAAAACATAAGGACATGAGAAATGGAATTATAGGCATATCATAATGAAAAGAACTTGAATCATGACTTGAATATGTGGCTAAAACATTTCATTTAGACATTCATGAACATATCACCAAGGTTTATCCCCGAGGTGTCATAAAAATTACCAAGGTTATTCACCAAGGTACCGTGAAACTTGTCATCTCTAGAGATTAATTCTTTACCCAATGCATTGGAGCACTATTAGGGAGCACCCTTAATATTTCTTTACTTTCATGTGATCCACATATATCATAATAAAACATTTCATAAATAACACAAATAGAATCAAAGAAATGGGTTTCCTATCAAAATCATGATGTTTAAAAAGAGCTTAAAAATAAGATCATTATGTCATTTCTAACCCATGGAAAGAGAGTGAGGGTTATATGTATGTCAATTCCAGAATAAAATATATCATATTTATATATTTATGAACACCCCTAGAAACGAAATAGGTCTGGGTATTCCCATAAATAAAATAAGAGAAATTCTTGAGAGAAAGAGATAGAAATTTTGAGACGACATTTCTGCAGCACAACGGTTATATAACATGGTTTTAGAAAACATTGAAAAGAGAGGGTACAAGGGTCACCCAATAATAAATAATTAATAATGCAGTATGGGTACTGAATAAGATCATGGTATGAATATTTTAATGACATACCATATGAAAAGGAAAAATGAAAGAAAATAAAAGATGCGATTTCTTTTATGAGAAATTCGGCAGCCTAATGGCGTCACTTAAAAATTCAGAAAACAAATTGATGAGAGAGGAAAGGGTCTCTCAAAAATTTGAAATGAAATGGACAGAAATTATAACATATAATAACATACCCTCAACATAAAGAGATGGAAATTATAAGACACAACATAAAAGAAGTCATGACTTAAAAGAGGAGGGTGAAAGGATCCCTTACCTTGAAGAGTAACTTCAAAAGCTTGATGGTCGGGAGCTTGGGAGGCTTGAGGGAACCCTGGGAAAACTCCTTGGGAGGTAAGGAGACTATAACTTCGTTTATGATAATTTTGTAATGAAATTAATGAGGGAAATGGCTTGGTATTTATAGGAAAAGTGAATGAATAAATTATTAATTTCCATGGGACACCTCATCGGTGGTATTTGAAAAACAATGGGCTTGCCCATGGTATTTGCCCATGGTATTGTCCACTTGGGAAACCTAATAGCATATATCACTATTCATAAGTCTACCAGAAATCTCACATCATTATTACATCATTAATGATGTCATTAAACACCCGAAACTCAAAACTGCATTTTTACTATTCACCGATAATTCAACTGTTTCTGAAAAATCCCAAAAATTCAACCTAATATAATATCGATGCTCTGAATTCAAAAATGAAGTCCATTTTATGAAAATAATTTTCTAAATATTTTTAATTTAATTTTTAAATAAAATCATTATTTATTCTAAAAATACAACTTTAAAACTATAACTCATTTTTTAACACCTTAGAAAAGTAATCGAGGTCCCATAAAAATATCATATACCCATAAGACAATAAAGTCACAATTTACGATTAAATTTTATGAAAATACATTTCCAATTTAAATTATTAAATTAATTATAAAATTGTAAATAAAATATTTATGGCGTACAAAAATACCAAAACTTAAACTATGATTATTTTTTCACTTTTAAGATGTTTAAAATGTATTTATACATTCAAGGGTGAATTTTCTATTTTTTTGGTCAAATTACTATTCATTACTATTCATATGGGTATGTTACTATTCCTACTTTACTATTCACTAAAAACCAAGTTGATCTTATTAGACTCTAAATTTCTCACTGATCATAACTATAGAAGACCATTTTTTTAAAATCGTTTCACATTATTAATTATTTAAAGAATAAAAAAATATTCAAATACCCTTTTTTTCCTAAATTCATCAATAATACACATCCTATATTTATCCGGATATTGGAAATTCACAAACTTTTTCATAAGAATAAATAAAAATTTTATTTAAACAAAAGGATTACACAAAGCAGCTAAGGTCTCATTACATAGCCCCTTATAACACCAGCATAGGACCTAAGTGTAAGATGTGATATAGTGATAGAATCTTGGGGTGGCTCGGATAAAATTGCCTAAGTGGTGATTTCTATCAGCTTGAACTTCTTTGTTAGGCGATTATGTTCAAGCTTCATAAGTTGAAGTTCAGCTTGGGCTTGGTCTAGAACAATGCCCGGTGATGCTACCTCCTTCCCAAGCTCCGACAGATGGGCTTCATATGGCTCGAGTATACTGGATGAGGCCATTAAATATTCTTTCTATATTAATTAACCAAGATAACTGTATTTATAATAACACAACATTAAGATTATAGTTTCCAACAGTCATATTGACCAACGGTCATATTGACCAACGGTCATATTGACCAACGGTCATATAACAGTCAAAACCCAACAGTCTCATTTTAATTATAACCACTTCATTAATTAAAGGATATTGTTTTGTTGAGTATAAAATAAAATAACACACAAAATTAGGAAACAAATATAATTAAAAAGTTCAGGTCGTTACATTCTTCCCCCTTAAGAAATTTCGTCCCTAAAATTTTTAACTTGTACCCTCTGAAGAGAAAAGGTGTGGGTACTTCTGCCTCATAGACTCCTCTAGTTCCCATGTGGCTTCTTCATATTTGTGGTTCCTCCATAACACCTTAACAAGGTGGGTAGTCTTGTTTCATAGAACCTTGTCTCTACGGTCCAAGATCTCCACTGGCTGCTCCTCATAAGAGAGGTCATGTTCCAGTTGTACCACCTCTGGATTTAGTACATGTGAAGGTTCGGGTATGTACTTCATCAAGAGGGATACATGGAAGACATCATGAACTTGTGCTAGATTTGGAAGAATTTCAAGATGATAGGCCACTCCTCCCACACGATCAAGGATTTCATAGGGGCCAATGTACCTTGGGTTGAGCTTCCCCTTTCTTCCCAAACCTCATGACTCTCTTCCAAGGTGAAATCCAAAGAAATAATTTTTCACCAACATCAAACTCCAAGTCCCTTCAACGGTTTTCGGCATAGCTCTTTTGTCGACTCTGAGCAGCCTTAATGTGTTGTTGGATAGCATGGACCTTTTCTGTCATCTCTTTCACAAGATCAGGCCCAAGAATCTTTCTCTCACCAACTTCATCCCAACAAGTAGTATTTTTACATCGCTTACCATATAGAACTTCATAGGGTGCCATTTTAATGCTCGAGTGGAAGTTATTGTTGTAAGAGAACTCAACTAAAGATAGATGTTGATCCCATCCACCTTTAAATCACATTGAGCAAGTTCTCAACATGTCCTCGAGTGTTTGAATAGTACTTTTAGATTGGTCATCAGTTTGGGGGTGATAGGTCATATTTAAATTCAATTCAGTGCTCAGAGCTTGTTGAAGACTTCTCCAGAATTTTGATGTGAACTTTGGATCACGATCAGATACGATAGAAAGTGGAACTCCATGCAGCCTTACTACTTCCTTCACATAAATCCTGGAAAGTTGATCAAGAGAGAAATCTTCCCAAATGGAGATAAAATGGGCAGTATTGGTGAGACGGTCCATAATAACCCATATCGCATTATTTCCTTTGGAAGTTCTTGGGAGACCAGTGAAGAAGTCCATAGTGATATTGTCCCACTTCCATACTGGTATGGGTAGTGGTTGCAATACCCCTTTAGGAAGTTGTCTCTCTGCCTTCACTTGTTGACATACCAGGCACCTTGAAGTATAGTCAGCAATCTCCCTCTTCATATTATCCCACCAATAATGATCATGAAGCTCCCTATACATTTTTGTGCTACCAGGATGTATAGAGAAAGTAGAGATATGAGCTTCATCCATCATCTCCTTCTTTATTTCTAGAATAGATGGAACACATAGTCTTGTAAAAAAATTCAGTACACCTTCTTCATCAGTATTGAACTCAGGAAACTTTTCGTCCTTCACAGCCTCAAACTTATTCTATAACAAAAGATCTTCTTTCTGATCTTTTTTGATCTTCTCTAGTAGTGTCGGTTGAGAAATCATTTGGGTTAGGGTTGATGATGTCCCTTCCCTTATAATTCCCATGTCCAGCTTTACTAGGTCATTGATCAAAGGATCTCTTTGAATCCGCATCATGTAAAGAACAACTATGACTTTCCTGCTTAATGCATCAGTGACTTTGTTTGATCTTCCGGGATGATAATGAATTGAACAATCATAGTCTTTAAGGAGTTATAAACATCTCCTTTGTCTCATGTTTAATTCCTTTTGTGTGAAAATATACTTCAAACTTTGATGGTGTGTGTATATATCACATTTCTCCCCATAAAGATAGTGCCTCTATATCTTTAGAGAAAAAATGACTACTGCCAGCTCTATATCATGCATAGGATAGTTCTGCTCATGAATATTCAACTGTCGAGATGCATAATCAATGACCTTTTCATTTTTCATGAGGACACCCCCAATCCCTTTTAGATATGCATCACTAAAAATAAAGAATCCTTCTCCACTTGAGGGCAGAGTTAACACAGGTGTAGTAACCAATCTCTTCTTCAGCTCTTGGAAACTTTCCTCACACTCCTTTGTCCAGATGAACTTTACCCCTTTTCGAGTTAACTTGGTTAATGGATTAGAAAGTTGTTAAAAGTTTTTCAAAAACCTCCTATAATATCCCACTAATATAAGGAAACTATGAATCTCAGTTATTGTTCTAGGCTAAGGCCACTCTTCTACAACTTTTGTCTTTGCAGGGTCAAATGTAATTCCTTCATTGGTAACAATGTGCCCCAAGAAAGCAACTTTTTATAACCATAATTCACATTTAATGAACTTTCCAAAAATTCTATCCTTCCATAGAGTTTGCAAAATAAACCTTAGATGATCCTCATGCTCCTCAAGAATTTTGGAATATATCAAAATATCATCAATAAAAACTACCAAAAAGTTATCAAGGTAGTCTTTAAAGACTCTATTCATCAAATCCATAAAAATAGCAGGTGCATTAGTCAGTCCAAAAGTCATAACAACAAACTCATAATTCCCATATCTTGATTGGAAGGTTTTTTTTGGAATATCTTCTTTATTCACCCTCAATTGATGATAACCAGATAAAAAATCAATCTTAGAGAAGAATTGAGCCCCACAAAGTTGGTCAAATAAGTCATCAATTCTTGGAAGAGGGTATTTGTTCTTTACTGTGATCCCGTTCAGTTCTCTATAATCAATACATAGCCGCATCGATCCATCCTTCTTCTTCACAAAGAGAACAGGTGCTCCCCAAGGAGACACACTCGGTCGGATAAACCCCTTCTCCAAAAGATCTTGGAGTTGTTTCTTTAATTCCTCCAGCTCCACATTTACTATCCTATACGGGGTCTTTGATATTGGATAAGATCCAAGTATGATTTAAATGGAGAACTCTACCTATCTTTCTGGGGGAGGTCCAGGCAACTCCTCAGGAAATACGTCAATGTATTCCTGGATGATGGGTACATTTTCTATCCTCAAACTCTCACTTACTTCTTCTTCTTCACCGATCAATTCCATAAAGAATGATATAGGAGGTTCTTCTGGACAAATATCTGGTTGAGATATCTCTCCTTGGAAGATAACTGTAGGTTTTCCATTCAAGACTACTGAGATTTTATTACTCCTGCATTTGATCTTAGCATTATACTTTGAGAGCCAGTCCATCCCTAGTATAATGTCAAATTCCATCATGGGAATGACTACTAGATTTGCGATAAGATTATGATCACCAAAGTAAATACTAGAGTTTCTAAACACTGATGATTCTTGGATAATCCCACCAGGAGTCTTGACTGATAACTCTACTTTTAGAAAATTGGGAGTTGATTCTAAATTCCTTGCAAACTAGAAGGAAATAAAGGAATGTGTAGAACCAGAATCAAACAAAGTACTTGATAGCTTTGAGAGAACAACAAGAGTACCTACTACCAAATCATTTGGAGCTTCAAATTCAGCCATCATGATAGCAAAATCATGACCTTGCTCCCTTGTCCTTTGCGGAGGCTGATGGTGGTTCCCCTCTACTGCCCTTGGATTTGGACAGTGATTGACAAAGTGCCCAAGTTGTACACACTTAAAGCACTGGACATCAGGTAGGTCCTTCACCATCTTCCCCTTGTCATTAGTGTTTGGAATTTGAGGTTTCACCTCACTACAAAAATTCCTCACAATATGGCCATCTCTTCCACACTTGTAGCATTTCCCGCTCCCAAGCAGGCAGTTCCCCGAATGCTTCTTCCCACATTTATTACACATGGGACGTTGCACTTGCTTTCCTCCTCTTCCCTGATCAAAGGTCCTCCCTAAGATGGATCCATTGATCTCTTTTTTTGTTGGATTTATGAGACCATTGTATCTCACCAAACTCCAGTTCAACTTTCATCGCACTTCGCACAATCTTTTCATAGCTGTCATAATCACAGTTGGCTAGATTATTCCGTAGATGAGGTCTCATTCCACTAAAGAATCTATAAACCTTGCCATTTGGATCCATGACAAAGCTAGAGTTGTAACATGAAAGTTGGGTGAAGTTCATCTCATAGCTTCTGATAGATTCATTCTCCTTCTGCTTCAGCTCGAGAAACTCCTTCTCTATTCTTGTTCTCATGGATCAAGGGAAATACTTACTGAAGAAAATCCCTCCGAACTCTTCCCACGCCATAGCTTCAACCTCCACTCTTTGCCTCATGTTTTTAATCAGCTCCCACCACTAATCATCTTCTCCTTATAAGAGATAGATAGTCAAGGTGACCTTCTCTTTCTCTGAACAGCGCAGCACAAAAAATATCTTCTCGATAGAGCTGATCCATTGCTCAGCAATCAATGGTTCAGTTGATCCACTAAAGGTCAGTGGTCGTTAACGCATAAAGGACTCAACATAATTTTGTTCCCTTCGCGATGATATCGGTCTCTCATCTTGAATCAAGTTATTTCCCATAACTTGAGTCAGTTGGTTCATCATTCACATGAATGTTTCCATTCCGCCTTCCATCGGAGGGCCGTCAGCGCATGGCCCATTACGGTCACCATTTGCATGGTTCCTCCTATTGCCTGCCATTTCTAAAAGAATAAAACCTTAATGAGAAACTTATTTCATTTACGAATCTTTTAACTATAAATGATTTATGTCTTAAAACCTCTTTAAACAATTACATTTCTCTATAAATCCTTCATAATGATTCATAAAAAGCTTATGATTAACCAAACATATCCCCCGGGAGTGTCGTAAAAAAGAGTGTAGCAAGGCCCGTTTTCATGTACCAGTATACCCCAGGTCAAGCCCGAAACTCCTTATCGAAGTTTTCACTCATAGGTGCCTCTGTGCCAGAGCCGCCTCTACCTGCTCGTATCCAGACAGGGATGTATTTGCTTAATAAACCACTTACTTAATACTCACCAAAATACCATAAAGTTTTCCTATATTTAAACTTTTCTATATGATTATTCTTAAAGATTTAATAGCCTAATTTCCATAAATAACTAAACTATCCTCTGATACCAACTATGGAACCCCGACTTTTTATTACATAACTTTTCATTACATTTTACAAACAGAGGATCTTTAAAGTCTAGTGTCTTGGAAATCAGGAACATGATACATGAAAACAACATAAAAAATTCTTATAAACCACTCGTAAGGCTTCATCATAGGTTCATCCTACTTACAACTATTTTATCTCATATCCTGGAGACATACATCAAGGTAAAGGGTGAGCAGAAGGCCTAGTAAGGGTAAACAAGGGAATAAATATACTTGTGATATCAATAAGAACTTGAATAAAAACATAAGGACATGAGAAATGAAAGTATAGGCATATCATAATGAAAAGAACTTGAATCATAACTTGAATATGTGGCTACAACATTTCATTTATACATTCATGAACATATCACCAAGGTTTATCCCTGAGGTGTCATAAGAATTACCAAGGTTATTCAGTAAGGTATTGTGAAACTTGCCATCTCTAGAGATTAATTCTTTACCCAATGCATTGGAGCGCTATCAGGGCGCACCCTTAATATGTCTTTACTTTCATGTGATCCACATAGGTCATAATAAAACATTTCCTAAATATCTCAAATAGAATCAAATAAATGGGTTTCGTGTCAAAATCATGATGTTTAAAAAGAGCTTAAAAATAAGATCATTATGTCATTTCTAACCCATGGAAAGGGAGTGAGGGTTATATGTATGTCAATTCCAGAATCAAATATATCATCTTTATATATTTATGAACACCCATAGAAACGAAATAGGTCTGTGTATTCCCATAAATAAAATAAGAGAATTTTTTTAGAGAAAGAGATAGAAATTTTGAGACGAAATTTCTGCAGCACAACGGCTATATAACATGGTATTAGAAAAAATTGAAAAGAGAGGGGAAAAGGGTAACACACTCATAAATAATTCATAATACATTATGGGTACTGAATAAGATCATGTTATGAATATTTTAATGACATGCCATATGAAAAGTAAAAATGAAAGAAAATAGAAGATGCGATTTCTTTTACGAGAAATTCGGCAGCCTAAGGCGTCACTTAAAAATTAAGAAAAAAAATTAATGAGAGCGGAAAGGGTCTCTAAAAAATTAGAAATGAAATTTAAAGAAATTAAAACATATAAAAACATACCCTCAACATAAATAGATGGAAATTAGAAGACACAACATAAAGGAAGTCATGACTTAAAAGAGGAGGGTGAAAGGATCCCTTACCTTGAAGAGTAACTTCGAAAGCTTGAAGGTCGGGACCTTGGGAGTCTTGATGGAACCTTGGGAGGACTCCTTGGGAGGTAAGGAGATCAGAACTTCGTTGATGATGATTTTGGAATAAAATGAATTAGGGAAATGTCTTTGTATTTATAGGAAAAGTGAGTGAATAAATTATTAATTTCCAAGGAACACCTCATCGGTGGTATTTGCAAAACCATGGGCTTGCCCATGGTATTGGACATTTGGGAAACTTCATATTATATCTCACTATTCATAAGTCGACCATAAATCTTACATCATTATTACATCATTAATGATGTCATTAAACACCCAAAACTCAAAACTGCATTTTTACTATTCATCGATAATTCAACTGTTTCAGAATAATCCAAAAAATTCACCCTAACCTAATATAGATGCTCTGAATTTAAAAATGAAGTCCATTTTATGAAAATAATTTTCTAAATATTTTTAATTTAATTTTTAAATAAAATCATTATTTATTCCAAAAATACAACTTTAAAACTATAACTCATTTTGTAACACCTTAAAAAAGTAATCAAGGTCCCATAAAAATATTGTATACCCATAAGACAATAAAGTAACAATTTATGATTAAATTTTATGAAATAATATTTCCATTTTAAATTATTAAATTATTTATAAAATTGTAAATAAAATATTTATTGCGTACAAAAATACCAAAACTTAAACTATGATCATTTTTTCACTTTTAAGATGTCTAAAATGTATTTATACATTCATGGGTGAAGTTTCTATTTTTTTTGTCAAATTACTATTCATTACTATTCATATGGGTATGTTACTATTCTTACTTTACTATTCACTAAAAACCAAGTTGATCTTATTAGACTCTAAATTTCTCACCGATCACAACTGTAGAAGACCATTTTTTGAAAATCGTTTCACATTATTAATTATTTAAAGAATACAAAAATATATTAAAATACCCTTTTTTCCTAAATTCATCAATAATACACATCCTATATTTATCCGGATATTTGAAATTCACAAACTTTTCCATAATAAGAAATAAAAATTTTATTTAAATAAAAGGATTACACAAAGTAGCTAAGGTCTCGTTACATAGCCCCTTATAACTCCACCATAGGACCTAAGTGTAAGGTGTGCTATGGCGATAGAATCTTGGGGTGGTTCGGACAACATTACCTGAGTGGTGATTTCTATAAGCTTGAACTTCTCCCTTAGGCGATTCCATTCAAGCTTCATACATTGAAGTTCGGCTTAGGCTTGGTCTAGAGAAAAGCCCATAGATGCTACCTCCTTCCCAAGCTCCGACAGATGGGCTTCATATTGCTCGAGTCTACTTGATGAGGCCATTCAATCTTCTCTCTGTATTAAATAACCAAGATAACCGTATTTATAAAAACAAAATGTTAAGATTATAGTTTCCAAAAGTCATATTGACCAATGGTCATATTGACCAACGGTCATATTGACCAACGGTCATATAACAGTCGAAACCCAATGGTATCATTTTAATTATAACCACTTCATTAATTAAAGGATATAGTTTTGTTTAGTATAAAATAAAATAACACACCAAAATTAGGAAACAAATATTATTAAAAAGTTCAGGTTGTTACATTTATAGTGAGGAGAACCATATGCCTATGAGGTATTTGGTCAAAAACATTATCTGGGTTTAGTAAAAATCTAATCAGGTAAGAATCATCTTAGTTTTTTAGTTTTGACAATAGGCATGGCTCAGGTTTGGCGGTATAAGCGCCTTGAGGTGGAAGTTGTGAAATCTATGTGTTTTGGGTGTTTTGGAACAAAATAAAGCTGGTTAGATTTAATCACTGACCTATGTAGGTTAGTAGATGAAAATGGATGACCACTAGGAATTTTTAGGGATTAGAAGTGTTATAATGGGGATATTTTAGGCCCCCTGTTTGTTCGGGTGTTTGGAATTGGTGTAAAATTAAAAATTATGATTAGTGGAGGGGTTAGGTTTTCATTCAGAATTAAAATTTAAATTATTATGGTTTTAGAACCTAAAAATGGTGTTTTTAAACATAGAATAAGGCTCATAAGGTAACTCAAGTGATCAGGTGAGCCTCAGGATATTCAGGTAAGTTCTAGGGGGGTTTAGAGTATTTTTCCTTGGAAACATAGTTTTGGGTGCACAATTTAAGGGAAACCATGTAACACCCAAAATATCATGGTTTTTTCATTTCTTTTTATATAGATCGTGGATTTTATACATTTCTATAGTATAGTTAAGGTAAAATTGTATAAATTTACAAAGGAAACCATGCAAAAATATTAGAGGGGTTACATAGCCACCCACATGGTTGGTGTACCATTTGGTAGATTGTGAAAATAAACTATGTGAGGCATAGGTCCTAAGATAATTCCATATACAATGTTGGTGAATTTTTTGGAAAACCATGTGGCTGGTTAAAAGTGTTAAATGACTAAAATACCCCCCCCCCCTATATTTTTATGCATTCCCCTCCCCCTCTTCCTTCTTTGTATACACGCAAACCTGGGACTCTCCCTTCCCCTTCCTCCTCCTCTAACCCCTTGGTTTTGGGTGTTTTGGGATGATTCTTTAGTGTTTTGATATAATAATTCAACTTCATAAGCCCCTTTCCTCTCCTCCTTCCTCCTCAATGAATTTTATGTTTTTCATTTAGGGATTTTGGTGTTTATTCCACTAAATCATGGTAGAATCATCTATGTATCTTGGGGATTCCACTTATCATTAATAAAAGATATCCTGAGGTGATATTTTCACACCATTTCCCATTGTTTCAATGAAGGTATGATGTACCATCAAAATTTTAAGGATTTTTATTTAAAATTAATATTTTTAGGTGTTTTATTGGAATTTATTCTTAGGTATTTGGCCCAGAATGTGGTTGGGGATACGTCACAGGTCCTTAGAGAGTATTTAGTCATGGTCCCAGTGTGGTGAGAGATTTTCGTAGGTTCTTTATAACTTTTTTTCTTTAGGTTTTAGTTTTTAATTAATTATAATTGTTTATGATTAACTATTAATATGTTATGAAATGAAATAGGTGCATTATGGGTGTAAAATTCTGTATTTTAAGGTATACTCTTTTGATGTTTAAGCATGTGTTTCTCAGGTTTAGAGGTAATCGAGATCATTTTTTGAGTTTTCTATAGGGTCAGTGTTTAGAACTACCTATAGGAATCATTTATGCCATAAATTTTTGGCTTATAATGTAAATATTTCATAGGGTAAAAGTCATGGAAATGATTCACGTCATAAAACCTTTTAGGCTATAAAACCCATTCTTATGACCTAAAATTGCCTCTCAGGATAAATTAACCCAAGGTGACATGTTTTTTTGTAGATATGAATTTTGAGGGATTTACACTATAAAACCAGGGTTTGCGACATAAACCCCTCATTCCCAATAGGTTTTATCTGTCTTTTGTGTAAATATTATGGTAATTCATTGTGAAACCATTCTCCCTCAATCCTAGATCTTGTCTAGATGATTTTGGGTGTTTCTTCTCCTTTCAGATCACTTCATTTAGTGCTTGATCTCTATGGTGGTTTCGGTTAATCACTCTTGATAATAGACCTTTATACTTATTCATTGTTGTTGTTTGTGGTAGAGGCGTTGGGATATCTTAGAATTGAAGGGAGAGTGGAACCTAATGGGGATATTCACTCAGTTGCATTTGGATTCTCAGGAGGATGATTCAGGTATGGTTCTAACCGGTGTTCAGTTATCTTTATCGCTTATTGAGTTTATTATATGGGATCAGTAGTAGGATAATGAGTTCAGAGGAATATGAGAACCCCTTTATGGTGGGGAGACTATTTATGGTTGTTTTATCCTTTCTGATGGTATTCTCTACTATGGAGGTCAGTTTTTCATACCAATATCTATGAAGAGTTCTGTTTTTTTTTACTATCATAGTCCTTTATGCATCGTTCATTTGGGTGCTATGAAGATGTATTGTTACATGAGACAATGTTTTTGGTGGTCAGGTATGAAGCGCGACATTTTTGATTTTGTGTCCCACTATTATAGCTTCTAGAAGATAAAGGCGGAGCACATAAAACCTTCTCATTTACTCCATCCTCCTCCAGTACCAATTTGAAAATGGTATGAGGTGTCCATAAACTTCATTGTTGGATTACTACAGACACCCTAATGGGAGAATTATATCTAGGAGGTGGTTGATTGGTTGAAAAATATACTCATTTTATTTCTATTAGGGACACTACTAATGTTAAAAATCTAGGTTTGTTTTACGTGTATACTATCATGAGGTTACATGGGGTTACCTATTCCATAATTTTAGATAGGGATCCTAGGTTTACCTCCATATTCCATATGATTCTCCAAGAGGTGATGGGGACTCAGGTCAAGTTGAGTACATCTTACCATCCACATACAAATAGTCAAACAAATCATGTTATTCAAATCTTGGATGATATTTTCTATGCCTATGTCTTGGATTTCGATGTATTATGGTATAGTCATCTTGGACTGGTTGAGTTTTCATATAATAATAGCTACCAGTCATCGATCAGAATGGATCCCTTCAATGATTTGAATGGTCTCCCATGTAGGTCACCTCTTTGTTGGGAAGAGGTGGGATAAGACACTTTATGGGACCAAGTCTCATTCAAGAGACATAGGTGGGGATTCAGGATATACATTGACATTTGGTTATAGTGCGGATTTGGCAGAAATCATATGCAGATCTTAAAAATCATCCTTGGGATTTTTTCATAGGTGGATATATTTTTTTGAAAGTTTCCCCTAATTTGGGTCACTATCATATTGGGAAACATGGGAAGCTAGCTTTGAGATATTTTTGACCATTTGAGGTCACTGAGTGCCTTGGAAGTTTGATTATCGGTTGGAATTTCTATCTTAGATGATAGGTATACATGATTTTTTCCATATATCATAGCTCAAAAAGTAACAACTTGATCTCTCTCATGTTTTGAGTTGGAAAGATATTTAGTTAGGTCCATATGTTTTGATTTTAGAGAAACCAGTGGAGATCTTTGATCCCCATGTAAAATTATTGTGTGGGGAGTTTATTTCATTGTTCAAAGTGGTATGGTGACATGGATCAGATTCTCATGAGACTTGGGAGTGTGAATCATCGGTGAGGGGGCAGTGGTCTCACCTCTTTTCAGAGAACCCTTATTTTGCATGAATTCTCAAGGATGGAAAGTCCTATGGTGGGGATATTGTAACATCCTAGATTTAAAGGTATGTTATTTTTCTGTTTAAGAGTGTTTTTTTATGTTTTAAGGGAATCGGGATGTTTTTAGATATTTCTATAGGGGTTTGGGTTTGGAACTACCGGAAAGAGGAATTTATATCATAAATGTTTGGCTTACGATGTAAATGTTCCATAGGTCATAAGTCATGGAAACAATTCTAGCCATAAACCCTTTTAAAATGTAAAAATAATTCAAATGATGTAAAATGTTTACTCATGATAAATTAACCTGGGGCAACATGTTTTTAGGAGGATATTAATTTTGGGTGGTTTATTCCATAAAACTTGGGTTTACGACATAAGCCCCACATGACTAGTAGGTTTTATCTACCATTTGTATAACTCCTATGGTCATTAATCATGAAGTCAGTTTACTTCGACCCTAGATCTTATCCAGTGATTCTGGGCATTTCCTCTCCTTTCAAATCATTTCATCCAGTACTCGATCTCCATGGTAGTTGAGCTACATCACTCTCGTTAAGAGAACTTTCTGCTTATTCATTTACATTGGTTGTGGAAGTGGTATTGATCTATGTTCATAGGATCCATTTATCACATTTTTATTCTTGTATGATTCTTCTAGATCTATTGATAGATCTTATTTTAGAGTCCAACCCTCATATTGGTTGTGGTGCGGCATGTGAGTTTCTCAAGGTATGTGTGATATAACCTCTCCGCTGACTCTTTTTGTTTATGAAATATGATTCTAATATGTGGGAATCAATTATAGTCCCTATGTTTGTTGTTATTCATTCCTTCCAATGTTAGTGGATCTCTTTATGGGTGGTTTATGACCTAAGTTTAATTTGGGTGGTTTCATCTCTAGCCTATGTTATGTGAACCATTGATTTATCTTATTTTGTTAGATGGTTTTCTAAATGAAATGGCATGATTTACTTCTTTGTGTGCATGAAATGGGTTTTTGATAAAAATATGGTTTTCCCCACATTTTAGTAAAAGAATGATGATTTTCAAAGTATTGTTAAATGGATTGAGAAATGGGTTTTCAAATCAGGTTTTTATGGGAAAAGGGTATTTAAAATTGTATTGAGAAGTGTGTAAGGTATTTGAAATGATTTGATATATTGTACATGGGATCATTGGGTACTTAGTTTGGAGGTGTAGTATTGGGAATATTCTTTTGATATTGTTAGGAAGGTTCACTTTTTGGGGTGTTCTTCTATTCCTAGACCGAGATTCATTTGGCTCTATGACTTAACTTGACATTATAAAAGTGTTAACTTTCTAGGGTGTTCCTATGTTCCTTATACCTTGATGCATGGATTCCTAGGACTTGTAGTGAATAGTAGTCATGACTGATGTACAAGTGACCTAGATAATCTAATTATGAGTTTTCTATGGAATGTTTATCCTTTGTGTGTTGTCTTTGTACTTCTTTGACTTGATATACCTTTTTATGAAATAGAAATGGATTGCTGGATTTATGTTTTGAAACTATTTTTCCTAGATTTTTTTAGAATAGTGAAAAAATAGGAACTATTTACCATGATTTTGATATAAAACTAATTTAGTGATTATCATGCCATGTTTTATAAATTGATCATATGGGATTGTTATACAGAGACTTGATATGGAACACCGGGGTGGGATCCCATTAATACTATTTAGTTCACACACTACACACCACTTTGGTGGTGTGTAGACCTATTATTTTCTTTTGATATAGGAAAAGGAAAGGTGTCACAGTGAGGTGGAGAGGTTTATGTCATCTGGGTATAGGTAGTTAGTGGTGAGATGGTGGTTTGTTTCCCACATTATCACAGAGTAGTTGGTTTTTTTTTTCATTTGTCTTTTTGGTTGTTTTACTTGTTCCTTGGAGTTTGTTTAGATCATTTTGAGTTGTATCGCTACTATTGAATTTCTTTGGTTATGGAATATATCTTTATGTTTGTTTCTTTTTGGTGTGCATATGTGACATGTATCTTATTTTAGGTTGGTATAAATTGTTCCCTCTATTGTTGTTTGATGTCTGGGTGCTAGTCTCCAGCCTGTGAAGATCTAGAATGCTCTTTAGGTATGTGGAGGATCAGTTTGGGTCCTAGTTTTTTAGGGTATCCCAAGTTATTTCATTACAAATTGGTATCAAAAGTGGTTTTTCCTCAAGATTCCTTATCTTGGGACATTTGGTATATTGGAGATAGGATTGTTATAAATTTAGAGGCAGGTTGCAGTGAGTGTTTGGATAGCTCTTGTTGTGAAGAGACTTAAGTTACCATGGGATGTTGGGATGTGTATCTCCTATGTTGATTTTTGACCAAGATCTTAGTTTCTATTTTTTTATATGGTTTAAATTGAGATTATCTTATTTTATTATCATTTCATTTGTTTCTAGCATATAGAAATATGCCTCTAAGATGTCTTTTTTAGGTTAATTAGGAGGGTGCAGTGAGAGATTCCCTTCAAGGGAATCCACCTTTGGATGAGAATCTTATAGAGGCTATTGTAAAATAAATTCATGTTATGGACCAGAATGTACTATGAGTTTAGAACCCAATTGTTGAGGAATATCTAGGAGATGAGAAAGATAAAGAACAATCATGAGAGTTACTATGTAATAATCATCCATTATTTAATAGTAAAAATTAACCTCAAGAGGAAGAGAACTTATTGGACAAGATCGATCGCATATTTGATTTCCTGGATACACCTGAGGCTATCAAGGTGAAGTGTGAGACATTCAAGCTAGAGGGTCCTAGTGAGTGGTGGTGGTATTCTATAGTACATAAAAACTTTCATGTGAGTTTGGGTTGGAATAGTTTCAAGACCCTATTCTTTTAGCAGGGTTTTCCAAAATCTATGATGATATCAAAGTCTCTAGAGTTGCTCTATTTGTGGTAGGGGATCATTTGGTGTCAGAGTACACAAATCAGTTCATGGAGTTGGTTTTTTTTCTCTATAGGTGGTGATGAATGACTAGTTAGAAGCTCATAAATACTAGTAGGGTTTTCAACTAGACATTTGATCATAGGTATATATGTTGAAGCCTTCCACCTATACTGAGATAGTAGAAAGGGCTATGATGGAAGAGAATGATATGATGGGTAATATTAGTTATTCTTTGCCTTCTCTTCCACTTAGTGGTAGCTTTAATGGTGTATATGGAAAGAAGAGGAAGTTTCATGATAATTGTAAGGGTGGTGGAGGTAGTTCAAAGTCACGGTCTTCCTCCACACCATCAATAGTAGCTAGTAGTGTGCATCTAACTTGCTATCAATATGGTGAGTTAGGGCACACCTGATGTATTTGTCTTGTACCCGCCAATATTTTCAGCACTTTTGGCCATAAAGTATATATGCATATGTTCTTATAGGCTATTTCTATGCCTCATTACGGTCAAAGGTCTCAAGTTTCAAAGGTTGTTGTGGCACGATCAGATGCTTTAAAGTCTATAGGTCTCCAAAAATAGACCTTAGGAGTGAAGCACCTTCACACAATAGATAAGTTTTTAGTAGATGTTGATCAAGGACCGGTAATAGTGAGAGGTCCCATTTTTTGTGCATCCACTATAGTAACTACTTTATTTGATATTGGTGCCTCACATTCATTTATATCTTTCTATTTGTTTAATGTGCTAAAAAATTTAATATAGATCATGTCCTTTATTATGGAGCTATAAAAACCTCTTGAAAAGATTAATGAATGGGGTTTTCATTGTCCATCATGTTCTTCATCGATGGTTGATGTGGATATAGTCTGTTATTTCCTCATTCTTGGTCTGGATCTATTTGACATCATTATTGAGATAGATTGACTCGTTTCTCATCGTGCTGAGATTGATTGTTATCATCGGTGAGTTTTGTTCTTTGTTGTAGATGGTAACTCTTGATTATTTCAGGAAGAGTGGGATATAAGGTTTTATCATACAAGACCTTCTTGCCCTAGAGCTCAGGAGTTTTTTTCATTTCAATTGAGCCCAATGGAATTTCCTCTATTGGAGATCTTCATGTCGTTGTTACAAACTTTCCCAATGTGCTCCAAAAGAACTTTTTTGATCTTCCTTTGGAGAAGGAGGAAGATTTTATAATTGATTTAGTGTTGGGTAATTATCATATATCAATACCCTATTATCATATGGAACTAGTGGATCTAAAAGATCTCAAGATTCAATTAGATTATCTGATAGAGAAAGGATTCATTTTCCCAAGTGTTTAGTTGTTGACAGCCCATATGCTCTTTACCAAGAAGGATGATGGTTCGTTTCTTTAGTGTGTGGACTATAAAATTTAAATTAGGTGATGTTTAAGAATAATTTTCCTTTTCCCTTTGCATATGACTTGTTTGGTCAGTTAAAGGGGGATAAATGGTTTTTGAAGATTGATCTTTGGTCGGGTTATCATCAGCCCAAGGTTCGAGAGTCTGATATACTGAAGACAACTTTTAGGAGTTGGTATGTCCAATATGAATATCTTATGATGACTTTTGGTTGGACTAACACTCCTAATATTTTTATGGAATTTATAAATTTAATATTTAATCAGTATCTAGACAACTTTTTATTACGTTTGTGAATGATATCTTGGTTTATTCTAGAACTGATTATGATCAGGACCACCATCTGAATCTGATTTTGTAAATATTGAGAAACCACCAAATATATGGGAATATTATAAAATGAAATTATTGGATCTAAGAAGTTAATTTATTGGGACATGTGATTTCTAAATATGGATTATCAGTCAATCCTAAGAAGGTATAGATTTTCTTTTCATGGGAAGATCCACAGAATGTCTTTAAGATTCAAGGTTTTGTAGGATGTGTTGGATACTATCGGTGATTTATTAAGGATTTCTCAAAGTTTTTATTACCTTTTACTTCTATTACCAAGAAATTTGTAAAATTCATATAGGATTTTAAGTGTCAAACTTTTTTTGATGAGTTGAAATGACTTCTGACATCAGCACCTATTTTGATCTTACCTAATCCTAGTAAGGGGTATGTGGTATACTATGATATTTATAGTGCTAGTATGGGTTTAATTCTTATACAGGATGATAATATTAGGGCCTATGGAACTTTACATATTAGGAAACATTAGAATAATTACCCCACTCATGATTTGGTGCTCTTCACAGTTATTCATGCACTTAATTATTGGCAACATTAAATATTTGGGGATAGGTTCACAATATTTTTTGAAAATAAGAGTAAGATTTATATCTTCTCTAAAAAATAATTGAATATCATGTAGATACGGTGAGTGGGATGACTTCATAAATTCGATTTATACAATTCCCACCCCCCTAGTAAGGGGAATATCATTATAAATGATCTCGGTAGGAGAGTTTCATCATAGGCTATCTTTTAATCAAAGGAAGAGTGGAACCTGATGGGAATCTTCACTCAGTTGCATCTAGATGATCAATAGGATGATTTGGGTATGGTTTAAATTATCATTCAGTAATATCCATCTCTCTTTGAGTCTATTATATAGGATAAATAGTAGGATGATGATTTCTAAGGAATCAAAGAAACCCATTATGGTGGGGAGACAGTTTCTAGTTGTTATCTCCATTTTGATGGTATTCTCTACTTTAGGGATTGGTTTTTCATCCCAGCATCTTTGATGAGTTCAGTTCTTTTACTTCCATATTTCTTCATGGTTCTTTCTTCAAGGTGATATGAAGATTTATTATGCCATGATATGGCATTTCTGGTGGCCGGGTATAAAGTGTGACATTACTGATTTTATATCCCATTGTTACACCTACCATTAGATAAAGACAGAGTATATAAAACCTTCTAGTTTTCTCTATCCCATTCCATTGTTGGTTTGGAAATGATACGAGGTGTCTATATACTTCATTTTTGGATTATCGTAGAATCCTTGTGGGAAGAATTTTATATGGGTGGTGGTTGATCAGATGATGAAATCTTCTCATTTTATTTCGATCTAGTTTACCACTAAGGTTGAAGATCTGTATAAGCTATATGTTCAGGAGATTTTGAGATTATATAGGGTTCCCTATAACATCATTTCAGATAGGTATATCAAGTTTACTTCCAAATTTCAAAATATTCTCCAAGAGGTGATGGAGATTCAGGTCAGGATAAGTATAGCTTACCATCCATAGATATTCGGTCAGATGGATCATGATATTCAGATCTTGGAGGATAGGTTTTGTGCCAATGTCTTGGATTAATATGGATCATGGAATATCCATCTAGGTTTGGTTGATTTTTATTATAATAATAATTATCATTTGTCGATTATAATGGTTCCCTTTGAGGCTTTGTATGGTCTTTCGTGCAAGTCACCTCTTTATTAGGCAGTGGTGGGAGAAGCCTATCTTGTGGGACTAAGATCCATTCAGAAGATTCTAGTGAGGATTTTAGATATACAACTACATTTGGTTACATCTTATAGTTGATAGAAATCATATTCATATCATCAACGTCGTCCTTTGGAGTTGTTCATAGGTAACCAAGTTTTCTTGAAAGTTTCTCTTCAGTTGGGTCACTATCAGTTTGGGAAACAGGCGAAGCTAGATCCAAGATATGTTGGACCATTTTTTGTCACTGACCATCTTTTTAAGGAATCTTATCAGTTGTAATTTTTAGCTCAGTTGATAGGTATACATGATGTTTTCCACATATCACAACTCAAGAAGTACCATCCTGGTCCCTCTCTTGTTTTAGTTGGGAAGAGATCGAGTTAGATCCAGATGTTTCAATTATGGTTCATCCATTGGATATCATTGATTCTCAAGTGAAAGTATTTTGTGTGAATTTTATTCTGTTATAAGATTGGTATGGAGACACATATCAGATTCACACAAGTCTTAGGAGTATGAATCGTCAATAAGGGTGCCACAGTCTCACCTCTTTCTAGAGCACCCCTCTTCTTCATGAATTATTAGGGATATAAATTCTATGGTAGAGATATTGAAACATCATAGATTTTAATTTATATTATATTTTGATGTTTAAGAGTGTGTTTCTCAGGTTTTGAGGGTATTAGGATAATTTTTTGAGTTTTTTTCAGGGGTATGTGCTTGAAACCTCCTATAGGAGGCATTTACACTATAAATATTTTGCTTATGATGTAAATATGCTTCATGGAACAAGAAAAGGAAAATAATCTGGTTGTAAAACCTTTTAGGTCATAAAACCCATTCTTATGATGTAAAATCATCGCTCGGTATAAATTAACCTGAGGCGACATGTTTTTTGGCAGATATAAATTTGGGGGGTTTTACACTATAAAACTAGGATTTACAACATAAACCTATCATATACAGTAGTTTGTATCTATTGTTTGTGTAACTCATTTGGTCATTTTTCATGTTTTAATTCTACCTTCACCCTAGCTCTCGTCTAGTCAATTTTGGTTGTTTCTACTCCTTTTGGATCGCTTCATTCGGTGCTCGGTCTCTATGGTGGTTGTGATGTGTCTCTCTTGGTAAGTGAACTATTAGGTCCCAAAGGGTAATGTAAGATGGTCAAGAGGGGGTGAATATACCATATTAAAAAATTCTTAAATAAATATATTAATTATGTAAATTAATTATGAAAGTTAATTATGAGAGTTAATTTGTAGCAGAAATAAAAGAATGAAAACAATGATTTTTTTATAGTAGTTTAGTCAAAAGTGGACCTAGTCTACTCTTATACCTATATACTTGGTGAGATATATATTGTGAACTAATATAATTTTTAAAGGGGGTTCATAACCCGATTACATAATCCTTTTCTAAAAAGTGGAGGGATAACCGCACTAACATGCTAACTTTTTTATGGGAAGTCACAACCCAAATACAACACTGACTTTAGACAATGGGATTCTCAACCCAAACGGTCTTAACTTTAGAATCTAGGATTCAAACCTGAATAAATAGAAGAATAATTCTTTTGAATTTAAAATCATAAATAGAAAGTGAGAGTGCTTGTGAGAGATAGGAATAAGTGTTATAGACTCAAGAAACCAAAATGAAATAGATATAAGAACAAAAATGAAGAGAGAATAGATATTGGTTCCTAAGAAGTGTATCAGGATGTCTCATCAAGCCATTACAAGTTGAACAAGATTAGGTTAAATCTATGACTAGTCATCCAACAGATGAAAACATGATTGTATAGGACATGGTTTGTACAACTCTTCAAAGTTCAGCATAAATCACTTTTTATTCTCAAAATTTTGTGTTCTTATAAGTTTCATGTGTATCCATTGAAATCATCTTGAAGCCTTTAAATACAATCTGTAAAAACTAACAAAACAATCTCTAATCAGGTAAAACAATTCAAATTCAAATCACACAATTATCCAGGGGATGGAAAATTGTCATCCAGAATAATTGTAACAAATAATTATTTGAATTAAAAATTTAAATACCAATTCAAACTAATTTTAATTAACCATTAAATATTTCAAAGAGACTCCATAATAATAGTTTAAGCCAATCCCATGAATATCGTAATATAATTTGACTGTTTAAATTAAAATTTTAAATACTTTCTAATTAAATGGAATGATAAATTATTCAAAACTTAAATAAATTGTATTAAATACCAAAAAATAAGTTTTAATAAGTTGTTAAATACCAAATATTAATTTATAAAATAATAATATCAAGAAATAAATAAATAAAATTATTAGAAATATGTGTTGTAAATGTATACATGAATAAAGTGAAAATTAATAAATATTTTAAAATTGATTAAAATAATTTAAAATCACTTCACATGGATTATATATAATATATATGGATTTTTGAAATTAACAAAACACATAAAACAATTAATATAAACATGAATATAATGATTTTATCAAAAATAATGAAAAACAGAGCATGTTTAAAATTCATATTTTAGAAAAATAAGTTAAGGAAGGAAATGATTGTGCACATCAAATGTGATTTTGGTTGGTATATTTACCATTTTGTGTGGTTATTTCGGGTTTTCTTACAGTCATTATTATAACTATGAAAAATATATATCATACAGTCACGATATTGATCATGTGAACAAGGTACGGTCACTTAAAAAATAACTTACGGTGGGTAGATGTAATGTATGGTAGGTATACAAACCATGAATGCACAGTCGATATACTGATCATGCAAACACTTTAAAATATTAATTCATGTGGTAACTTAAAATACATGAATGGTTAATTTGAAATAACTCACTATAGATGCCCAATGCTTCTCGATAGGTTTATATTTGTCATGTGGTAGGTACTCCCTCATGTGGTAACATCAATTGTTTCTCATGGTAGGTTGTAATACTTCACTGTAAGTATATATACTATCCGTGGAAACTTCACTCACCCTCAAACTATGTACTTGCAGTAAGTAAAACCATTGGGATTCGTTGAACCAAATGAGATGATGTCATCATGTGATGAAACAGGTGTGTCGTACATGCACCACTGGTGGCTACGTATCATTGTGAATTAAGTTAACCAAGAAGTTATAGAAGATGTGGTGTTGTTGAATGATGGCACTGGAGGAAGATATAGATGAACAACTATATAAAATAAAACTTCCATCATCAAAGCTCATGTATAGTCAGGTGATTCTTCTATGGAAATGATGCTACTGTGGAACCACAAATAGAGAGTGGTAGGATTTGGGAGTTGTGTCGGTGTTTCATCGGTGTGCCAAGGTTATGTGCAATGAATCATAACAAGGTGATGTTGAATATTTAAGGTTCTAGAGGATCTTAATAACATTTTATAACTATAAAACCATCATTATTTCACTACCACATGCAGTAACTTCAGTAAAATAAGTCACAGCCTATAGATGGATAACACATGGTATGTATGAGAGTGTTTCATGGTGGGTATGATAACACAAGATTGGATGATTTTTTATCCTATCAAAATGATAGAATTAGTGAAATTTCTAGAATACATAAATGTATATAGTTTTTATATCTATCCAACGGATAAAATAATTCTTCAATCTGACAACTATAGATCAAGATATCATCAAAAAATAGTGAAATATATAAACTAAAACTACATAAAAAACACTGAAGAAGTTGAAGATATTAGTCTAGTTTTTAAAGTTTCTAAATAGACTTTCCAGCCTTTCATGTAGTTTAATTAAATTTAGAAAAATGTATTATATTTCAAACTCAAAAAATAGAGTTCAATTCTGATGTATATCTCTATATTTATCAAATAAATATAGAAGAAACTGAATTCTAGAAATTCCATAATTCTAGATCTATTGAAGAGACCATGGGAATTTTTAGACCACTTAAACAAAAAAAATATAATTCTACTTAGTTTAATGAAATGAAAAAAATATATTCTCTATCCAATTAAATATTTAATATAAATATTAGAACTATATAACTCAATTTATAATAGAATAACTGAAGAAAAAATTAAAATACTATAAACTGAAAGTTATAAATACAACTAAAGGCATGTAGCATGTTCAGACCAAAATGAGATTATTCTAGATATCGATTTAGACTTTATCATAGTTGAATAAAATTTATATAAAATTCTTATCTTTAATATTGTTGGGGGAAGTTGCACTACTAGAGAATAGTTCTCACAAACATGAAAAGATTTTTTGGGTGTTTTTTTCACAAAATCAAATTGAAATAAAAACAAAACAATCAAGATGAAAGAAATAAGAAAGTAGTAAAGATGAATGCAAGGATTTAATGTGATTTGGTCTAGTTTTGACCTATGTTCATGGAAATAACACCACCCACACACACACATTTTATTAAGATCAAAAAATAAATATGTTTCTTATAAATAAGACCATAATAAATAAATAAAAAAATATGAACAACATGCTTCAAACAACTTCTATAATAATAAGAAGAAGAGTGAATAACTTAAAAACATGGATAGATTAAAATATAGTATGGGGGTCTTAATCAATTCTTGGTAGACTTTTCTATTCATCTAAGATTTAAGGAATGTAGATAGACTCAAGTTTTGGTCTACAGAACCAATAACTCACCAGATCTTTTTGGTTCATCATAAATCCATACTTCTTCACAAGGAAGGTGCATCATCACAATACTCCACCAAGAGTAGTGCACCAATAATGAAAACTGAAGATGACGAGATTAGAACCAGGGATTCAAAACTATAAAAGATAGCTACAACATTATGGTTTTAACAGAGGAGAAACCAAAGAGAGATCTAGGGGATAGGAGAAATAAACTGAGTTGAATAGAAAAGGAAAGTGCATACAGGGGTCATCAATCCCACTAACATGTTGTTGCACCTTGAAACCACCATATGAATCAACAGCCACCATAGATCCTTTCCAAATAGAAATGACAACAGTGCACTTGATCAAAGCTGAATAGGTGGATGACATAGATCAATCATGTAGAAAAACTAATCAATGGCTAGAAATGAAGTCGTGGTGGATAAGTGACTTGACAACCATGGGGAGTGGTAAAATGGACAGGCCAAAATGCAATGGCCCAATTCAGAGGCCCATGTGAAAATTGGTCAGCCCGCCAAACAGGAAGAAACCCAGAAGATAAATTGAGCATATAAAATAAAATCAAAATAATTTTCCATGCATGTGAACAATATAAAAATAAATAGAATAATAATAATCAAGGGAATTCAATATAAAAATACCTAAATTCAAAAATGTAGACCATTTTCAATGGAAATTTTCAATGTTCTTTTACTTAAGGTTATTGAATGGGAACCAAATTCAATATATCTAAACAATATTCTAATTTAGATAATACCATGTCTTTATTCAAACTATCGGTCGAGTTATCATAAGTTTTTATTTTATTGAAACATATTGTTTTAGATTAAATAACATCTCCAATAAAATGTAATCTAATGTCTATGTGTTTGGATTTACCATTACATACTAATTTTTTGGATAAATGTAGATTAGATTGACTATCAATATAAATAGTAATAACATAATCACAAATTTTGAGTTTAGTATCCAAACCCCTAATCCATAAGGCTTCTTTGACAACCTTAATCCATGCTATGTATTCAAATTATCTGGTTGAAAGAGTAACCAGATATTTCATATTACATGTCCATGATATAGGGCCTCCATAAGAAGTGAAAACATACCCAATTAAAGATTTTATAGTATCAATATTACCTATATAGTAAGTATCTACATATATAAAAATAATTTTATTAGTATCAACATTTTTACCATAACACAAAGATAAATTTAAAGGACATGAAAAATACTATAGCATCCACTTTAGGGCCTGCCAATGTGGCTTCCCTGTACTGACCATAAATCTACTAAGAGTGCATATTGTGAAGGATACATCAGGTCTAGTGAAAATTGTAGAATACATGACATTTCCAACAATGTTGGAATAGTAAATTTTATATATAAACTATGCATTAACAGTGTTAGTGGGTGACTAAGTTAATAAAAGTTAAAAATTCTTTCTAAAAGGTACACTAACTGGTTTGAGAGATTCAAACATGTGTCTTTTCAGAACTTTCAGAACATAATAATATTGAGAAAGGTACAACATTTTATTAGGTCTATCCATAATAATTTTTGCACCAATAATTTTTTTATTGTACCTAGATCCTTTATTTCATAAACATCATTTAATTGATATTTAAGAGTAGTAATAAGATTCATGTTATTTTATAAAATAAGCATGTCATCAACATATAACAGAAGGTAAAGCATCATGTTTTTAATTCAATTTAAATAAACACAAGCATCATACTGGCTCCTAGTTAAATGGTTATTAAGAATAAAAGAATCAAACTTTCTATACCACTTCTTTGGAGATTTTTTAAAACCATACGCAGATTTATTTAAAAGAAAAACTTGGATAGATTTGAATTATTTAGAATAACCATCTGGAAGCTTCATGTATAATTTATAATTAAAGTCACCATGAAGGAAGGAAGTTTTCACATCTATTTGTTCAATTTTAAGTTTATTATATGCAAAAAATCAAGAAGTATCCTTATAGAAGAATGTTTTACAACTAGTAAAAAAATCTCAGAATAGTATATTCCTTCTCTTTGAAGGAATCCCTTAGCGACTAGTCTAAATTTAAATTTGATTTTATTTTCAATGGTTTTATCTTCTTTATTTTATAAATCAAATTACACCCAATTACTTTAGCATTGGTATATTTATCAATGATATACCAAATGTGATTTTTATTTAAGGAGTGTATTTATTCATCTATGGAAAAGATCCACTACTTTGAATCTTTATCATTAAGTGATTGATTATAAGTTTGAGGATCATAATTAACAAGATATTAGGAAACATAAAAGTCAAATGAAGATATATCATATTTACTAAATCAAGAAATTGTTCTAGGTACCCATCTAACTCTATCACAGGTTAACTGATAATTAGTATTATTGGCTGGAGTTTCATTATCCGAATATGAATCAGAACTGGATCTTAGTTTAGCTTGGGTCACAAACTAAGGATTAGGTGGAAGAGTTGTACAATAGACTAAAATTGGGTTAATGGTTCAGTTTCAGTATCCCCATCAATGGTTTCATCATGAATGTTAGGTGTGACATATTTATATCTAGGAGAACATGATTTATAAAACACAACATATCTTCTAATTATACGTGTTTGGTAATTGAGTTTATCAACCCATAGATTATAACCTTTAACACCCTTGGTATATCCCATAAAAATTCACATAAGAGCTCTAGGATCAAGCTTATCAGTCTTGATATGGGGATATGTGGTATAGCCAAAGACTCTTAGGTGATTATATGAAGGTGTTTTGTTTTTCCATGGTTCTTTTAGAGATTTGAAGTGATTGGAAGAGGATGGAAATATATTTATGTGATACACTAAAATGTTGGAAGCCTCTGTCTAGAAGAATTTAGGGAGACCCAAGAATGCAAGCATGATTCAAACTCTTTTAATAATAGTTCTATTTATTCTTTCAGCAAGTCCATTTTGTTGGGGGGTTCCCTAATAGTTTGGTTCCTTGAAATTCCATTAGATTGATAAAAATAAGTAAAATTATCAGAGCGGTATTCTAATCCATTATTAGTTCTTATAGTTTTAATTTTATTTCCAACCTAATTTTATATAAGGATTTTCTATTTTTTGAAGGTTTCAAAAACATCATATTTTTTCTTGAGTATGCAAATCCAAATATTTTTATTGAAGTCATCAATAAAGGTAATAAAATAGGATCCTTCACCATGGGAGGTAGTCTTGGATGGTCCCCAAAAATCAGAATGAATATATTTTAAGTGGAATCCAACTTTTAAAGTAGACCTATTGAAATTGAATCTCTTAGCTTTACCCATTATACAATCTTTACAAAAGTGAAGGTTACTAGGTGTAATTTTAGTCAAAATCCCTTGTTTATCAAGTTCCTCAAGACCCTTGGAGATTAAATTCCCCAATATATTATGCTATAATGTTGTGTTATCAATGTTTGTTGTATAAACACTTCCCAACTATTTAGAATAGTTCTTCCAGTCAAGACATATAGCCCATTAACAAGGGAACTATTGATGACAGCTCGAGAGACTTTAGAGATTTTTAGGCAACCTGATTTAGACCTAAAAGTAAATCCCTTTTGGTATATAGTTCCTAAGTATATCATGTTTCTATCGATGTCAAGGGCCCTCCTAAAATCTATAAAAGTAATGATATAGTGGTAATCTGGTTAAAATAAAATAGAACCTCTTCATAACATCTCATCCTGGGAGCCACAAAAACGGTGCCCCGAGCCGGTCGGTCACATGGCCTCAAGTGTGCCTCCTCATATGCCAGAGACTATCGACTAGCAGTGAGGGTCTAATGATAGTATAGTGGGAAAACTATACCTTCATGATCAGAGTAGCACTATAATAACCTAGAATTTTATTAATGGAAACTCCCTTCTTATAATTATTTCATATAGTATAAACCATATAAAATCACTTTGAGAACGCAATAAAAACTTTATAAATTAATAATGAATGGAATAAGATGTATTTCTAGAAATTAAGGAACCTATACCAATATAATAGTAACTTGGCCTTTGGAATAGTAATGTGACCATTAGGAATAGTAATCTAGCTAATATAATAGTAACCTCACCTGTGAAAGTATAAATAAAATTTAGGTATCTTATGAATTAAAATATGATATATTTATTTCATGGTATAAGTAAATAACATTTTAGAAATGATAAATTAAGTGTTGGTATTTCTGTAAGTTATAAATATTTAATTACCATTTTATAATTAATATAATAATTTAGAAGAAAATTTATTTTTATAAAATGTATTTATAAATTAATATTTTTTTGTCTTATGATTATAATATAATTCTATGAGATCTCAATTAATTTTTCAAAGTGTTATAAAATAGGTTATAATTTTAAAATATATATTTTTCAAATAACTGGTGATTTTATTTAAAAACTAAATTTATCATATTTATAAAATTATTTTCATAAAATGGGGTCCATTTTTTAATTATGCACATCAAAAAATGTTTAGGATGAATTTTTGGGATTTTTCTAAAATAATTGATTTTTTGTGAATAATGAAATATGGTAATTTATGGTATTAACAAATACATGAATTATTGAGTCATAGATAATGTATGGATTATTTAATCACATAATATACAACTATACTTAATTATTTTAATATATTTAGTGATAAGTTTCAAACTATTCATAGTCTTGATACAAAATAATCAACTAATGAATATAATAATCAAAAAACACTTCTCTCCTCCACTATAAATACCACCCATTATCCTCACACATCCAAAGCCTTTAGGATTGTAAAATTTATCCCCAATACTCTTTCCAATCTTCTTACTCATGTCTAGGATCATTTTTTCTCAACAAAATACCAAAACCAATTTCCCTAAGGGGGTTCTCAAGAATAAGAATTTAAGAGGCAAAATCCTCTTTCTTTTCTTTTATTTTCTTTTCTTTTCAATTTATTTTCTTTTATTATTATCTACTAATATTACATTATAAAAGTGGAATAATAAATATATTATCTTATATATACTGTAATTTTATTATGTTAATGGAACAATCAATCATAAAACCTATTCTCTTATCCCTTTTATTCTAAAAATGGAAACGTCGTCTGTGAGGTGTTGTTTTATTTCCTTCATGGATGAAAAGTTTTCATTTTACTTTATTGCCTTCAAGTATGGTTTTAAAAACATTATAATGTTTGTAAAATATTTTAATATTTATGTTATAACCTTTTTAAGTTTCTTAACTAACATATATACATAATACTAAATTATAAAACAAAACAAGTTTGTTGTGATCAAAAACCACCAAAATTAATCTAAACGATTATCATTAACATTTTATATAATGAATCATACTCATATCTAGAAAATATATATATATATAATTCCAATTAAACTTATTTAATTTAATTAATAACATATTATTTCAACTCTGGATAATTATCCCCATTTTACACAATCTTCCATACATGTATACAACTGAACTAATCTTGAAGACCAATAAAATGAATACTCTCGAATGATGAAATTAAACACTATAACACATCAAAATGGACATAAAATAACTTAATGAAATTATAATGAATCAAATAATTGTATAATGGTTTCTTTATTTATTAATTAATGATTCTAGTTTGATTATCCAGGATATTAAAGTGAATAAAACATTCTGACATAAGGTAAGGGGATTCTCAAACCCAATTTCCTTTCTTTGGGTTATTCTCATTTCATGCCAAAATTAAGTGGGGATGTTCTTTTAATATTCCTAAAATATAATTTCATTTTCCTTACCTTTTTCTTTTCTAGGATATACATTATTCCAATCTTATTTTATCATAAAGCAATGATTTTTTCAAAAGAACTATTCTTTCTAAAAAATGCATATTTTACTTCTCTTGAGATAGTTTCTTCTTCACTCAAGATTGATGATTCTTATACCAATTATGTTATTCCCTTTTTATTTTGGGAACCAAAAGGTTTATTCATGAATGTATTCATTATAAAATTCTCATGAAACTCATTTCCTTTCCATGGGTTATTTTATGTCTAAGATCGATATATGTTCTATGTGTCATGCATGATTATGTAAATGTTATGATGTGACGGGTGCACCTTGAATTATATAGCATTGACATATATTGGGTAATGTAATTTATATCATGATATAATGTGAAATATTTGTGAAAATGATGCAATCTTTTTTCACAATAATTATTATATAATTATACACATATGTTATGCATGAACATGATGCTAGCTTTGTTCACAACTATGTGTGGTAATTGAAAACTAATACACAATGTTTCATTTTTATGAATTGCCACATTTCATTCATTTATCTAATTATTACTCTCATGATTATGATTATGATATCATTATTATGTTATTATTATGATTATGCTCACTCATGTTATATTGATTCATGTTCTTATCTATCCTCTTATTGGGATTTTAGCTCACCCATTTCTTTGATGTATATCCTCAGGTGACTACTTATACTAAGGAGTACCCAAGGGGTACTAAGAAGCTAGGGAAAAATGAATTAAATAGTTTTTATGTTTTGTTGTATAAATTTTATGTTTGGTCCTAATTTTACCAAGACATTAAACCTTTGAATCCTAGTTTTGTAACATTATTATATTGTTTGTCTTTAAAATAATGTAATAGTAATGTATGTAAAAGTAGGGTCTCTATAGTTGGTATCAGAGCATGTTTTAGTTAATATAGGAATTATAATTAGAGAACCTTGGTGAAAACCCTTAGTATGAGACTAAGTATATGAAATCACCCAAGAAGATTGTTTTAGAAAAATTCTAAACATAGGGATCCCACAAGATATTCCTTTAGAGTTAATTGCATGAAGGAATAAATTATTTATTCATTACTTGTTGAATTATATTTTGTTCAAACCTTTTATATTTTATAAAATATGGGGAACTGGGAGAAAATAATACAACAACCCATGTGAGGTATAGTGCAGTGATTTCCCAAGTGATATCCCCAATGCCTTAGGAGGTGGAGTTCAAAATTTCATGGAGATACTAACCCAATTGTCTCAGGCTATGAACAATAACCTAAATAATGTGGAATGTATATATTTTACTAAGATAAATAAATTAGATATCGAGTCTATTATGTGGTAATGGCTACAGATGTTTAGTGGATTTTTTGATCCACTAGTTGGGGAATAGTGGGTTAACTCGATGGAGAAGATCTTTTCTATGATTTACTATTCTAAGATAAATAATGTGACTCTAACCATTTATCATTTATATGGGGAGTCCAATAAATGGTTATTTTTTATTAAGAACGCCAATCCAAAGGATGAAATTGCAGATATGGAGTGGTAAGACTTAAATAAAATATTTTTTAATAAGTATTTCCCTTGAAATCTTCATATAAAAATGAAGAGATAATTATTAAAGATAAAGAAAAAAAGGTGAATCTATCATAGATTATGAAGAAAATTTCACAAGTCTTTCAAGGTATTCCTCGGGGTTTTTTTCAACAATTATAGAAAATAGATATATTATTTAGTGGTTTAAAACTATACCTTCAAAAATATCTAGAAATTCGAGATTTTAGGAGTTATGAAGAAGTTGTTCGATGTGATCTCAAAGTGGAGATTGAGTTTAGAGAATGGTCCCATGGCTAGGAAGATAAGAAATGAAATATGGAGTTTCAATCTATTGGATATAATGAAAAATGTGGAAAGAAAACTCAACCACTCACATGTTAAAAATATGGGAATAAGTATCATGGGAATTGCCTCAAATGGATGGGGAAATGCTTAAAGTGTGGGAGAGAAGTCCACCAAGCTCATGAATTTTGAAGAGACATGTGGAAGCTGGAAAATGTGGTGGAATAAAGGAGAGAACCACCCATGATCCAATGATTCAACTGTAGGGAGAAAGGGAACTATGAAAGCTAGTGCACTAAACCTTAACTCCTTGAGGGTAATCAGCGTCAGCAGCCACCAAAGACAAAAGAGAAAGGGAAAATTATGTTATCACTACTAATAAGGTGGATCCCAACAATAATATGGTGATAAGTACATTGGTTATTTATTCAAGAATAGAGAATGTACTATTTGATTCTGGTTCTATGCATTCCTTTATATCTTGAAAGTTTAGTAGAACTATATAAACACAACCTCAAAATATGGACGTTGAGTTATATTTGAGAATAGAAAATGGGGAAATTATTTCATCCAAAGTATATAAATCCTCCCCAATTAATGTTTGTTGACTGAACCTCCCAAAAAAATTAGTCTTACTTCCTTTGGTGGAGTTTGATGCAATATTAGGCATGCATTGTCTATATTTATACAAATCCAATATCAACTATTAGGAAAGGGATATCACTCTTCACATCCTAAGGCATACTCTAATTTTGTTTAAGTGTAAGGATGAGTATGAATCTCCTTTATAATCATCATCTCAATTGTGGATATTTTTTACTTATGAGTAAGAATATCTAGCTCAAATGATTGAGACTAATGAGATAATCATGCTCGAGTACATGCCCATTATAAGGGACTACACTGATGTGTTCCCTGAAGAATTTTATGGTCATACTCCTAAATGATAGGTTGAGTTCTCAATTGAACTTATTTTGAGACATCTACCTATATCAAAGACACCTTATATAATGGTCATCATTGAGTTGGGGGAACTGGAGACGCGGTTATAAGAAAATCTGGACAAGGGTTTTATATGCCTGATTGCTTCACTATGGGGTTCACCGGTCATCTTTTTCAAGAAGAATGATGGATCAATGAACCTATACAATAATTATCATGAGATAAATAAAATAACAATAAAGAAAAAATATCCACTTCCATGGATATATTAATTGTTCAATTAGCTATGTGGGGCCACATATTTCTCTAAGGTGGACCTTCGGTCGGGATATCACCAATTAAAGGCGAGGAAAGAAGATATTACTAATACTGAATTTTGAACAAGGTATGGATACTATGAGTTCATAGTTATGCCTTTAAAACTCACTAATTCCCCAAAAATATTAATGGAATTAATAAATAGAGTCTTTAGAGATTACCTCGACAAATTTGTTGTAGTATTTATTGATGATATTCTAATATACTTCAAAATCAAGGAGGAACATGAGGAGAATTTGAATACTATGATGAAGACTTTTCAAAGGTAGAAACTTTATGCAAAGTACTATAAATGTGAGTTATGGATAAAGTATCATTCTTGGTGCATGTTATCACCAGCAAATGAATATATATATGGACCCTTCTAAGATAAAGGCAATTGAAGAGTGGACCAGGAAAACATCTATAATGGAGATCCATAGTTTCCTTAGTCTAGATGGTTATTACCAGTGCTTTTTTAAGAACTTATCATGATTTTAAAACCCAATAACCAAGATAACCTGTAAGGGGGAAAAGGTTTCTGGATCAGTTAATTTGAAGACTTCTTCAAGGAGTTAAAAAATGAGGCTTATCACTGCACCAGTACTCAAACTTCCGAAAAGTGGGGAACACTTTGTGATATACAATGATGCTTAAAAATGGATTAGTCTATTTACTGATGAAAAATGATAAAGTGATATCCTATACCTCAAGGAAGTTAAAAAATCATGCGCAAAACTATCCCATGCATGATCTGGAGTTGGCAGTTGTGATCTTCACATTGAAAATCTAGAAGCATTATCTCTATGGGGAGAAGTGTGAAATATATACTGGTCATAAGAGCCTTAAATATATATTCACATAGAAGGAGATTAATATTCTCTAGTGAATATGGTCAAATATCATCAAAGATTATGACTTCTCAATCCACTACTATCCTGGAAAAGAGAATAAAGTGGCAGATTCTCTAAGTAGAAAGGATCCTACAACATTATCAATGATAAGAATTGAGAAGGATCCAATCTTATTAGACCTGAAAAGGATGTACATGGGAATCATTAAGGAATTGACATCATCATTCATTTCTCAAATTATTTCTCAACCATCCCTCATGAAAAAAATAAAGGATGCTCAAAGAAATGATGTGTAAATTCAGAAGAAAATGGAAGCCATGAGAAAGTGGAAATCCTTAGAGTTCAAAATTGATGAGGAAGGAGATGTAGTATTTGGGTCAGGACTATGTGTACCATATAATCCATAGATAAAGAAATATATTTTGAGTGATGCACATATATCAACCTTATCTATTCACCTAAGTAGCACAAAGATGTATCGGGGTCTCCATGAGAATTTTTGGTGGGACAATATGAAGAAGGAGATCACTATATATATATATATATATATATCAAAGTGCCTAGTATTTCTGTAAGTGAAGGATGAAAGGAAAAATTATAAGGGGATTATGCAGCCATTACCCATACCAACATGGAAATGGAAAAACATCACCATGGACTTTTTCACCGGACTTACAAAGACGTCTAGAGGAAACAATGTTATATGGGGTTGTTGTGGATTATCTTACAAAGACAGCTCACTTTATCATAATTCTAGAGGAATTCTCACTGGATCAACTTGCACAGATATACATTAAAAAGTGGTAAGTCTTCATGTATTACCACTATCAATTGTATCTGATGATCTTAGATTCAATTCTAAGTTCTAGAAAAGAATCCAATATTATCAAAACACTAAACTGAACTTCAGTATGGCTTATCATACTCAAACTAATGGATAGTATGAGCATACTATTCAGACACTGGAAGACTTGTTGAGAGAATATTCTATGGACTTCAAAGGAGGATGGTATCAACATCTGACTCTCTCTAAATTATATTATAACAGCAGTTTCTACTCGATAATCCAAATGTCTCCATATGAACCCCTTTATGGGAAAAGATGCAGAACACCAATGTGTTGGGATGAGGTCAGTGAACATAATCTTCTAGGACCTGAAATGGTCAAAGAAATAGTGGAAAAGGTGAAAATCATTCAGCACCACATCAAGGAAACCCAAATTTGACAGAAGAGCTATGCATACCATCATCAAAAATACCTAGAGTTTGAGGTTAGAGACATGATATTTCTCTGCACATCTCCATGGAAGAGGATCATGAGTTTTGAGAAGAAAGGAAAGCTTAGTCCTAGGTATATCACCCCCTTCGAGATTCTTGATCGAGTCGGAGTTGTGGCCTATCGACTAGCACTTCCACCAACCATGTCTCGGGTACATGATGTAATCCTTGTATCCATCTTGAGGAAGTACATACCAGATACCTCACATTTATTGAATACAGAGGTGGTAAATTTGGAAAATGATCACTCTTATGAGGAAAATCCAATGAAGATCTTGGACCATAGATATAAAGTTCTATGCAACAAGACTACTCACCTGATCAAAGTACTATGGTGGAACTATAAGTGTGAAGAGGCAACATGGTAACTAGAGGAAGTTATGAAGGAGATGTACCCTTTTTTGTTTTCACCATAATATGTAAAATGAAATTTCAAGGGTGAAATTTCATAAGGGGGGTAGAATGTAACCCAGAATTTTATCGATGGAAACTCCCTTCTTATAATTATGAAATATAGTATAAACCACATTAAATCACTTTGAGAACACAATACAAACTTTATAAATGAATAATTAATGAAATAAGAGGTATTTCTAGAAGTTAAGTAACCTATACCAATGTAATAGTAACTTGACCTTTGGAATAGTAATATGACCATTAGGAATAGTAATCTAGACAATAAAGTAGTAACATCACCTATGAAATTATAAATAAAATTCAGGTATCTTATAAATGAAAATATGATATATTTATTTCATGTTATAAGTAAATAAACATTTTAGAAATAATAAATTAAGTATTGGTATTTTTATAAGTTATAAATATTTAATTATAATTTCATAATTAATATAATAATTTAAAAGAAAATTTATTTACTTAAAATGTATTCATAAATTAATATTTTGTTTTATTATGATTATAATATAATTTTATGAGTCCTTAATTAATTTTTCAAAGTGTTATAAAATTAGTTATAATTTTAAAATTTATTTTTTTCAAATAATTGATGATTTTATTTAAAAACTAAATTTCTCATAATTAGAAAAAAAAATTCATAAAATTGAGTCTATTTTTGAATTCTATACATCAAAAAATGGTTAGGTTTAATTTTTGGGATTTTTCTAAAATAGTTGAATTTTTTGTGAATAGTGAAATACAGTAATTTACAGAATTTAACAAATATATGAATTATTGAGTCATAGATGATGTATGGATAATATAAGCCCATAAACTCAAACTCTCTTTCATTATTTTAATAAATTTAGTGATAAGGTTCAAACTATTCATAGTCTTGAGCTAAAATAATAAACTAATGAATATAATAATCAAAAAACACTCCTCTCCTCCACTATAAATACCACCCCTTATCCTTATACCTTCAAAGCCTTGAAGCTTGTAAAATTTCTGAAAAATCCTATTTGAAAACCCCTTACCCATTTCCAAGATCCTTTGGTCTCAACAAAAGACAAAAACCAGTCCCCCTAAGGAGGTTCTCAAGGGAATAATTCAAGAGGTAAAATCCTCTTTCTTTTCTTTTATTTTCTTTTTAATTTATTTTATTTTCTTATTATCTCCTCATATTCCATTATACAAGTGTAATTATAACTCTATAATATTATATATACTGTCATGTTATTATTTTAATAGAATAATTTATCATCAAACCTAATCTTCTCTCACTTTTATCTCAAGATGGAAACATCATCCATGAAGTGTTGTTTTATCACCTTAAAGGACACCAAGTTTTCATTTTCCTTTACCACCTTCAAGGATAGTCTTAAAACCATTATAATGGTTTAAATAAATATTAAAATTTATTTTATAACCTTTTTTATATTTTGGAACTGGCATATATACATAATACTAAATGATAAAACAAAACGAGTTCATTGTGATCGAAAACCACCAAAATTAATCTAAACAATTATCATTAACATTTTATCCAATGAATAATCCTCATATCTGGAAAAAATTATATAATAAAATTAAACTTCTATAAGTTCATTAATAATATATAATTTCAATTCTATATAATTATACTCATTGTACATGATCTTCCATACATGTATACAAGTGAACCGATCATGAAGACCAAGAAAACGAGCACTCCCAAACGATGAAATTGAATGCTATAACTCATCAAAATGGCCATAAAAAATTAATAAAATTATAATGAATCAAATACGTGTATAATAGGTTCTCTATTTATTAATTAATTAATCAAATTTGATTATCCAATATATTAAAGTGAATAAAGCATTCGGACACAAGGTAGGGGAATTTTCGAACCCAATTTCCTTTCTTTGGTTTATTCCTCTTTAGGGACAAATGTTAATGTGGATATTATTTTAATATTCCTCAAATATAATTTCATTCTCTTTACCTATTTATTTTTTGGGATATACACTATTACAATTTTATTTTATGATAAATCAACGATTTTTTCAAAAGAACTCTTTTTTTCTAAAAACACATCTTTTACTTCTCTTGAGATTGTTTCTTCTTCACTCAATATTGATGATTCTTATATGAAGTATGTTATTCCCTTTTTCCTTTTGGAACCAAAAGTTTTATTCATGAATTTATGATTTATGAAATTCTCATGAAACTCATTTCCTTTTCATGGGTTATTTCATGTCTAAGATTAATATACATTCTATGTGGCATACATGATTATGTAAATGTCATGATGTAATAGGTGTGCCTGGAATTATATAGTGCTCCAAATAATTGGGTAATGTGATGTATCTCATGATATAATATGAAATATTCATGAACATTATGCTATATTTGTTCACAGTGATGATTTTATGATTATGCACATCTGATATGCATGAACATGAAGCTAGATTTGTTCACAACTATGTGTGGTAGTTGACCACTAAGACATGATGTTTCATTTTTATGAATTTACACATTTCATTCCTTCATCTAATACTTCCTCTCATGATTATGATGATGATACCATGCTTATGTTATGATGATGATGATGATTATGCTCACCCATTTAATATTTATTCATTTCTTATTTATCCTCTTGCTGGGATTTTAGCTCACCCCTTTCTTTGATGTATATCCTCAGGTGACTAATTATACTAAGGAGTACACAAGGGCCACTAATAATATAGAGAAGAAGGAATTAAATAATGTTTATGTTTTATTATGTAAATTTTATGTTTGGTCCTAATTTTCCCAAGACACTAAACCTTTGGATCCTGGTTTTGTAACACTATTATATTGTTTGTATTTAAAATGATGTAATAGTAATGTAAGAAAAAGTAGGGTTGCTATAAGAACAGTAGTATAATAATAAATAAATTGATCTATAGTGAAAGTATTATGAATAAAATACAAAGTATCGAAAGATAAATAAAATAACTAACAAAGTTAATAAGTGTCCAACTCTAATTATACAACCATGTATGCATGTCCAGATGGGGCTACATAATCTAAGTAATAAACATACAGTAGGAAAGACAATAAAAAATAGTACATGTATAAAAAAATGAAAAAAATCCCCAGGGATATCCCCATGAGCATCCTAAGCTCTGGACCAGTCTTGTGATCCTAACTCCCAGGTACAACCATAACAGCACATGCATAATCTATAAACTCAAACTCGAAACCATGAGGTCCGTTTGGGTACCCCAGTGAAATAGCGGCCCAAATAGGGTGTGAGATATACTCAGTAGGCCACCACCAATAGTGTCTAAAGCTATCCAGTCCATGAATATAAAATATAGTAGTGTTCATTCATGATAAATAAAGCAGGAAATAAGTAAATAAATTAAACAAGTCGGGATTAAGTTCCTCAAGGAAACCTAGCTAACTATATTTGCTTTGGCCTAAGCAAGGAAATCTCTAAGTAATATGTGTGTGTGTGTTTGTGTGCACTATAAACATAACAACATTTATATCCATCTATATAGATATATAGTATTAGTTAGAATCTGAGTCATATATTAGGCGATCATGCATAATACTACTCATAATAATAAGAATATCATAATAATAAGAATATTATAATAATAAATAAGGGCCATCTTGCCTGAGGATCAGAATCAATATAGTCTTCCATGCTGAGTGTCATAAAAATAATGAGGAGGGTCATACCCAACCTCCTAATAAAGGGGGCATGGAACTTCATGCCTAGCAACCCAAGTGATGTGAACGTATTTCCAACATCCTCGAATAAGGGGGTGTGAAAAACCATGGCAAACAACCCTACTCAAGGTCCCTTATGTCATGAATCACTATTAGGTAATCCACTTTCTCTATGAGCCCTTATCCGGATGTTCTGTAAATAGGTAATCGACATCACTCATGGCATAGTGGATCCTTTTTAAAATAATTTATTTAACATTTATTAGTAGACCATGTGTTCATCCATTCCATTAATACAATCCATTTAAAAATAAAAAAGTAAGGTCACGACCATAAGCTTTCCATTTATCATTCCAATTATAGATTAAATAAGGCCATGTACTTAAGCATGTCATTCATCCCAATTTTATTAATAATAAAGTAGAAGGATATGGGAAGTTCATGCCAATATCATTCTAATTACCAATAGGGGTTAAGTATAACTAAAAGTATTAAGGGCCAGGTGTACTTGTTCATAAATAGTAAACACCCTACATGTGAATGGGTAAAAGATAGGTCATGATAACATGCATTCCACCACAATTCAATAGGTTCTTTCAATAATAAGGTAGGTCATAACCACTTACAGAGATGGTTTAGTCACTAGGGTATAGTATAGTGTAATGTTACATCTTTCCACATTCTAATTAATCAACTTGTTTACATTTTATAAGATAATGCACCTCAATATGTGGTTTTATTAGAACACTTGATTAATTAAAGTCATTCAAGGAACACACCCTTAATGGGTGGTTATATCTTGAGGTCTATGACCTTCAACGATGAAAATTTAATATAAAATTCTATTAGAATTAGGGAATTAAATTGTACATCAAGTATTACACATTTTATAGGTGTCACATGGAAATACTAGTGCACAGCATAATGACATAAATTATGTAAGAACTTGGTTCTTATTTTTGAGGTATGGGTTTCTTCTTTTCCTTTTCCTTAATTGTTTTTGAGAAAACAAGAGAAAGGTGGAAACCCCCAAAATTTTTGGGTACATGCCATGTACTTTGGCTATGTGGGGTGAGTATATAGGGCGTGTAGGCTTGTCGGCGATGAAGAGTGTAAAAACTGACTACACGCCGTGTAATCAGCCGGCAGGTGAATAGTAAGGCAGTGGGAGTAGCCACTAGTGGAATGATAGTACATTCCATGTACTTAGAAATACACATCGTGTAACCAAGTCGGCTGATTAACAGTGAGGCAGTGGAAAGTGGCCGCCAGAGGAACAGTTAAAAAATGGAAAGTACACACTGTGTACTTGAGAGTACATGCCATGTAGTTATGTTTTTTCATTAAAAACAGGCAGTAGCCTCCTATTTCGACAGAGGAAACTTAGAAATTGATGGGAGCCATGGGAGAGAAGGTCGGAACTTGGAGGATCTCCCAATCGCACACTAGGACTCTGATTCCTTTGTCGTCGATCTCATTTGAATTTTGCGGGTGAGTTCTTATCTCTTCTTGAACCTCTCCTTATAATTATTTCCCTAAGGGAAGTTATTTATGTTTTAATGGGTAATATTATATCCCAAATCTAAGTCATTTGTGGTTGTTTCTGGAGGCGTCATTTATGTATATCGATCAGAGGAGATTGAGGTAGGTGGTCTGGTGTTTATTTCCAACTTTTGAGTTGTTTTTGTGTACTGTTGTGCTACATGCCCATGTTTGGGGTGTCGTATGGTTGAGGCCTTGACTATTAAGATACCTATAATTGATTAGGTAATTTAATAAACAATTATAAACTACTGTTTGTGATCATTGTCTTGATCCATGGCCACCCCGTGGGTGCGTTCCCCTTATTTAGCTGTTTGGCAAGGATACTTGTGGGTATGTCATGATTATAATCATGTTTTGAGTTTTCTTGAGAGTAAATGTATATAAATTGCTAGTTTATGTGTTGGGCTCAGCCCGGTTACTTTTTAGCCTAAGGGCAGTGTTTTTCATAGCCTGAGGGTAGTGTTTTGTTTAGCCTGATGGAAACTTTTCTTTTTCCTGTGGGCAGTTGCTTTCATGCCTGAGGGAAATATCTCGTATGCCTTTGGGCTATATTCATTATGTTTGTGGGCAGTCACCTAGGGGTTTCGATTCTTCTTTCCTGAGGGTAAGGACTTTCATGTCTGAGGACAATGTTTACTTTGAATATTTATTGTGGTGATTTCTTATGTTGTACCTTCCAAGCTAAAGCACAAGCTTGGAATTGATAAATAATTAATTAAATGGTAATGGAACTGGTAGGAGTAGCTGCTTTTGAGTACTTCCTAGCTTACTTCATTTCTTTATTGCATACTATTGTTACGCATTTTCACTGATAGTTGGGCACAGGCCTTTGGTGGTTTCCTACTGGGATTTATTTCTCACACACTATTTGGGTCATGTCTTGGGCCCAAATAGATTATATTGTTGTAGGTGTTGATAAGGGAAAGGATCCATATACAGGCACATGATTGTTGCAGAGGAGTAGGAGAGCATGGGACTGAGCTTAGGCTTGCGATGCTACTGAGTTCTTGTTGTACTTCTGTGGTTTTGATTTATTGTTTTTTGTACCTGGTCCTATATTGTATTATATTGCATTGTATTTTTTTGGATACATTCTTAGAATTAGTGACATGATGCATCATGATATATATATGACTACTAGTTATCTTTTCCTTCTGTTGTCCATTTCTGGTTTATATTGTCTACTACTTCCGTTTTGGAAGTTTTATTTATTTTATTCTGTTGCGCTACACTTTGACAAATGAGGTCATAGTTTCCCCACTATCAGCCCTAGGCCCTCGCTGCTAGTCAGAAGCCTCTGGCGCTTGGGAAAATGCGCTTGAGGTCATGTGACCAACCGGGTTCGAGGAACCCGTTGTGTGGCACCCGGATCTGGGACATTACAAAGTGGTATCAGAGTAATTTTCTTTTCTCTAAGTTATTTTATTCTTTAGAGACAATGGAAAGAAATAGATTTTTAAGGGATTAGGTGATAAACTATGCCCGGGAGTACCTACCCCGTGTACAGGTAAAGGCTGGATTACCTCGAATTAAATTGTGATTTTTTTTTATGATTATTACAATTGATTTGATTTTCACCACTGGGTGATGCACTTGTGGTGTGCTATTTATATTTGTATACCTGGGTTCTATTTAGTTGCAACCCGATGAGATGAGGGTATGACATCTCATGCATCATTTAGGCACATGTTAGAATCACATGTCATGCATTTTTTCCATTTCATGTAGGTGCATTAGAAATTTCATGTTGTTGTGATAGATGATGTGCTATAAAATTAATTTTGTTGTGATAGGTACCTTGTTAGATACGTCTACTATTGATAGGGTATTGGTACATGTTATGGTTGGGTTTATGGACGCTAAACTTTGGTTCCTAATAATTATGGGCTCTCTTAGACCAGAATTTAGCGGATCATGATCCATCTTTTATTGTGTTTTGTGCTATAATGTGAAGGGTCGAGTGCTAAACTTTGGTTCGTGGGGTGTATGGGCCCCTACAGATTGGAATTTGGCATAAATATTCTTGAAATTAAAGAAAAAGGGGCTCCATAGTAATTTTTGAGGCTTACTGTCCAGAAAAACCCAGAATACACGTTGTGTAGTTTTGAACACATGCCAGGTAATCTTCTGTTCGAGAAGAAATGAAAAAAATTTAAGTACATGTCGTGTACCTTATGTACATGCCGTTTAGTTTCTAACCGTTTCATAGGCCGTGTAGGTAGAAACACGGGATGGGAAAACTCTAGAGGAACACGCCGTGTACCGGTTATACATGTCGTGTTGTAAGAACCCAGTTTTTTCTGTGAAAGACTTTGGAATATTCTTGATGATATTCCAGAGCAGCGCCTTCAGACGGCGTGCGATTCCGGGCCCCGGAGTGGCCAGAATTAAATTTTCAGTGCGTTCACACTGGAAACGCTAAATAAATGGGATAACTCCTAAAAGGAGCTTTAGATTAGAGATCCGAGTGTACAGATGGGTCCAGAATGGGGTGTTTACCCTAGGAACGACATAAAACATGTCGGCGCGGGATGTTTGGACCCCTCACTCGCTTTCAGAAGGTTAAACGGATAAATTAATAAATTAATTTATTTGTTTAATGGTGAAACTAGGGTATCTCTTAAACGGTGGCTCGGATTGGGAAACCGAGGGCAGCGTTGAGTTCGGAGCGTGCCGTTTACCCTAGGAGGGGTGTAAGTTTTGTGGGCACGGCCCGTCTGTGAAAAATGGCCCCAGGGGCGTTTTCGTAATTTGGCGGCCTCGGGCGCTAAGTTTAATAACTTTTGAAAGGGGTCTCGGAATAAAATTCTGAGACCTCCATTGTACTTAGAGCATGGTTCTTAGACTAGAGGAGGCTAAATCCCGACCCCGTCGGGAGTTCAGGTATGGGGCCCACGGGCGGGGGTTTAAGTGTTTTGTTTTTAAACACTTCCCCCCCCCCCTCATGGTTGGTCTCCCTAAAGTGGAAGCCCCTCCTCTCCCTCTCCTCCTCCATCTCTGGCGAGACAGTCTGGTGAGGCGACTCCGGCGAGGTGCGGTGGTGCCGGCGGATCGTCGCGAAGCTTCGGGCGAAGCCCCACGAGGTAGGATTTGTCGTTTGTGTTTTTCATTCACCGCACCTACTTCGAACTCAAATAATTGTATTGAAACTCTATCGGATTTTTGAACGAAGCCCATGAACGCATAGTATACAGTTTTCTCTTTCCAACACTTGTTTCGGATTTGAAATCGGAGATCGGAGGCGTTCGAAATCGTCCGCCGAAGTTGGCAGGTTTTCGGTTTCCGGCGGGTCCGAGCGGCGGCGCGGCGAGGGCGGACGGCGCGGCAGCGGGGTGTCCGCGGGGTGTCTGCGGGTGTCCGGTGGAAGCGCGGGGCGCGGCAGCGGGTGTCCGGTGGAGGCACTGGGCATTGGCAGCGGGGTGCTCGGGCGTCGGCGGGGGCGTCTGGCGGAGCGCCCGGCGAGGCGGCGGTCGCCAGGGAGCGGCGACCGCGGGGTCGCGTCGCGCGACCCCCGTGCGGCGACCAAGACCCGCATCGCGCGGGTCTTCACGCGGCGGCCGTGACCGGCCCTCGTGGCCGGTCTGCACATGGACAGAGAGTCCGCGGCCGGCCTGCGCGGCTAAGCTGCGGGCCCGTCCAGCCCCAGGGGCCTTGCCCCCTCGGTGTTCGGACACTCGTATTTTCCGCTACGGGTGTCCATTTTGAGTACCGTCTGCGGTGGTGGAACCGTATCGACGAGGTGGACTTTTTGAGATGGTTTTGGAAATTTTTAATTCCCGAAACAAGGGGCCTCGGTGGCGCGACACGTACGTTGAGGGGTTAGTCGTTTCTTCGGCGGATCTTGTTTTGGACGGTGCGGACGCGTCCGACGTCCATTTTGAGCGTCGTCGGTGGCGTTGGGACCCTAGCATCGAGGCGGAGGATTCCAGGGTGGTTTCTAGAATTGAGGCCGAAGATGAGGTGCGGGCCCCACGGCTCGTCTTTTGAGTTGCGTGTAGCTTTTTAGAGACTTTTTCCTCGGACGTCCGTTCGGGGCGTGCGAGCAGTCGATGTTGGATGTTTTTCCGAGGGCATCGCGTTGGCACAATCTTCCCGCTGTAATTCCGCACGATGGTGCGGGCCCCGTGAGGGCCGTTTCGGAAGTTGACGGTGATTTCCAGCTTTATCACCGGGTGACCGTTTTGGACAAGTGAATAGTCCATTTCGTGTACTTTTTCGAGAGGATCGCAACGGTACGATCCGTTCGTTGAGTTTCGGGACCGAGATGCGGGCCCCACATGGAACCGCTCGTGTGCGGTGCGCCGGGATGCACCTTTTTCTCTGGATATCCGTTGCACTCAAGTGAGTAGTGCTTTTGACGTGTTTTCCCGAGGGGATCGCAACGCTGTGATGCACCCGACTGTTTTCGGGGCCGAGGCTCGGGATCACGGGACGTCGTTCGGGCGTGAGGCGGTGTTGGTGACTTTTTCGTCGGATATCCGTTGGAGGAGAGTAAGTAGTCGATCTCACATGTTTTTCAGCGAGTATTACAATGGTGCGATCCGTTTGGTTGTGCAGAGCCTCTTGCACAATCTTGTTAAATGTGGAACATGATAGGTGCTCCAATGGTGGTTCGTCCTACCTTGTTTGTAGCGGACCCTTGGCATGTGATCGCGCACTCTTGGGAGAGTGATACAAATGGTTCACGAGATGTGGCTGGCCATGCCTAGGCCTTTGAGGTGGAGTTGTTACGTCACGCCTTCGCGTTGACGCTGGGTGTCGTGTGCACGATAGCCTTTGGGCTGGAATGAGGTATACTCCGGGAGTATAAGGGAGCGCTTGGAGGTACGTGTGGTTGTTTGTACCTGAGGATGTTTGTGCGCTCAGTTGGGGTTGATTTGGGGCCACACGTCGTGTGGGCCCCACGTGCGTGCTGCGATTTGATTTACGTACTTTGACCTCTCGCGACGTAGAGGGTCCCTCTGTGCTCGTTTGTTTGACCAGTAGGGTGGAGTTTTCCCCTAGCTTTGTGCTCGTTTGTTTGACCAGCAGGGTGGAGTTTTCCCCTGGCTTTTTGCTCGTTTGTTTGACCAACAGGGTGGAGTTTTCCCCTGGCCTGGTGCTCTTTTTTCTGACCAGTAGGGTTGAGTGGTCTCCCCCTGGTCTTGTTCTCGATGGTTTGGCCGGCAGATATGGTTTGGTTCCTCTGTTTCTTTAGATGTGAGGGGTTTCAGTATTGTGCCCTTTCACCGGACTACGACACCATCTGCGACTATGGGTGTTCGTGCAGCGTGGGCATTTTCCCCACTTTCTGGGATGAGGTGTCTCGGTCCGCTTCGACAATGACTCAAAGGATTGGAGCGGGATCGCCTTGTGAGGCCTGGGGAGTTTCTCCCGTTGCTCCGTATTCCTTGGTAGAGCTTGTGGTTTCGGTGTGACCAACACTACGCGGGCACCGATCCTCTACCCAGGAGGTTGTTTCCAGCAGGGCTGAGGTTGTTCCAGCAGAGCTGTGGTTGTTTCCAGCAGGGCTGATGTTGTTTCCAGTAGGGTTGAGGTTGTTCCAGCAGAGCTGAGGTTGTTCCAGCAGGGCTGAGGTTGTTTCCAGCAGGGCTGATATTGTTTCCAGTAGGGTTGAGGTTGTTCTATCATGGATGAGGTTGTTTCCAGCAGGGCTGAGGTTGTTTTGAGCAGGGCTCGCCAGTGGGTTACCATCCAGCAGGGATGGTCAGTACAATGGTGTTCACCGAGCAGTACCATCCAGTAGGGATGGCCAGAGCAGTGTCGGGCTTACCTCCAGCTGGGTTGGGCAGTGGTCCCCGATGTTGGGCTTACCTCCAGCAGGCTGGGCAGTGGTCCCTGATGCTGGGCTTACCTCCAGCTGGGCTGGGCAGTGGTCCCCGATGTCGGGCTTACCTCCAGCTGGGCTGGGCAGTGGTCCCCGATGCCGGGTTACCTCCAGTTGGGCTGGGCAGTGGTCCCGTCGCTGACTTTAGTCGGGTCTCCCTCCAGTGGATTACCCTGTTATGGGACTGGGCAGTGTGGCACCCGTCAACTTTTCGGGTCTCCCTGTAGTGGGAACCTGTTGACTTCCAGGGATCCTCTAGCAGGGCTGGGCAGGGGGTCGCCTATCGACTTTGAGCAGACCTCTCGACTGCGGGGCAGTGACGAGTTGTGGTTGATGTTCCCCCAGAACTCTCAAGTACGGGGAGCACTTTCCCCCACCGAGACGCGTCCTTTTGAAGCGACCTAAAACTGTGCGGGCAAGTCAGTGTCGCCCAAAGCGGATAGTGTCGAGGTGTGGTGATTGATCCCCTTGGCTTGCGATTCGGGGTAGACGTGCGGGATGCAGGGCATCGATGGTGTTACTTCTGGGACTGTTGGCTACTCTTTCTTGGGCTGAGCTACGGGACGGAGATCCCCTTACAATCTTGTTTTGGCTTCTTGTTTGAGCATATGGACTATGTATATACCTAGTTCCGGTACCCACTGCTTGGGTTTGGTTACTCTCCTTCCAGGAGAGGCGAAGACGCGCAGGGTATGCCACATGCTTTCCGTTTCTAGCTTCTTGTGGTTGGACGAGTCTACTATCCTACTATAGGTATCGAAGACTCGATGAGAAGTTCATCTTCTCACCATTTCTAGCTCCTTGTGTTTGGACGAGTCTTCTACCTTTCTCTTGTTGGGTTGATCTGGACTCTTTACTTCACTTTCTGTTGTGCTCCTTTACTCTTCCATGTTCGCTCTACTGCTCACCCTTCGGTACCTTCTTTGTTGCTCCCTCGAGCCTTCGGGGTATCCTACTGAGTATTTTTATACTCACCCCTTCTTGGGCTTTGCCCACACTTGGTGTGCCCTTGCAGACGACAAACAGGTTGATCGTTACTTCAATGGAGCATAGGAGTTCGGGAGCTTGGACCGCGTGCGGTGGTCGTAGCCGAGTTCCAGGTGGGAGACCCGTCAGCTGTTCGTTTTTGTTTACCTGTTGCCGTGTTGTGGCACCTTTTCTGGTTGGGCGCGTGTTTTGCCCCTTTTTCCTTTTCAGCACTGTACTTTGTACTATTAGAGGTCGATGTGCACTGTGGTTTATATATAGCAGTTTCCCTTTACTTTGCTTGTCTTTACTCTTACTTTGCACTGTTGCATTGAGTTTGCTGCGTGTGTGTTTACAGGTACTTAGGCAAAGGCCTCCCCGAGTTATTGTGCCTTCGGCGCTAGTCGCCAGCCCCTGGCCTATGAAGCCGGGCTTGGGGTAGTTGCGGCTCGAGCCCGGGTAGGTTCGGGTCATGACAAAGTGGTATCAAAGGTGGTTTTTTCCTTGGGACGTTGTGCGGACGTCCCTAAAAGAGGAATTGGTTGGGATATAGGGCAACAGTGTTAACGTGTCTCGAGAGCGGCTCTCAGGCCAGGGAGTCCAGTGATGGTGTGGCGGCCGACGTATCCATTCACTAGGACCTTGATAACCCGCTTGTCGACTCGGCATGTTGAGACACTTTTTGCAGGGAAAATTTGTTTGTGCATCACATAGGATTGAGTCTTTGACTATCCTTCTTGAATCAGCTCCCCATCGTTGCTATTGTTATATACATATATGCTCATCTGACCGCGGAACTCCTTAATAATTTTCAGGATGTCTCCGAGAGGACAGCCAGCCAGGATACCAGCTTTGGTTCGTGACAAAGACACTGTGAGCTATGAGGCCACAGTCCAGGACCCATCATGCGAGCCCCTTTCTCCGGGTGGGCTGGTAGCAGCACCCCCACCTGTTGAGCAGCAGGCAGTTTCAGTAGAGCAGGCTGAGCTTGAGCGCAGGTTGAGCACGCTCCGTGAGTTCCAGCGGCAGAGACCGCTGAGGTTTAGTGGTGAGCCAGACCCTCAGGCAGCAGAGGTTTGGCTCGAGGTAGTGGTTCGCCTTTTCAGGCTTGTGCAGACGCCGACAGATCAGAGAGTGGCTTTGGCAGCCACCCTTTTTCGTGGAGCAGCTCGGCGTTGGTGGAGTCTGGTGACTCAGTTTCTTGACGAGTCGTCACTTTCGTGGGATGACTTTCAGTTGTTGTTTCGTGAGGATTTTTTTCCCTCCTTCTTGCGCTCCATTCAGATTCAGGAGCTCCTGCAGTTTCAGCAGGGATGGATGACGGTGGCTGAGTACGCGGCTAGTTTTGCAGACCGTGCACGCTTTTACCCGGACTTGGTCCATGACGACAACCTCCGAGCGCAGAAGTTTGAGTGGGGTCTCCGCCTAGAGATTCGTGTTGTCATAGTACCCTTGGGTATTTCCACATATGTCGGGGTTCTAGAGCAGTCGCTGGTGATAGAGGGATTCCTGTCACGTTCTGGAGTTGGTGGTGGCAGCAGGCACGTTGGAGTCGAGACGTATGTCACGGCTAGTGGGCGTCGGCAAGCAGAACCTCGACGCAGGTGGATTTATGACAAACGGGATCAGGGGTGTGGTCGTACACCACAGTGGCACCGGAGGGCACCCGTGCAGCCTAGAGAGAGTCGGCGTTATTCTTGTGACGGGCGAGGTCACTTGGCACGAGACTGCCCGACCCGAGTTGCTGAGAGCTTCAGGCAGGCAGAAGGCGCACCACCACGGCAGAGGCAGCACCGTGGTCGGAGTAGTACCCAGAGAGGTGGTGCTAGTAGAGGAGCGGGAGGAGCTGGTAGTGGGGGACGACTTTACGAGATCTCCCCATCACCACTCGGCGGTCCACGTCAGGCTCCGGGAGCTGACGGTTGGGACCACGGACAGCCGCGAGCTTTGGATTTCTACAATCCTGAAGAGCATGGGATGGTTAGAGGTACCCCTTGAGACTCTTCTATTTCTTGCAGTATAATTGTTAGGCTCTATGTGTGAAAGTATTTTCTCCCTGCTCCTTGTTTGAGGTGTTACCAGGGTGACGCAGGGCGTCGGGTGTAACCCTGTGTTGCTAAGGAAAAAGGCGGGGGACCTTTTCCTTTAGTCGATGGTGTCGACTCCATCGCTCACTGAGCGTGTAAGAGAGCCTCGGTTGTGGAGTCTTGCGTGATCAGATATCCTTAGGTGTTCCACCGTATGGATATTCTGAAGGAGGGAATCACCGGGCCTTGTTTCAGGTGTGGGCGGTGATTCCAGTCATGGCATGTGATGTAGCGGTTCGTTCGGGGAGGTGAGCTACCCCCGAGATCCTTCGGGCCGTTTGAGACCGTGCAAAGGGATGTAGAGGTACCCTACCGACTTTCCCTAACCCCAAAGTCTAGAGTGGGTGAACGACGTCAACAAGGGATGACCTAGCATGGACAGATCAATCCTTTGGTCTATTTGCGGTGACGCAGAGCTGTGTGTGGGTTCTTTTGGGTATGAGAAAGCCAGGTGTGGGCTTAGTACCCTGTGTTGCTCCCTAGTTTTTCTTTTCGGGGATGAAAATCTTGAAGGAGGGAATGATGTAAGAACCCGGTTTTTTCTGTGAAAGACTTTTTAATATTCTTGATGATATTCCAGAGCAGCGCCTTCAGACGGCGTTCGATTCCGGGCCCCGGAGTGGCCGGAATTAAATTTTCAGTGCGTTCACACTGGAAACGCTAAATAAATGGGATAAATCCTAAAAGGAGCTTTAGATCAGAGATCCGAGTGTACTTATGGGTCTGTAATGGGGTTTTTACCCAAAGAACGACATAAAACATGTCGGCGCAGGATGTTTGGACCCCTCGCTCGCTTTCAGAAGGTTAAACGGATAAATTAATAAATTAATTTATTCCTTTAATGGTGAAACTCGGGTATCTCTTAAACGGTGGCTCGGATTGGGAAACAAAGGGCACCGTTGAGTTCGGAGCATGCCGTTTACCCTAGGAGGGGTGTAAGTTTTGCGGGCGCGGGCCGTCTGTGAAAAATGGCCCCAGGGGCGTTTTCGTAATTTGGAGGCCTCGGGCGCTAAGTTTAATAACTTTTGAATGGGGTCTCGGAATAAAATTCAGAGACCTCTTTTGTGCTCAAAGCGTGGTTCTTAGACTAGAGGAGGCTAAATCCCGACCCCGTCGGGAGTTCGGGTACGGGGCCCACGGGCGGGGGTTTAAGTGTTTTGTTTTTAAACACTTCTCCCCCCCCCCTCTTGGTTGTTCTCCCAAGCGTGGCAGCCCCTCCTCTCCCTCTCCTCCTCCATCTCCGGCGAGACAGTCTGGTGAGGCGACTCCTGCGAGGTGCGGTGGTGCCGGCGGACCGTCGCGAAGCTTCGGGCGAAGCCCCACGAGGTAGGATTTGTCGTTTGCGTTTTTCATTCACCGCACCTACTTCGAACTCAAATAATTGTATTGAAACTCTGTTGGATTTTTGAACGAATCCCATGAACGCGTAGTATACAATTTTCTCTTTCCGATGCTTGTTTTGGATTTGAAATCGGAGATCATAGGCGTTCGCAATCGTCCGCCGAAGTTGGCGGGTTTTCGGTTTCCGGCGGGTTCGAGCGGCGGCGCGGCGAGGGCGGAAGGCGCGGCAGCGGGGTGTCCGCGGGGTGTCCGCGGGTGTCCGGTGGAAGCGTGGGGCGCGGTAGTGGGTGTCCGGTGGAGGCGCTGGGCTTTGGCAGCGGGGTGCTCGGGCGTCGGCGGGGGCGTCTGGCGGAGCGCCCGGCGAGGCGGCGGTCGCCAGGGAGCGGCGACCGCGGGGTCGCGTCACGCGACCCCCGTGTGGAGACCAAGACCCGCACCGCGCGGGTCTTCACACGGCGGCCGCGACCGGCACTCGTGGCCGGTCTACGCGCGAACAGCGAGTCTTCGGCCGACCCGCGCGGCTAAGCTGCGGGCCGGCCCAGGCCGGGCGGACCGGCCGGTCCAGCCCCAGTGGCCTTGCCCCCTCGGTGTTCGGACACCCGTATGTTCCGCTACGGGTGTCCGTTTTGAGTACCGTCTGCGGCGGTGGAACCTTATCGACGAGAAGGACGTTTTGAGATGGTTTCGGGAATTTTTAATTCCCGAAACGAGGGGCCTCGGTGGCGCGACACGTACGTCGAGGGGTTAGTCGTTTCTTCGGTGGATCTTGTTTTGGACGGCGCGGACACGTCCGACGTCCATTTTGAGCACCGTCAGTGGCGTTGGGACCCTAGCATCGAGGTGGAGGTTTCTATGGTGGTTTCAGGCGTTGAGGCCAAAGATGAGGCGCGGGCCCCACGGCCCATCTTTTGAGCTGCGTGCAGCTTTTTAGCGACTTTTTCCTCGGACGTTCGTTCGGGGCGTGCGAGCAGTCGATGTTGGGTGTTTTTCCGAGGGCATCATGTTGGCGCAGTCTGCCCGCTGTAATTCCGCACGATGGTGCGGGCCCCGCGAGGGCCGTTTCAGGAGTTGACGGTGATTTCCAGCTTTATCACCGGGTGACCGTTTTGGACAAGTGAATAGTCCATTTCGTGTACTTTTTCGAGAGGATCGCAACGGTATGATCCATTGGTTGAGTTTTGGAACCGGGATGCGGGCCCCACGTGGCACTGCTCGTGTGCGGTGCGCCGGGATGCACCTTTTTCTCCGAATATCCGTTGCACTCAAGTGAGTAGTGCTTTTGATGTGTTTTCCTGAGGGGATCGCAACGGTGTGATGCGCCCGACTATTTTCAGGGCCGAGGCTCGGGATCACGGGACGTCGTTCGGGCGTGAGGCGGTGTTGGTGACTTTTTCGTCGGATATCCGTTGGAGGCGAGTAAGTAGTCGATCTCGCGTGTTTTTCCACGAGGATCACAACGGTGCGATCTGTTTGGTTGTGCAGAGCCTCTTGCGTGATCTTGTTAAATGTGGAGCATGAGAGGTGCTCCGGTGGCGGTTCGTCCTACCTTGTTTGTAGCGGACCCTTGGTGTGTGATCGTGCACTCTTGGGAGAGTGATACAAATGGTTCACGAGATGTGGCTGGCTGTACCTGGGCCTTTGAGGTGGATTTGTTACGTCACACCTTTGCGTTGACGTTGGGTGCCGTGTGCACGATAGCTTTTGGGCTGGAATGAGGTATACTCCGGGAGTATACGGGAGCGCTTGGAGGTACGTGTGGTTGTTTGTACCTGAGGATGTTTGTGCGCTCAGTTGGGGTTGACTTGGGGCCACACGTCGTGTGGGCCCCACGTGCGTTCCACGGTCTGCTTTACATACTTTGACCTCTCGCGACGTAGAGGGTCCCTCTGTGCTCGTTTGTTTGACCAGCAGGGCGGAGTTTTACCCTGGCTTTGTGCTCGTTTGTTTGACCAGCAGGGTGGAGTTTTCCCCTGGCTTTGTGCTCGTTTGTTTGACCAGTAGGGTGAAGTTTTCCCCTAGCCTGGTGCTCTTTTGTCTGACCAGCAGGGTTGAGTGGTCTCCCCCTGGTCTTGTTCTCGATGGTTTGGCCGGCAGAGATGGTTTTGATCCTCTGTTTCTTCGGCTGTGAGGGGTTTCAGTACTGTGCCCTTTCACCGGACTGCGACACCATCTGTGACTACGGGTGTTCGTGCAGCGTGGGCGTTTTCCCCACTTTCTGGGATGAGGTGTCTCGGTCCGCTTCGACAGTGACTCAGCGGATTGGAGCGGGATCGCCTTGTGAGGCCTGGGGAGTTTCTCCCATTGCTCCGTGTTCCCTAGTAGATCTTGTGGTTTCGGTCTGACCAACACTACGCGGGCACCAATCCTCTACCCAAGAGGTTGTTTCCAGCAGGGCTGAGGTTGTTCCAGTAGAGCTGTGGTTGTTTCCAGCAGGGCTGATGTTATTTCCAGCAGGGTTGAGGTTGTTCCAGCAGAGCTGAGGTTGTTCCAGCAGGGCTAAGGTTGTTTCCAGCAGGGCTGATGTTGTTTCCAGCAGGGCTGAGGTTGTTCCAGTAGGGCTGAGGTTGTTTCCAGTAGGGCTGAGGTTGTTTCGAGCAGGGCTCGCCAGTGGGTTACCATCCAGCAGGGATGGTCAGTACAGTGGTGTTCACCGAGCAGTACCATTCAGCAGGGATGGCCAGAGCAGTGCCGGTCTTACCTTCAGCTGGGCTGGGCAGTGGTCCCCGATGACGGGCTTACCTCCAATGGGGCTGGGTAGTGGTCCCCGATGCCAGGCTTACCTCCAGCTGGGCTGCGCAGTGGTCCCCGATGTCAGGCTTACCTTCAGCTGGGCTGGGCAGTGGTCCCCGATGCCGGGTTACCTCCAGCTGGGCTGGGCAGTGGTCTCGTTGCTGACTTTAGCCAGGTCGCCCTCCAGTGGATTACCCTGTTATGGGACTGGGCAGTGTGGCACCCATCGACTTTCCGGGTCTCCCTGTAGTGGGAACCCGTTGACTTCCAGGGATCCTCCAGCGGGGCTGGGCAGGGGGTCGCCAATCGACTTTGAGCAGACCTCTCAACTGCGGTGCAGTGACGAGTTGTGGTTGACGTTCCCCCAGAACTCTCAAGTACAGGGAGCACTTTCCCCCACCGAGACGTGTCCTTGTGACGCAACCTAAAACCGTGCGGGCGATTCAATGCCGCCCAAAGCGGATAGTGTCGAGGTGTGGTGATTGAGCCCCTTGGATTGCGGTTCGGGGCAGACGTGCGGGATGTTGGGCATCGATGGTGTTACTTCTGGGACTGTTGGGTACTCTTTCTTGGGCTGAGCTACGGGACGGAGATCCCCTTATGATCTTTTTTGGGATTCTTGTTTGAGCATATGGACTATGTATATACCTTGTTTCGGTACCCACTGCTTGGGTTTGGTTACTCTCCTTCCAGGAGAGGCGAAGACGCGCGGGGTATGCCACGTGCTTTCCGTGTCTAGTTTCTCGTGGTTGGACGAGTCTACTCTCCTGCTATAGGTAGTGAAGACTCGACGAGAAGTTCATCTTCTCACCATTTCTAGCTCCTTGTGTTTGGACGAGTCTTCTACCTTTCTCTTGTTGGGTTGAGCTGGACTCTTTACTGCACTTTCTGTTTTGCTCCTTTACTCTTCCCTATTTGCTCTACTGCTCACCCTTCGGTACCTCATTTGTTGCTCCCTCGAGCCTTCGTGGTATCCTACTGAGTATTTTTATACTCACCCCTGCTTGGGCTTTGCCCGCACTTGGTGTGCCCTTGCAGACGACGAACAGGTCGATCGTGACTTCAGTGGAGCATAGGAGTTCGGGAGCTTGGACCGCGTGCGGTGGTCGTAGCCGGGTTCCAGGTGGGAGACCCATCAGTTGTTCGTTTTTGTTTACCTATTGCCGGGTTGTGGCACCTTTTCTGGTTGGCAACGTGTTTTTCCCCTTTTTCCTTTTCAGCACTATACTTTGTACTGTTAGAGGTCGATGCACACTGTGGTTTATATATAGCAGTTTCCCTTTACTTTTCTTGTCTTTACCCTTACTCTGCACTGTTGCATTGAGTTTGTTGGGACCAAGTTGAATGGAGAAGAAAGTTTGAAGAGTTAGCCTTTGCAGAGTGTTGTATTTTGTTGTCAAAGAAGATAAATCAATTCACTTTGTAGAAGGAACACAAATCAGACGATGCATTGCTGGTAAGTATTTCACATATATCATGAGCTAAGAGAACTTGTGATGCAAGCCTTATGAAGGAAAGGGGGAGAAATGTTGATGCCAGTCATATAATGTTTTGATTGGAAGGAATGATGCTGCTGGGAGATAGGGAAGTTTCAGTTCCCATTGCAACTCTGACGATGCTAAAGCTGATCTATCAAAGGATAAATATCACGATAGTGAGATTCATGATAAGAGTAGAAGAATGGTTATGGGAAGCAGTGAAGAGAGAAAATGACAAAGAAATGGACAATCTGGGGATGGCAGAAAATCACAGTTTAAGGTGGTGCCGTTTTCCAGTGTTTGCCAAATTTTAGGGCCTGAAAATCAGGAGATGAAGAAATGCGCTTGGCAATGGATGTTGTGTGCAAGATTGAAGATGGTTTATATTTTCACGTGCAAGGAGTTATTCAAGGTCAAAACATTGAAAAATGATAAAGGAATGGAGTGCGTGGAAATTTAGGCATGTTGCACGCAAAAAAAAAGTGGTGCGCGCAATATATGCGGGTTGCGTGAAATAGCAGCGGGTTGCGCGAAAAATTGGATCATTGCGCGAAATATTTTCGGGATGCTCGAAATATCTGCAGGATGCACGAAGAAGAAAGTTGTGCGTGTAATATCAGCGGGCTGTGTGAAAAATGAAGTTTGCACGAAATATTGGCATGGTGCGCGAAATAGAGGAATGAAGTTTTCACGCAAAATGTGTTTCGAGATAACAAGATCGAAAATTGGCAAAGGAATAAAATGCGCGAAATATTGGAGCAGTGCGCGAAATATGATGTCGCAAGAAAGATTGGGTTTGTGTGAAACATGGAACGCGGTGCGGAATTTTGCGCGCAATTGGTGTTTCATGCTTAGAAGGATGAAAAATGGCAAAGGCATGAGGTGCGCGAAATATTGAATCATGGCACGAAATATGAAGTTTCATAAAAGATTTTTTACGCGCATGAAGGAGGTTTTACGCGCGTATTAGTGTTTTGCGCGCGGGGTCAAAATGCCTATAAATATGAGGCTAACCCTTCTCATTTTGTAAGTCTCAACACATAGAAGAAATTCTGAGCTCTGGTGCGCGTAAAATCTTACGCTAAGTGGGGTGCGCGAAAAGACAGAGGTTTTCGCGAAATAAAGACAGTTGCGCGAAAAATTTGGAAGCTGCGCGAAAAGTGAAACTTTGCGCGAGAAAGGGAAGTTGCGCGAAAATGATTTCCGAGCCAAAAGGTCATTTTTATGTGCAAGCCATTTGAATTGCGTGCAAGGCACCCTAAAGGCTGCGTGAAATATTTGGGGTCTTCGCACGTATTCAGTTGTGCGTAAGAGAGTTCTTACCGGCTTCTAGGTAAGAAACTGAAGATTTGTACTTCAGAGAATACATCTGTTCAATTGTAAAGAAGCACTGAAACATTGTGTTACCCTATTTGTGCTAAGAGGGAGCACACACACTATTGGATTGTTTTCAAAGTGTTGCACAAGTGTAAGGGTATATCCTACTCGTTGTATTCCACATCAAAGGATTGTTTTCTAGTGGATTGTGTGGTACTGGATTGTTTCTGTACCATACCAAGGACGTAGCTACTCTTGTTGATTAGTGAACCTTATAAATCTTGTGTTCCTGTGGTTGTGTGTGTTCAGTAGGGAAGAAACTCTTTAACAGGAGGCGAAGGTTGTTTCAAGAAAGGGGAAACTTAAAAAGAAAAAGATATCACTGATTCACCCCCTCCCCCTCTCAGTGATACTTGGATCCTGACTGGGAACTTCAATTGGTATCAGAGCGAGATTGCCTTCGTTTACTCTTTGCTGAAGTGTTTGAAGAGAAGTTGTGATGGAGAATCTAAATTGCGTGAACAGTAAGGGGATTCCAATATTAGATGGAAAGAACTATCACATCTAGAAGGACAGAATGATGTCGTATCTTATGTCTCTTGGATATGAAGTTCTTGAAACTAAAATAGATGGATTTCCTGCTATTGATGACAAGGTCCCTCTTACTCCTGTCGATAAGAAGAATCTTGAGAATTATGGAAGAGCTAAAAATGCATTACTCTCATCACTTTCTTAAAGTGAGTTTTTAAGAGTGAAAGGTGTCGCTACTGCTAAAGGCATCTGGGATAAGCTAATGAATATCTATGAAGGAAATACAAAAGTGAAGAAGGCAAAACTACAAATCTGGAGGCTGAAGTATGAAGACTTGAAAATGGGAGAATCTGAATCTGTTGGGGAATTCTTTACCAGGGTTAATGACATTGTCAGTACAATTAGATGTCTTGGTGAAAAGTTAGAAGATGCTACAGTTGTTGAAAAGATCCTGAGAATTTTGCCTGAAAATTTTGATGCTAAAGTTTATTCACTAGAAGACAGGGATCCGGAAACATTATCTCTTGATGATTTGCACAGTACTCTCATCACTTATGAGATGAGAAGAGAGAAGACCATGAAGAGCAAAGCAAAAACTGATAGAGAAATGTCTTTTAGGGCATAAAAGAAAGAGAAGTCGAAGAAAATTCTTATTAATGAAGAAGCTGGTGAATCCGACTCTGAAAATGAGGTATGTCAAAATTTTGATGAAATTCTATCCCTGTTTTCTAAAAATGTCAAAAGAGGCACAGGGAAATACAAAGGGAAACTCCCTTTGAAATGTTTTGAATGTGGAGCAGTTGGCCACTTTGCGGCTAATTGCCCTCAAAAAGGGAAAGATGACATCAGTGATGAAGAAGACAGAGGACCAAGAAGGACATGGAAGAAACAGGGTCGAAAAGATAAATATTCTGGGAGAATTCAGAATAAAAATTTCTTTAAATCAAAGAGAAGAATCTTTTTGTCAAAAGATGAAGAAGATGATGATAGCGAGACTGAATCAGAAAAATCTGCTACTTAGAAAGCTAGAGAGAGTACCTTTTTGCAACAGTGAATAATGATGATTATGAGAGTAGTAGTACTGAAGAAGAAGAGACTCAACTTGAATAGTATTTGAAAGAATAGCTGAAGGAATGTTTGAGGAGGATCAGAAAGCTTGAGAAAGAAAACAAGAAGTTGATAAATGAAAAATCCATAGTAAACAATCAAGAAGGTTTTACTGATGAGAAAATCAAGATGGAAAAGGAGATCTATGATCTGAAAAATTCTCTTGAGAATACAAAGAATCATAATGATCATCTTGAAGTGAAGCTGAAGGCAAAAGAAGAAGAGTTGGAACTTGTCCAACAAAAACTACATAAAGCTAATGAAATGAATATCAGTTCCAAAAATTCTATCTCAGAAGTTGGCGAATGTTCCAGTAAGAATGAACCAAACAAGGATCTACAAAAGTTACCTTCAGAGGCTAAAATGAAAGACAAAACTGGTTCTGATAAGAACAAGGCTGGAAAGACCAAGTATGTGGTCAAAATCAGCAATGTAGAAAAATCAGAAGTGCATAAAATTCTTGAGTCAAGAAAAACTTCTAATACTTCTGGTACTGATGAATCTGAGCTGAAGAAGAGAGTTACAAATGAAAACATGAAGGTTTTTGAGAAACGTCTTCACAACTCCAGTTAGTATAAAAGTTTTAGAGGAAAATATTCTTTCTATGGTTACTGCTGGTATTGTGGTGGATTCAGACATATGGCAAGTATGTGTTGGTTCAACCAACAACATTACAACTATTCCAAAATTTTTGAAAAACAAGGATTGAGGGGGAGGCAACCCTTTCAAAATAGAATGTCTCCAAATAAGTTTCAGAATATATCTGAGAATACTGGTGTGAAAGTTGAGAATATATTCCAACCACTGGAAACTTATTGTGAAAGATGTGATCAAACTGGACATCTTGCTAAGGGTTGCCTTAGTGTGTTACCAGAGCAAAAAGAATTTGTTAATAATCCTCAGAAGAAAGAGTTATTAAAATCCAAAAGGGAAAAATCTGATAAGTCTAAAAAGAAAGAATGCATGGTTCTCTGGCCAGAACACATTGATTTGGCTAGGAAATTGGAAGAATCACAAAAGAAAGTGAAGGAAAAGGAAGAACAAAAAGCACTTGTTGTTGAAACTTCTTTGAAAGATACAAAAGGAGAACATCCATGGATTCTTGATAGTGGATGTTCATCTCATATGACAGGAGACTTAAAGCTGCTAAATAATGTAAAATACATTAAAGAAGGAACTGTGACATTTGGAAATGATGAATCTCTGAGGATCAAAGGTGTTGGATCGGCCATCATTGGAAAAGAAAAGATGAAATCCAAAAAAACACTATATGTTGATGGGCTAAAACATAACCTGCTTAGTGTGTCACAACTCTGTGATGAGGGAAACAAAGTGATCTTCAGAAAAGATGGATTTGTTGTGAAAAGTGAAAATGATGGAAACATAGTTACAAGGGGCCAACGTACAAGAGGGAATTTGTTCCAAGTTGGTGAAGTGCAGAACTCTTGTTACATGGGTGTAGTAGATGAAAACAAATTGTGGCATAAAAGGCTGGGGCACATGTGTCATAGAAATATGTGCAAGTTATCAAAGCGAGATAGTGTTCGGGATATGCCTGGTTTATCAAGAGAAAGAGATTGGTGCTGCACTATTTGTGAGAAAGGAAATATTGCTAATTCTATGCACAAGAGAGTTGAAATTCACTCAAAAATACCCTTGGAACTCATACACTCAGATATATGTGGACCAATGATCAAGAAATATTCAAATGGAGATAAGTACTTCATTACTTTCATTGATGACTTTACTCGCATTACTTTTGTTATGTACATGAGACATAAGTCAGATGCTCTAACAATGTTTAAGAGTTTCAGAAGGAAAGCAGAGAAGGAATGTGAGTATTCAGTGAAGAAGTTGAGAACTGATAATGGTGGTGAGTATAAGAATGAAGAGTTTGAAAGTTATCTTGAGAAACATGGAATTCGGAATGAGTTCAGTTCACCATACACACCTCAACAAAATGGGGTGGCTGAAAGAAAGAATCGAAGTCTGGTGGAAATGGGGAGAACTATGTTACTTGAACATAGTCTCTCTCATTATTTTTGGAGGCAAGCCATGAGCACTGCTGTGTATATTCAGAACCGGTGTTTCTATAGGCCAAACTCAGATATGACTCCATATGAAATGTTCTATGGAAAAACTCCAAGTCTGAAACACTTGAGAGTCTTTGGGAGTCCATGTATTATAAAGAAGAAAGGTGGAAATCTGGGAAAGTTTGAGCAAAGAGGAGATGACGGAATTTTTCTTGGCTATGCTCCAGAAGGAAGAGGATATAGATGCCTCAACAAAGAAACAGGAAGAATTATTGATTCTTCAGATGTAAAAGTTGTTGAAAATGCTGAGAACGAAAAGCAGTCATATGTTGATGTGGAAGCCGAGCGGGATAGAGAAGATTTTGTTAACAATTCTGATAATGTTGCAGACTGTGTTCATCCTACTCAAGAAGAGGAATCTGACTCAGAAATATCAAGTGATGAGGGTGAAGTTCAAACAACTCATCCTAGGTTGAGGAAACAAGTAGAGACTCAGAACATTATTGGAGATAAAAATCAGAGGGTTCAAACAAGAAGAACAACGAATGCTATATCACATACTTCTCTTTATTCGAAAGTTGAACCGAATGATATAAATGAAGCATTTGAGAATCCAGAATGGGTTCATGCTATGAATGAAGATCTTGATCAGATAGAGAAGAACAATACTTGGGAAATTGTACCCAAGCCGGACAACAAGAACATTATTGGTACAAAGTGGGTTTTTCGAAACAAGCTGAATGAAGAAGGTAAAGTAATAAGAAACAAGGCAAGATTGGTCTGCAAAGGGTATTCACAAATTGAAGGCATTGACTTTGATGAAACCTTTGCTCCAGTAGCTCAATTAGAAACAATCAGAATATTTCTTGCCATTGCTGCACAACGAGGTTACAAAATCTTTCAAATGGATGTAAAATCTGCATTCTTGAATGGTGATCTTGACGAGGAAGTTTACATTGATCAACCCTGTGGATTTTTTATTGGAAAAGATGAAAGCTATGTGTGTAGGTTGAAGAAGGCTCTGTATGGGATAAAAAAGGCTCCGAGAGCATGGTATTCAAAATTAGATACTTGCTTGAAGAAGATGAACTTTAAGAAAGGGAGAGTTGACAGCAATCTCTACATCAAGAAATGTCAGGAGCTTTCACTGATTGTTATTGTTTATGTCGATGATATTATATTTGCTGGAAATGATGAAAGATCATGTGAAAATTTTGCTAAGGAGATGAAGAAGTTGTTTGAGATGTCCATGCTGGGAGAAATGAAGTACTTTCTTGGGTTACAAATTTCACAGAAGAAGAATCATGTTTTTCTGTCTCAAGAAAAGTATGCTAAGGAACTTCTGAAGAATTTTGGTATGGAAAATTTGAAACCAGTTTCCACACCTATTTAAGTGGGAACCAAGTTGTCTAAAGATGGAGAAGGCAAGGAAGTTGATCAGAAAGAGTTTCGAAAACTGATTGGAAGTCTGCTATATTTGAATGCCTCAAGACCCGACATCGTCTATGTTGTTACTTTATGTGCAAGATTTCAGAGTGCTCCTAAAGAATCGCATTTGATTGCTGGAAAAATAATTCTCAGATATATCAAAGGCACAACAAATTTTGGAATCCGGTATGATGGCTCTGAAAATATTGATCTATTCGGGTATTCTGATGCTGATTGGGCAGGAAATGTTGATGATCGAAGATCCACATCTGGTGGAGTATTCTTTCTGGGGGAAAGCTGTGTTAGTTGGCATACCAAGAAACAAAATTCAGTAACTCTTAGCACAGATGAAGCTGAGTATGTTGCTGCTACTCAAGCTGCAACTCAACTAATGTGGATGAAGACTCAGCTGGAAGATCTACTTGTTGAAGTAAAGCTACCATTGCTCTTGGGTTGTGATAATCAGAGTGCAATCAATATTACAAGAAATCCAGTACAACATTCTCATTCAAAACACATTGATATAAAGTACCACTTCATCAAAGAGCAGGTTGAAAAGAATGAATTGAGGCTGGAGTATGTTCCTACATCTGAACAAATTGCTGATATATTTACAAAACCATTACCGAAGGAACCATTTGCAAAATTGAGGTTGAACATGGGTGTACAACCTCCTTCTCATCAAGGTTAAGGTACGTGTTTCTGTCCCTTCTTTCGTCTTACCTTTGGATAGTGTTGTCAAGGGGGAGAATTGTTTTATAAATCTATCTATAAGGAAGCATGTATTAAGGGAGAGTTGTGGGTAAGCTGTGAATTCAGCATGTATGTGTGTGAACTATTCTAACTATTTGTTGGAGTGGCTGTAGGAAACAATGTTGTTTTATAGGAAAATTGAAGAAGTGAAGAATGTTGAAGTAGAATATTGAAAGATGTTTTGAAGAAGTATGAGGAGGTACGTTCATGAGATTTCACAGTCACTGCATTTGGACAGCATGGTTTTGGCTGTCAATAATTCTTGTTTCCTATAATGAGTTAGCTCACGTAGGCTTAGAATTGTTGATAAGTAATCCATTGCAAAAGGTTAAAAAGTTCAGTGATTTATGAATCTTGGTTGACAACAAAATCCAAAGGGGGAGATTGTTGGGACCAAGTTTAATTGAGAAGAAAGTTTGAAGAGTTAGCCTTTGCAGAGTGTTGTATTTTGTTGTCAAAGAAGATAAATCAATTCACTTTGTAGAAGGATCACAAATCAGACGATGCATTGCTGGTATGTATTTCACACATATCATGAGCTAAGAGAACTTGTGATGCAAGCCTTATGAAGGAAAGGTGGAGAAATGATGATGCCAGTCATATAATGTTTTGATTGGAAGGAATGATACTGCTCGGAGATAGGGAAGTTTCAGTTCCCATTGCAACTCTGACGATGCTAAAGCTGATCTATCAAAGGATAAATATCACGATAGTGAGATTCGTGATAAGAGCAGAAGAATGGTTATGGGAAGTAGTGAAGAGAGAAAATGACAAAGCAATGGACAATCTGGGGACGGCAAAAAAGAACAGTTTAAGGTGGCGTCGTTTTCCAGGTCATTCCACCTGGACAAAGCAATGGATGTTGCGCGCAAGATTGAAGATGGTTTATATTTTCACGTGCAAGGATTTATTCAAGGTCAAAACATTGAAAAATGATAAAGGAATGGAGTGCGCAGAAATTTAGGCATGTTGCACACAAAAATAAAGTGGTGCGCACAATATATTCGGGTTGCGCGAAATAGCAGCGGGTTGCGCGAAAAATTGGATCATTGCGTGAAATATTTTCGGGATGCGCGAAATATCAGCGGGATGCGCGAAGAAGAAAGTTGTGCGTGTAATATCAGCGAGCTGTGTGAAAAATGAAGTTTGCGCGAAATATTGGCATGGTGCGCGAAATAGAGGAATGAAGTTTTCTCGCAAAATGTGTTTCAAGATCACAAGCTCGAAAATTGGCAAAGGCATAAAATGCGCGAAAGATTGGAGCAGTGCGCGAAATATGATGTCGCAGGAAAGATTGGGTTTGCGCGCAACATGGAACGCGGTGCGGAATTTTGCACGCAATTGGTGTTTCATTCTTAGAAGGATGAAAAATGGAAAAGGCATGAGGTGTGCGAAATATTGAAGCATGGCACGAAATATGAAGTTGCATAAAAGAGTTTTTACGCGCATGAAGGAGGTTTTACACGCAGATTAGTGTTTTGTGCGCGGGGTCAAAAATGCCTATAAATATGAGGCTAACCCTTCTCATTTTGTAAGGCTTGACACATAGAAGAAATTCTAAGCTCTGGTGCGCGTAAAATCTTACGCTAAGTGGGGTGCGCAAAAAGAAAGAGGTTTTCGCGAAATAAAGACAGTTGCGCGAAAAATTTGGAAGTTGCGCGAAAAGTGAAATTTTGCGCGAGAAAGGGAAGTTGCGCGAAAATGATTTCCGTGCCAAAAGGGAATTTTTATGTGCAAGACATTTGAATTGCACGCAAGGCACCCTAAAGGATGCGTGAAATATTTGGGGTCTTCGCACGTATTCAGTTGTGCGTAAGAGAGTTCTTACTGGCTTCTGGGTAAGAAACTGAAGATTTGTACTTCAGAGAATACATCTGTTCAATTGTAAAGAAGCACCGAAACATTGTGTTACCCTATTTGTGCTAAGAGGGAGAATACACACTATTGGATTGTTTTCAAAGTGCTACACGAGTGTAAGGGTATATCCTACTCGTTGTATTCCACATCAAAGGATTGTTTTCTAGTGGATTGTGTGGTACTGGATTGTTTCCGTACCATACCAAGGAGGTAGCTACTCTTGTTGAGTAGTGAACCTTGTAAATCTTGTGTTCCTGTTGTTGTGTGTGTTCAGAAGGGAATAAACTCTTTAACAGGAGGTGAAGGTTGTTTCAAGAAAGGGGAAACTTAAAAAGAAAAAGATATCACTGATTCACCCCCTCCCCCTCTCAGTGATACTTGGATCCTGACTGGGAACTTCAGAGTTTGTTGCGTGTGTGTGTACAGGTACTTAGGCAAAGGCCTCCTCGAGTTATTATGCCTTCGGCGCTGGTCTCCAGTTCCTGGCCTATGGAGGCGGGCCTGGGGTAGTTGCGGCTCGAGCCCGGGTAGGGTCGGGTCGTGACACGTGTCGTGTTGACCCTGTGTCTGCCCATGTGACTAACAACACGGACGGATAAATCTTCGCTTAAACACACCATGTGACTTCAGAAAATTCCATGTAGTGTAATCTGGGAATCCAGCCATGTAACTAACAACATGGGTTGGTGTTATCCTTTCTAGTATATGTTGTGTCCATCTGGAACACGCCGTATAGTTTGAGCCATGTATACGGTCGTGTCTCGAACAACATGGGTCAGTGACGCTCGTCTAGTGCACGTCGTGTACCTTTGGGACATGCCGTGTAGTCTTGACCGATAAGAGACCATGTAGACTTGTCTGTGTGGATGGGGAAACGGGGTGGTGTAACACGTCGTGTAGTGTCATCCGAGTAGCCGGTCATGTCACTAACAACACGGGCAGTTAGAATCTAAGTCGTACACGCTGTGTCTATCTGAAACACGTCGTGTAGTGTGAGATGTGTACCCGGTCATGTCACGAACAACAAGGGTCGGTGAAGCTTGTCTAGTACACTCTATGTAGACCTTATAAATTCCATGTATTCCCGTTCAAAAGAGAGTTTGTGGATAATCCGTGTAGAAGGACTCAGGTAGGGGAAGAAAATTCAAGTACATGTCATGTGTGTGGACAACACGCTGTGTGTTTGGGGTGTTACACGACCAGTTCAGGAAGAAGTACATGCCCATGTGAAAGACTTGAGGGAACACACCATGTATTTATTATACATTCCGTGTAGTCTTGTTTTGTAAAACTTGAATGTTCTCTTTCTCATGTTCCCTTCTTACACTTCCTGTTCTTAGCCCTTGATGATCTTGATCTAAGGTGTGTGTTTGAACTTGTAGAGTCATGCTGCCGATACAACCACGAGTTTTTTTCCAAGAGAGAGGAAATGATTATACTCCAGAGATGGTAGGCCCCAGGCTACCAAAGGATCCTCCAGGAGAGCTAGATGTGGCGCCAACCGTTATACCGGACGCAGGCACAGATGTGCAGTTTCGTGAAGACTTCATGCGGTTTATGCAGACCTTCCAGGGAGCACCGCCGGTTGCCACATCTATGGAAGAGATGACATGTATATTCCAGTAGTATCATGCACCTACGTTTTCAGGGGATGGCAGACCACAGGCTGCGAAATCATGGCTGGGTTCTATGCAGATGATCTTCGAGCATCTAGAGATGCCTCCTGGGAGGAGGGTCAAGCTCGCTGCTTACATGTTGCGTGATTCCTCCAACAGATGGTGGGATGTTACCACCCAGTTTGAGCATCACTAAGACATGGCGCAGGAATATTTTCAGGCAGTCTTCTATGACTTTTTCTTTCCATAGATGCTAAGATAAGATCGAGCTTGAGAGTTCATGAATCTGCAGCAGGGCGCCATATTAGTGATGGACTATTCTGCCCACTTCACCGAGCTATAGCATTTTGCACCTATTCTGGTGGGTGTTGAGACGTTGAGAGATAGACGCTTTGAGGATGGTCTTCGATATGACATTCGAGTGCTGGTGAACATTTTCAAGTTGCCTACAGTGCATGCTATTTTTAACCAGGCGTTGATTACCGAGCGGAACCTGCGGGAAGCTAGTGGTGCAGGCTAGGGCGGTTCGGCACCAGTTTCTGGAACTATTTCTACTGGCAAGAGGAAGAGGTAGATGGATTTATCTTATGGTGGAAGTACTAGCCCGAAAAATTATTTAGGTGGCCAGGTAATGTGCTACCAGTGTGGTAAAGAGGGGCACAAGAGACCTTAGTGTCCATGTGACCCAGTGGAGTGCCGAGCTTGCGGAAGGATGGGTCATCTTCAGCATTTTTGTTGGGAGTTTCCACCAGTGACTAGTGAGAGGGGTTCTGTGCAGACTCCATGTGTGGGAGCAGGTCCAGAAGCTTCTTACTAGTCATAAAATTGGAACACGTCAGGATGTTCAGGACAAGGTGGTGGTCGTGGTCGTGGTAGCCAGACACCAGGATCTCAGAGACAGCAGGGCGGTTCAGCTCAGGGTAGCCAGGCTATGTTGTAGGGTCGCGACACTGAGCAGACATATGCAGTGCAACAGACCCAACAAGAGTAGGATCCCGGACCTTCCACTGTTAGAGGTACTATTCTAGTTGCTTCTATTTTATCTTTAGTACTTTTCAATACTTGTTCTACACATATATTTATATATGTGCCCATTGTGGAGAGCCTTGGGCTCTATGTTTCTTCTTCTTCTGATATTATGACGCTAGACACTCCGTTGGGAATTATAACAGCAGGTGTGCATCAGTGCTAGGAGTGCCCCCTAGAGGTTGGTGGGTGTCACTTTCTATGGGACCTTTATGTCTTAGAGATGACGGGCTATGATGTAATTCTCGAGATGGATTGGTTGGTACCCTTTCGAGCCTTTGTGGATTTCTATCATCGCAGGGTGAGTTTCACGTCACCAGAGGGTGGAGATTTTCTATACAAGGGTGAATGGGATGTCTAGGCGAGCCGAGCTGGACCCAAGCATTGTGGGTGAGGTGGAGTGATAGCCCAAATTGTGAGTTTATATTTGGATGACTGGGAAACTTGTTAGAAGGATTTACCTCCAGTGGTTGATTGTTTCAGGGATGTCTTCCTAGATGACTTTTTAGGTCTTCCTCTGGAGTGAGAGGCGGATTTCTCTATTGAGTTTGTGCTAGGAGCGGCACCAGTGTCCATTCCTCCTTACAGAATGGCTACACCAGAGTTATAGGAGCTCAAGAAATAGTTGGAGGAGTTGCAGGAAAAGGGTTTCATCTGACCCAGTACTTCTCCTTAGGGTTCGCCTATCCTATTTTCAAAGAAGTCAGACAGTAACCTCAGACTCTGTGTGGATTATCGGAAGCTGAACTAGTTGACGGTCAAGAACCAATATCCCTTGCTAAAGATTAATGATATTTTTTATCAACTTTGAGGAGCATGAGTGTTCTCAAAGATTGACTTGAGGTTTGGATATCATCAGTTGTGCGTTAGACCATCAGACATACCACTTACAGCCTTTCGGAGTAGATATGGTATATACGAGTACTTGGTCATGCCGTTTGGACTCACAAACGCGCCAGTAGTTTTCATGGCCTTGATGAATCGTGTGTTCCACCCATATCTAGATTCTTTTGTGGTAGTCTTCATGGACGATATCTTGGTATACTCTCACACTCGACACGAACATGCCACCCATCTTGAGATTGTGTTAATTACACTGAGAGATCATCAGTTATATGTTAAGCTCTCAAAGTGCCACTTTTGGATGGACCAGATACACTTCTTGGGTCATATTATCTCAAAGGCAGGAGTTGCAGTAGACCTAGAGAAAGTGAGAGCAGTAGTTTCCTGGGAGCAGCCGAAGAATGTGTTTGAAATATGGATTTTCTTGGGGATGGCTGGTTACAATAGAAACTTTATACAAGACTTCTCCCGCTTAGAATCATTTTTGATGGGTTTGACTAAGAAGGGTATAAAGTTTGTTTGGTCAGAAGCTTGCAAGACATCCTTTCAAAAGCTGAAGGGAAGGTTGACATCAGCACCAATCCTGATACTTCCAGAGTAATGAAAGAGCTATACAGTTTACTGTGATGCATCAGGTATTGGGATGGGAGCAGTGTTGATGCAGGGTGATCGAGTAGTTGTGTATGGGTATCAGCAGTTGAGGCCACATGAGAGGAATTACCCGACGCATGATCTTGAGTTGGCTGCAGTTGTTCTTGCGTTACATTGTTGGAGACATTATCTCTTGAGAGAACATTTTTTAGTGTTCATGGATCACAAAAGTATTAAATACATCTTTACCCAGCATGACCTGAATCTCAGATAGCAAAGGTGGGTTTAATACCTTCAGTCCTTCGACTTTGAGCTTGCTTATACACCTGGTAAAGGTAACGCAGTTGCTGATGCACTGAGTAGGAGGACTTAGATACAGGTAGTGCAGAAGGCCAGTGGTGAGTGGTAGCTTATGGATTTATTCTCTGAGATGCATTTGGAGGTGCACGATAGTCAGGGGAAAACCTATATTTCATACTTAGTTGTGACTTCTACCCTCCTGGATAGAGTGAGGATGAGACAGCTATCAGATTCAGAAGGCCTAGTTCTACAGGAGTCGGTGTCTAGTGAGGACCCTCCTCCTAGTTGGACGATAGAAAATGAAGAGGTACTACATATCCATGGATGAGTGTGGGTTCTAGGGGATATATGCGAGGATTTTATGCGGGAGTTTCATGCTTCAGCTTGGGCAATGCATCCCGGAGTTAACAAAATGTACCGTGACTTGAGACATCAGTATTGGTGGTCGGGTATGAAAAGAGAGGTAGTTGGTTTTGTTACGAGATATTCCACCTGTCAGCAGGTGAAGGCGGAGCATTAGAGACTAGCCGGACTGTTACAATAGTTACCCATTCCGAAGTGGAAATGGGATGATGTCACGATGGACTTCATGACCGGGTTGCTGAGGTCACCTCAAGGCAGTGATGTCATGTGGGTTGTTGTGGACAGACTTATGAATGTATCTCACTTTTTTCCGATCAAGGAGACCTTTAGTGTTGATGAGCTTGGGAAGTTGTATATCCGAGAGGTAGTACGTCATTATGGGGTCCCTAATTCTATCGTTTCAGATAGGTATGCTCATTTTACATCTCGTTTCTGGCATAATTTTCAGAGGGCACTGGGTACACAGGTGCTTCTGAGCACAGCTTACCACCCTCAGACCGATGGCCAGTCAGAGTGTATGATACAGGTGCTTGAGGACATGTTGCATGCATGCATTCTAGACTTTGGGGTATCTTGGGATAAGCACATACCCTTGGTTGAGTTTTCTTACAATAATAGTTTTCAGGAAACTATTGAGATGGCACCTTACGATGCTTTATATGGTAGTCCATGCCGATCACCTTTGTGCTGGTTGGAGGCAGGTGAGGAAGCTTTATTGGGACCACAACTCATACAGGAGACTTCAAAGCAAGTCCAGTTGATATAGAAGAATATGGATACTGCATAGTCTCGTCAGAAATCTTATACTGATCACAGCAGACGACCCTTGGAGTTTGTGGTCAGGGATGAGGTTTTCTTGCGTGTATCACCGAGGTTGGGACACAGGCGGATCAGAAGATAGGGTAAAATTTCACCGAGGTATGTGGGGACGTTTGATATTCTAGAGAGAGCCAAGCCGGTTGCCTATTGGTTTTAGTTACCAAAGAGGTATCGGTCCATGCACGACATCTTCCACATATCTCAGTTGCGCCGTTATCACTCAGACACATCTCGCATTTTTCATCTCGAGGAGGTTTAACTTTAGGTTGATGCATCATTTGAGGAGCATCTAATTCATATTGTTGATAAAAGCATGAAGGTTTTCTGAGGTCGGTCAGTTCCTCTCGTACGGGTGCTATGGCAGCATGGTCGAGTGCAGGACGAAACCTGGGAGCGGGAGATCGACGTACGTGCTCAGTGGCCAAAGTTATTCTCGGTTTTATCTTTACCACCCTTGGAAGGGAAATTCAGGGATGAATTTATTTAAGGGGGGATGTTTGTAAGAACTCGGTTCTTATTTTTGAGGTACGGGTTTCTTCTTTTCCTTTTCAATAAGTGTTTTTTAGAAAACAAGAGAAAGGGGGAAAACCCCAAAATTTGTGGGTACACGCCGTGTACTTTTCCACACGCCGTGTACTTCGGTCATGTGGGGTGAGTATATAGGGCGTGTAGGCCTGTCAGCGATGAAGGGTGTAAAAACTGACTACACGCCATATAATTAGTATATACACGCCATGTAATCAGTAGGCAGGTGAACAGTAAGGTGGTGGGAGTAGCCACCAGCGGAACGACAGTACACACCGTGTACTTAGAAATACATGGCGTGTAACCAAGTCGGCTGATGAACAGTGAGGTGGTGGAAACTGGCTGCCAGAGGAACAGATAAAAAATGGAAAGTACACATTGTTTACTTGAGAGTAAATGCAGTGTTTTTATGTTTTTTTGTTAAAAACAGGCAGTAGCCTCCTCTTTCGACAGAGGAAGCTTAGAACTCGACGGGAGCCACATGAGAGAAGGTCAGAACTTGGAGGAGCTCCCAACCGCACACCAGGACTCCGATTCCTTCGTCGTTGATCTCGTTTGAACCGCGTGGGTGAGTTTTTCTCTCTTCTTGAACCTCTCCTTCCAATTATTTCCCTAAGGTAATTTATTTACATTTTAATGGTCAATCTTCTATCTTATATCTACACCGTTCTTGGTTATTTCAGGAGGTTTCGTTTACGTATATCGATCTGAGGAGATTGAGGTAGGTGGTCTGGTGGTTATTTCCAACTGTTGAGTTGTTTTTATGTATTTTTGTGCTACACACCCATGTTTGGGGTGTCGTATGGATGAGGCCTTGACTATTAAGATACCTAGAATTGCTTAGGTAATTTAATAAACAAGTATAAACTGTTTTTTGGGATCGTTGACTTGATCTAAGGCCACCCCATGGGTGTGTTTCCCTTATTTAGCTGTTTGTCTAGGATACTCATGGGTATTTCGTGATTATAAGCATGTTTTGAGTTTTATTGAGAGGAAATGTATATAAATTGCTAGTTTATGTGTTGGGATCGGCCCGGTTACTTGTTAGCCTGAGGGTGGTGTTTTTCTTAGCCTGAGGGCAGTGTTTTGTTTATCCTGAGGGAAATTTTTCTTATGCATGTGGGTAGTAGCTTTCGTGACTGAGGGAAATATCCCGTATTCCTATGGGCTATATTCATTATGATTGTGGGCAGTCACCTGCGGGTTTTGATTCTGCTTTCCTGAGGGTAAGGACTTGCATGTATGAGGACAACGTTTACTTTGAATATTCACTGTGGTGATTTCTTATGTTGTACCTGCCAAGTTAAAGCACAAGCTTGGAATTGATAAATAATTAATTAAATAGTAATGGAACTGGTAGGATTAGCTGCTTTTGAGTACGTATTAGCTTACTGCATTTCTTTATTGCATACTGTTGTTGCACATTTTTACTAACGGTTGGGCATGGGCCTTTGGTGGTTGCCTACTAGGATTTATTTCTCACACCTTGTTTGGGTCATGTCTTGGGCCCAAATATATTATATTTCTATAGGTGTCGATAAGGGAAAGGGTCCCTATATAGGTACATGATTGTTGCAGAGGAGTAGGAGAGCATGGGATCGAGCTTAGGCTTGCAATGTTGTTGAGTTCCTGTTGCATTGTTGTGGATTTGCTTTATTGTATTTTGTACCTCGTCCTATACTATATTAGATTGCAGTGTATTCTGTTTTGGCTGCCTTATTAGAATTAGTGACATGATGCATCATGATATCTATATTACTTCTAGTTATCTTTTCCTTATGTTGTCTATTTATGGTTTATATTGTCTACTGCTTCCATTTTGGAAGGTTTATTTATTTTATTCTGCTGTGCTACACTTTGACAAATGAGGGCATAGTTTCCCCACTATCATCCCTAGGCCCTTTCTACTAGTCGGTAGCCTCTAGTGTGTGGGGAAATGCGCTTGAGGTCATGTGACCAACCGGGTTTGGGGCACCTGTTGTGTGGCACTCGGATCAGGGACGTTACAAATTATAAATAAACAAAGATTTAGGGAAAATTCATAGAACACCTACCTCATTCTTAGGATGGTCCAATCATCCAGTGTCGATATTTTATTTTATTTGGTTCGAAAGAAATCGAATAAACTAACAAACACCCTAAAAGTAGGGAGAATTAGCTCACATGAAGATAACCCCAAATATGTAAAGTCAAATGACTAAAGGAGAAATATTAATTAAGATCTTACTCGTATGTATCCAACGATACCAATGGAAAGTTATTCTGACACTTAAATGAGGAGATCTCTCCATGATTAAGAGAGGAGAGGAGGAGGAGCTCTATCATCTCTTATTGTGCATGTGGTGGATAATAAAAGGGAGGAGAAGAAATAAAATGAAATAGGGGAAAAGGGTAAATTCACCCCTTTAAATGAAGTGAACGGCTTGGCCACACGGTTGGCCAAACCATGCGCCAATCGTGCATGGGCTACTGGTTATACAAGGGGATCACACAGTTCATGTGCACAGTTTGAGAAACCATTTCCAAACTATGCATTTCTCCTCTGATAAAAACACTGCAATAAATGAATATCCATGTAACTCCTATTGCATGGTTATACCAAACCATGCGAGACCCCTAGCTCTATAGGATCAACCGCATGGTTTCACCTTGTAGGCTGTACAGTTTTAAACAAACTATGCACCCTTACCAGTTCCTCCTAAACTTGAGTTTCTGGGGCCCATGGCTCCCAAAACTCAATGGGACACCTGATACACCTATCGATCCTTAAACCAAGTATAAAAATAACACATTTAAGTGTTCAAACTCTCAGAAGTATGTTTTGAAGCTTTATTTAAATAACATCCCATCCACCAAATGGTAAAATTTTAATTCCCATATAAATTTTACCAGGTCCAAGACATGGGATGTTACGCTCTTCCCATAACTTGACACCTCCTATTATTTTCTAAAACAACATCTTCTTCTTCCCTTTGTTCCAAATCAAGGAATGATTCCCTGAAGGGATATATATGAAATGAGTATCCCAAATTTAAGACCCATTCATGTGTGGGTGCATGGATGGACACATTCAACACCTCTGTAGTTTCATAAACATAATCCACAAAAGGTAATGGTTAGTAGGTTTTATAGTATCGGGGTTTTTTTAAGATTTTTACACTCAGTCCTACTGTTCTCGGGCTTACCAAAGTGGAATAAAATAGTTTTTCTTTCACTAGAATTAGATATAGTCTTAGGTTTTTTATTATTATTTCCTTTATCCTTATTATACTTTTTCTTCTTACCCTTAAACCATTTACAACCACTTATAAAAATACTTTATGTATTTCTATTAACTATAGGTGTAGAATGCAATTATTTAGAGATTCGAACTGACTTAACCTCTTCTAGGGTTAGGGATTCAGGACCATACATCATTGTCTCTATTAGTGTATTATATCCATTATATAAAGAAATTAAAAGAATCATGGATTGATCTTTATCATCAACAATCTCATTTATTTTGGCTAAATCTATCATGTATTTATTGAATTCGTCTAAATGGGATTTCATTGAAACACCAGATTTTATTTAAATGTAAACATTTTATGTTTCTTATAAATTCTACCAACAAGTGAAGTTGTTATATATAATTTCTATAAATTAATCCATATACCAGCATAAGTTGTTTCATAAGAAACTTCTCTAAGCACTTTATCACCTAATAAAATAAGTAGATAGCTATGGGACTTAACAAGAATGTTAGGGGATACATCTTGATAAATAATAGAGGAATATGAAGTTTTATACATAGTAACAATAGGTTTCTTAGGTCCAAATATGGCATTAATTAACCCTTTCTAAACTAGGAAGGATCTCATCTTAATCTGCTATAGATTGAAGTCATTTTCACCATTGAGTTTTTTTATTTCAAACCTAGTTGTTTTCATATTTATCTAAAATATTGAATACTAATTTTTTGCAGACAATGATAAGTGTATGCCCCCAAGAATCATCCAAGATAAGTGGATATACACAACTGTACAATTGGAGTTTTGAATTTAAATAATATATGAGGTTATAATGATTTCAAATTAAAGGAAGAAATGGGAAAAGGTGAATCAAGATGATATTTATGAGAGGATTTAAAAAATAAACCAAATTGAAAATGAAAGAAAATCCAATGATGCTTTGATGCCACTTTGTTGGGGGAAGGTGCACTGTCATAGAACTATTCACATGAAATCAAAAGAACTGTTAGGTGTTTTGTTCACAAAATTGAATTGAAATAGAAATAGAACATTCATGATGCAAGAAATAAGAAAACAGTAAAGATGAACACAAGGATTTGACATGATTTATTCTGGTTTGGACCTATGTGCATAGAAAGAACACCACCCACACACACACATGTTTTATTAAGATCAAAAAAGAAACAGGTATAGTATAAATAAGACTAGAAGAAATAAAAAAAATAAACAAAAAGTTTCAAACAACTTCTATAATAATACATAGAAGAGTGAATAACTTACAAACTCAGACATATTAAAATTTAGTTTGGGGGTCCTGATCGCTTTTTGGTTACATGTGTTGTTTTTTCAATCTCAAAGGAATACAGATAGACTCAAGGTTTCACATACATGACCAATACCTCATTGGATCTTCTTGGTTCATGGAAAAGTTTTACTTATTCATGATGAAGTAAAGTTATCAAAATACTCCACCAAGAGCAATACACTATTAGCATAAACTGAAGACAATAGACTTAGAACTAGGGATTCAAAACCACATAACCTAGCTCCAACATTAGTGTTTCACCAGAGGAGAAAAAAGAGAAATATACAAAGTAGAGGAGAACCAAACTGATTCGTTTACTGAAGAATAGTGCGTATAGGGGTCATCAATCCCACTGACATGTAGTTATACCTAGAAACATCCAAACTAATTAGTAGCCATCATAGAGCCTCACCAAATAGAAATGAAAATGGTGCACATGACTAAAGTTTAATAGGTGGAAGACATAGATCAAATGGGCAAAAAAACTAATCAATGGACAAAAATGAAGCTGTGACAGATCAGTGACTTGGAATCCATGGGGAGGGGTAAAATGGATAGGCTAAAATGTAATGGCCCAATTCAGAGTCCCACACGATAACAGGTCATTCCACCAAATAGGAAGAATCCTAGAAGATAAATTGAGTAGATAAAATAAATTAAAAATAATTTTTCATGCATGTGCACAATAGAAAAATAAATGGAAGAATAATAATTGAGGTAATTCAATATGAAAACACCTAAATTCACAAATATAAAATTGAAATTATAAAAAATAAAATCATTACAACTAAAGACATAATAAAAATAAAGAGAGGTAATAAAAAATGATTTCTGCATAAAATAATGAGAGGGTTTGGAAAGGGTTTTAAATATTTAAAAACATAAAATATAAACCAACAAAAAAACACTTTATAAACTATACCTTTTTAAAAATTACAAAACTGATATGAGATTTTATAAAATTCACCCCTTTATGAAATTTCTCAAAAATACAATTATTAAGAAATGTAAATATAAGCAGTTTGAAAATGGAGATACCCCCCTTAACAAATGAAAATTAAGGTAATTTAAAAAAACAAAAAAAACTAACATGCCAAGCTCAAATTTAAGTTTCTCAAATTGAGAAAAGTCTAAAGGCTTAGTAAAGATGTGTGAAAGATGATTCTCAGTAGGGATAAATTCTAAATCTATATCACCCTTATTCACATAATCTCTAATAAAATGAAAACTAAGATTAATACGATTTTTTCTATAATATTGTAAATGGTTTTTAGAAATGGAAATTTTGAATGTGTTATCATAATAAATAGTCAATTTATCAAGATAAAGACCAAAATCATATAAATTTTTCTTAATCCAAAAACTTTGAGCATAGCAACTATCATCAGAGATATGCTCAGCTTCTATAGTAGATAGAGAAACAGATAATTACTTCTTAGAAGACCAAGAAATTAAAAATTTTCCAAGAAAATGAAACATACTTTATGTGTTTTTTCAATTATACAACCTCAAAAATTAGATTCAAAATAATATATTAAATCAAAACAGTTGTATTTAGGATAAATCAAACCATATTTAATAGTTCATTTAACATACCTAATTATTTTATTCATAGATTTAATAAGAACCACTTTAAGATCAAATTTAAATCTTTCACATAAACAACCACTAAACATGATATTGGGTCTAGATGTAATTAAATAAATAAATATGCCTATCATGGATCTATAATCTTTTCTATCAAAAACTTTAATAGATGTATCAATATTTAATTTACAATTAGTAATCATATGATTTTTCATAGACTTATAGTAATCAGTACCAAACCTTATAAACAACTCTTTAGCATACTTATATGGATTAAAAACGATCTCATGTCTTCTTTGAGAATTTAAAGTCTGAGAAAGAACTTTAATTCTCCCATTAAGATCATATAAAACTTAGATGACATCAAAGTAGAAAAATCATTACAAATCAATTCACTATTTTAATAAAAAACATTATCATCACCATAAATTTTCACAATTAAAATATTATTAGAAATTATTTTAATAAAAAATATAGTATCAACACTATATTTATTGAAACCATTATTTAGTAGAAATAAATAATTTTTTTCATACCATGAATGAGGTGATTATTTGAGATCATGAAAATCTATAGATAATTTAAAATCATGATTAGGAAATTTTTTATTTTCAAAACTAGGGTGTTGAGAAAAATAAACTTCTTCAGTTATAAAACCATTTAATAAATTACTTTTTACATCCATTTGATAAAAATTAGAACTTTGAAAACAAGAAAATCCAACAAGATTCTAATAACCTCTAACCTAGAAGTATGTGAAAATGAATCTTCAAAGCCTATACCTTCTTCTTGAGAGTATTCTTAGGAAACATGTCTTGTTTTATTTTTGATAATCTATCTATATTCATCCATATTGTTTCTAAAAATCCATTTAGTGTTCCAATTTCCTTTTTATTGATAGTAAATTCTACTAAAGACCAAAAATTATTTTTAAAAAACTAATTAGTCTCATTTTTCATATCAATAATCCAGTTTCCATAATTTAAAGAATCAGAAACATTATTATGAACATGATTAGAAATGAAAGAAAAATTTTCACCTAAAATTAAAAAAGAATTTTTAGTTTTAATACCTGAATCAATATTACTAATAAATTTATCAATAGGATGATATTTATGAATCTTCCATGTTCCAAGATCAATTAAAGAAGGATTATACTCCCCCTTAATAGATTCATCATTATCTTGATGTTTTTCTTTATCAAAATTAAAATCTATAAACTCGTCATCAAAAACATTAGAATTATAATTTAATTTTACATTATATTCATCAAACATAACATGAAAATATTCTTTAATAACTATATTTATTTTGTTATAAAATCTATAAGATTTACTATTATTATAATAATAAATAAAAATACCTTCATCACTTTTAGCATCAAATTTATATAAATTATCCTTCAAATTCAAAATAAAAAATATTACAACTGAAAACTATGAAATAACCGGCTTTAGTATTTTTACCTTTAAATAATTCTTAATCAATTTTCTTTGACAAAGGTCTAACAATAATTCTTTTTGAAATATAAAAAACAAAAAAATGGCTTCATCCCAAAAATATCTAGGAAAATTATATTCACTTAACATAGTTTTGTAAATTTCAATAAGATTTATATTTTTCTATTCTACAACATCATTCTATTATGGTGTTCTAGAAGCAGAAAAAATCGAAAAATAACCGTTCTTTTTACAAAAAAATCAAATTCTAAATTATGAAATTCACCTCATTTATCATTATGAATTGAAATAATCATATAGATATTTTCATTTTGAACTAAATTTCAAAAATAAATAAATCTAGATAAAGTATCATTTTTATGTGCAAGAAAGTAAACCCATGTAAATCTAATATAATCATCAATAATAAATAAAGTATATTTCTTTTTTCTAAGTCTATAAATCTGAGTATTCCCAAATAGATCAATATGTTCTAAATGTAAAGGTATATTAGTACTTTTCTGATTGATAGGTCTGAAAGAAACTTTACTTTGTTTCCCTTTCATGAAAGCATAACAAACATGAAGTTGTTATTTTTTCAAGGTAGGTAATTGTAGAAAATTTTCATGATTAGAGAGCTTATATAACATTCTGAAATTAACATAAACTAATTATCAATTCCAAATAATTATATCATTATATATACACCATTCAAACACTTAACATATAGAATAGTTAGTTCAAAAAAATCAATAATATAAATATTTTCCTTTCGATTGAAATAAAATAATAATGAATCGTCTTTAAAAACTAAACACTTATCATTTTGAAATTTAACTTTAATTTCATCATCACAAAATTAATATATAATAATTAAAATATTTTTTAATCATTCAACATATAAAACTTTTAAAATAAAAGTAGAATTATAAATACCAAGTTTACCAAAATCATTTACTTTTCCTTTAGAATTATATTCCAATGTAACAGGGCCTCCATCAAATTTTTTGTAAGTGGTAAGCATTAATGGGTCTCTGGTCATATTCCTAGAGCATCCACTATCCATGTACCAAATATTATTCTTGATAAATCCAAGTAATTTTTTCTAAAAAAATCAATTACTTGAAAATTTTGGTACCCAAGCTACTTTGGGTCCAATTAGATTAGTAAAATAATTTTTAGGTACCCACACAGAATTTAAAAAAATATTTTATAGTACTCTAGATAAAAAAGATTTAGAAATATGAGTCTTTATAAATCCCAAAGACTATTTGAATATAAGAGAACAATCATTTGTATAGTGACCTTTCATGTCCCAATTAAAACAAGTAACAGAAGAAGTACAACCATTTTTACTTTTAACAAAATGATTTTAATACATTTGAGGTAATCTAATGTAAAATCCAATAACATATTTATTTTTATTTATTTTATTAAAATACACCATTTTATGACATTTTTCATGGCCTTGAATAAAATCAGACAAAATTTTCTTAAGACTTTCATCTTTCTTTTTCAATTTTTCATTCAAATATTGAGTATATTTCAAATTAACATAAACTGTAGAATGATAAGCATAAGAAGTATTCATTAGTTTTCCATTATCTTGTAAAAGTACTTTATTTTCATAAACATTTTATTCATTATTTTCCTTAAGCTTATTATATAAATCATCATCTTTGAAAACATCTTTTCTCAATCTTTCAATTTCTTTATTTAACTCAAAAACATTCAGATTTTCAAAATCATAGTCAGAATTAGAACATCCAAAATAAAATCCTAAATCACTAACCTCGTTTAGTGAATCCATGATGCAAAAGTTAGTATATTCTTTCTCATTTTTATATTGTTCATTATAATCGGATTTTTCGGTACAACTCCAACTAGTTTTCAATTTCTTTTATCCTTATTTTTTTATTTGTCTTTATTCTTTAATTTTGGATAGTCATTATTGATATTCTCTTTCTTTATACACTCAAAGAAAGTAATATCTAAATTATTATAATTTGTACTACCTTTATTATCTCCCTCACATTTTTCCTTTTGAGGTTTTCTTCTAAATTGGTTCTTGAATCCTTTATTTTTCATTTGTTTGTAGACTCCTTACACAATCTAAATCATATCTTCTTTTTCACTATCATATAAATCAAGATTAGAAAAGTTTTTAGATCATAGATTTAAATGATACACATTTTCTTTTTGTTGTATCCTCTTTGGTTATGTTCATCAATTTCAATTCATACTAAAGCAGTGATCAAATCAATTCATCAAGAGTATACTCTTTGAAGTTCTTGACTTCATAAATGGATAACTTCTTTGAATTCTATTTCTTCAAAAGTTCTTGTAGGAATCGTTCAATAAGTATAGGATTTTCCAAATCTTCTCCAAGGGAATTCATTCCATTCACAATTCTTGTGAATTGGTGGAACATTTGATTCATAGTTTCGTCTCTACCCATCTTTTAGTCTTAAAACTCATATTGAAGCATGCCAATCTTAGTTCGAATTAATTTTTCTAAGCCAAGGTGAGTAGATTGTATAATCTTAAAAATCTCATGGGTTTTCTTATAAGATAACACATGACTAAACACACTTCTATTAATAGCACAATATAAAATATTCATAACTTTATAATTTAAAACATATCATGCATCATCGTTTCCTATAATATTATTTGGGTCATCTTCTAGAAGTGTGTATGATTTTTCCATGATCAACCAGTGTTTTATGATTAATTGTTTGAAGTATATCTCACTACTATAAAATAGGCATTTAACAGCGCTGATAAAGGGTATCATTTATCAACGCTTTTTTTTAGCACTGATAAAGGGTAACCTTTATCATCACTTTATTTTTAGCACTGATAAAGGGTACCCTTTATTAGCACTATATTTTTAGCACTCATAAAGGAATATTTTATCATCACTTTTTTAGTGCTAATAAATGTCCTAATAAATAAAATGAAATGATTAAATAAATAAATAAATAAATAATGAGTTTGTTAAAAATAATATTAAAAAATTTATTAATTAAATAATTGTTGATAAAAATTAATAAATTGATTATATTGTATATAAATTATAAATACTAATAAATAGTATATATTAAATATATAGATATATGAAAAATGAAAATTTAAAAAAATAAAATTAAAAATAAGTAAATTGAGAAAAATATTAAACATTTTATTAATTAGATGATTATTAATAATGTTAATAAATAGTATATATTAAATATATAGATATATATTAATGTATATAAATATGATTTATATATTATAAAATATTATTTAACCTTTACATTAAATGGTAATATATTTAGTGAATAATGGTTTATAATTAAAAATTAATATGAATTAAAAATATTGACTAATTGCATCGAGTAATGGACATAATTGAATATTGTTTTATTTTTTAATTTATAAAATAGATCAAATGTATCATATTTATTTCACATATATGTATTATATATATATGCACACACACAAATATTTTTTAGAATTTAATCAATTTATATTATTTATTTTATATATATTTATTTACTATGTTTTAATATTTTCAATATGTATTCATCTTTATTTCAATATATATCTATTTTTGTAATGATTTATATTAATCAAACTTATCCAAATTTTCAATATATTGTACTCATTTTTAATTAATCAATTTTACTCATTTTTAACATGCATGAACTTAAGATTAAATATTCATTAATAATTTTAAAAATACATTTTTTAAAAAAATATTTATAAATAAATATATTTATAAATGTATATTTATTATTTTTATAAATTTATAATTATAAATAAATAAATAATATTTTTTTAAAAATTATTTATATAATTATAAATAAATAATTATAAATTTATAATAAATTTATTTAAATGATGAATATATTTACTATGTTTATATATATATAATTATATAAATATATATCATGATATAAATATTATTTTTTAAAAGTATTTATATAATTATATATTCAAAGAATTATAAAATTATTATTTTATAAAAAGTATTATTATATGTATTATAATTATATTTACTAATTATACTTTTTTAAAAGTATTATTTTTTAAATAAAAGTATTGTAAGTATTTATCATTTCTTTTTTAGCACTGATAAACATAGAGATTTATCAGCACTTCTTTAGTGCTGATAAATCTCTATCTTTATCAGTGTTAAATAAAGTGCTGATAAAGATTCATTTTATCAGTGCTTATTAACTTAGCACTGATAAAAGGTATCATTATCATCGCTTTTTTTGAAGCACTGATAAAAGTGTCATGATCTATTTTAAGAACCCTAACCATTGCAAACCAGTTCACGATATCTGAAGCTCTCCGCAGAAGCAACCTCCTGTCAGCACTCCTTGTTGTCGAATCCAAGCTCGAGTCTTTGCCAAAATCAAGGCTCCAACTATTCCAAGGCTCAAATCTAAGTCTCGAGCAATTCAAGGGTTGAATGTAACCATGGTTCGAATGAAAACAAAGTTTTTTTATATCTCTAATTTACCTCAGTTATCCACTGAACCTTCTCATCCCACATTCGTGTATCCCAACAAGTCTAGTTGTACTATCCTATAATAAAACAAACCAAAATTCATTTTTTTAGATATATTGAAGTATCATCTTCCCCGATATCATGTGGGTCTCTTTGGGACAAAATTGGTATTATTAGACTTGAAATATGTCAAACCCAATGTTGGGTCATGTTGTTGTGAGGTATAATAGGCTCTCAATACCTATATTTCATGACATCTACCTTTTGAAATCATTAACTTTTGAAAAATTCATCCATATAGCAGTCGGTGTTGTCATTGGTTTTGAATATTACATTGAAAATCACTTGGATGATGAAATATCTAATATCATTAGGGTCTTATATTATGTCATGCAATAATTGGAACTAAGAGAGTTGAGTGAGGAGTAACTGAAATATAGGGTTATCCACTTTTATTTGAAAAGTAATTCCCGAAGTTGTTTCCAAAAAATATATGATTAAATATCTGATAGTATATGGGAACAACTATATAATGATTTTTTCATTAATTTTTTTCCTATGATAATGAATAGTGAAATATGGTGTAAAATTAATGGATTTATTTAGGATAACTATGAACTATTTCATAAGGCTTGGGATAGATTTAGGGTTCATTTATGAAATGTAACAAACAAATGATTCTGATGAATATGTAAATTCGGGTGAGAAAAAACATTATATATGTTTTCTTTGTTGTCTTATTTATTTAACTACTTCTTGAAAAAATATAATTTTTTCAGTTTTTATTTTTGAAATATTTCAATTTGAATTTAAATAATATGACTTAAATGATATAAAAATAAAATTAAAAGGGGTTTAATGTTTTCTAATCTTTAGACTATATTATACAGGAAAATCTGATTTTGAGATAAAATGTAATTGATATTTTGATTTTGGTTGTTGAAATATAGTGAAAAAATAAACAATTGGAATGATTCGTTTTCTAGGAAAAACCTCAGCATCATAGTGTTTTAAGAAACAAAATATTGTTTCATTACATGGTGCAGAAGAATAGTACATTGTTGATAGAATTTATTGTTCTCAATCCTTTAGTATTGTTCAAAAAATTTCTAAATTTGATATTTTCTTTGAAAATTAACTTATTTAATGAGAAAAGTTTTATATTGTTTAAATTTTAAAGAATATTTTAAATCATTCAAGAATAAACCTTATACCACTAGATTTAACTTGTTTCTATAAAATAAAATATTAACATTGATTTATGTAAATTTAATAAATAAGTTTTGATAGAATCTATTTTGTTGAAATAAAAATTATTCTTCATGGATAAAATCATTACACCTTTAGAATCCCACTTCAACTCAACTTTATTACTTTGGATTTAATAATCTAATGACATGTTATGTTCACTGTGGATTCTTAATTATATTGTATTTTATGGTTTACTAACATAAACTTAAATCTATTTTTTATATCCTTAAGTGGTAATATAATGCCCTATAGATGTGACCATCTCAATTACATGACCTAAAAAATGTTTCATTACAATACATTACCATGACCTTTTATGCTAAGAGTTTTATAGAATTAGGAAAAAAAATTAACTAAAAAACTCATGTATTTTTAAACTAATGGACATTTTTTGGAACAATATATGCAACAACTTGATCCATAAGAAGCATTCATTTTTCTTATTTGGATCAAGATCCTCATGCATATATTTAATCCAATTATCATCCTTGTCATCCTCTCTAAATTATTTAGGCAGTACTTGGGAAAAATGAGTTTTTTTTAGATTCTTACTCCTTTGAGTATTCACCAAAACTTTCTAATCACCAATTACATTTTATTCATTGATTTAATCCTTTCTTTTATTTCTTATAGTTGATAAAAATATATCCATTTTTAAATTATAACCCACTCATTAATATTTCTTAAAAATCACTTCATTTCTTTCATTACATGTATAATAAACACTATGTATGTTTTACTTTAATCCATCTAAAAACATATCATTCTTTAACATTGTCTTTTGGTTCCACCCTTATTTTCTCTGCATCCTCTTCACTCATTGATTGATTGTTTGGCTAGATCTATTTGTTCTTTTTCATCATCATTATTACTTTATCTTTGGTATATCCTTGTGGTCAACAATGTTTTCACAGTAAAATAATTATCCATAGAATTGATGTATTGTTTCATATTTATGTTTAATTTATTTCTTTTCATTATTACTCATATAATAATTATTTTCTTATAAAATTGTATTATTTTTTTCAAGTTGGGGTGGTTTTTTTTAAGCTACTCATGATCGTGATGGATTAGAATTTGATCCTGCAGCCGAGATAATGACAATAAGAAAATGTGTCAAGAATTCATACAACCATCAAGAAAAGGTGAATTCCTACTACTTATTTAATTAATTTTTTCATCGTTTTATATACTATTTGTAAGTTAATTTCCTTATCATTTTTATCAAATAATTATTTAGTTTTTTTCAAATATATTTTGGGAAGTCATATTTTTCTTTCAACTATCTACAACAAGCCATAAAATAGATAAAATGATTCTTTCTACCAATGTAACCACATTTTTCATATTCATTGTCTTTTTTGTTGAGATTTCAACACTGTATATTGATTCAATGTTCTTAGCTAAAAAAATTTCTCTTTTTTGAAAACCATGAGACTATAGGAAGCTCATGTTCCCATTTTGGTGACTTATCATGATATAATGGGCACATAAGCTTCTTCTGCTCTTCTAGTTTTCAAAAATTAGAAAAAAAATATACTAAGAACATCGAGTCAATATGCAGTGTTGGAAGTTCTACATAGAAATACAATGGAAACATTGTTACATTGGAAGTTAGGATTTTTTTTTTTTGAGACTTTGGGACGTGTAAGAATCAACCATACCTTAATCTGACACATGGTGTGATGGCTATGACTCCAAGTGATTCTTTTTATTTAAAACTGGCATGAATTTTAGTAAAAAAGGACAACTAACATACTCACAACCAAGAAATTATATTCTGGTTATTTTGATACTTTAGATAAATGTTCCATAAGTCATTTAGGATGTTTAGGAATCGACCACACTTTAATCCTATGCATAGTGTGACTATTATGGCTCAATGTGTTCATTATTAGTTTAAAATTGATAGTTTAGTTTAAAAAATGTAACTCACTAAAAACAAATAAAACATTCTTGAATTTTATTGATAATTTAGAAAATCAATTCATAAGTCATTTTTGACATGTAGGAATCAATCTCACATACACAATGTGATCATTATAGGTCAAAGTGCGTGTTTCTAGTTTAAAATGACATTTTAGTAAAAAAACAAGTGACTTACTCAAAACTAGTAAAATTCATTCTGATTGTTTTGATACTTTATTAAAATGATTCATAAGTCATTTGAGATGTGTAGGAATCATCTTCACCTCAATCTGACGAACAGTGTGACCGGTATGACTCCAAGTGCGCCTTTTTATTTAAAAATAACATCAATTTTAATAAAAAGGACAACTAACCTGCTCAAAACAAAGAAAACACATTCATACTGTTTTGATACTTTAGAAAAATTATTCATAAGCTATTTGGGATGTGTAGGAATTAGTCGCACCTCAATACGACGCATTGTGTGACCGATATGACTCCAAGTACATCTTTTTATTTAAAATTGACATCAATTTTAATAAAAAGGAAAACTAACCTACTCAAAACTGAGAAAAAACATTCATATTATTTTTATGCTTTAGTTAAACAATCCATAAGTCATTTTTTATGTCTAGTAATTAGATGCACCTCAATTTGATACGTAATGTTCCCAGTATGACTCAATGTATTTGTTATTAGTTTAAAATCGACAGTTTAGTTCAAAAAATATCACTCACTGAAAACCAAGAAAATGTGCTCAGATTTTGTTGATAATTTATTAAATTGATTCATAAGTCATTTTTGACATATAGTAATTGGTCTCATATCAAACTGATACAAGATATGATCGGTATGAGTCAAAGTGTGTGTTTCTAGTTTAAAATGACATTTTAGTAAAAAAGAAAAGTGACATACTCAAAACTGGGTAAACACATTTTTATTATTTTGATACTTTATAAAAATGATACATAATCCATCTAGGACATGTAAGAATGATCTATAACTCAATCCAACACATGGTGTGACCGATATGACTTCAAGTGCGTCTTTTTATTTAAAATTGACATCAATTTTAGTAAAAAGGAAAACTCACCTACTCAAAAATGAGAAAATACATTTGTATTGTTTTGATACTCTAGGAAAATGATCCATAATTCATTTTTGATGTTTATGAATCATCCTCATCTCAATCTGATACATGATGTGTTTGGTATGACTCAATGTGTCCGTTATCAGTTTAAAATGAACATTTTATTTCAAAAAAGTGTTACTCACTGGAAACTGAGAAAACAGAATCCAATTGTATTTATAATTTTCATGATTCATTTTTGACATATAGAAATTGGTATCACATCAAACCACCACACAATGTGACTGGTATGAGTTAAAGTGCGTGTTTCTAGTTTAAAATGACATTTTTGTAAAAAAGATAAGTGATGTACTCAAAACTGATCAAAAACATTTGGATTATTTTAATACTTTAGGAAAATGATCCATAAGTCATTTGAGATGTGTAAGAATCATACACACCTCATTATGATGCACAGTGTAACTGGTATGAATCCAAGTGTGTTTCTTCAATATATAAGTTTCATTTTAGTTTAAAATGCACATCACATCACCAAAACTGAGAAAACGATCCTAGATTGTTTTTCTCTTCATTTAAATTCTATATTCATACTTGATTTTTTTGATTTTTTAGTGTTTTTTGTGCTTTTATGTGCTATTATAACACACTACACTGGTGTTGCAGTGTACTGTAACAGAACGTTATAGTATTCCCCTTTATTAGCACTGATAAAAGACTTGGGCTTTTAATCTCGGTTCAGTAGTTAGTGCTTCTCTAGCACTGATAAAGGACATTTTTAGCACTATTAAAGGTTTATTTTGTATTAGTTCCTCCATTATAGATATCCAGTATCCATAATCATTACCATCAAAATTAGGTGTCTTATGAGAAACCCAAACATTATTTTCATTTATTACTACCATCTTAAAGATATTGTCCTTAGACTATGAGGCATAGAAATAGGTTAACATAATAAAATATAAACAACATACTCTATAGAAAGATTGGTTAAATTCTAAAAGGAATAAGCACTGGTTCCAATTGTTAGGTATCAAGAAAATAAATAATAGAGATAAATTATCCTTAAGCAATGTATAGGCTCTGATACCAATTATTAGGTCCCAAAGGGTAATAATAGATGATCTAAAGGGGAGTGAATAGACCTGATTAAAAAATTGTTAAAGAAATAGATTAATTATGTAAATTAATTATGAGAGTTAATTTATAGTGAAAATAAAATAATGAACACAAGGATGTTTGTTATAGTAGTTCGGTTTAAAGTAAAACTAGTATAATTTATACCTCTCTACTAGATGATAGATTCATTGTAAACTAATTTTATTTTTGAAGGGGAATCATAACCCGATTAAAAAATCCTTTTCTATAAAGTGGAGGTATAACCATATTGACCCACTGACTTTTGTATGGGGAGTAACAACCCAAATACAACACTGAATTTAGTAAGTGGGATTCACAACTCAAACAGTCCCGACTTTATAATTTGGAATTCACAACCTAAAGAAAGATATGAAGAATGATTTTGAATTTAAAAGAATAAATAGAAATTGAAATCATATGTGAGAGATGAGAAGAAGTGTTACAGACTTAAGAAACCAGGAATGAAATAGATTGAAGAAGAAAATTGAATAAAGAACATGCATTGGTTCTTGTATAGTGTTTCAGAATGTATCGTTAAGGTAGTAAAAGTCAAAGAAGATTAGGTTCACTCCTTGATATATCGTCCAATATATGAAAACTTAATTTCATAGGATATGGTTTGTACAACTCTAAAAATTTCAGCATAAATCGGTTTTGATTCTCAAAATTCTATGTTCTTGCAAGTGTCATGTGTATCCTTTGAAAGCATCTCAAAGGAATTAAATAAAATATGTAAAATACTAATAAACCAATCTCCAACCAGGTAAAACATTTCAGATTTAAATCACACAATTATCCAGGAGTGAGAAAATTATCATCTAGAATGATTGTAACAAAAAAAATTAGAATTCAAAAATTAAAGACTAATTTAAACTAATTTAAATTACCCATTAAAATTTTCAAAAAGACTTCATAATAATATTTCAAGGTAATCCCATGAATTTCGTAAGATAATTTGGTTGTTCAAATTCAAACTTTAAAATAATTTCAAATTACATGCAGTGTGCAATTATTCAAAACTTAAATACATTGCATTAAATACCAAAAATAATTTTTAATAAGTTGGTTGAAACTAAATATTAATTTAGAAAATAATAAGACCAAGAAATCAATTAAAATTTAAATATTAGAAATATGTGTTATAAATGTATGCAAGAATAAAGTGAAAATTAATGCATATTTTAAAACTGGTTAATATAATTTAAAAGCACTTTGAATGAATTTCATATAATATATATGAAATTTCTAAATTAATAAAACAATTAAAATAATTAGTATAATCATATAGTTAATGATTTTATAAAAATATAAAAAATAGATCTTATTTAAAATTTAAATTTTAGAAAAAATAATTAAAGAAAATAATTGACCATGCACACCAAATGTACTTGTGGTCGGTATACTTACCACATCATGTGGTTGGTTCAAGTTTTATTTTGGTCAGTATAGTGACCTTGAGAAAAAATATATCATGTGCTCACTATACATACCATACAAACAAGGTATGGTCACTTAAAAAATAACTTGTAGTGGGTAGATATAACATGCGGTAGGTATACTGACCATGCTAAAACTTTAAAAAATTAATCCATGCAGTAACTTAAAATACCTGTATGGTCACTTTGTATTAACACACATTAGGTGCACAATGTGTCTCAATAGATTCATATTGGTCATGTAGTAGGTACTCCCTCATGCGGTAACTTCAAGTGTTTCTCACGTTAGGTTGCAATACTTCATAGTAAGTATATATACTACCCACATAAACCTAACTCACTCTCACAATAAGTACATATGGTAGTTAAATCCATTGGGTGTCATCGAACCAACCAAGATAATGTCGTCATTCAATGAAGCAGGTGTGTTGTGCATGTGTTGATGGTGTCTAGGTGATGCCATGAACGAATTTGATCAATAAGCTATAGAATATTTGATATTGTCGAGCGATGGTGTTGGATGAAGAGACAGAAGAACTGTTGTATGAAAGCAAACTTTCATCACTGAATCTCATGCATATTCGGAAGATGTTTCCATAGAAATGACACTATTGTGGAAACAAAAATATAGAGTGGTCGAAGCTAGGTGTTATGTTAGTGTGCCAAGGCTTTGTGCAGTGAAGAAGAATGGGGTGGTTTTGAATCTTGAATGTGTCATATGATGGTAAGATCATGTGGTAACTATAAAACCATCATGAAATCACTACCACATGTGGTAAATTCATCAAAATAAGTCATGTTTGGTATATTTAGGACACACAATAGGTAGATAGAAAACACATTATAGGTATGAGAGGGTTTCATAGTAGGTATGACAACACAAGTTTGGATTATTTTTTATCCTATCTAAACATCAGAATTAGAAAAAGGTCCATAATACATAAATATAGATAATTTTATATCTTTCCAAAAATCAAATAACTCTTAAATCTAACAACTATAGTGTAAGATATTATCAAAAAACTATGAAATATATAAACTAAAACTTTGGAAAAATACTGAAGAAGTTATAGATATTTAGAAAATTTTTAAGGTATCTAAATTCCCTTTTCATACTTTCATGTAGTTTAATTAAATGTAGAAAAACTTATTATATTTACATCATAGAAAACTCTATGTGATTCCAATTTATATCTCCAGATTTATCAAATAAATATAGGGGAAATTGAATTCTATAATTTTTAGAATTCTAGAACTATATAAGAGACTTCTAGAAAATTTTAGACCACTTAAACAACAAATTCAGACGTCCACTTTGTTTAATTAAATGTCAAAAAATTGTATTGGATATCCTATAGAATAATTCGCATGAAAATTTGAGCTATATAACTCAAGTTATAATATAATAACTAAATAAAACTTTAAACACTATAAACTGAAAATTATAAATACAACTAAATACATATAGCATGTTTGGACCAAAATGCGGGAATTCTTGAGATTGATTTAGACTTTATTGTGATTGAATAAAAGTTAGATAAATTTATTATATTTTATATGAAATAGGAATTATAATAATCCAATCACTATAACTCAATATATAATAAAAATACAGAGAGGTAATAAAAAACTGATTTTCATATAAAATAATGAGAGGGTTTGGGAAGGGTTTATAATATTAAAAAACATAAAATATAAACCAAGAAAAACAAACTCACAACATGAAATTTCTAATTCATGATTTCCATTGGTTTTTTCAATGGCATTGGTTTTCATTTATAGGATTTTTTGATCATGTGTTGATTTTTGTTTGATTCTTCTAGATCTATTGAGCGATCCTCTTCTAAAGGCTAAACCTCATGTTAGTTGTAGTGCAATGTGTGAGGTTCTTGATGTAAGTGTGGTATAACCTATCAGCTAACTCTTTTCCTTTATGTAACATGATTATAATATGTTGGAATCAATTATAGGTCCTCCATGTGTTTTTATGTGTTCCTTCCAGTGTTAGTGAATCCCATTACGGGTGGTTTATGACCTGAGTTTGAGGTTGGTGGTTTCATATCTAGCCTATATTATGTGAACCATTTATTGCTCTTATTTTGTTAAAAAAATTTCTAAATTAAATGGAATTATCTACTTCTTTATGTGTTTGAAATGGTTTTTTGAGAAAAAGATGGTTTTCCCCTCATTTTGGTAAAAGAAAATGATTTTCAAAACATTGTGAAATGGATTGTGAAGTGGGTTTTCAAGTAGGTTTTTATGTAAAAAGGGTGTTTGAAATTTTATTATGAAATGTGTAATCCCCTTGAAATGGTTTTTTATGTAGCACATGGGAGCCTTGGGTACTTAGGTAGGAGGTGCAGTATTGGGGATCATTTATTATATTGTTAGGAATGTTCACTTTTTAGGCTGCTCTTTCGCTCTTACATCGAGATGCATTTGAATCTAGGACTTGACTTTACATCATAATAGGGTTCACTTTCTAGGGTGTTCCTCTATTCCCTAGACCTTAATGCATGGGTACTTGGGACTTATAGTGCATACTATTCATGAATGATGTACATGTGTCCTAGCTAATTGGACCATGAGTTATCTATGGCCTGTTTATCCTTTGTGTGTTAGATTTATACTGATTTGACTTGATATACCTATTTTTGATGAAATATAAATGGATTTCTAGATTTATGATTTGAAAATTCTTTACCTATATTTGTTTTATAACTATGGAAAAGGGGGAATTGTTACTGTGCTTTTGATATAAAATTTCTTTAATGATTATCAAGCCATGTTTTATAAATTGGTCATATGAGATTGTTGTATAGAGACATGATATATAACACTTGGGTGGGATCCAACTAAGCCTATTTAACTCACACCCTACACACCCCTTCAGCGATGTGTAGACCTAGTATTGTCTTTTGATGCAGGAAAAGCAAGGCATCGTAGTGAGGCAGTGAGGTTTATGTCAGCTGGGTATGGATAACTGGTGGTGAGATGGTGGGGCATTGCCCACATTATCACATGGATTAGTTGGTTTTTTTCATTTGTCCTTTTTGTTGTTAGACTTATACCATGGAGTTTTGTTTAGCTTCTTTTGAGTCTTATCACTACTATTGGATTTAATTATTTATGGAATATATATTTCTATTAGTTTCTTTTTGATGTGTGTATGTTCCATGTATCTTGTTTCAGGTTGGGAAAAAACATTTCCTCTATTTTTTTTTGATGCATGAGTGCTAATCATCATCCCATGGGGATTGGTAACATCCTTTAGGTATGTGGAAGATCGGTTCGGGTCCCAATTTTTTAGGTTATCCCTGGTCAGTTTGTTATAGTGGGTGACACAGGCCTCGATAGGCCTTGGTGAAGTTGTTGGCCCTTAGAATTATGGTGTGAAATCATCAAATATGTTATGTGGTCCCTTTAAATTAACATTTAGTCTCACCTTGTTTTCAAGTGTATGCATGGTGAAGTCAATCCATCTTTACCATGCTTTGATCATTTTTAAATTAATTGTTTAAGGTTGAGGTTACCTTGGTTAAATGTTTTATTTTACATGCCTTAGACATTTAGAAATGGTAGTTTCAATTGGAGTACTTAATGGAAAAATAACCTTGAAATGTATTTATGATCTTAAATGGATAAGTTTTGTTTTAAATGGGTTAAGAGGAAACTTTTTTTGAATCAAAGGTTTTGAAATGGAGTTTCTTAACCATTGATAATGGTGAATGGTTTTTACCTCTTTGGGCCTAATGGAACATTGCATCAAGTTAAGTGATAAATGTATGAATATGGGACACCTTGGATTAAAAATTTTAATTTGGTAATTAGTTTTTAATAATGGTTATATTCCTTGGTAAATTAAATGGTTTAATTGTGAATCATAAATTGAATTTAGTAAATCACTTTGTTAATGGGAATTGGACCCTTTGTGTGGTAAAGCCTAAGGTAACTAAAGTTGGATTTCATGTTTATGAAATGGCTTGGTTTTTTCAAATGGGAATTTTGTTTTACAATTAGTAATGGGTATTAAAATTTAATACGGATCGTAATGGGTTTGATAAAATTGAACCATTGAATTGTGAGGTGTGGATTTCAGTGATGCCCTATAAAGTGAAGTGATGTTTCAAATTATATAATGAAGAAATTGGTAAAGTAATTTAGGTGGTTAATGAAAAGGGAATTTCAGTATGAGTGCTCAGATTCCATATAACATATGATACTTGGGAATGTTGGGATGAGCGCCCAGATTCCATGGAAGTGACAAAGACTTTGGAAGTCCAGAAGGAGTTCCAAGACCCCATATAACACTTTATGCTTGGGAATGTTGAGATGAGTGCTCGAATTCCATTGAATGCTAGAATGAGTGTCTGGATTCCATGTGATGACTAATGATTAGGGAATTTTGGGATGAGGGCTCAGATTCCATTGGAATGCCAGGATGAGCATCTGGATTCCTTAAGATACTTGATAACTGGGGAATGCTGGGATGAGAGGTCAAATTCCATGAGAATGTTGGGGTGAGAGTTCAGATTCCATGAGAATGTCAGGATGAGCATCTGGATTCCATATGATGATTGATGAATTGGAATGTTGGGATGAGCACTCAGATTCCGTATGATAGTGTTGGGTCAGAAGTGAATCAACTGATGATAAAATATCAATTGTGACAAATAAATTGTGAGAATCACTAATGAAAACAGAGTGCATAAATAAGAGTAGGAAAAATAAATAGGGACACATAAATTTAACGTTAAAAAACCCTCCAATGTGGAGGATTAAAAAACCATAGGGAAACTATGAGGAAACCCACTATGAATCAGATAGTACACTAAATCCAAGTAGAATCACGAACTTGAATTATAAATATAGTGTAGAAAAACTATGTGAAATTCACACCATGATACCCCTCTATCACCTCTCTAATAATCGTCTTGTGACAATACATCACCCTTCGAAGATCAAAACTAAACATGTGGTGTCATTGTAGAACCTCATTTCAAAATCTGATATGTCATTGCTCACTATTGGCCATGCCCCAAAATTCTCACCCATGTATCTGTTGCACACTGCCTGATTTTTCCTCTCTCTATACAGCACCCCTATTGATCCCTTTTATAAGCAAAGGAAACCCTTAAATTCATGTGATGTGAAGAATCCTTTCAAAATATTCAAAAGAGAAATAATTATAATATCTTAGAAAATATATCAGTGGGAAATAGAGATATAATGAAAATCTCTCTCTGCATTTTATCCACACATAAAAGGTTTGAAAAATCAAACCCCTAAAAAATATCTACAAAATTGGGCTGAATCTCAACAATCTCTCCCTTGATCCCATCAATGAAGGAGATTAAATTCTAATGAACTTAGTTGAATTGTAAATCGGTTGGTATCTCACCAACCATCATCCTTTACAGAAAATATGACATCCCTCTTTTACATCTCTAACGGAAACCTGAAATCTCTCCCTACAAAAGAAATCCAAATTTTTAAATATTCATTATACTTGTATCTGCACTACCAATACTAGAATCAATAATATTTGGATCCCCCATAACTATGATCATCACATAATCTCGAGCACCTACAAGAATTAATTTCTCCTTCTTCTCAACATCCTCTAAGTAGTCTGAAACTCTCAGTGCATCACCCTGGTCTTTGATTTTTAATTCTTTCTTCACTAGTGGAACTCTTTGAAGAAAAAGAATTAGGTGTAAGACCTGAAACACCTGACTTAGAATGTTTGGGCTTCCAAACCTTCTTCATCTTATTCAATGACCTTCGACTCATGCGAGATAATATCTTGTGCCACAAATATGATGAAGTCCTCTTCGCAACTGGATTTGTCACATCACCGCACACCTTTACATTCATCCTATAAATCATGTCATCTATTCTACCTCGCACACATACCATCAATCCTTTGGAAAAGGTCCATCTTTCATTGATAAACGAACTCTTGTACCCATAATTATCAAGAGCACAAGAATATAATAAATTATGGAGTATATTTGGCACATGCTGCACATCCCTCAATATCAGCGTATAACCTTCATTCATAGTGATACAAATATTACTAACACCAATGACATCAGCAGAATCTTTGTTGCCCGTATTCAATCTTCCAAAGTCACCTTCTTCGTATGAAGGTAATATTACCCTCTTTGATGAAATATGGTATGATGTTGCTGAATCAACCACTCATTCAGTGTACAGATATGTACTATGAAAATCAACACCAACTAAAATTAAATCACCCTCACCCTGAATAAGACTTACATTGGTATCCTCAGAACCGGTGTTATGCACCTTATTTTCTTCCTTAAGATTTTTCAATTCATAGCAGTTTCTCTGCACATTACACTCTTTGTCGCAAAAGAATCACTTAACCTTTCTTCTTATCTTTGACTGACCTATCTGATTATCACATCCATCAGTGACAGCCAGAATACGACTATTAATTGAAAATTCACCATCACTGGTATTTCACTGAGTCTCATTCATCAACAATGATGAAATCACATCATCTAGCTTTAGTGTATCTTTCCCAAATAGCAATGTGGTGATGAGATTATCATATGAATCAGGAAACAATCCCAAAAGAAGAAATTATTTTTCTTCTTCTTCCATTTCAACAAGTACCACATTACCTTTATCATCGATTTAGACCACCATCAAAGAAACCTCTATTAGAAGTTTGGTGAACTTGTCTAGATGGTTACCTAAGTCTCCGTTTTTTTTTGGCATTCAAAAACAATACAATTGTTTTTTATATATAAATGATTTTTGAGGGATTTCTATTTATATATGCTTTCAAGATACGCCCAGATATCCCTCAGATCTGTCAGATCCATCACTTCCCATAGAGTATTATCATCCAAATACATATGAATCATGTTTATAACAAACTCTCTCATATCCTACCAATCACCATCGCTCATCATCTTCAGATTATCTGATTTTTTGTTCAATGCCTTCGCTTCTCATGGACCATAATATTTTTAACTCTTTACTACCAAAGTGTAAAATCATTTTTCCCATTAAACAGTTCAATGTGGGTAGAAATATCATGGTGTGAATCACCCGTATCTAATCAGAAAGAAACATGGATAACCTCCTTTGATACCAATTATTAGGTCGGAATCGGATCAACCAATGATAAAATCTCAGTTGCGATAAATAAATTGTGAGAATCACCAATAAAAAAGGAGCGTAGAAATAAGAGCAGGAAAAATAAATAGGGATGCATAAATTTAACTTAAAAAACACTCCAATGCGGAGTATTAAAAAACCATGAGGAAACTCTAGGGAAATCCACTTTGAATAGAGAGTAAACATAATCCAAATAGAATCCCAAACTTGAATTAAAAATATATCATAGAAAAATTGTGTGAAATTCACACCTTGATACACCTACATCGCCTATCTGATAATCATCTCATGATAAGATGTCACCCTCTAGAGATCAAAACTGAACATGAGACGTCCTTGCAGCCCCTCATTGTACAACCCAATTTTCCATTTCTTGTTTTTTCCCATGCCCAAAAACTATCACCCACATATCTACTGCACACCATCTGATTTTCTCTCTCTGTGCAGCACCCCTGCTACTCCCTTTTATAACCAAAGGAAACCCTAAAATTCATGTGTTGCGCAACATCCTTTCAAAATATTCAAAAGAGAAATAATGACAATATCTTAAAAAAGATATCAATGGGAAATAGTGATATGATGAAAATATCTCACTTCATTTAATCCACACATGGAAGGTTTGAAAAATCAAACCCCTAAAAAATCTCCACAAAATTGGGCTGAATCTCAACAATCCTATGATGCTATAGAATTCCAGGATGACCTCCTAGATTCTAGGTGTATATTTATGTAGATGTGGTCATTAAGACATGCTCAAAGACACCCCGACACTAGTCGAAGTGAGTATGGTCAATCAGGGTCATGAACCTAAGAATCAGCAACTATACAACCATCCTCGGGTGTCACCATGAACATGGGGCATTGATGGTTGTTTACTGCTTTATTTTAAATTGTTTTAAAACTATTAAACTATGATTAAATTGTTTATTTATAGCACTCTTGCACGCACTACTTATATGACTAGTTATTTAGGGACTTCATTGGTGGTGGTCTACTAAGTTTTACTCGCACCCTGCTCGGGCTTCCATGACACTTAAGTTATAACATCCCAATCCCACACAACCAGACTTAGCACATTATAAATGTTGTGTATTATTTTATAAAAAGTAACTGAAACAATACACAACATTTATTACATACTAGGAACTTTTACCGGTCTAGGTTCTAGAGAATTAGATACATGAAATACAACTTAACAAAACTATACAAAATTAAATAAAATACTTTGTGCACTAACTCCTTAATCAAAGAAGACGCCATCAGAAACTCTATTAAACCTATAGAAAATAATTTAAAATAAGGGGTGAGCATTAAATATGCTTGGTAAGGGATTTTAAAACCTTTGATATATCCTTTAAAAAATATTATTTTGAAAATACTTTATAAAATTACATTTAGAAATATCCTTTTGAAAATATTATTTGAAACTACTTATGGTTTAAAAATACTATATCATTTTAGAAAATACTTACATTCAAAAATTTATTTAAACATATTCTAGTGTTTTTTTAAACAATATCAAAGCTTTAGAAGACAAAACATTATTTTGAGGCCACTTGAAACATTGAAGGTTGTCTTGGGTCTACCCACTTAGAGAAGGATGGGTTCACTCCCCAATGACCTTCCATATTTACAACGTTCAAGTGCTAAATTTTCTGAACACATTTTATGCTTTCTTTACTTATATATGTGTTTTCCACTGGAGTTTTTATTTTAAAACATAAACAAGTATTAATTGCACATGCACTTATTTTTATATATAAATGTATAAGTATAAACTTTCATGGGAACTCACTTATTAGACTTGGCACAACCAAATATCTTGATACATACACTTTGCATAAATACATGAAAGAGTAATTATCATCCATGTACTTAAACATTTCATTCATAAACCCATTAATATCCATTTAAAGGTAGTTTTGATAAACGTATATTTTATTGAATGCTTATGCATATGTGTATATTCATATATATATATATATATATGCGTATGCACATATTAATGTAATATGAAAATCACTGATATATGGTCATAATCATGATTTGTGTATGACATGTATATTTCAGGATAAAACTATGATATTATTAATTTTTAATTTCTACATAAAATAACATTTGGTTAATCATAATACTTATGTATAATATTTTTATGTAATAAATTCACCTTGAAAATAGTCTTGAAAATAAATAAATCATGCTTAAGTAAATAAAAATAACAGTTCTAAAATACATTGATAAAAATTCATATACTCTCTTAAGAAGTAATTAATTAAACAAAGTGACCCATTACATAATTAAAACCATATTGTTATAATTTTTCAAAATAATTATTCTACTTCGTAATAGTGATCTTCCATACTTGAATTGCAGTGGGAAAAAAAGAAATAGAATTTGATCATAAGTATTGGAATATATATATATATATATACCATATGTTATTAAAATAAAACAAATTAAATGTTTCCAAAAATATCTATGACAATACTAAATCCCTTACTTGAGTTTTGCAGAAAACAGAAGACTTGGATATGGACCCCCAACTCTTCCTATCAAGACTGTAGAATGGTTTTATGCTTTCAATTTACAAATTAATATAGGATTTTATAGCCAAATACTTTACTATTTACACACCACTAACAATATATAAATAATTGGTTAAATCCAATTCTGCAGACTAGAAACAAAAACACACCCAAGCTTGCAAGGCAAGTTATGTGTTGATGCAGACTAAAAATAGAATATAAAAATTTTATAATAAAATTCTCATTAAACAAATTCATCCGAATAGAAAAACATTGACAAATTAAATATAAAACTACTATAGGAATGTATTATTAGACATAGATGGACCAACAGCTTTTCATATTCTAAAATAAAACAACATCCAAAGCAAAATTGAAAAATAAACTAGGTAAACAGCTAAGCAATTGTAGTGGTGAAAATGAAATATGTGGACCTCAAAGAGTTAGACAACCAAAATCAACAAGATGTTTATCCAATAGAAAATTGGGATTCTACAAGTCAAAACCTACCTCGAACTAGGTGGGAGAAATTTGAAACCCTGACTGCAACCGAGACCCGACGACGCCATTCAGATCAAACACGCCAGTGGACAGTCCTCCCTTGGCGTGGCGAAGATGGACCACATACCTCGACTCGACTCCTCGGCTTTAAAGCATGCTCGTCCTTGTCCCGATAGAGGCCACCCGCTCAACCTATGCTCTACCTATGGCTTCCCTTAGCCAAAATGACCCACGAAGGCAAACCCACCTCCTGCACAAAGAACTCCATCATGGCCTCTCCCTCAGGCGGCTCGACTCCTCTCGAATTCCCCCGTGAAACCCTATGCGTAGACCCCCTTTTCCCCCTTTTTGATTTTCCTTTTTATTTTATTGTTATTATATAATTACTATTATTTATTTAATTTTTTTAATATACTTTATTTATATAATTATTTCCATAATATGTGTATAATATTATAATTTTAACTTTAATATTAATATAAAATTATAATTTTATCAAACAAAAATATAATGGTATTAATTTTATAAAAATATTGTAATCATAATTTTTTAATTCAAAACTAATATATATATATAGATATCATATCTTTTGAAAATTAAATTTTATAAAACCAACCTAATTATATTTATTTAATGTCTTCTTAAAAGAATTAAAATTATCATAGTTTATAAATCCTTAAAGTTTTATAAAATAAATTATAATCTGATTTTATATAAAAATAACATTAATATAATAATATATGAATAATTTTAACATTCTATTAAAATATTTGTATTATATAATAATTATATACATTTATAATTTCAAAATAAAAAACATTATAATAATAATTTTCTAAAAATATGTTCACATTGAATTTCTTTAGTAAAATGTATTTATATATTTATAATTTTATTAAAATCTTGTTAATATATTCATAATTATGATTTTGTTTCATATATTTATATTGTTAACATTTTATAAAACAAATTCATAATTGAAAATATTTTATTTATTTAAAACTAATAATAATATTTATATAAAATTTCTGAAATAATAATAGGTTTATCATCATTTATTTATAATTTCATTTATTAATCAAAATAATTCCTTTATTGAAACTTGGGGTATTACATTCTTCCCCCCTTAAAAAGAATTGTTTCATCGCAATTCGTTTGTCGGACTCTAGAAAATTCTAAATTTTTGTCTTCAAAATTAAAAAACACTAGGACAGTTAAACTCTATCGCTTAGACGAAAACATCTAATATCCAAAGTTTTCTAGACCATTTCTCTAATGAAAATTATAATTCCCCGAGCCCGAGCCACCAAACTCATCACATTATAAATGTTGTGTATTTTTTATTTAAAAAGAAACTAAAACAATACGCAACATCTATTACATACCAGGAACTTTTATCAGTGTAGGTTCTAGAGATTTAGATACATGACTTATGAATTAAAAAAGGTGTACAAACAAGATAAGATAAAATAAAAATACTTTTCATGCACTAATCCTTAATCAAATTAGACATCACTGGAAACTCTACTAAACTTGTAGAAAATAATTTAAAACAAGAGGTGTGTCGCACCTGGTTTTTCGTGTCTTGGTTTTGATCTGATGTATTGGAAATCCCGATACTTTTCTTGGGTTTTGGGTGAGATGAATGTAGATTTTTGAACTATCATCTATGTATAATCATCCTACCATGAGTTCCCCATAGCTTGTTTGGGAGTTTTTTGAGAAAGGGTGGTTATTTCAAGAATTGGGCCAACCGTGATCACATTTTTAGATTTAAAAACAAAATTTGTTTCTTTTATAAATCCTTCATTTTTCAACATCTTTCACTCATTTCACTTCTCACTTGGCCTCTACTGACATATTAAAATCACCAAATCCATTTTTACCCCTTAATAATTCATAATCATGGTAGATTTGGGTTATTTATTTAGGTATTGGGTCAGCCCGTGAGCCCATTTCCAGTTTTAAAAAAAAATTAAATTGTTTCTTTTATATATTATTCATTTTTTAACAATTTTCAGTGACTCTACCACCAAAATGGAGCCATAACTGTTGGATATCAACCAGAGGTAACCATAGGCACCTCCCCCTTAGTTATTCTTAGTTTTGGGACTCTTTTTTGGGTGATTTCACAACAATGGTCGGTGGTTCTTCTTAATGTCTTCATCAAATATTTCTCCTTTCTATTCCCTCTTACTTATTCTTTCATTTTTTTCTTATATTTCTATTCTCCCATATTCATTTTCGACCTAGGGTTTTTTTCATCATTTTTTATGGGGTTTTTTTTCTTTATGGCTGGTCTTCATAGATCTAGGGTTTTGGAACTGGTGGTGGGTGTTTTCGGGTGTGCATCTCCATTCCGCCATGGTTTTGAGGTAGGTTCTCCCAAGAACATGCCTTTATTATTTAAGTTTCATATTTTTATTTTTTTTATCACCTTATATACATGTTTAGTATTTTTTTCAACCTTTGGATTATTTATTTGGTGCACAAAATGGTTATTTATGCCTTGTTTTGTGTAAAATGGAGTTGTTTCATTATAAAAGTGTACACCACTTGTTAAAATAAATATTCCTCTGGTTTTCACATATGGATTGTAATTTTCATGACCTATTTTAACTACTTTAATAAATTTTTGTCATGAACATTTGGTTTTTTACCCCTTTGGGTGTTAAATAGATTTTTTTGCTAAATATTGCACGTCTAATCTTAGGAAAAGTGTCAGGTTGGCCTTTGTGTGATAAATAGATACAAAATAACTTGTTTGAATTTATTAAAGTATTGGAACCATGAAATGTTATATTTTGGTGTCATTTTATGTCTTTACAAAGTAGTTTTGGTTTTATAAAGAGATGGGTTTTTGTTTTTGACACATTTTTGCACGAGTTTCCGGTAAGTGTCTTGTTCGACATTCTTATGAAAATGGTTGAGCTTAAATGTAATGCCCCGACCCTAGTTAACTAGAGCTGGTGCATTATTACATAACATTGGCATAATCACAAAAGATCAAGTCTCGAAATACCGATTAGTTTAGTAGCCTTGGAAGTACTAGATACATTCATAAGGTTTACATTACATCATAAAATGGAAAACTGCAACAACATTGTTTCCATAGAAAACACTGAGATCCCATAGACTATCCTTTCAGGTCAGTCATAATATACTTCTTCACATCCTAGAAAAAGTAAAACATAGAAAGGGGTGAGCTCAGATGTTCAGTAAGGATAAAAATATGGCGGAAGCTTTCATAAATAAGCATAAACATTTAAGACAATGTATAAAACTAAAAAAAAGCCTTTTCAACATTAACTTCATCATAATATGGTAAATATAAATCAAAATAATGCCATTTACTTACTCACATGGATATTCTACTAGTCCAATAATCACATGCAATATCAATATCCACTTTCATAATGATGGAATGCATAATGCCAGACTTTCATAACCACATAGTTAAGGCCTTGTGCCAAGACTACAAATAATATTTTGTCAAGGCCTTGTGCCAAGATACTAGTTTGTATCATGAGACCTACCGATGCATCTAGGAGCTATATTGGGCTCCACCCATCACTTACTAAGTCCAATACATTCCTCATATGAAAAGGTTTAAACATAACATAAACATTCGTATTAAAACTAGCATACAAAATGTCAATACTTTATCCATAAACCATGAATGGTATAAAAATAACACATTCAAAGTCAAACATATCACAAAACCTTCAATAAAATATGGAAGTTTTGTATCATAATAAATCAAATTCAAATAAGCTTAAAATTCATCAAAGGATGTTGTCATATAGATGAAATCAAAACATTTTTTAGAGAAATATCTCTTTCTATTTTAAAATCATTTAAGAAAAAATTTATTTTGAAAATATTCTTATAATCTTGTAAGGGAAGTTTCAACAATGATATAATGGTGGAAAATAGCCGCACCCGCCGTATAAGTTAAAAAAATACATTCTTACCTTAATTTTGTCAAAAAGGTTATAAAGGACCTTGTTTGGAAAACGACGGAAAGATTCCTTTATAAACATCTTATTAAAGTAAAAAAAGGGTATAAATTACTTTAACCCATAGTCTATTAAATATTAATAATGTTTTGAAATACATTTTTAAGAAACATGGATGCGGATGATAAAGATGTCCCAATAGATACTTACTTAAAAACAACCTTACATAATAAAGAGATTGTGAAATTAACTCTTACCTTGTACTTTTCCTTGGTAGAGGGTAGGTTAACCTCCTGTATAATGGTGAAATAATTGTTATTAAATTATAAAAGAATCATATACATTAATATGATATCATATATGATCTTTTAACATTTCTTTGTTAATAATATCTTAGTATTATCATCATTTTGGGTGTTAACGGATTCCTTTTCCTTTATATTTTTTGTTATGTGAGTCATATTTGTTGTGGATGGGATGTATCTTATTCATATAAAAAATTATATAAAGTCTTTAAACATTATTTTTAATCATCAAATGAAAATTAGTCTTGAATGGATACGATGGGGAATGAATCTCATCACATTCGTGGAGACGGTAATCCGTACGTACGCACGAGTGACAATATCATTCTTTTGATATTAAAATAATATATAATTGGATGGTATATCATATATAAAGAATCATTATCATGTTATATTTATTATTTACATCAATTACACATCATTATTATACCCATCCAAATAATAATGTATTGAATAACAATTACACCACGACGTGGAGACGGTAAGCCGTACGTACGCACGTATAGTGACATGTCATTAAAAGGATGGATAGAATAATGAATATGGTTGTACCATATTTATAATAACATCACAGTATATATAATATACTGGATTTATTATTTTAGAATGGAAACAACAAAGAAAGAGGAAGTGGAAGAAGAAAGGAACTTGAAATAGGTGATGAAATATTTACCTCTTCTTCGGGTTCTTCCTTTTGATTTGTTCAAAAGGGATCCTTAGGTTGGATTTATGACTAAATTAATGCCTCTAGGATGAAGTTAGGATAGTTTATAGGGTATTTGGGCAGGGTTTTTCCGATCTAAATGGCTTTGAAGGTGTTAATTAGAGACAAGGGGGAGTGCACTTTTATAAGAGGGCTGAGGGGCACCTTAGGAAAATCTAGAAATATTATTTTATAATAAAATCATTTTCAGTTTCTAATGGATCCAAAAATATATTATTTAATGTATAATGTTTTTATGGGTCTAAAATATCTCAACCAATAGGTTTTAGATAGGTTTGGGTCACTATATTAACCTTATCTTTTAGATTTAACTCTTAGTTAAATAGTTTGACATTTACCATGTCTCTTTGTATTTTTATATTATATGGTTAATAAACTTACTATATACTTCCAAGAAAACCCCAAGTGGTTCATTAATGATACACCTATCATTACATAAGTCTTTTGGCTGAACCTTAGATTTTTATGAATAGAATATCAATTAATAATATAATATCTTTTTTAAAAACTCTTTTATGTCAATTTTGACACTATTTGGTATTTTGTTTTTTCTAAATTCATAACAGTATTATTACTTTGAAAACAATTCATCTAACCAATCCTAATACATCATATTAACCAAGAAAATTAGTTTAATTCATAAAAATTTTCAATTTACATTTATTTGAATATTTATAATATCAATTATTTTAATATTTCATTAATTAGGTAATTACTGCATCATCATTGTGTCATAAATAAATTAAATTATTTAATGTCTAAAAAATATAAATAAAATACCATTATGTAGGAAATATTTTTATCTTCATAATTAATATTTATAGTCAGATTTATCTTATGTATAACCCTATATTAAAAATGTTTTATTTATTAAACTTTGATTTTAACTCTTTTAACTCTTCTTTGAATTAAATAATAATAAATGTCCTAATCTAAACCAAGTAGACCAAAGAGGTTCATATTTTATTTCTAAGGTTTTTTTTGGTAGAATTATACTTATCCAATAGAATTAGGACATGTGTTAGGGTAATAATAATATCATTTTTACCCTTAATTACCCTATTTACTTTTAACCGTGGTAAATAAAAGTAAAAAGTTACTATTCACCAAAAATTATTTTCATCTTATTGAACCAAATTTTTCTTACTGATATCAACTGTGTCTCTCTAATTTTTGAAATTCCACTCACAGAAGCGATAAAATTAAGTTTTATGTGAATTTGCAAATTCTCCTAGGAGGTGGGTAAAAGACGGTGAAAAGTTCAATAAAATTTTTATATATCTAAAATTATTATAAACCGACTCCAATGAATTACATTGAACTTATATAGGAATTATGTATCTATTTTTACCTAAAACAAATTTAAATAAAATAAATAATTATTTAAATAAAAATTCGGTTTTAAACTATAACTTAGTTTTTTTTTACTATTCATCAAAAATTGAAAGTTTTCAGAAAAATACCAAAAATTAACCCTAAGATAATTTCGATATTCCAAAACCAAAAATGAAGTCCATTTTGAAAGATAAAATTTATAAAATTTCAAAAGGTGGGTATCACTATTCATGACGGCTAGTTTGATTGGTTGTGGTGTGTTAGAACTTGAAGTTGCGTACAACACATGCTATTGTATTATTCAAAGAGAAACATATCATGGAAGCTTGGGGTGTTACATTCTCCCCTCCTTTAAATAATTTTGTCCTCGAAATTTCTAGAGTATTACAACGTAAAAAGGCTCAGGTGGTTCTTCATCATAAGTTCCTCGGGTTCCCACGTTGCCTCTTCTATCTTATGGTTTCTCCATAGAACTTTTACCAGACGAGTCGTCCGGTTTCTCAGCACTTGTCCTCTTGTATCAAGAACCTTGATAGGATCTTCTCAATAAGACAGATCCAGTTCCAGTTCTAATTCCTCATAGGTAAGTACATGTGTTGGTTCAGGCATGTATTTTCTCAATAGTGATACGTGGAACACATCGTGAACTTTGGAGAGACTTGGCGGCATTGTCAAACGGTAAGCTACAGCCCCAATTCGTTCTAGAATTTCGAGAGGTCTGATGTACCTGCGACTCAATTTTCCCTTCTTACCAAAATTTATAACACCCTTCCCTGGAGATACCTTCAAGAAAACATAATCTCCTACCTAAAATTCCAAATAATTCCTTCGGTTATCGTCATAGATCTTCTGCATAATTTGAGATGATTTGATGTGGGTTTGGATTACCTTCACCTTTTCCATCATTTCCTCCACAAATTCTATGCCTACGGGTTTTCTTTCACCAACATCATCCCAACAGGTTGGTGTGTGAAATCTCTTTCCATATAACGCTTCATATAGTGCCATCTGAATATTTGAATGGAATCTATTATTATAGAAAAATTCTACCAAAGGTAAATATTGATCCCACATACCTTGAAAGTCAAGTGAGAAAGATCTCAACATCTATTCTAAGGTTTGAATAGTCTGTTTTGATTGTCCATCAGTTTGAGGGTGGTAGGCAGTGCTCAAACGAAGTTTAGTATCCAGGGCTTTCTGAAGACTTTTCCAGAATCTTGATGTAAAATGTGGATCACGATCAGAAACAATCGATAGGGGTACTCCATGAGGTCTCACAACTTCATTAATATATAGTCTTTCTGATCATTCAAGTGGTAAATCTTATCTTATAACAATAAAATGTGATGACTTGGTAAGACGATCAACAATGACCCATATTGCATTATTCCTTTTAGGAGTCTTTGTTAGTCCCATGACAAAGTCCATTGTAATATTATCCCATTTCCACTTAGGTATGGGAAGAGGTTGCAAGACTCCTCCAGGCTATTGCCTTCCAGCTTTCACTTGTTGAAAAACCATACATCTTGACACAAAATCAGCAATATCCCTCTTCATGTTGTCCCACCAAAAATGTTCCTTCAAATATCTATACATTTTGGTGCTCCCATGGTGTATAGAGAAATTGGAGCTATGAGCATCATCCAACAATTCTATTTTTAGATCAGGTATATTGGAAACACAAAGTCTCTTCCCAAATTTCAAAATTCCATCTTCATACACAAAGTCACTCAATATCCCATCATTCACAGCTTTAATCTTCTTTTGAAACTCTTCATCACCGATCTGAGAACTCTTTATCCTTTCTAGTAAAGATGGTTTGGAAACCATTTTGAAAAATTATTGATGTTTCACCTTCCATGGTGATTCCCATATCCATCTTTATTAGATCCATATATATAGGATCCTTTTCAACTCTCATCTTGTTCAAAACTCCATGATCCTTTCTACTCAAAGCATATGCCACCTTATTTGCCTTCCTCGGGTGGTAGTGTATAGTGCAATAATAATCCTTGAGTAGTTCAAGCCATTGCCTTTTCCTCATGTTGAGTTCTTTCTGTGAGAAAATATACTTCAAACTCTTGTGATCGGTATATATCTCACATTTTTCACCATAGATATAATGTCTCCATATCTTCAAAGAAAATATTATAGCTACTAACTCAAGATCATGAGTAGGATAGTTTTGCTCATGAATTTTTAGTTGTCGTGATGCATAGGCAATAACCCTATCATTCTGCATAAGGACACAACCAAGTCCTTTCTTTGAAGCATCACTATAAATAACAAACCCATAATTCCCCGATGGTAGAGTCAATATAGGAGCATTGACTAATATTCTCTTCAGTTCTTCAAAAAATTCTTCACACTCTTTTGTCCAAACAAATTTAACCCCTTTTCATGTGATATTTGTTAATGAGTTAGCCAATCGGGCAAAATTCTGGACGAAACATCGATAATAACCTACTAAACCAATAAAACTGTGTACCTCAGTTATACTTGTCAGTGTTGGCCATTCTTGGATTGCCTTGGTCTTTGAAGGATCAACAGAGATTCCATCCTTAGAGACAATATGGCCAAGAAAAAAAATCTCTTGAATCCAGAATTCACACTTTCTAAACTTCCTATATAATTCATTTCTTCTAAGAGTCTTCAGGATAATGCGCAAGTGATTTTCATGATCTTCGTAGATTTTGGATTATACCAAGATATCATCAATAAATACCACTACAAATTCATCAAGATATTCCTTGAAAACTCTATTCATTAGATCCATGAAGATAGAGGGTGCATTATTCAACCCAAAAGGCATTACTATAAACTCATAATGCCCGTACCTAGTTCAAAATGTTGTTTTTGGAATGTCTTCCTTCTTCACACACAACTGATGATATCCAGATCGAAGGTCAATATTTGAAAAGTATTGAGATCCATGAATTTGGTCGAATAAATCATCAATGCGAGGTAGGGGATACTTGTTCTTTATTTTTATAGCATTGATCTCCCTGTAGTCAATGCACAACCTCATAGATCCATCTTTCTTCTTAACAAAAAGGACAGGGGCTCCCCATGGAGAAATACTAGGGCGAATAAATCCCTTATTACTCAATTCCTCTAGTTTTTTCTTTAGTTCCACTAATTCCACAGTGGCCATTCTATAAGAGGTCTTCGATATGGGCCTTAATCCAGGAATTAAATCAATGGAAAATTCAATTTCTCGTTCTGGATGATGTCCAGGTAAATATTCTGGAAACACATCAACATATTCTTTCACAATAGGTACATCCTCTATTTGAACATTCCTTTCCTCACCCATAATTATTTCATTCTCTTACTCCCCAATAATTTAATTTAGTTGAGCTACTAGGGGTGTATCTAGATAAGAATCAGGTGGTGACGATTCTACTTTAAAGATAATGTGTTCTTTATCATCGTCATCAAAAATCGTAACCTCTTTCTTCTTACAATAAATTTTTTCATCATGGTCCTAAATCCAATACATACCAAGGATTATATCAAATTCAATCATGGGTATGACGATGAGATCAGCATATAAAGAACATTTATATTCCCTAATGGGGACTGATTCACAAAACTTTGTTGCAATGATACTTTCTTTAGGAGTTTTGACTAACAACTCCCTTGTTAAATCAAATTGGAAATATCTAATTTTCTTAGCAAACTGGGAAGATATGAAACAATGCGATGATCCAGAATCAAATAAATCATTTTCTAAACTTGAGGAAACCATTAAATTACCTGCCACTACGTCTTTCAAAGCTTCAACCTTAGCAGTAGTGATAGCATAAGCTTGGTCTTGATCCCTTGGCCTTTTCTGAGGTAAGTTCCCCTGACTCTTAGGACATTCATTTGCATAATTCCCCATTTCTCTACAATTGTAGCATTCAACATTGACAACCACTTTATTTCCCTTGCAATCACGAGCTTGGTGGACTTTTTCACCACACTTGTAACAGACTCCCATTCCTTTCAGGAAAGTACCGGGGTGTTTCTTCCCACATTTACTGCAGGATGGATATTCAAATTTTCACTTCTTCCCCTTATTTCCATTTCCAAAGTGTTCAGTAGATCTCTTCTTCTCTTGCTTTGCTTTAAATTTGTAAGACTTAGAGAATTTGTTTTCTGTCTTGATAGCACATGAGACAATATCTTCGTACGATGATAAGGATTGTGAGACTAATGATCGATAGATAAATGGTTTTAACCCATCAAAGAAACGATAAATCTTACTTATTAGGTTACGTATATAATCTGTAGCATGCCTCGCTAACCTTGTAAAGTTAGACTCATACTTTGCGACATTCTCATCCTCCTTTTTCCTCAGACTCGGAAATTGCCTTCCATATCTGTTCGATGGTCACGAGGAAAGTATTTTTCTAAGAAAAAATCTTTAAACTCCCTCCAATAAATATTTGATACTTCATCATCTTCCTTTGTGTTTTGAATCAATGACCACCATTGATCAGCATCTCCAGTGAGGCGGTAAACTACCATGAAAACTTTTTCCATTTCGCTACTCCCCAAGGCATGGAATATTTTCTCTAAGGAATTTATCCATTGCTCAACTACTAGTAGATTTGTACTCCCATTTAACGTTTGTGGTTATTGCCTCATGAAGCGATCTAACATTGATCCTCCACACTGTGGATCAGGGTGCTCCATACGGGTAAGGTTATTATTTATAACTTGAGTGAGTTGTCCCAATATGGTGATTAGCTGATCAGCACCAGTTGCATCACCAGCTCCACTATAATTATCTTGAGTGGGAGGGAAATACCTACATCGAGTGCGTGCATTAATATGGTTTCCATTCCTTCCACTAGGCGCCATTTCTAAACAATGGCATAAACTAGATTATTTTATGAATCGAAATACATAATTCCAAACTTGTAAAACACTTAACATAAATTGAACAGTTTATGGATATAATCCATAATCATAAAAATATTTTCTTTTAGGAGGTATATAATCATAAATCCTTCATAATTATTTGTAAAGAAAATGAGAATTATCCTAAGTATATCCCCCGGGAGTGTCGTAACCAAGAGTTCAGCAAGGCCCATTGTCATGCACCAGTTTCCATTCAAGTCTAGCTCGAAGTAGTGTTTTCTGGTTTTACCCCTAGGTACATCTGTGCCAGAGCCGCCTCTACCTGCTCATATCCAGAAAGGGATGTATTTCTTGGAAAATTCACAAAATCTATACAATACCAAAATTCTAGGAAGTTCTTCTATACTAATCCTCAAAGTCTATCTTAGGACTATGTGCTCTAATCAAAGTTTATCTAAATCTAGTTTCCAAGTCTTATACTAAACTTCCTCTGATACCAACTGTAACACCCCGACCCTAGTTACCCAGAGTTGGTGCATTATTACATAACATCGGCATGATCACAAAAGATCAAGTCTCTAAAGACCGATTAGTTTAGTAGCCTTGGAAGTACTAGATACATTCATAAGGTTTACATTACATCATAAAATGGAAAACTACCACAACATTGTTTCCATATACAATACTGGGATCCCATAGAATATCCCTGCAGGTCAGTCATAATATACTTCTTCACAACCTGGGAAAAATAAAACATAGAAAGGGGTGAGATCAGATTCTTAGTAAGGATAACAATATAGTGAAAGCTTTCATAAATAAGTATAAACATTTAAGGAAATGTATAAAACTAAAACTAAAGCATTTTCAAAATTAGCTTCATCATAATATGGAAAATATATATCAAAATAATGTCATTTAATAACTCACATGGATATTCTAAAAGTTGAGTAATCACATGCAATATCAATAGCCACTTTCATAACGATGGAATGCATAATGCCAGACTTTCATAACCACATAGTCAAGGCCTTGTTCCAAGACAAAAAATAAGATTTTGTCAAGGCCTTATTGAAAGACACTAGTTTGTCTCATGAAACCTACCGATGCATCGAGGAGCTATAGCGGGCTCCACCCATCACTTACTAAGTCCAATGCATTCCTCATATGAAAAGGTTTAAACATAACATAAACATTCGTATTAAAAGTAGCATACGAAATGTCAATAATTTATCCATAAACCATGAATGGTATAAAAATAACACATCCACAGTCAAACATATCACAAAACCTTTAATACAATATGGAATTTTTGTATCATAATAAATCAACTTCAAATAAGCTTAAAATCCATCAAAGGATGTTGACATAGATGAAATCAAAACATTTTTTAGAGAAATATCTCTTTCTATTTTGAAATAATTTAAGAAAAAAAAATTGAAAATATTATTATAATCTTGTAAGTGAAGCTTCGACGATGTTATAACGGCAAAAAATAGCCGCACCCGCCGTATAAGTTAAAAAAAGACATTCTTACCTTAATTTTGTCGAAAAGGTTATAAAGGACCTTGTTTGGAAAATGATGGAAAGATTCCTTTATAAAAATATTATAAAAGTAAAAAAAGGTATAAATTACTTTAACCCATAGTTTATTAAATAGTAATAATGTTTTGAAATGCATTTTTAAGAAACATGGATGTGGATGATAAAGATGTCCCAATAGATACTTACGTAAAAACAACCACGGATAATAAAGAGATTGTGAAATTAACCCTTACCTTGTACTTTTCCTTGGTAGAGGGTAGGTTAACCTTCTGTATAATGGTGAAATAATAGTTATTAAATTATACAAGAATAATATACATTAATATCATATCATATATGATCTTTTAACATTGCTTTGTTAATAATATCTTAGTATTATCGTCGTTTTGGGTGTTAACGGATTCGTTTTCCTTTATATTATTTGTTATGTGAGTCATATTTTTTATGGATGGGATGTATATTATTAATATACAGAATTATATCATGTCTTTAAACATTATTTTTAATCATCTAATGAAAATTAGTCTTGAATGGATACGATGGGGAATGAATCTCATCGCGTTCGTGGAGACGGTAATCCGTACGTACGTACGAGCGACAATATCATTCTTTTGATATTAAAATAATATATAATTGGATGGTATATAATATATACAGAATAAGTATCATGTTATATTTATTATTTACATCAATTACATATCATTATTATACCCATCCAAATAATAATGTATTGAATAACAATTATACCACGACATGGAGACGATAAGCCGTACGTACACACGTATGGTGACATGTCATTCAAAGGATGGATAGAATAATGAATTTGGTTGTACCATATTTATAATAAAATCAAATTATATAGAATATACTGGGGTTATTATTTTAGAATGGAAACAACAAATAAAGAGGAAGTGGAAGAAGAAAGGAACTTGAAAGAGGTGATGAAATATTTACATCTTTTTTAGGTTCTTCCTTTTGATTTGATCAAAAGGGCTCCTTAGGTTGGATTTCTGACTAAAGGAAGGACTCTAGGATGAAGGAAGGACAGTTGAGAGGGTATTTAGGCAGGTTTTGGCCAAGAAAAATGGCTTTGAAGATGTGAATTAGAGAGAAGGGGGAGTTCCCTTTTATAAGAGGGGTGAGGGGCACCTTAGGAAAAGCTAGAAATATTATTTTATAATAAAATCATTTTCGGTTTCTAATGGATCCAAAATGGATTATTTAAAGGATAAGGTGGGTATGGGTTGAAAACCACTCAACCAATAGGTTTTATATAGGTTTGGGTCACTATATTAACCTTATATTTTAGATTTAACTCTTAGTTAAATAGTTTGACATTTACCATGTCTCTTTAAATTTTTATATTATAGGGTTAATAAACTTACTATATACTTCCAATAAAACCCCAAGTGGTTCATTAATGATACACCTATCATTACATAAGTCTTTTTTCCGAACCTTAGATTTTTAGGAATAGAATATCAATTAATAATATAATATTTGTTTTAAAAACTCTTTTATGTCAATTTTGACACTATTTGGTATTTTGTTTTTGCTAAATTCATAATAGCATTATTACTTCAAAAAAAATTAATCTAACCAACCCTAATATGTCATATTAACCTAGAGAATTATTGGAATTCATAAAAAAATTCAAATTATATTTATTTGGATATTTATAATATAAATTATTTTAATATTTCATTAATTAGTTAATTACTGCATCATCATTGTGTCATAAATAAATTAAATTATTTAATGTCTAAAAAATATAAATAAAATAACATTATGTAGGAAATATTTTTATATTTATAATGAATATTTATATTCAAATTTATCTTATGTATAACCCTATATTAAAAATGTTTTAATTATTAAACTTTGATTTTAACTCTTTTAACTCTTCTTTGAATTAAATAATAATAAATGTCCTAATCTAAATCAAGTGGACCAAAGAGGTTCATATTTTATTCCTAAGGTTTTTTTTGGTAGAATTATACTTATCCAATAGAATTAGGACATGTGTTACAGTAATAATAATATCATTTTTACCCTTAATTACCCTATTTACTTTTAACTGTGGTAAATAAAAGTAAAAAAGTTACTATTCACCAAAAATTATTTTCATCTTATTGCACCAAATTTTTCTTATTGATATCAACTGTGTCTCTCGGATTTTTTAAATTCCACTCACATAAGCGGTAAAATTATGTTTTATGTGAATTTGCAAATTCTCCTAGGAGGTGGGTAAAAGACGGTGAAAAGTTCAATAAAATTTTTATATATCTAAAATTATTATAAACTGACTCCAATGAATTACATTGAACTTATATAGGTATTATTTATCTATTTTGACCTAAAATAAATTTAAATAAAATAAATAATTATTTAAATAAAAATTTGGTTTTAAACTATAACTTAGTGTTTTTTACTATTCATCAAAAATTGAAAGTTTTCAGAAAAATACCAAAAATTGACCCTAAGCTAATTTCGATATTTCAAAACCAAAAATGAAGTCAATTTTGAAAGATAAAATTTATAAAATTTCAAAAAGTGGGTATTACTATTCATAACGGTTAGTTTGATTGGTTGTGGTGTGTTAGAACTCGAAGTTACGTACAACACACGCTACCGTATTATTCAAAGAAAAGAATACCGTGGAATCTTGGGGTGTTACATTAAATGTTTTACATAAATGTTTTAAAAGATTTATGAAAAAAAATTCTACTTATAATGGTGTGTGTGCACCTCTTTATGAAAAGTGAAATTTGTACCTTTGTTATACGTTGGTTTGGTAAAATGCCTAATGGCTCGTTTGGCATTTCTCTTTAAAAAAAGGGATTTCATGTGTATTCCATATTGTTCCATTTGGGGTCATTTTAAGATTAATTAAATTGATTTATTAAATGGTTTTGGGGCTGCCAAATCTGGTTTGGTATGGCATTGTTGGGTGTTTTTCCTAAAAAGTGAATTTTCAAATGGAATTCATGTGCAAAGCTTTGTTAAAATTCTTGAAATTGTTTTATGAAAATTTTAAATGGTTTATTGAGTTACACAAAGGGTGAAAAACATGTTTAGATATTGTTTGGAGTGTGTGTGACCATAACTGGTGTTTTTATATGTAAATGGCATTTGATAGCATGTGGAACTTGTTTGAGCACAAAGAGGGAAACTCGAGTATCTAGGTGGGCGGACATGTACTAGTATACTAGTGATACATAGTGGTTTCATCCTTGTTTCACGTAGCAAGTTTGACGATGACGATACTAACTAAACTATTATGATGATGTTGGGGATCACTAGGTTATGGGTATATTCCCTACTAGTGGATCGTGCACGAGAATGGATATTTGTTATGGTTACTTTTCACTGAAATACGAGATACCCAGGCCCACAGCTAGCTAGTGCCTAAGGGTGTTCCTGTGACTTTTACTCATTGGATATATTGTATTCACTGTTGGAAAACAGTGAGTTTGGTTGGAAAAATTAGTAGCATGTGTGTTTTATTTAAAGGTGTACGTTCTTTAAAGAATCCCTCTTGAAAATTGTTTTCACTTTGAAGTTGCATCTCTTTGAAATTGGTTACTAGCATTTCTTATTTATGAAAACTTGTAAGAATTTTTATTTTGTAATGTTTGTAGCATGGAAAAAATTTTGGAAAAAATATTTTTATATATTTTATTTCAAACTTGAAATTGATGTTTCTTTTATTTTAAAGGAAGTTCATTAGGAATAGAATATTGGGCTAACCTACTGAATTTTAATACTCATGTCTATAGTCTTCTTTTGTTTTTAGACCTTGTGTGGGTTTCAACTTAAGTCTGATCACCTTGGGCGACATGTGATCATTGTGTTGGAGAGTGACCAGCAGGGTCACATGGATCTAGTTGGTTGTCATGTTTGGTCGGTTGAGTTGTTGGTTCCGTTGTACTTTCACTTTCATGTGCGAATAATGTTCAATTAAACTTTTATATAAATGTATACTGGGTTATCCATTTCTTTATGTTGTTTATTTAATTTTTTATATTTAGGCGAAATTATTCCCTTGTCACTCTACTGATGCCCTTGGTGCTTGTCGCCATCCCGGGAGGATCGGGAACACCTCTTGGGACTTGTCACGGAGCGGCCTGGGTGATCGGTTTAGGGTCAACTCGGGATGGTTCGTGACAAAATGGTATCAGAGGAGGTCGACTCTTAGAAGACCTTGATTTTTAGAGCACCCTTGTTTTTTGGGGGATGTCAAGGTAGATGGAGTAGGATTTTTAGAACTTGAGGGGTAGGTTCGGGAAGAGCATCGTGAACTCTTGCTCGTTCTGATCCTCAGGTGTCTATGGTAAGTCTAGTTTTATTAGTTTCTTTGTTTCTTAGGGATTGTTTGGTGATTGGGATACAATAAGGGGAGTTGTACTAATGGCCTCTGTGAGCTCGCATGACCTGGAAAGCCATGTAGAGCTGGGGCATGGTCCTAAGAAGGCTCTCTGTATTGGTGTTGTGTTTTACAAATGGCTGCCAACTATATGGTTAAGTCACCCATCGACACTAGTTCCCTTTTGTGGGTCTCTTAGACCTTTCTTGAATTGTGAATTTTTTTTTGAAAATCCTTGTGTGATAATTGTGGAAGTGGGTTTTCAATGCTTAATATAAGAATGTTTTTTTAGCATGTTGGGTTTTTGTGAAATAATTTTTCAGGGAGAAAGTGAAATGATTTAATGGGATCGAATTTTATTAATCTAAACTTATGGTTTATTGAAATAAAATGGTTATAAGGCATGAATTATTTTAAGATGATTCTAAATATTTTTTTAAAATTGGATGTTTTAGGCTGGTTTGTTGAAGAGTGTTTGAATCTGATGAATTGGTTTTGGGAATTAGTTTTGAGAAGTTGGTGCCTTCCTAAAAGGGTTTTTTGCCTTTGTGCATATTAAGAAAAGAGACCTTGCTGAATTTTTGAAAATGGTAAAGTGATGTTTTAATGGAATGCTTGTTTTGGTAGTTGTTTTAAAATAAATGAAATGGGTTCTAAATCAAATGGTTCTTGAAAAAGTGTGGTTTGTTAAGATGCTGAAAAATGTTTTGAATAAAGGGAGAGTATTTTGATGGATACCTATGGGGTTTCTTTTTCAAGCTTGTTAAAATGGTTTATTGTGTGTAAATATGAAGACTTTGTGGTTAGTGTGCCTATGGAAGGTACATGATTTTTGAAATGGGTTGAATTTTTTGGCTTGTAAAATGATGATGTTTGATTTAGCCTTTGGTGTTTTCATGGGTGCTCACATGCATGGTTTTGTATATATATGTTAATGGATACACAGTATGGCATAGTGGTTGGGTGCTTGGGGTGGCACGATAATGTGCGTGTGAGTGAGACTTGATGAAACACCATTGGTGAATGTGAAAATCCACCAAGTTAGTTTGTTTTTCAAAAGTGTTTTAAGCTGAAATTTTTTTGTGTTTTTGTAAATCGGTGTTTTCTGGGTTGTTTCTTCATGTTTTGGAAGTGTGGTTTGTTTGGTATGCTTCCTCATGATCTATAAGTGATACTCTTGGTGTGTTTTGAGATGGGATATTTTTGGTGGTTCGGTTTTGGAGCAATGTTTAGTGGGTTTCTAAGGATATGTTGGATGATGTGATGTGGTCGTAGATGGTTCTCTGTTGGAAAGACTTCCAATTGATCAGCCTAAAGATTTGTTTAAAACATTAAATCCACATATTCAGAAGATGCCTCAACTCATTTGATGGAATATAGATCTATTTGGGCTTGATTTAAAGTATTTAACTATTGTGATAATTCTTTTGGATATAACAGTTGAGTTCGGTGATGTTGATGTGTTTCATCGTATTCCTTGTCTATTGTGCTCCTTGTTCGGAGTGAGGTAGAATGGTGCCATGTATCTATGAGTTCATATTTATATGAAGGTGTGTTTTTGAGAAAGTGAGTTTCATGGGGTGTTGTGATCCTTAGCTCTAGGTTGCAGCGTAGTGGATGTTTCAAACATTAGGGATCCAGCCATAGGCCTCAGAGTGAAGCTTTTCACACATTCAGGAAATCGCCAGAGGTGTGGGGAGCTCAACTAAGCTCCTACCTTCACTGTTGTGGTAAGGAAGTTTCTATGTTTTTATTTTGGTTTCTCATCACTATGATTTTTCTTTTTTTTTTGAAAAAAAACATGGTGGAATTACCCCTCACGCGGTGTCTATGGTTATGCCTTCTCTGATGTGGGTTTCTGATCAATATCCCTATATGGACTGCCACGTGAATCGGGTGCGGTCTTGGTTTTACCTATTCATAGGTGGAGATTTTTTGGTGGTTACTCTATTTCTTTTTTGGTTTTATTGTCCCAATTATTGGGTCCCCTTCCCTCCCTGTCCCGAGTGGTGGGAATTTTGATTCGTGCTGAAAGTGTTGGCCCAGTCCTTGTCCCCTCTGTTCGAGAGTGGGTGGTTTAAATGTTAATGTTGTAACCCTCTTGACTTGGGTTTGTAGATTTTTGTGGGAGAGTTTTTGTGGGCCTATGCGGGTGAGGCCTGATTCTATTTCATGTTGAATTCTTGTTTGTTCATTTCTAGTTGGTCTCTAATGGTGGGGAGACCCACAGCGGGTCTCGAAGATCTTTCCTTTGAGGATTTGTCGGATGGTAGTTGTGATTTAATTGTGGGGAGATTATTTTGGCCTCCCCCTCAAAGTTTTTGGATTTATTGAGTGCATTTTTGTTTGGTTGATCATTGGGTTCATTAGGAAAAGTCCCAACAATCTAGTTCTTAGCTTAGTTGTGGAGGTGGTGGCTTGATCTTTCTGTTGATTCTCAAGAAGTGGTTGTGAGTTGGTGTTTTGTTTGAGCAAGAGGATTAAGTTCTATTGATGGTGGATTATATGTTCTTGGATTGAGAGGATGGATTTTTTTGATAATTAATCCTTAGGTGTTGATCATTTAACTGGAAATTGTTATTGATTTCTAGGGGCGAAAAGCTTTAATGGTGGGGAGAATTGTCACACCCGGTTTTTCATGTCTTGGTTTTGATATGGTGTGTTGGAAATCATGATATTTTTCTTAGTTTTTGGGTGAGATTAATGTTTATTTTTGAGCTGTAATATATTTCTAATAATCCTACCATGGTTTCCCCATAGCTTTTTTGAGAGTTTTTTGAGAAAGGGTGGTTACTTTAAGATTTGGGCCAACCGTGAGCTCATTTCCAAATTTAAAAAAAAAATCATTTATAACTCCTTAGTTTTTCAACATTTTTCACTCATTATACTTCTCACTTGGCCTCACCTGACATATTTAAACCACTATATCCATTTGGACCCCTTAGGAATTCATAATCATGGTGGTTTTGGATTATTTATTCAGGTATTGGTCCATCTTGTGAGCTTATTTCCAGTTTTAAAAAAATTAATTTGTTTCTTTTATATCTTATTCATTTTTTAACATTTTTTGGTGATTACACCTCCCAAACGGATCTATAACTATTTTATATTGACTATAGGTGCCTCCCCATTCGTTATCCTTCATTTTTTGCCTCTTTTTGGGCGATTTCACACCAATGGTCAGTGGTTCTTCTTAATTTTTTCATCAAATCTTTCTCCTTTCTCTTCCCTCTTCCTTCTTCTTTCATTTTTTCTTGGATTTATCTTCTCCCTTGGTCATTATAAACCTAGGGTTATGTTTTACCATCATTTTTTATGGGGTTTTTGTTTGTTTAGGTCTGGTCTTCATAGATCTAGTGTTTTGGAACCTGCGGCGGGTGTTTTTAGGTGTGTGTCTCCATTCCGCCATGGTTTTGAGGTAGGTTATCTCAAGAACTTGCCTTTATTATTTAATTTTCATATTTTTATTTCTATTATCATCTTATATACATGTTTATTATTTCTATTCAACCTTTTTATTATTTATTTGGTGTGAAAAATGGTTATTTATGCCTTGTTTTGTGTAAAATGGAGTTGTTTCGTTATAAAAGTGCACACTGCTTGTTCAAATAAATGTTCCACTGGTTTTCACATATGGATTGTGATATTCAGGACCTGTTTTAACTTCTGTAATAATTTTTTTGCATGCACATTTGGGTTTTTATCCCTTTGGGTGTTAAATAGAAGTTGTTTTGCTAAATGTTGCACGCCTAGTCTTCAGAAAAGTGTATGGTTGGCATTTGTGTGCTAAATGTGATATAAAATAACTTGTTTGAATTTATTAAATTATGGGAAGCATGAAATGTGATATTTTGGTGTCCTTTTATGGATGTACAAAGTGGTTTTGGTTTTATAAAGATATTGTTTTTGGTTTTTGACACGTTTTGGCACGAGTTGTCTGTAAGTAGCCCGTTCGGCATTCTTATGAAAATGGTAGAGCTTAAATGTGTCACCTAAATGTTTTAAAGGGTTTATGAAAATGTTTTGTTACTACTAATGGTGTTTTTACAACTCTTTATGAAAATTGAAATTTGTACATTTGTTATACGTTGGTTTGGTAAAATGCCTAAAGGCCCATTTGGCATTTCTCTTTAAAAAAAGGGGTTTTCATGTGTATTCCATGTTGTACCATTTGGGGTCATTTTAAGATTGATGAAATTGATTTAGTAAATAGTTTTGAGGCTTCCAAATCTGTTTTGGTACGGCATTGGTGGGCGTTTGTCCTAAAAAGTGCATTTTCAAATGGAATTCATGTGCAAAGCTTTGTTAAACTTCTTGAAATTCTTTTATGAAAATTTTAGATGGTTTATTGAGTTTCACAAAGGGTGAAAAACATGTTTAGGTATTTTTTGGAGTGTTTATGACCATAACTAGTGTTTTTATATGTAAATGGAATTTAATAGCATGTGAAACTTGTTTGAGAACAAAGAGGGAACCCGAGTATCTAGGTGGGCGGATGTGTACTAGTATGCTAGTGATCCAGAGTGGTTTCGTCCCTGTTTCACGTAGAAAGTTTGGATATGAAAATACTAACTAAATTATTATGATGGTATTGGATACCACTAGGTTATGGTTATGTTCTATACTAGTGACTCGTTCACAAGAATGAATATTTGTTATGGTTACTTTTCACGGAGATATGAGGTACATGGGGCCCACAACTTGCTAGTGCCTAGGGGTGTTCTTGTGACTTGTGCTCATTGGATATATTATGTTCACCATCGACATATGGTGAGTTTGGTTCGAAAATTTAGTAGCATGTGTGTTTTATTTAAAGGTGTACGTTCTTTAAAGTATCCCTCTTGAAAATCGTTTTCACTTTGAAGTTGCATCTCTTTGAAATTGGTTAATAGCATTTTTTGTTTATGAAAACTTGCGATCATTTTTATTTTGTAATGTTTGTAGCATGAAACATTGTTTGGAAAAAATATTTTTATATATTTTATTTCAAACTTGAAATTTATGTTTCTTTTTTTTAAAGGAAGTGCATTGGGAATAGAATATCAGGCTAACATACTAAGTTTTAATACTCACTCCTATAGTCTTCTTCTGTTTTTAGCCCTTATATAGGTTTTAGCTTGAGTCTGATCACCTTGGGTGACATGTGATCATTGTGTTGGAGAGTGACCAGTGGGGTCACATGGAGCTATTTGGTTGTCATGTTTGTTTGGTTGAGTTGTTAGTTCAGTTGTACTTTCACTTTCATGTGCGAATAATTTTCAGTTTAACTTTTATATAAATGTATATTGGGTTGTCCATTTCTTTCCGCTATTTATTTAATTGTTTATATTTGAGTGAAATTTTTCCCTTGTCACTATACTGATGCCCTTAGTGTTTGTCACCATCTTGGGATGATCGAGAACATCTCTCGAGACTTGTCGCGGAGCGGCCTGGGTAACCGGTTCAGGGTCGACCCAGGCTGATTCGTGGTAGGGTGAGAATTAAATATGCCCAGTAAGGGATTTTAAAACCTTTTATAAGTCATTTTAAAATATTATTTTGAAAATACTTTTGAAAATTACATTTATAAATATCCTTTTGAAAACATTATTTGAAACTACTTGCGATTTAAAAATACTATATCATTTTATAAAATACTTATGTTCAAAAATTTCTTTAAACATATTCCAATATTTTTCTAAAAACAATATGCAATCTTTGGAAAACAAAACACTATTCAGAGGCCACTTGAAACATTGAAGTTCATCTTGGTCATACCCACTTCGAGAATAATGGATTCACTCCAAAATGAATTTCCATATTTACAACGCTCAAGCACCGGATTTTCTGAAAATATTTTAAACTTGTTTTACTTATATATGTGTTTTCCACTAGAGTTTTTATTTTAAAACATAAACAAGTATTAATTTCACATGAACTTATTTTTATATATAAATGTATAAGTATAAACTTTCATTGGAACTCACTTATTATACTTGGCACAACCAAATCTCTTGATACATACACTTTTCATAAATATATGAAAGATTAATTATCATCCATGTACTTAAACATTTCATTAATAAACCCATGAATATTCATTTGAAGGTAGTTTCGATAAACATAGATTTTATTGAATGCTTATGCATATGTGTATATTCATATATATGTGTGTATGCACATATTAATGTGATATGAAAAATCACCGATATATGGCCATAATCATGATTTGTATATGACGTGTACATGGCATGATAGAACTATGATATTCTTAATTTTTAATTTCTACATAAAATAACATTTGGTGAATCATAAATAAACAATTTAAGAATGGTTATAAACTTTGAGAATAAATCTTAAATGTATTCGCTTGAAACATGGAAATAATATTTGATGTAAAATCTTGAAATTTAGTATTAAGTGTACATATATATATATATATATATTAATATATATAAAATATTACACCCATAAATTTAATTATTATATGACTTTGAAGTAAACAATAATGGAGTATGAAAAATTAGTACTAAAGTATATACATTTTGATCAATATATATATATATATATATCATAATTTAAAATTATAATTTAGGGATCACATTTGTATAAAATAGAGTATTTAAAATACTTATGTATAATAGTTTTATGTAATAAATTCACCATGAAAATAGTCTTGGAGATAAATAAATCATGCTTAAGTAAATAAAAATAATAGCTCTGAAATAAATTGATAAAAATGCATATACTCTCTTAAGAAGTAATTAATTAAACAAAGTGACCCATTAAATAATTAAAACCATATTGTTATAATTTTCCAAAATAATTATTTTGCTTTATAATAGTGATTTGCCATACTTGAATTGGAGTGAGAGAAAAAAAAGAAATAGAATTTGATCATAAGTATTGGAATATATATATATAGACACCATATGTTATTAAAATAAAACAAAGTAAATGTTTCTAAAATATCTATGAAAATACTAAATCTCTTACTTGAGTTTTGCATAAAATAGAAGACTCAGCTTCGAACCCTCAACTCTTCCTATCAAGACTGCAGAATGGTTTTTCGCTTTCCAGTTGAAAATTGATATAGGATTTTATAGCCAAATCCTTTAATGTTTACACGCCACTAACAATATATAAATAATTGGTTAAATCCAATTCTACGGACTAGAAACAGAAACACACCCAAGCTTGCAAGGCAAGCTGTGTATTGATGCAGACCACAAAATAGAATATACAAATTTTATAATCAAATCCTCATTAAACATATTCGTCTGAGCATCATAACATTGATAGATTGAATATAAAAATACTATAGGAAGGTATGATTCGACATTAGTGGACCAACAGTTGTTCATAGTCTAAAATCAAATAGCATCCAAAGCAAAATTGACAGACAGACTAGGTAAACATATAGGCAATTACAGTGGAGAAAATGACATATACGGACCCCAAAGAGTCAGACAACCAAAAACGACAAGTTGTTTATCCAATAGAAAATCAAGATCCTGCAAATCAAAACTTACCTTGAACTAGGTGGGAGAAATATGAAACCCTAACTGCAACCGAGACCCGATGACTCCATTCGGATCAAACACGATGGCGATCGGTCCTCCCTCAGTGCGACGAAGATGGACCATAGACCTCGACTCAACTCCTTGACTTCGAAGCTTGCTCGACCTTGTCCCGGTGGAGACCACCTACTCGACCTATGCTCAACCTCTAGCTTCCCTCATCTGAAACAAACCACGAAGGAAAACCCACCTTCTGCATGAAGACCTCCATCACGGCCTCTCCCTCATGCGGCTCGACTCCTCTCAGATCCCCCGGTGAAACCCTATGCGCAAACCCCCTTTTCCCCCTTTTTGATTTCCCTTTTTGTTTTATTATTATTATATCATAACTATTATTTATTTAATTTCTTTAATATACTTTATTTATACAAGGATTATCATAATATGTGTATAATATTATAAGTTTAACTTTAATATTAAAATAAAATTATAATTTTATCAAACAAAATTTATATAGTATTAGTTTTCTAAAAATATTCTAATCATAATTTTATAATTCAAAACTAATGTGCGTGTGTGTGTGTGTCATATTTTTTGAAAATTAAATTTTATAAAACCAACCTAATTATATTTATTTAATGTCTTTTTAAAAGAATTAAAATTATCATAATTTATAAATATTTAAAATTTTTTAAAATAAATTATAATCTTATTTTGTATAAAAATAATATTCATATAATAATATATGAATAATTTTAACATTTTATTAAAATAATTATATTGTATAATAATTATATACATTTATAATTTCAAAACAAAAATCATGATAATAATAAATTTTTAAAAATATGTTCTCATTGAATTTCTTTAGTAAAAAATATTTATATATTTACAATTTTATTACAATCTTGTTAATATATTCATAATTATTATTGTGTTTCATATATTTATATTGTTAACATTTTATAAAACAATTTAATAATTGAAAATATTTAATTGATTTAAAACTAATGATAATATTTATATAAAATTTCTGAAATAATAATAGGGTTGTATTAATTTATTTATAATTTCATTTATTAATAAAAATAATTATTTTATTGAAACTCGGGGTACTATATAGGTACCCAAGCAAATGAAATTCTTGTTCACAAGTTATAGGTTTCGAGCTAAGCCTGATATTGTGGCTTTTTGTTTGGCTTCCTAGTTTGGTGATGAATGATGGGACCAGGCAAGATTCGGGACTAGTTGGCGATGGGTTGTTGGCCCTGAATTTATTTTATTCTTTTAGGGATTCTTGTGTATGATCCACACATGGGATATCTAGTCGGTGTGTATAACATAATCATTTATTATTGTTTTTTTGGTTGTATTATTTTACCAGCACTTGCCAGAGTTGTGATGGTTATCTGGATGTGTATCTGATAACAAGGGCGTAGTCTCCCCACTGTAACGTCCCAGCTCTTATCATGTACAGACCATTTTTAATTATTGATGTCTAATTCTTTAAGCGACCCAGGGTGTGCATTTATGCACCTCGTTGCGGGTCCCAGACAGCTTTTTAATTAATTTAGTTAACTGCTGACTTTTTATGAACAATGTCATGTCACGCTTTAGAGCGGTGTTCGAGATTAAAATAATTAATTAAAGGTTGAAGAATAATAATAATATATTTAAATAATATTTAAAAGAAATCAAGAAATGATAAAAAGAAATGTTGAAATAAAATAGAAAGGGGGTTACGGGAAAAATAAAAAATAATTAAAATGGGAGATTTCCATTTTTATTTATTTTTATCATTTTTCCTTTCCATCCTTTTATTCTATTTTATTTTTATTTTTATTTTCCTTTTTTCTTTTTATTTTGTTTTTCTCTTATTTTTCTTTTCTTTTCTTTTTCTTTTTTTTCTTTCTTTATTTTTTTTCTCTCCTCTCTTCATCTCCTCTTCATCATATCACACCCCCCTCTCCCCCTAGGTGGCGCACTCCCCTCCTCCTCCTTCAGAAGACCACAGATCCTTCGTCCGTCATCTGATTTCTTCGTTTTCAGGTGCATAGTAAACCTTAGGGCAAGGCTAAGCTTGCGCAATTGGAATTGTACATTTTCGTTGAGTATCCTGCGCACAGTTCGCCGTGGAAGAATTTTACCCTATTTGGGGTTTTTCTAAAATCCTCCATTTTCTTTTGTTTTAGGTCCAATCAAATCCTATCGTGGATCTTAGAGTCATCTATGACTACAAGATAGGGTTTCTACTCACTTTCCCTCTGTTTCGTTGTGTTTATAAAAATGCATCGTTGTGCCGTTAGTCGGTGTCTGCCAGCTTTATGCAATTTCACTCAATTTCATTAATTTGATTGTTTCGTACATTTTTTGCAACCTTAATTTTCTTAAATTAATTTTTTTAAATTTTTTCAATAAGTTCGGACACCCCTTTGTGTAACTCCCTGACCCCAGTTACCCAAAGTCGGTGCATTATTTTAATACATTGGCATGATTACAAGGAATCAAGTCTCAAAGGACCGATGGGTTTAGCAGTCTTGAAAAATAGATTACATACATGAATGTTACATTACACTTTATAACATACAACACAGTATAAATAATCCTTTATGAACGTTATTATTCCCTTAGCTTAACCATGCATATCAATCACAATACACTTCTTGGAAACCTGGGGAAAATAAAACATAGAAAGGGGTGAGCTCAAACGCTCAGTAAGGGTAAGCAATACAGCGGAAGATAACATAAATATTAAGCATGGTGAATAATTGAAACCACATGCCTTTACCAATAATAAATATGAATACTTTTACAGCGGGAATATGAGCTGATTAAATAATTCCATAATAAAACATAATCATGGGTATTCTACTAGTCGAATGACCACATGAACCATCAATATTATTTTCACAATGAGGGAATATATAATAACAAACTTTAATTTCTGTGTCAAGGCCTCGTGTCAAGACCTATGGGCTAACTATAATCAGATCCAAACCTGGAGATCCTCTGTAACCAGACTCCATCCCGAAGAACCTTTGTAACTGGACTCCAACCCGGAGAGCCTCTGTAACCGAACTCCATCCCGGAGAGCCTCTGTAACCGGACTCTATCCCGGAGGGTCTACTGTAACCGGACCCCAACCCATATGGCTTACTTTTACCAGTCCCCAACCCCGTACATATTAGTCCAATGCATTCATCATAAGAAAAGGTTGAAATATAACATAAACATTCGTATTAAAACTAGCATACCTCCATTGGCCCGAAGGCCTTCATTTTTTATTGATTTTGATAATCCACCTTTCAAGGGGTGAGGTGGAACCCTTACATGGCCCGTAGGCGTAGGTATTACATGGCCCATAGGCCTAAGAGGAATTCATTGCCCATAGGCTTCAAACATTACATACAACCCAGACTAACTTCTTGGAACTGCTCCTCCCAAGCATCTCATGAAATCAGATCTTCACCTTCACATGGTTGTTCGTCTAGGCATTCCCATGCATGCACAGGCTTGTCCCGATGGCAGGTGTCATACCCTCTCATTCTTGCAATCCGTTTAGCTTCTGCTGTGGTGAAATCTCCTTGCTCATCCTCCTTGTAGAGCTTGTTCCTTGTAGGTTGTCTGGTTTGAATCTGCACTAAGGTGGCCCAAAGGCCTTGAGGTGGCCCAAAGGCCTTACTGACCCAAAGCCCCGGGTGGCCCGAAGTCCTTACAGGACTCAGGGACCAAATCGATGGCCTGAAGGCCCAAACGGGGGCATATTCCCAATTGCTACAGTGCCAAACAATGTCTGCTACAGTTCCCGCTACAGTACCTGCTACAGTACTGCACAGTTCCCACTACAATACTGCTACAGTAACCCATAAATTCATCCTCTGCCTAGATTTGATCCCTGGTCATTTGGATGCACTTACTGAGTCCTTACCAACTGGGCTAAGGCTCATGTGCTATTAAAACTAGCATACGAAATGTCAATACTTTAACCATAAACCATGAATGTTATACAAATAGAACATCCATATTTAAATATATCACAAAACCTTCAATACAATATGGAAGTTCTGTATCATAATCAATCAACTTCAAATAAACTTAAAACCCATCAAAGGATGTTGACATAGATAAAATCAAAACCTTTTTTTAGAGAAATATCTCTTTCTATTTTGAAATCATTTAAGAGTCACATAATTATAATGAAAACATTTATTTTGAAAATATTCTTATAAGATTATAAGGGAAGATTTAGTGATTTCATAACGGTAGAAAATAGCCTCACCTGCCGTATAATTTAAAAAAAGACATTCTTACCTTAACTTTGTCGAAAAGGTTATAAAGGACTTTGTTTGGAAAACGACAAAAATATTCCTTTATAAACATCTTATAAAAGTCAAAAAATGGTATAAATGACTTTAACCCATAGTCTATAAAATAGTAAAAATGTTTTGGAATACATTTTTAAGAAACATGGATGTGGATGATAAAGAGATCCCAGTAGATAACAACCTCGGATAATGAAGAGATTGTGAAATTAACTCTTACCTCGTTGTAATCAATCAAGTCGTATGAACAATAGTCAATAAACACAAAATGAATCACAGAATATCATGGATATAAATATAATCATGATAATATATATATATATATCAAATGGCATTACAAAATACACCACATGCAATAAGTATGTGGTGAACAATGGAAATCTCAGGGAATTAAAAGTGAGATAAGAAACCTCTTACCTCGTGTCTGACTTGACCCGTTCATTCTTTAATATCATGAATAATAAAATAAAGTTAATTTATACTTTCTTAAGAACCTTTTTAAAGTTTATTATTCCTTTTATGTCACTTATTACCATGTTATAAACATTATGTAATCATTTAAGTTAATAACGTTCATTTTGACGATATTTGGCACTTGAGTAAAAAATGAACACTTTATAGTTACAAGTTGTTCACATGGTCAAAATTTCATTATATCCAGAATGATATTCATGATTTAGATATCATATATATCATATATATCTAGTATATACATGTATTCATAATATTACATATCATTTTGGGGTAAGAAATGAAATGCACCATTCATGGAGACGGTAAGCTGTACGTACGCATGAATGCTACTTTCATATCTATTTCTTATTTTAATAGAATTAAAACATAATGATACATAGGTATATTATAATTCTAGTATAATATCATATATAATATCATTAACTTCATCCTTTATACGTCCCACATATGGTATTAACGAGTCATATCACTTTGAGGAGGCGGTAGTCCGCACTTCCTCAAATGAAATTATCGTGTTTACCCATAATGGAAACCATTAAGGTATTCTATAAAAGAAAAATATAGAAGCATGAAGAAAACATAAAAATAATATATATATATCATATATAAATACATTGTCATCATAATGGACACCATGAGAGGCGGTAGGAGGTAATTGAACAATCATCGTTTCGTGAGGCGTTAGTTTTCCATCCACAGAAACATTATGTTCTTCACCCATTAGATGGAGGTGTGTGTAAGTGTAGTTTGAATACTTCTCATAACAACATCTTAGTATATTGAGGATATTGTTGTTTTTATAAAAGAAAGGAATAAAAAGATTTTATGGGTTGGAGAAGTAAAATAAAAAAAAAGAAGTTAAGAGAAACTATTACCTTTTATTTGGGTAACTTCCTTTGGTTTCAACCAAAAGGACTTCTTGAAGTGCCTTCTGCCTAAGGTAAGGCTTCTAGGAGGAGGATAGGGATGTAAGGAGCTTAATTTGGTAGAGTTTGGACAAGCCTAAAGTCTTTAGAGGTGTGAGTAATTGGTTAGAATTGGTCTCCTTTTATAAGGGGGAGGAGGGGCTCTTTAGGAAAGTGTGAAAATATCATTTTATTATATAATGATATTCAGTTTCTAAAGGTCCAAAAATCATTAAGGTCGAAGATAAGATGACTCATGGTTGAAATAAAATCATCCAATAATAATTGGACATGTTTTGGATATTATTTTAATATTTATAATCTAATTTATTTAAATCATTTATTAATGAGGTAAATAATACATCATTATTGTGTCATAAATAATTTAATTTATTCAATGTCTAAAAATTATAAAAAAAAATACCATGATGTAGGAAATATTTTTATATTTCCAATGAAAATTTATAGTCAAAATGATTACTTATATAACACCATATAAAAATTAATTACTAAAAGATTTTTGTTTATGTCAATTTTTCCTTTACTTTAAATTAATTAATCTAAAGTGTCATTATCATTAATAAGTGGCTCCATGAGGTCCCAAAATCGACCCAAGGATGCCCATGGTCGGTAATTACTCATCCAATAAGGTTAGGACATGTGTTAAGGTAATTTTGAATTATTATAATATTCTTTTTACCTTGAATTACCCTATTTACCTTTAACCGCGGTAAATAAAAGTCAAAAGTTACTATTCACCAAAAATTATTTTCATCTTATTGAACCACATTTTACTTACTAACAACAACCATGTATGTCGGATTTTCGAAATTCAATTCACAGAAGTGGTAAAATTTTATTTTAATGAAAAAGTCATTTTTTTAACTACTACTAAGTGGTTTCACTATTCATCAAAAATTGAAGTTTTTCAGAAAAATACCAAAAATTCATCCTAAGCTATATTTGATATTCTGAATTCAAAAATGATGTCTATTTTTCTAAATTCAAAACATAGAAGTGGAATTGATTGATTTAAAATTAATTCCTGTTGTTAAAACAAATAGCGTGTTTTTAAGAAACAATAACTATCAAAAGATTGATACTTGTTTATGTCCAATTTCAAAGTGAAATTAATTCCAATAAACAACATTGGATTAAGTGGTAAAAATATATTCTAATTACACTTTAAAATCAATTAAAAAGATAAACTAACCATATAAATAAATTAAATTAAAAGGCACTTTTGAAATAAAATACAATATTTTTCACTATTCATTAAAAAATGAACTTTATCAGAAAAATTACAAAAATTACACAAAGTAAATTTTGATGTCCCAATTCTAAAGAATAAATTTATTTAGTCAAATTGAATATATATAAGTTTCAAATATTGGATTTAAAAAGGGTTCACCATTAAAAGGCGGTAAAAGTGTTTTTTTTTTTGAAAAATACTTCTTTTATCTGAAAAAAAAAATTGAATTTGTTCTTACATTATGTCTAAGAAACTCATGATATGGATTCTAAAATTATAACGATTATATAAAGTTAAAAATTCAGTTAATACTATTCATAACCGCTTTTGAAGGGCTAGTTTGGTAAGTCGTGGTGCGCTTAAACTCAGTGTTGCATGTAGTGCAAGTTATTGAATTACTTTGAAGATATAACGTACTATGAAATCTTGGGGTATTACATTCTTCCCTCCTTCAATAAATTGCATCCTAGAAATTTGAAATTGTTCTTTTAAAATAAAAGGTTGAAAATAGAAAATACCTTTGTGGGAAAACTCACATCAGAAATTGGGTTCATAAAATTTAGTCTTAATAAGAGGAAAAGGGAAATGAAAGGGTCACCACCAAATTATGATCTTGATTAGGAGAACATTTGTGGAAATTAGAGACACATAATTGGAGGGAAAATGTAAATATTTATAGGGAGTGATTGAGGTCATCAATCACAAACAAGTGTAAAAATTGAGGGCCTCAAATCCATCAATCCATGATGATTTAAAATACCATCGGTTAAACAAAACATAAGGTATTAGGATAACACATTTTTTGTTTTAAGATCCCTTCACTAAAGTTTAAGAATTAATTTCTTCATAGAATAAGAGAAGAAGAAAAATATATACTTGACAAGTATAGTTCCATCCCATAACTAATTTATACCACAAACTCATCTTTCACTCTAAAAGATAATAGAACTTAAAAAATATTCTATTTATCCTATTCGTATAGGGTTCCAAAAAAATGAATTTATAATTCATCTACCAGACCTTTTAAAAAAACTACAGTATTCAATCCAGGACATCACGTGGGCTAGTGGTAGGTGATACACCTTTGTCACCCTTCGGTTGCGGGTTCAAGTCTCGCGGCCTTACCAGACGCGACGGGTTGCCGCCCGACCTTCGGGTTGTTCTTTTTATGGAAATACAAAAATAATCTCAAACTAGACTTATCCAAAATACTTCTATCCAAACTCACAGTCCAAAATTTATAAGTTAAACACAATGAAGATCCTTTTTTCCATGTAATAACATGTGAACACCTTCATCGTGTATTATTTTAAAACTTGGTAACACCCTGAATTACCATAAAACCTTATTGATTACATTCATGCTCCCTTATCCTTTATATAATACTGGATATATTCCTTATATCCAAAAATATTGAATATTCCAACAATGATGAAATAAAAAAACTATTAATCAGTTCAAAGGAAGCCAAGAATATCCAATATAATTTATCCAAATCAATCATGTATTATTCCAAAATCACTGCCTCAGTATCAGAACCATATTATGGTTTATCTTTCTCTCAACCATATATTTTCCAAAAATTTAACCTACAATTGAGTCACTTTTCTTGGTTCCACACAATCTCAAGTCCTTAATGAAATAGTACTGCAGTACAATCCTTATATACTCTATAATTCTTCACTACTGGAAAACGGCTTATTTGCAACGGGCCAATTGCGACGAGATCCCGTCGCAAAAGGGCTTTTGCGACGGGGCTCCGTCGCAAATGGCCCGTTGCTGAAAACGGCGTCGCAAATTGATTTTTTTGCGACGGACCCGTCGCAAAAAATATATTTGCGACGGTATTTTTTTCCCGCCGCAAATGGTTTTTCGTTTATATATAAAAAAGTTATTTGCTACGGGAAACCCCGTCGCAAATACTCTCGTCGCAAATACGGGTAAAAATAAGAAAATAATAAAATAATTCATAAAAATCATATAATACTATATCATAATAATAATATTATTATTATTATTAATAAAAAGAAATATTATTATAATATTAAAAATAAAAAATATATAAAATATAATTATGAAATATTAATATAAAAAAATAACAATAATATGAATATAATAATACAAATATTAATAATATAAAAAATTAATATAATATTATTATTATTAAAATAAACATACATATTTATGAAAAAATAATATTAAAAAAAACTCTCTAACTGAAGATTCAAGAGGGAGAAAGAGAGGAAAAGAGAGAAGTTGGAGTGATTTGAAAAAAAACGGGTAGGCGTATATATAGGTTAGATTTATTGCGGCGGAACTATTTGCAACGGGCCCCGTCGCAAATACTCATGTCCGCATTGGTATTTGTGACGGGACCCATCTCAAATAGTAGTTACCGCCGCCGGGTATTTGCGACGGGTCAAAGCCCCCCGTCACAAATACACTTTCCGCGTTTTGGTGCGCAAATCAAGCCAAACCTATTGCGACGGGTCCCGTCGCAATTAATCCCGTCCGCATTGGTATTTGCAACGGGTCCCGTCGCAAATAACGACCTGCCGACAAAACGCTTGCGACGGCTGCCTTTACCGTCGCAAATAGTATTTACCGCCGCCGGGTATTTGCGATGGGTGAAAGCCCCACGTCGCAAATACACTAATGACACAATACTTTAATAAAAACGTAAGAAATCTAATCATTCCTCTTCATCTTCGGTAGTATTATAACTTTATTATTATCCAATAGTATCATTTAAGGTATACACTGATGACTGGGACACTGATTCGCATAGTGTCCCAATGCCTTGTAGTTAAAGCATTGTACATTTGAAACTTTTTTCTTATCCTTGCAATCACGTACTCGATGTCCTTTTTCTTCACACTTATAACAAACTCTCATTCCCTTTGAGCATTTACCAAGGTGATTCATTCCATAGTTATCACATATGGGAAAATTCTTCTTTTCCCTCTTCCCTTTATTTATCCTTCTTCCTTCCATCCTTTTCTTCTCTTGCTTCCCTTCAATGCCATAGGACTCAGATAATTCTTTACTTATCTTTTTAACACACGATACTATTTCTTCATATGTTGAGAATACATGGGAGACTATTTCCCTTCTAAATATTGGCTTAATACTGTAAAATATATGATCCTTATTACTCTTTGGATCATACGTATTGAAGGAGTTCACATTCCTTCTACTAGGCATCATTTTTATACAATGGCATACACTAGGTCAGTTTATGAATTGCAATGGATAAATCCAAACTTGTAAATTACCTAACGTAAATCGAACAGTTTATGGATATAATCCATAATCATAAAAATATTTTCTTTGAGGAGAAATATACTCATACATCCTTCATAATGATTTGTAAAGAAAATGAGAATTTTCCTAATCATATCCCCCGGGAGTGTCATAACCAAGAGTGCAGCAAGGCCCGTTGTCGTGCACCAGTTCCCGTTCAAGTCTAGCTCAAAGCGGTGTTTTTAGGTTTTACCCCTAGGTACATCTGTGCTAGAGCCGCCTCTACCTGCTCGTATCCAGACAGGGATGTATTGCTTGAAAAACTCACAAAATCTCTACAGTACCAAAATTCTAAGAAGTTCTTCTATACTAATCCTCAAAGTCTATCTTAGGGTAATGTGCTCTAATCAGAGTTTATCGAAATCTAGTTTCCAAGGTTATTGTTAAACTTCCTCTGATACCAACTGTAACGCCCTGATCCCAGTTACCCAGAGTCCGTGCATTATTTAATACATTGGCATGATTACAAGGAATCAAGTCCCGAAGGAACGATCGGTTTAGCAGTCTTGGAAAATAGATTACATACATGAATGTTACATTACACTTTATAACATACAACACAACATAAATAATAATTTATGAACGCCATTATTCCCTTAGCTTAACCATGCATATCAATCACAATACACTTCTTGGAATCCTGGGGAAAATAAAACATATAAAGGGGTGAGCTCAAACGCTCACTAAGGGTAAACAATACAGCGGAAGATAACATAAATATTAAGCATGGTGAATAATTGAAACCACATTCCTTTACCAATAATAAACATGAATACTTTTACGGCAGGAATATGAGCAGAGTAAATAATTCCATAATAAAACATAATCATGGGTATTCTACTAGTCGAATGACCACATGAACCATCAATATTATTTTCATAATGAGGGAATGTATAATACCAAACTTTAATTTCTGTGTCAAGGCCTCGTTCCAAGACCTATGGGCTAATTGTAACCGAACCCAAACCCAGAGAGCCTCTGTAACCGGACTCCATCCCGGAGAGCCTCTGTAACCGGACTCCAACCTGGAGAGCCTCTGTAATCGGACTCCATCCCAGAGAGCCTCTGTAACCAAACTCCATCTCAGAGGGTCTATTGTAACCAGAACCCAACCCAGAGGGCTTACTTTTACCAGTCCCCAACCTGGAACATACTAGTCCAATACATTCATCATAAGAAAAGGTTGAAATATAACATAAACATTCGTATTAAAACTAGCATACGAAATGTCAATACTTTAACCATAAACCATGAATGGTATATGAATAGTACATCCATAGTCAAACATATCAAAAAACCTTCAATACAATATGGAAGTTTTGTATCATAATAAATCAACTTAAAATAAACTTAAAACCCATCAAAGTATGTTGACATAGATGAAATCAAAACCTTTTTTTTAGAGAAATATCTCTTTCTGTTTTGAAATCATTTAAGAGTCACATAATTATAAAGAAAACATTTATTTTTAAAATATTCTTATAAGCTTGTAAGGGAAGCTTTGGTGATATCATAACGCTAGAAAATAGCCTCACCCGCCGTACAAGTTAATAAAAAGACATTCTTACCTTAACTTTGTCGAAAAGGTTATAAAGTACTTTGTTTGGAAAATGATGGAAAGATTCATTTATAAACATCTTATAAAAGTCAAACAAGGGTATAAATTAATTTAACCCATAGTATATAAAATATTAAAAATGTTTTGGAATACATTTTTAAGAAACATGGATGTGGATGATAAAGAGATCCCAGTAGATAACAACCTCGGATAATGAAGAGATTGTGAAATTAACCCTTACCTCATTGTAATCAATCAAGTCGTATGAACAATAGTCAATAACCACCAAATGAATCACAGAATATCATGGATATAAAGATAATCGTGATAATATATATATATATATATATATATATATATCAAATGGCAGTACAAAATACACCACATGCAATAAATATTGGAAATCTCATAGAATTAAAAGTGAGATAAGAAACTTCGTACCTCGTATCTGACTTGACCCGTTCATTCTTTAATATCCTGAATAATAAACTAAAGTTAATTTATACTTGATTATAAACCTTTTTCAAGTTTATTATTCCTTTTATATCACTTATTACCATGTTATAAACATTGTGTAATCAATTAAGTTAATAACGTTCGTTTTGACGATATTTGGCACTTGAGTCAAAAATGAACACTTTATAGTTACAAGTTGTTCACATGGTCAAAAGTTCATTATATCCAGAATGATATTCATGATTTAGATATCATATATATCCAGTATATACATGTATTTATAGCAGTACATATCATTTTGGGGTAAGAAATGAAATGCACCGTTCATGGAGACGGTAAGCCGTACGTACGCATGAACGCTACTTTCATTTCTATTTCTTATTTTAATATAATTAAAACATAATGATACATAGGTATATTATAATTATAGTATAAAAACATATATAATATCATTAACTCCATCCTTTATACATCCCACATATGGTATTAACGAGTCATATCACTTTAAGGGGGCGGTAGTCCGCACTTCCTCAAATGAAATTATCGCGTTTACCCATAATGGAAACCATTAAGGTATGCTATAAAAGAAAAATACAGAAGCATGAAGAAAACATAAACATAATATATATATCATTTATAAATATAGTGCCATCATAATGTCCAGTATGAGAGGTGGTAGGAGGTAATTGAACAATCATCGTTTCGTGAGGCGTTAGTTTTCCATCCACAGAAATATTGTGTTCTTCACCCATTAGATGGAGGTGTGTGTAAGTGTAGTTTGAATCCTTCTCATAAAAAAATCCTAGTATATTGAGGATACTGGTGTTGTTATAAAAGAAAGGAATAAAAAGAGTTTAGAGGTTGGAGAATTAAAATAAAAGAAAAGAAGTTAAGAGAAACTATTACCTTTTATTTGGGTAACATCATTTGGTTTGAACCAAAAGGACTTCTTGAAGTGCCTTCTACCTAAGGTAAGGCTTCTAGGAGGAGGAGAGGGATGTAGGGATATTAATTTGGTAGAGTTTGGATGAGCCTAAAGGCTTGAGAGGTGTGAGGAATTGGTTAGAAGTGGTCTCTTTTTATAAGGGGGGAGGGGCTCATTGGGAAAGTGTGAAAATATTATTTTATTATATAATGATATTCGGTTTCTAAAGGTCCAAAAATCATTAGGGTCGAAGATAAGATGACTCGTGGTCGAAATAAAATCATCAAATAAGAATTGGACATGTTTTGGATATTATTTTAATATTTATAATATAATTTATTTAAATCATTTATTAATGAGGTAAATAATGTATCATTATTGTGTCATAAATAATTTAATTTATTCGATGTCTAAAAATTATTAAAAAAAATACCCTGATGTAGGAAATATTTTTAGCTTTCCAGTGAAAATTTATAGTCAAAAAGATTACTTATATAACACCATATAAAAATTAATTACTGTAATATTTTTGTTTATATCAATTTTTCCTTTACTTTAAATTAATTAATCTAAAGTGTCATTATCATTCATAAGTGGCTTCATGGGGTCCCAAAATCGACCCAAGGATGCCCATGGTCGGCCATTACTCATCCAATAAGGTTAGAACATGTGTTAAGGTAATTTTGAATTATTACAATATTCTTTTTACCTTGAATTACCCTATTTACCTTTAACCGCGGTAAATAAAAGTCAAAAGTTACTATTCACCAAAAATTATTTTCATCTTATTGAACCACATTTTACTTACTAAAAATAACCATGTATGTCATATTTTCGAAATTCAATTCACAGAAGTGGTAAAATTTCATTTTAATGAAAAAGTCATTTTTTTAACTACTACTAAGTGGTTTCACTATTCATCAAAAATTGAAGTTTTTCAGAAAAATACCAAAAATTCAGCCTAATATATATTTGATATTCCAAATTCAAAAATGATGTCTATTTTTCTAAATTCAAAACATAGAAGTGGAATTAATTAATTTAAAATTAATTCCCGTTGTTAAAACAAATAGCGTGTTTTTAAGAAACAATAACTATCAAAAGATTGATACTTGTTTATGTGCAATTTTAAAGTGAAATTAATTCCAATAAAGAAAATTGGATTAAATGGTAAAAATATATTCTAATTACACTTTAAAACCAATTAAAAAGATAAACTAACCATATAAATAAATTAGACTAAAAGGCACTTTTGAATTAAAATACAATATTTTTCACTATTCATTAAAAAATGAACTTTATCGGAAAAATTCCAAAAATTTACACAAAGTAAATTTTGATGTCCCCATTCTATGGAATAAATTTATTTAGTCAAATTTAATATATATAAGTTTCAAATATTGGATTTAAAAAGGGTTCACCATTAAAAGGCGGTAAAAGTGCATTTTTTTTTTAAAAATACTTCTTTTATCTGAAAAAAATTGAATTTGTTCTTACATTATGTCTAAGAAACTCATAATATGGATTCTAAAATTATAAGGATTATATAAAGTTCCAAATTCAGTTAATACTATTCATAACCGCTTTTTAACGGCTAGTTTGGTAAGTCGTGGTGCGCTTGAACTCTGTGTTGCGTGTAGTGCAAGTTATTGAATTACTTTAAAGATATAACGTACTATGAAATCTTGGGGTGTTACACTTTGGGCGTGCCGACATGGTCGGTATATTTTTCTGTTAGTCGGGTTTATAATTTAATTAGCTACAGGTGGTGCGCAACCCATTTTTTATTGAAATTAAATTAAATAAATAGTAGCACTGAACATGAACTTGAAATGTTGGATCATTGGTAATTTTTTTTGTTGAACTATTTATTTATTTAAAAGGTGATTTATCTGCTTATGTTGATACGGTATTTTTCCTTGTTATGATGTAATGTTTAAATTATACCTTGTGATGCACGGGTGTATCTGGTTAGTTTTCAAGCTGCGATTTTATATACTGATTATGTCATATATGCTGCTGTAAAAACTTTAATTAAATTCAGGGTGGGGAAAGGAGGTGGGTCCCGTATTAAGGGTCACACTTAGACCCTTCGTTCCTGACTCTTACTATTACGCGTCAGGGGCGGTGTCTTTGGCTTTGTCGGACTAAGACTTCCTTAAGCTTCTAATACTTATGAGTAACACCGGTTCCAAAAGGGCCCATCAAGACGGATCTATTGGAAATGTGGCTAAGCCAGTCTCGGATGACCCTCGACCCCTTTTTGCGATATCGGGACTGACTCAGGGTAAATCCATGCCTCGGGTGATACTTGGCCTTTCGAAAAATTGTCTTGGATGGGCTCAATGGTATTGGATAAATTGAAGGATGTTCCATAGTGATACCTTTAGAACGGGCTCGGACTCCAACTCTCAACTTGAACCTTAATAAAGACACACTTAAGGTTTATATTATTGCCATTTGAGTCTCTTGAGAATTGCAATGTTCTTCTGGTATGTTGAAGCACACCTGGTTGACACTTAACTTAGACCCCAAGTTAAAGCACAAGCTTGGGGTATGCTTCTTCCTTGTTTCACCTTGTTTTTTTGGGTTTTATATATATACATATATGTTCTTTCTGCTGGCAGGTACCCTTTCATATTTCCGGATTAGGCCGAAGCAGGTGATTAGGAATGGGTGTCATTGGGAACCTAGGCCGAGTTATTTATTTTATTTCACTTAATTAATTATTTTCAATTGTTATATAATGGCACGCTGCATTTTTATCATTGCATGAAATGGAAAGGTTTAGACACCGTGGGTGTCGGCCTACTGGTATTTTATCTCACATCTTGTTTAGGCATCGTTGACACCCGAGTAGATTACATGCTTGCAGGTATAGAAAAAGGTAAGCATGCTGCTTCCGATGCTTGATGGTTTTTTGCCACTTAGGATGGAAACTGGGTCAGGGGACCGAGCCTTACTCATGATGCAGTTGTTGCTTTGTGTCTTTTCTTTCAGTTGATATTATGTTTGAGTCCTATTTTCTATAATTTCATTTTAGATAGACATCGTGACATTACATTGTTTTTGTGAGCTTATGCACTTGATTATTATTCAGTTGGATTATTTATATTGTTTCTACTGTAGTTTATTCATTCACATGCTTCCACTATTTATTATTTATTGTTTACTTCTGCTGTGATATTACCTATTATCTATGAGGGCATGGTCTCCCCCATGGAAAACAATAGGGTCCTCATTGCTAGTTGGCAGCCTCTAGCATTTGGGGAGATGCGCTTGAGGTTATGTAACCCACCGGTCTGGCCACCATCTTAGAGATGAGCTGGGTTGGGACGTTACAAAGTGGTATCAGAGGCAGTTTTTTCTTTTGCCTTACTGTTTGGGTTAGGCGGGAGACTAGGATATAGGAATTTGGAATGTACTTTGTGCCTGGACATAGCTAACCTATGTACAGGGGAAAACCCAAATTCTTGGGTTGGGATTGTAGTTATTGATTATGCCAGTACTATTGATATGATTTCACCTTGGGTGACTCGCTTGTATTGCGTTGTTATTGTGTTGGTATTGTTGAAATAATGGGTTTACCATTTCAGCCTGATGATACGAGGGAAATAAATTCCATGCATCATAATCGGCACTATAGGATTTAAAATTTCATGCATATTGACATGCCATATCTACTTTTAGCATGCATTTTCCTATTTTCATGTGAGTGTTGTTGTGCCTAGTGGTGAAATTTTGAAATGCTGATTTTTAAAAATAAAGATGTGATGGTCTGTTAGATGTCAGTCTGACTTAACTTGGGAATGCATTGTAAAGATTGTTTAGTAATCCTTTTTAGTTATCTCTTCCATATTGAAACCCATCTCTTGAAACGGGTTGTCAATTGTTTAGTGTTCAGAGGCGGGCTATGTACCTAACATATTTTTTGCCTTACTTGTTTTCTCACCTTCTTTACTCCTTGTCTAAAGGTGTGTGTTTGGCTATTGTAGACAAATGTCTCCGCGACGTCTTCGTGTCGTGCCCTAGGAGAGTGGTAACGAGCACATTCCAGAGATGGTGGGTCCTGAACCACCAGTGGTACCTCTTGTGGAGCCTCCTATGGCACTACCTTCTGTTGATCTTCTGAGGGACCCTGATGCTTAGTTCAGGGATAGTCTCCTTAGGTTTATGTATTCAGTTCAGAATATCCTCAAACCTGCCCTTTCTATGGCAGACCTCATGTGGGACTTTCTACATCCACACCCTCCCACCTTCTCAGGGAGTGGAAGCCCTCATGCTACAGATTCATGGATAGAAGCTATAAGGTATATCTTTGACCACCTCGAGACGCTTCTGGAACGAAGGGTCAAATTGGCAGTCTACATGCTTCTTGACTATGCCAAGAGTTGGGACGTTATTTCTCAGGCAGAGCAGAGCAGTGACATGGTTTGGGCCGACTTTCAAGCAGCCTTCTATGATCACTTTTTTCTGCAGACTCTGAGAGATGATCATGTGTGGGAGTTCCTATATCTTTAGTAGGGCTTTATGACTGTGTTAGAGTATTATACTCGTTTCATAGAACTACAACGTTTTGCTCCATCTATGACTGGTGACATGCAGACTACTACGAGACGTTTTTAGGGTGGACTTGAGTATATTATCCGCTCGTAGGTGAACGTCTTCCGTTTGACCACTATTATAGAGATCGTAAACCAGGCTCTAATCTCAGAACGAAATGTCATGGAAGCTAAACCAATGAGCCAGGGCGGTTCAGTTCCAAGACAGGGTGACGACTCTTCTGGCAGTAGGAAACGCCGTTTTGAAGGTGAATGTGGGGGAAATCCTAGCCAAACAGCATGAGTAGAGGGATCTGTCACATGTTATCAGTGCGGCAGAGATGGTCACAAGAAGCCACAGTGTACGAGAGACCTGAGGGAGTGCCAAGCGTTCGGCAGGATGGGTCACCTTCAGCATTTTGTCATTCCTTCTCTTCAGCATCCAGTGGTAGAGGATCCGCACCTGCACCTCTGTCAGGTATGGGATCTATGACTCCACAGCAGGATGGAAGTTCTTTTTCCACTGGCCAATCAGGCCTAGGTAATGATGGAGGTCGTGATTGAGGAAATCAAGTTCCAGATTATCAACATCAGCAGAGTGGACCTACTCAGGCCAACCAGGCAGCGTATCAGGGTCGTGGATCAGGTCTCATGTACGTAGTGCAGTCAGCACCAGAGGAGAAAAGTGCAGGACCATCTACAGTTAGAGGTACTATTCTAGTAGCATCTACTTTAGTTTCTGCACTTTTTGATATCGGCGCATCGCACTCCTTTATATATGTTGCTGATGTTGAAAGTCTTGGGTTTCCAAATGTTTACCTTTGCGGCGTCATGTCTCTCGATACTCCGCTCGGAGTCAGGACATAAGGCATATGCTAGTTCCAAGAGTGCCCCCTTGAGATAGGTGGGCACTGCTTCGTTTGGCACTTCCATGTCCTCGATATGTCTAGCATCGAAGTCATTCTTGGTATGAACTGGCTTGCTCCTTATTATGCCCAAGTGGATCGCTATCACTTTCGGGTGTCCTTTACATCCCATGAGGGTGACACATATCTTCACAAAGGATAATGGGATATGCAGGCAGACCGAGCTAAGCCTAAATACACAGGGTTGGGCATAGTGACAGCTCAGTTGGCAAGTCTCTTCATGAGCAATCAGGGAACGCAGTTAGTTGAATTCCCTCCAGTGGTGGATCTTTTCAGGGACATCTTCCCTAACAATTTCCCTGGCTTACCTCCTATGAGAGACGTGGAGGTCACTATTGAGCTCATGTCAGGTGTGGCACCGGTGTCTATTCCTCCTTATAGGATGGCACCAACAGAGCTACAGGAACTCAAAAAGCAGCTTGAAGACCTTGAGGCTAAGGTTTCCATCAGACCTAGCACATCGTTGTGGGGTTCACTTGTCCTTTTTTCCAAGAAGGCATATAGTGCCCTTAGGTTATGCGTGGATTATCATCGACTCAACTAGCTCATGGTAAAGAATCGATATCCATTTCCTCGTATAGATGATCTCTTTGACCAGCTCTGGGGAGCAACTGTTTTCTCCAAGATTGATCTGAGGTCAAGATATCATCAAGTGTGTGTGCGACCATCTGACATACCACGTACGACATTCCGAAGCAAGTACGGCTTGTACGAGTATCTGGTTATGCCATTCAGCCTCACGAATGCACCGGCAATCTTCATGGCTCTGATGAACCGGGTTTTTCACCCGTACCTTGACTCCTTTATGGTGGTCTTCGTGGACGACATATTAGTGTATTCGCATTCCAGACACAACCATGCAACCCATCTTGAGATCATGCTGAGTACATTGAGAGAGCACCAGCTATACGCTAAGCTCAGTAAATGCCACTTTTGAATTGATAAGGTACACTTCTTGGGTCATATTATATCTGAAGCGGGAGTATCAGTTGACCTAGAAAAGGTGAGTGTTGTAGTTTCATGGAAGCATCCCAAGAGTGTCTTCAACATCCGTAGTTTCTTGGGACCTGCTGGCTATTACAGGCATTTTATCCAGGATTTCTCCCACTTAGCAGCGCCTCTTACGGCCCTGACTAAGAAAGGTGTACAGTTCATCTGGTTAGAAGCTTGTGAAAAGTCTTTTCAGAAATTGAAAGGAAGACTAACCTCATCCACGATCCTGGTTCTGCCTGAACCTGGTAAGAGCTATATTGTTTATTGTGATGCTTCAAGAATCGTATTGGGTGTAGTTTTGATGCAGGGTGATCGAGTCATGGCTTATGTATCCCGCCATATGAGACCTCACAAGCGGAACTACCCTACACGCGGCCTTGAGTTGGCAGCTATGGTCCATGATATATGCTGTTGGAGACACTATTTGTTGGGTGAGAGATTCATTGTTTACACGGATCATAAAAGCTTAAAATATATCTCTACTCAACGAGACTTGAACTTAAGGAAGTGCAAGTGGGTTGAATACTTGTAGTCATTTGATTTTGAGCTTGTTTATACCCATGGTAAGGGAAATGCTATGGCGGATGCTTTGAGCCGCAATTCACAGATACAGGTTGTGCAGATAGCCATCAGTGAGTGGCAGATGATGACTTTGTTTTTAGAGATGCATCTGGAGGTTCAAGAGCATAGCGGGAAACCAATTCTAGAAGCTCTTACAGTGACGTCCTCTCTTCTAGATAAAGCCCGCAAGTGACAGTTGACTAATCCTGAGGGGCTCGTTTTGAGGAAAAGTGTTATAGGAGAGAACCCACCTCCTGGTTGGGTTGTTGATGGCAGTGAAACTCTCCTTTACCATGGCTGTGTATGGGTACATTCGGGTATATGGAAAGAGCTGATGAATGAATCTCACACCTTCATTTGGGTAGTTCATTTGGTGCTGACCAAGATGTACAGAGATATGTGTTGACATTATTGGTGGCCTGGTATGAAAAAGTAGATAACAAGTTTCATCACTCGGTGCTCCACCTACCAACAAGTGAAGGCAAAGCACCAGTGACCTGTTGGACTCCTACAGCCTCTATCCATTCCTGAATGGAAATGGAATGAAATCACCATGGATTTCGTTACAGGCTTGCCAAGATCTCCTTGAGGCAGTGATGCAGTATGGGTGGTTGTCGATAGGTTGACCAAGGTTGCACACTTTTTGCCTATCTGAGAGACCTTTACGATTGATGAGTTGAGAAGGCTGTATATTCAGGAGATTGTGTGACTTCATGGTGTATCTCGTTCTATTGTCTTGGATAGGGATGTCCGATTTACTTCACAGTTCTGGTAAGGGTTGCAAAAGGCATTGGGTTCACAGGTACTTTTGAGTACTGCATATCATCCTCAGACCGATGGGCAGTCCGAGAGAACTATACGAGTGTTAGAGGATATGTTGTGGGCCTATATCCTTGATTTTGGAGGTTCCTAGAAGAAGCATATACCTATTGTTGAGTTTACCTATAATAACAGCTTTCAGGCGACAATTCAAATGACTCCGTATGAGGCCCTCTATGGTAGACCGTGTTGTTCACCTTTATGCTGGCTCGAAGCAGGTGAGGTAGCTCTGTTGGGTCCTAATCTCATTCAGGAGACTTCTGAGCAGGTTTAGCTGATTCAGAAGCGTATGAATACAGCTCAGTCCAGACAAAAGTCTTATACCGATCGTCGCCGCAGACCTCTGGAGTTCAAGGTGGGACATCGAGTCTTTCTGTGTGTTTCTCCGAGGTTGGGTCACAGGCGGATCAGGAGACAGGGGAAGTTATCGTCGAGATACGTCAGGCCATTCGAGATAGTGGAGAGAGTTGGGTCAGTAGCGTATCAGTTACTACTACCTCAGAGGTACCATGTTGTGCACGATGTTTTCCATGTATCTCAGCTTCGACAATATCACCCAGACCCGTCTCATTCCTTTGACCCCGATGACATCGAGCTTGACATTGATGCATCCTTTGCGGAGTGTCTGATCTGTATTATCGACCGTAGCATGAAAGTCCTCTGAGGCAAGTCAGCCCCTCTGATCCAGGTGTTATGGAAACACAGACGTGTTCAGGATGAGACCTGAGAGCAAGAGATGGATGTACGTATATAGTGGCCAGAACTTTTCTCTGGCGACGTTCCACTACCCTCGGAAGGGCAACTCGGGGACGAGTTGTCTTAAGGAGGGGAGGTTGTAACATCCCGACCCTTATCAGGTACGGACCGTTATTAATTATTGTTCTCTAATTCGTTAAGCAACTCAGGGCGCGCGTGTGCGCACCTCGCTGCGGGTCCCGGGCAACTTTTTAATTAATTCAGTTAATTGCTGACTTTTTGTGATAAATGTCATGTCGCGCTTTAGCGCGGTGTTTGGGATTAAAATAATTAATTAAATGTTAAAGAAGAATAATAAGAGATTTAAATAAGATTTAAAATAAAGTAAGAAAGGATAAAAAGAAATTTTGAAATAAAATAGAAAGGGGGTTACGGGAAAAATAAAAATAATTAAAATGGGAGATTTCCATTTTTATTTATTTTTATCATTTTTCCTTTCCATCATTTTATTCTATTTTATTTTTCTTTTTTTCCTTTTTTCCTTTTATTTTTCTCTTATTTTTATTTTCTTTCCTTTTTCATTATTTTCTTTCTTTCTTTCTTTTTCTCTCCTCTCTTCCACTCTTCTTCACATCGCACCCCCCTCCTCCTCCTTCAGAAGACCGCAACTCCTTCGTCTGTCGTCCGATTTCTTCGTCGTCAGGTGCGTAGTAAACATTAGGGTAAGTCTAACCTTGTGCAATTAAAATTGTACGTTTTTGTTGAGTATCTTGCACGTAGTTCGTCGCGGAAGGATTTTACCCTATTTTGGAGGTTTTTCTAAAATCCCCCGTTTTCTTCCGTTTTAGGTCCAATCAAAGTCTACCGTGGATCTTAGAGTCATCTACGACTACAAGGTAGGGTGCCTACTCGCTTTCCCTCCATTTAGCTGCGGTTTATAAAAATGCATTGTTGTGCCGTTAGTTGGTGCATACCGGCTTTGTGCAATTTCACTCAATTTCATTAATTTTATTGTTTCACACATTTGTTGTAGCCTTAATTGTCTTAAATTAATTTGTTTGAATTGCTGCAACAAGGTTGGACACCCCTTTGGGCATGTCGACATGGTCAATATATTTTTCCATTAGCCAGGTTTATAATTTAATTAATTGTGGGTGGTGCGCAACCCATTTTTTATTGAAATTAAATTAAATAAATAGTTGCATTGAATATGAACTTGAAATGTTGGATCATTGGTAATTGTTTTTGTTAAACTGTTTATTTATTTAAAAGGTGCTTTATTTGCTTGTGTTGATACGGTATTTTGTCTTGTTAAGTTGTTATGTTGTAATGGTTAAATTATACCTTGTGATACATGGGTGTATCTGGTTAGTTTTCAAGATGCAATTTTATATACTAATTATGTCATATCTGCTGCTGTGGAAACTTTAATTAAATTTAGGGTGGGGAAAGGAGGTGGGTCCCGTATTAAGGGTCACACTTGGACCCTCTGTTCCTGACTGTTACTATTACGCGTCGGGGGGCAGTGTCTTTTGTTTTGTCGGATCGAGACTTCCCCGAGCTTCTGATACTTATGAGTGACATCGGTTCCAAAAAAGCCCACCGAGACGGATCTGTTGGCAATGTGGCAAAGCCAGTCTCAGACGACACTCGACCCCTTTTGCGAGATCGGGACAGACTCAGGGTAAAGTCATGCCTCGGGCGATACTTGGTCTTTCGAAAGATTGTCTTGGACGAGCTCGGTGGTATTGGATAAATTGAAGGATGTTCTGCAGTGATACCTTTGGGACGGGCTCGGACTTCAACTCTCAACTTGAACCTTAATAAAGATGCACTTAAGGTTTATATTATTTCCATTTGAGTCTCTTGAGAATTGCAATGTTCTTTTAGTATGTTGAAGCGCACCTGGTTGACACTTGTAGGGTCCACTCCCAATTTGGGAGTGATTGGTGGAGTTTCTTTTTTGTACGGCAGTTGGGTTTCTCCTTTGTCGGCAAGGAGTAGGAGCAACCAAGTTGGACAGCAGCTGGCGGCAGTATGGACGAAGTCTTCAGCGGTAGATGAACTACCCACCAAACTGAAGAAACATGGGTTTTTGTTCCTCTGTAAAACAGGATTTGAATCCCATGAATGAAGGGGTGTATTTTGTGTAATCTGTGAAATCTGTGTGATCCTCCGACGAGAACGGAGAGAATAAACCACCCCCTACTTCTCCCGTGGATGTAGGCAAATCGTGGAACCACGTTAAATCATGTGTTGCTCTGTTTTGATCCTCGTTTTGAGTGTTTGAGGTACCACGCACCTCCGCTGCGCCCCAACAAGTGGTATCAAAGACAAGGCGGAGCGAACGGAGTTGAACCGGCGAGGCGGCAATGATTTTTCCGGTGGCCGGAAAATTGAAAGTGGTCGGAAATTTTTTCTGATGTCAGATTCGTAAAGAGGACGGCGAGACGATTGCAACGGCGCAAGCGGTGATAAAAACGGAGTTGAAACGAGCCCGGTGGTCTTGGTCAAAGTTTGGTCAAACCCGCATGTGAACAGTACCCCTCGCCGGAGAAGACGACACTGTTCACGCCGCCGTCGGCAATTCCGGTGAAATTCCGGCAGGAACTCCGGCGTGCCACGTCAGCGTCATGCCAGCGGGTGATCTGGACCGTTTAACGTGTTTTGACCAAATCTCGGTCAATTGGTGTCCGATTTCGGCAGGAGTCGATTCCGACTATTTCGACCGTTCCGGACGCATCCATACGGTTAGTTTTTCAAAATTCGCACTCTATCGGGTGGTTTTAGAAGGGTGCGACATCGACGGTGGTGATCGCGTTTTGCGATATCGACGATGGCTGGTGGCAGAGCATTACCAAGATTGGATATCAAGAAGTTCGATGGTCGAAACAATTTTGGCTTGTGGCAAAGTACGGTGAAAGATCTTTTGGTGCAGCAGGGCATGATCAGACCGTTGATTGGAGAAAATCCCGAGACAACCAGTAAAGATGATTGGGAAGAGTTCGAGATGCGGGTGGTCAACACAATTCGCATGTGTCTGGAAAATGAGGTAAAGTACTCGGTGTTGGATGAGACCTCACTGAATGAGATCTGGAAGAAGTTGGAGCAGCGGTATATGGCGAAGTCGCTCACCAACAAACTATTCCTGAAGAAGAAATTGTACCAGTTGCGGATGGACGATGGGACAAATTTGTTGGATCACACCAACGAATTCAACAAGATCCTGACGCAGTTGTTGGGGCTCAGTGTGAAGCTTGAAGAGGAAGATAAAGCACTTTTGCTTTTATCATCCCTACCAAGCTCATTTGATGGGCTTGTGACTACATTGCTCGTGGGGAAGGAGACATTGAAGCTGGATGAGGTGATGACATCGCTTCAAGATTCAGAGGCATTTCGAAGACCCGTGATGCATTCAGGCGAGCAAATCATGGTGATACGAGATGATTAGCGTAGGAGGAGCTGACATCGATAGTGAGGAGGTAAATAATGGCGGCTAAAATCCAGGGGGCGTGATCCTAGGGAAATCACGTGTTTCTGATGTGAGAAAAAGGGTCACTATAAAAGTGATTGTGGAGAGCGCAAACGATACGTTGCTAGGAAGAAGAAAGTTGAAAAGGAGGATGTGAACATCACAAGATTATCATCAGATAATGAAATCTGCGTGACAACGGGAAGCATGCACCCAGATGAGCGAGTTGAATGGGGAGAAGTGCAGTGTCATTACTGCAAAAGATACGGGCACATGAAGTGGGAATGCCGATTTCTAAAGAGAAAGAACGAGCGGGCTCAAAATCCAAAGGAAGACGGACGGGTTCTGGATTCAGGGAGCTCGGCACACATATGTACAATGAGAGGTACATTTGATACTTTTCACCAGGTGCGAGACTTGGTGAGACTTGGTGATGGGTCAACATGCGAGGTTCAAGGAGTCAGGACGGTGAAATTAAAGACACCCGATGGAGGGGTTCGTAAACTGGCTGACGTGAAATTCGTTCCGAGGATGAGGTGGAACTTGATATCATTAAGTAGACTCAATGCGAAAGAGTTCAAGATTTCCATAGCAGGCGGAGTGTTGGAAGTCTCACGTGGGGATGCAACGGTGTTTACTGGAAAGGAGTCCCAAGGGTTGTATCATTTAATGGGGACCGCAGTTAGCCCGAGATCGAGTGAAGATGGTGGAAGTGCCACGTCATCTGGCGTGAAGAAACGTGTTCGATTTGCTGATGAAGTTTTCAACACCTGCAAGGAGACTGCATGTTAGGCTTCTACCCCAAATTGGTCGTGAGAGGGAGATTTGTAGGGACCACTCCCAATTTGGGAGTGATTGGTGGAGTTTCTTTTTTGCACGACAGTTGGGTTTCTCCTTTGTCGACAAGGAGTAGGAGCAGCCAAGTTGGACAGCAGTTGGCGGCAGTATGGAGGAAGTCTTCAGCAGTAGATGAACTACCCACCAAACTGAAGAAACATGGGTTTTGGTTCCTCTATAAAACGAGATTTGAATCTCATGAATGAAGAGGTGTATTTTGTGTAATCTGTGAAATCTGTGTGATCCTCCGACAAGAACGGAGAGAATAAACCACCCCCTGCTTCTCCCGTGGATGTAGGCAAATCGCTGAACCACGTTAAATTCGTGTGTTGCTCCGTTTTGATCCTCGTTTTGAGTGTTTGAGCTACCACGCACCTCCGCTGCGCCCCAACAACACTTGACTTAGACCCCAAGTTAAATCACAAGATTGGGGTATGCTTCTTCTTTATTTCATCTTGTTTTTATGGGTTTTATATATATACGTGTATGTGCTTTCTGTTGACAGGTACCCTTTCAGATTTCCGACTTAGGCCGAAGCAGGTGATTAAGAACGAATGTCATTGAGACCCAGGACCGAGTTATTTATTTTATTTCACTTAATTAATTATATGCAATTGTTATATAATAGCACACTGCATTTTTATCATTTCACAAAATGGAAAGGTTTAGACACTGTGGGTGCCGGTCTACTGGGATTTTATCTCACACCCTGTTCGGGCGTCGTTGACACCCGAGTAGATTACATGCTTGCAGGTATAGACAAAGAGAAGTGTGCTGCTTCCGATGCTTGATTGTTTCGTGCCACTTAGGATGGAGATTGTGGCAGAGGACCGAGCCTTGCTCGTGATGCAATTGTTGCTTTGTGTCTTTTCTTTCTGTTGATATTATGCTTGAGTCCTGTTTTCCGTACTTTCAGTTTAGACAGACATTATGACATGACATTGTTTTTGTGAGCTTCCGCACTTGATTATTATTCAGTTAGATTATTTATATTGCTTCTGTTGTAGTTTATTCATTAGCATGCTTACGCTATTTATTATTTGTTGTTGTTTACTTTCGCTATGAGGGCATAGTCTCCCCCACGGACAACAAAAGGGCCCTCACTGTTAGTCGGCAGCATCTGGCGTTCGGGGAGATGCGCTTGAGGTTATGTAACCCACCGGTCATGCCACCATCTTAGAGGTGATCCGGGTTGGGACATTACACCCACGACAACCACATAGACCCTCGCCGCTAGTCAACACTCATTGGCATACGAGAAGTCACGCTTGATCATGTGGCGCACTGGCTCGGAGCACCGGTATCACTTCTTGGGATCCATGGAACCACCAATCATTAGAGATCATGTGGCGCACTGGCTCGGAGCACCAGTATCTTAATACATTTTAGGGCAAAAATTCATATGTAGTTTTGGGCAACAGAATTTATCGGGCCGCTCCTGCAAGCATGTAACAAAGATTTGGAGCTTTTATAATAGGAAGAATCACATAAACCCGATATACCGAAATTGAGAAGACAAACTGCATCCCGATCACCACACCAGACCAATACCCTCACACACTCAAGCAAACACGCCTACTAGAAACAAACACCCCGAGTGAAACTCACACACACTTTAGAAATGATAACAAAGATTTTATGTGGTTCAAACTTTAGTCCTACATCCATAGGAGAACACTATTGTTTCCATTAAACTCACAGAATAAGAAAAGATTACAATCACAATTAGCAAAGTTACATGATATTAAATTACTACAAGTCATAATTACAAGTATAAGTGGTCCCACCCCACTTATTTTTAGTGGGGCTTGGTTGTTCAATCAACTTCACTGCTTTTAGAGATTCAAAGAGGACTCGTCACTGGTCTTGGCCGCCTCTGATTGCCCGCAAGTGGATCTACCTCAACAGCTAACTTTCGGTGAACAGTGCAAGTCATTCTCACTCTCCCCTCTGATGATTCATATTATAATGCCCCATAATGATAAAGGGTTAAATGACTAAATGATATGACTCATGTCAATAAGGTGCACCATTCTTTTTTCGGAAGTCTACCTGATTAGAACTCCATAGTTAAACGTGTTTGGGGTGGCGTAGTAATCAGGATGGGTGATCCTCTAGGAAGTTTCTCAGGATGTGTGCGAGTGAGGATAAAACACACTAGAAAGAACATGTGTTGGTCTTTGGGGACAATCATTAGTCATATGACCCGTTTCGACACGTGGGTGGGCCCCAGGGAGGGGACCATGTATCTGTGGGGCAGTTGGTGGTACCTGGCGAGCTGGGACCCAACGACCATGTTAAGGTGAGGTGTCTGTGTTGTCGGCGGGGCCTAGTTGTCACATTTGTATCAGAGGAGGAACCCAGAAGTGTGGTGCACTGCCTGAGTTGAGATGTAGGGTCCACAACGAGAACGTTGTGATTTAAAGAGGGAGGGGGGATTGTAACACTCCAAAACGACAAAAGGTTAAATGACTAAATGATATGACTCATGTCAACAAGGTGAAACTTTATTTTCGGAAGTCTACCCGTTCGGGCACGTGAGTGGGCCCCAGGGAGGGGACCATGTGTCTGCGGGACAATTGGTGGTACCTGGCGGGTTAAGCCCCGATGACCACGTTAATGTGGGGTGTCTGTGGTATCAGCAATGCTTAGTTGTTACACATATGCAATCTTTTCAAACCTCTAGGTACACCTTACATTACAATATCAAAGTGATTCTTACTTGAGTCAGAGTTTCTGCACTTACATTATCTAGACATGGCCACTTGAACTCCATGTTCTGAAACATGTTCTATGAACCAGCCCGCCTCTTGTCACCCTTTTGCTCCTGTGAACCTCTATCGGTCCAAGTCCCTTATTTCAAAGGCAATCTTTCTAGACACAACAAAACAAAACTTGAAAGAAACCTTCACACTTTCCTAACACTTGCACCCCGAGGACTCCCCAAACTCTTACCACTCCACCACCAATGATGAAGCTTAATACTTTTATCTTCAACTTTCTGATTGTCAGTCACCCTTAGGGAGCTTTCAAGCTCGATCTCTAAGTGAATAATATCAGTAGCTTGCTCTTCACCTTCATTAACTTCTGAGACATGCCGACGGCTTCTTTGTATCCATCTTTTTTTTAATGCAAAATAAAAAAACACTAAGTAGAATAAAATATATAGCTCAACATTTTATTACTATATTATTCAATATTTATTGACTTATACAATACAGTATCAGAATTCGTGATCAATACTTAAAATTAGATTAGTTGACTATGATCATCATTTATGGACCTATATCATTAATAAAACTATCTATTGATAACAAATTTCTAATATTGTTGAGACAGGTGTCTACATCCAGGGAGGCCGGGCAGACTCCCCAGTGCTGGCCGGGCAGCCGATGCCCCCTCCCCAAATAATGGAGAATGAATATGCGGTGGAGAAGGCCTCTGATATACGGGCCTGAATTCCGTACCATTTCCTTTAAGTGAAATCAAATATGCAATTAATAATAAAAATAATAATCAAATTAGGTTTGTAAAAATTATTTATAATATTTTAATTATTTGTTAAATATTATTTGAATTTTTAATATGAAAAAGGTTATTCTCTCTCCCTCTATTTTATCGTATGTCGGGTTGGGCCGATGCATGAAAAGAAGAGATTGACAGTGACGTCAGGGCGGGGGATCTAGCTACGGGTTTTATTCGGACACGTCATCAATCATGAAAATGAAATTAATGAACCAACCGGCGGTGACTGAATTTAAATATCAGTACGATGGCGATGGTGGTTGGGACCATAGTTAAGCCACCTTCTCCATCCTCCCGCTGCCTTTCCCCGGCAATTCCTCCGGTCCTCACGCGATCGCTGCCGTCGCCTGCGCCGCCTTCCGCCGCTGCTACCGCGCCCGGCCGCCGTCGAAGGGTCGGCGAAGCCTGGACGCGAAGTGTGTTGGTTTCGTCGCCATTTTTTCGTTCCTGGTGATGGATCGGTTCATCGCGGAAGCTGCGTTGGCTTCTTTCTTAGGGCTGGCTTTGTTTTGTTACATTTACCGAAATAAGGCGGTTATCAGGAAGAGCAAGGGGAAACCCCCGGCCGCCGGTTTTGGAATCGAGAGCCGTCGCGTCAACGGGGAATGCCCACCGGAGGACGCATCGGCCCCCGACGTCATCGTCGTCGGCGCTGGCGTCGCCGGGGCTGCCCTTGCTCACACTCTTGGAAAGGTCGCTGGATTCTTCTCCACGTCCTGCCCGCCCCCCCCCCCCCCCCCCAATTCTTTTTGAGTTCACTGTATTCCTGTGAGAGGAGTAGAAAAATCGAGGGCCATTATTTTACAAACCTTGCCTGTTTCTTGATTCTGAGTTTCTTGTTCTGCTGCCGGATGCAGGAGGGACGGCGTGTTCTTGTGATTGAACGAGACTTGACCGAGCCTGACAGAATCGTCGGCGAACTGTTGCAGCCTGGAGGATACTTAAAACTTATCGAACTGGGCCTTGAAGGTGTGTCTGAGTTTGCGTGTTTGAGTGTGAAAGTTTAGCTTCATTTGATTGAAACAGGGCACGGATGATAGGGATTGTGATTTCGTCGTGTGCGTAGCGTGGGTCTGGTACCCCTCCTCGCTTGTCCCCTTTCTCATCCCATCCCTATCAGGCTATACAGAGCTACTAGCCCCATTCCCCCCAACAACAGTTTTGTTGCCCTAGTGGCCATCTTAAGAGGGGTGAACTGCGTTTTTAAGAACTTACAGATGAGAAAAATGAAACCACGGAGGTAGTTCAACAATTTAACCCAGTAGCTGTGGGTAAAATTAGTCCGGTACTTTTGATTCAGGAGCACTTGTTTATGGTCATAATTTATATAAAAAAAAATGTCTAATTCTGAGATTAGAATTGGGGTTATCAGTGTAAAGGGATTGGATGTTGAAAGGTCTTGGCTTGGTTTAGAGGGTACAGGTGAAAATGAAAGTAGAAGACAGAATATATATGTATAAGAGAAAAACATATGGGCGATTTCCATCAGGCTTAGTGCTGCTCTGCTGCCAACCACACCATCCAATGACGTGATCAAGCAGGGGGTGTGTCCGTGCTAAATGATATCAACCCCTCCCTCTCGATCCCCGATCAAGGAGGGAGTTAAACATTAAAGCACAGACCAGAGCTGACTTCCGGACCAAAAAGAGAACCAAATCACTCTTCTTGAATTGCTGATAAAATGATAATTTTTTTAGTATGAAGTAGTCTAAATTACTTTAGTATTGCATAAATAATAATAATAATAAGGGAATGTGGCATGTTATTCCTTATGCAGATTGTGTGGAGGAGATTGATGCGCAGAGGGTCTTTGGATATGCCCTTTTTAAGGACGGGAAACACACCAGGGTTTCTTATCCTCTGGAAAAGTTCTCTTCAGATGTTTCAGGGAGGAGCTTCCACAATGGGCGTTTTATACAACGGATGAGAGAAAAGGCTTCTAGTCTGCCCAAGTATTCTTTCTGAGCATTATCCCCCTATCTTTCCTGGTTGAGTTTCCATGCTGCATTCTTGAATATCATCAGAATACTAAAATTTATTTAGTGCCTCTTTTCCCCAATGTTCAAGATTCTCATAGTCCAGCTGGTTATATCATTATTGTTTGTGTTATATCTGTCTCTTTCATAGATTGGCAGTTGTGGTGTCACGTTTCCAGGCTCTAACACTCATCACAAGCAAAAAGTGCTATAAGCATTTTTCACCAAGGGTATGTTTGGTAGATAGGAAGCATGGTGAGGTAAAAGGAATAAGAAATGTAAAATTGGTTTCTATTGTTTGGTATGCACCATTTTCAATTTTGGCCTCATTTGGTACAAAATGAAGCCTTTTTAATGGAAACCAAAAATACATGAGATAATGTGAATGGGATTGGTGAGACAATGTTTTGTTTGATATGCATGGAAAAAGTGTGAAATCTATTAATAATATATAAAATCAAGGGAGATTATGTCCGTAAAATATGTTGTGAGCAAGGAAGTGGACATTTCATCCAAATTGTATAGAATCATGTTTCTAAAAGAAATCACTGTCTCCCTATGTGCAGTACCAAACATGATTTCTTATTGTTCGCTCCCCACTATTTTTCTCAAACCTTCATGCCAAATGTATCCTTTCTGGAAATCAAAATTATATCATTTGAGAAACCCTTCTCCTCTCCCTTTCCATCTTCCTTTCCTATCTCATACTAAACAGGGCCTGTGTGTTGGTATTTACTTTTTTTTTTGAGTATTTTCTTCTCAATTTTAGTGTGAAGTTGGAGCAAGGAACGGTAAGATCTCTACTCGAGGAGAACGGCATTATTAAAGGGGTTCTGTACAAGACCTCAGCTGGTCAAGAGTTGAAAGCATATGCTCCTCTTACAGTTGTTTGTGATGGTTGTTTTTCAAACTTGCGCCGCACTCTTTGCAATCCGAAGGTGAAGTTCGTGTTTGTTCCTCATTTTTTATAAGAGGATAGTTTTGCATTTAGATACTTCTGCCAATTTTCATCCTATAAAGAATTGTATGGTTTATATTTGATTACAGGTAGATGTGCCCTCTTGCTTTGTTGGTTTGGTTCTGGAGCACTGTGATCTTCCTTTCGCAAATCATGGGCATGTTGTTTTAGCAGACCCTTCACCCATATTGTTCTACCCTATTAGCAGTACTGAAGTTCGTTGTTTGGTAGATGTTCCTGGCCAGAAGGTTCCTTCAGTTGCCAGTGGTGAATTGGCCAACTATTTAAAGACTGTGGTGGCTCCTCAGGTACTTTCAATTGTTACATAATCATGGGTAATGGAGATATGAGAAGTAATGTGCAGACCTCCATGGTTACAGGTCCCGCATGAGATACATGATTCGTTTGTAGCTGCAATTGATAGGGGAAGTATAAGAACAATGCCTAATAGGAGCATGCCAGCAGATCCCCACCCAACACCTGGAGCCTTGTTAATGGGAGATGCTTTCAACATGCGCCATCCTTTGACTGGCGGTGGAATGACTGTTGCTCTGGCAGACATTGTTGTGCTACGTGATCTTCTGAAGCCATTGAATGATCTGAATGATGCCCCTACATTGTGCAAGTATCTTGAATGCTTTTATACATTGCGGAAGGTATGCTTGTTGTCTCTGTTTATTGTTATAGTTCTTTAATTTAAATTTTCATGAAACAATCAAATTTTGATGCTATTGGAAATGGTTTCACATTGGATTCATCCACCTGATGTTGATTCAAATGTTCATGCAACAATCTCATTTCTATGTTGTGAGAAATAACTTTGTCTTAGATTCTTCCGCTTAGATTGCATTTGAAAACACATATTGAAAAGTGCCTACATTACTTCAGACGAGTGTTTCTGTTCAAGTGATTCCAAATTGCTGATTGAAAAGCTGTTTCCTGCAACTTATTAGTGGTTTCCTTTAGGATTTGGAGTGTTGTGTTATTAGAAATGTAACAAATACCATTTTTTTTTTCCAAACAGTTTGTCATAAGTCATAAATAGAGGTGACAATTTGGGTTCTCAATCAGGTTCGTGTTGAGTTGGCCATCCTGTGTACCCATTTAGGTTCAATCCTAAGCCGAACCATTTAATTAAACGGGTTGACTCGATCCAACCCATTTTTGAAGGGTTCGACCCTAATCTGATCTCACAACCCATTTAATTTTAACTTCCTAGCATAGCTTGCACCATGAAATGCCCGACCAGTTCAAATCACATAAATTTAATGACCTAAGCAAACTGTATTATTTTATTTAGACTAATCATAACCTAATTAATATGAGACATAGGTTATCCATGCTACAATCTGATTACAACTTGAACCCATTTATGTCTGACCCAAACGTTGGGTTCAAAATTGTCACCTCTAGTTAAAAGGGGCTTCAAATTCACTTTGACTCCATTTGGAACTAATTGCTGAAACTGCTTACCACATTTATCACTTATGACAGGTGTTTCTTATCAAGTTTTTAAAAAATATTTTTTATTATTTATTTAAGCGTTTCTTCTGAAATTTAAGTGCAAATTTTTTCCAGAAACAGCGATGAGTGTTATAATCTGTATTACTGGTTTCAGATTATTTATTGAAAGGAAATGTTTACTAACCTTTATTTATATGGGTTTCTTCTGAAATTTAAGTGCATTATTATTATTTAATAACAGACCAAACACAGCTTAAGCTTTCAGTGCTACAATCATTTTTCTGTAGTTTTCAAACACAACTTTACTGTCGGATGTTACTTGTGCAGCCAGTGGCATCGACCATAAACACACTGGCGGGGGCCCTGTACCGGGTGTTCTGTGCATCCCCCGATCCAGCGAGGAAGGAGATGCGTCAAGCGTGCTTCGACTACTTGAGTCTGGGTGGTGTGTTTTCAACGGGGCCGGTGGCACTGCTCTCGGGTCTCAACCCTCGGCCCCTGAGCTTGGTTGCCCATTTCTTTGCAGTGGCAGTGTATGGGGTTGGGCGTCTGTTGCTTCCATTTCCTTCACCCCACCGCCTGTGGATTGGAGCTCGACTCGTGTCGGGTGCGTCGGGCATCATCTTCCCGATCATAAGGGCAGAAGGAGTGAGGCAGATGTTCTTCCCGGTGACGGTGCCGGCCTACCATAGGGTCCCCCCAATCTCTGTTGATTCTTGAAGGTGTTGGGTAGTGTTCATTTGAATGAATGTCAAGTGACACTCCCAAAACGATCTTTATGTGCCCTCGTTGTAATAAGTCAAAAAGATTGTCAAGAGTTTGGCAAAGTATCGACTGAGGATGTGTTGGAATCATGTTAAATGGAGTTGTCTGCGATTTATTTTGGTAAAAGTTTTTGGAGTCGCTTGATCCATGAGATAAAAGTTCAATTTTTTGGAGGCTTCTATTCTATGGCTATCACCAAATGATTCTAAAGGTGATGCACCAACCTAAGCCAATCGGTTTTAGATTTTCTATGAAGTGAACATTTTACCTTACATTTAGGAAGTCATGCACAATTGACACATGAAGAAAGCACATGTCTTCTTCTTTCAATAATTCAATGATTTCATTTCTCTGTTTTATTAGTAGTATTTGTTAATGATATTTGTTTTCAATTGACACATGAAGAAAGCACATGTCTTCTTCTCTCAATAATTCAATGATTTCATTTCTCTGTTTTATTAGTAGTATTTGTTAATGATATTTGTTTTCAATCACATGAATGTTGGAAGAAGTTTGGTGAGATGGTTCACATTGATTGGAAGTATTTTTGAGAAGACTAAAATGATCTAGAAGAAGTTTAAATCCCCCAAATTAATTGTTGAATTAACTCTGAAAAATTGACAAAGTAGAATTGATATTTAATATGAAAATAACTTTACCAAATACAACAATTAAAAATCAACAAATTAAAGCTGTATCAATCAAACATGCGGAAATTTATTAGATATAGCGAGTTCCGTAGAGTAGGTTTTGAATTTATTGAGCGGAACAAAAAAAATCGGTAAAATATGAGTTGTGTAAAAAACACAAAACTGTACCAAACATTGTATGTTGGGTTGAGTAGATTTGCAGTTTGCCGTACACAACGCAACGCAAATATACCTCACACATATCCCCCGGACATTGCGCTTGGAAAGTTTGTTGGACACGACATACTTGACACAATTGAAGCACACATCTGCCAAAAACAGTGATTCTGAACATAGATGCAAAGACATGGTGCTATGTTTCTACCCAACACTGATCCATTGGATGTAACATTGTTTATGTTGTGCTAGATTCCACTGATCAGGTAGCTATCATCCAAATCCTTCAAATGCTAAACAAATGTTTCAATAGCAGTAATCAAACTCCACAACTAGGGTCTGGAATCTCCGTATCAAATCGCCTCATATCCAGATAAGAACTTCCTCAATCAAAGAACATAAAGAAAAAAACAAAAAAACTGAAAACAAGAAAATTACGTGGTTTGTGAATTGTCTTGACTCCATGAGAGGAACACTACAACCTTTGGATTAATAGGGTGAGGGTGACAGGCTGTTTGTCGAGTGGTTCTGAAATAGAAATTTAAAATCCCCTATGAATTGGTTGGGAGGTGACACAAGTTTGTCCTCAAGAAGCCAAACCTAAACACTCATTACACTTCACTCTTTAATATTTTTGGTGTTTTCATTAAAAAAATGGAAGCAGGAAACACCATTCAAAGAGTTTGAAATTGAAAAAGAAACAAAGGAAAGTAAACAGAAGACAATGTGGAAGGTGATAGTCCCTAGGTTAAACTACATATGTTTCTTCATTATCCACTAAGGTGTTACAAACTTACTATGTCCTGACCATAACCATTCACTAGACACTCCCCTTAATCAATGTTATGGAACTTAGTGTGTGTTGGAAACATCCTCGACACACCATGCTCAATCTCCTCCATGGTGGTGGGTAGTAAACATCTCACCGACGAAGGTTTGCCAACATCCATACACCCCACTCCATCATTAGTGGTTCATCCCTCTACATACCCAACACCACTATGTGAAGGGAATGCAAGGAGAAGAGAGAGAGAAAAGATTGCGATAGAAGGAAGAACATAACTGAGGGTAAAAAGTTGAGCCCGAAGCCTCAGTTTATTTGGGGAAGGGACTACAGTACAAAGAAAATCATGCAACAAACAGTACATGGATGAACTCGGCGAGACTCGAACTCGAGACCTCGCCGAGACCCACAGGAGTAGCTACCAACTGAGCTGCACCCTGGGGGCTACACAACTGAGGGTATGCAGAATAGAAGGTGACAACCTTCAATTTACTTTCCCACACACCCACTGTTGTATCAAAGATAAGAAAACATTTCAGAATTGAAGAGTGGGGATTCAGGCACCCAAGTAATCTTCCCCGAGGATTAAACTTTGAGTTAGTCTTCCCCAACCATGTAAGTAATAGATCACAACATAGGGAGAAGACAAAGATGGAATCACGAAAAAAATAAAAATGAATCTGTTGTTAATATTAAAAATACAATGAAAGAAAAATACAATAGAACTCCTACGCTAATCCCCAGTGGGGAACCACTCTCACAGAAGGATCCCCCTTCTATTTATACTTGGTTCTCCCCCTTCCTACCCTGCGAAGTACCGAACCCATGAAAATCAGCACCGACAAGCTCCTACCCCAAATTGCCTCCACATGGATCGATCGTGGGGTGAGATTCCTCCAAGTATCTTCTCAAATCACCCCAGTGCACGATTCCTCCTTCCAAACATCCCACGATCATTGCCTTCTTCGTGTTCTGAATGGGAGATGTGGGCACCCAAGTAATCTTCCCCGAGGATTAAAATTGGAGTTAGTCTTCCACAACCATGTAAGTAATAGATCACAACATAGGGAGAAGACAAAGATGAAATCACGAAAAAAATAAAAATGAATCTGTTGTTAATATTAAAAATACAATGAAAGAAAAATACAATAGAACTCCTACGCTAATCCCCAGTGGGGAACCACTCTCACAGAAGGATCCCCCTTCTATTTATACTTGGTTCTCCCCCTTCCTACCCTGTGAAGTACCGAACCCATGAAAATCAGCACCGACAAGCTCTTACCCCAAATTGCCTCCACATGGATCGATCGTGGGGTGAGATTCCTCCAAGTGAGTATCTTCTCAAATCACCCCAGTTCACAATTCCTCCTTCCAAACATCCCACAATCATTGCCTTCTTCATGTTCTGAATGGGAGATGTGGAGAGCTTCACATGATGATTTCTTGATTTGAGCACGCATGGAGAATTTGGGATTTTACAAAATTGTTTGAGCCCCCAATCTAATTTTCAAAAATCGGTTTTAATCCTTTGGGAAATTGGATTTGGGTTTAATCGCATGTGAGGGGGGCTTGGCATGTCATAAGGGATGACGACAACACACAACATCATTTTGATCTCACCTTATGCAGAATTGGATGTGGGCGATGGGTTTAGGGATACCATCAAACGATCTTAATCAGTGGAAAAAACCATGATATGCCCTATCTATCATCAATAGACACAACACGGTGAAAACGAAGAAAAAGATGGGTGTACATGTGTTGCCATATAATCCATCTTTTACTCTTATACGCATGTTTGATGGAGATCATGGTAGCAACTGTAGGTTCCAGGCGCAACAAAAGCACGGGAGGGCCGGTGCCCAACTTTAATTTTACCGTAATCAATGATTAATCCAGGATCAATACGACGATGAATGCTAGTATCCACGTATTGAATCAAAGAAAAATAGACAAAGAAGAATTTCCCTCGGAACCCAGAGAGTGGATCAACATATTTTGCTTATAATTAATTTAATTAAATTAAAGAAATACCTCAAAGACGATTCTTTCTTTGCTGATGCATTCGACCATAGATCTGCGGCGGGCCTTCGTTGTGTTGTAGAGATCAAGAGTAGATCTCCTCTAATGATGATCCACACGTGCTCTACGAATCTCTGGACGTCACTGAAGGAGTCTTCGGGTGTTAGCACAGAAGATCCTTGCACTTGCATCGTCTGCCTTCGATCGTCTTGAGAACCGCTTCCAAAGCGTTCTCCTTGATCCGGTGGAGGAAGACCACTCTCGTTCTTAAGAATGTTCTTGGAGAGGAAAGAACTCTCTAGGCTCGAGAATATTTCTCCAAATTATTGTGCACACCCAATTGGCTAGCTCTTCCTTTCCCCAGGCTAATGAGAAAATAATAACATAACTGAGAATTTAATTCACTAGGTAATAATAAATAATTAACACAAGTTCCATTACTTATTTTATTATTCCATGTGAAACCCCCATGTCAAATAATAACAACAATACTATTATTTCCATGACATGTGCTTAACTTACAAGTTATATTTAAATATTATTTAATCAAATAATATTTAATATTATTTCTCATTGGACCCTTAAACTCGGTCCGCCCATCCTCCTTAATATTTATTGAGCCTTGAATAACGACTATTTATTTGTTAAATAAATAAATAAATTTAACTACATTATTCGCTGATAAATAATTAAATATTTCGCTCACAATATATTCTCTCGAATAACCAGTGACAGAATAAAATGCGATCAGGTATACCTGAATAATTATTAAACCACAACTGAGAATAATATTTATTCAACTTATTAAATAATAAATTATTTAACTGAGATTCCAGATACACTTAGTGTGTGACCCTCTAAGCCTCTTTCTCAGTGGCATTAGGCGAACCTGTCTAAAGTCCAAGGTTAGCATCTAGCAACACGCCAAGACACTCATAGAGAAAAAAGTTAATGCCGCAACAACATGCCACCTCATATGAATGCTTACCATGTAATACAATCCCTTTGTCTCGATATATCCAATCAAGCGGGTTGCATGCAAGTGTCATCAACCCATGTGCTCGATTTCTCGTTTTTTGACTTCCCAGAATTGAACTTGTCTATAGAACACGATGACCATGGACTTATTTAGTCTATATCATTTCCATCAAAGGACTTGAGATATCAACTTTCATTATGGAACAGAAGGGACAAATCCTTTCTCGCATTATTCATTAATGCAGTATTACTTGTGACGCACCCAATATATCCTATATCGCCGCGAACATATGTCGTCACGGTTTTTACCAATACATCTAAATGTGCAAGTCATAATACCCATTAATAATAATCTTAATGTTTAAGGATCAATACACATGTCCGTAGATAGGAACATCCAATGACACTTATAAATGTGGATTTTCTACTGGCGGGTCTCGTTCTCATAATATCCTCCTGGACATTACCAACAACGTACATCATGAGAAGATGCCTCAAAGTCCTATGAGTCTCCACCCCTGATAGCCTATATCATTTGTGTCCCTTAAATGATATCATCCAACCATAGAACATATATTTAAAAATAGTGTCATAGCACTTCCAGGTTCTCATCATAGCGGGGAACTGATATGACCTTTTAGTGTGACAATTACTCTTGGGACATTATCACATACAATGTTATGCAGAAAAAAAATCATGATGTGATAAGAAGTTTAATTAATATTCATCCAATGAATACATGTTTATCATAAAGTATAAAAGAAGTTGGTTCTAGGGCACCAACCCCAAAAGACTTCCACTTGCACTAGAGCCAACTGCTAACGACCTTCAGTCCACTAGCTCTCACATGATACTCATGATTTTTCTAAGATAGGTCTTTAGTCAAGGGGTCTACCACGTTCTCTTTCATGGATACTCTACTCACCGCAACTTCACCCCTTTGATAGAAATCCCTCAATAGGTGATACTTACAGAGTATGTGCTTTGTCTATTATTGTGACCTTGACTCTTTTGCAAGAGCTACCATTGCAGTATTATCACAATATAATGTGATAGGGTCTTTACTACTAGGTACCACATCAAGCTCTTGGAAAAAGTTCCAAATCCAGACGGCTTTCTTGGCTGTATCAAAAGCCGCTATATACTCAGACTCCACTATAGAATCAGCGACAACTGGATGCTTTGAACTCTTCCAGCTCACAGCTCCTCCGTTGAGATAGAAAACATATCTCGATTGCATATTCAGATCATTCTAATCTATCTAAAAACTAGTATCAATATACCCTCTGATGACAAGCTCCTTATCTCCTCCATACACCAGGAACATATCCTTAATTCTTCTCAGATACTTAAGGATAGTCTTAATAATAGTCCAATGCCGTTCTCCTGGATCTTCTTGATATCTGCCTAACATGCTCAGTGCATAGGCAACATCAAGTCTAGTACATAACATGACATACATGATAGATCCTATCACTGAAGCATATGAGATCTTACTCATTTTATCTTTCTTCTATTGTGTCTGGAGACACATTTTCTTAGAAATATGTAAACCATGTCACTGAAACCAATCCCCTCTTGGATTGTTCCATACTAAATCTCTTTAGTATCTGGTCAATATATGTACTTTGACTTAGTCCAAGAAGCCGCTTGGATCTATCACGAATGATCTTGATCCCTAGAATGTAGGATGCTTCACCTAAGTCCTTCATGGAGTAATACTTGTTCAACCGGTCTTTAACTGACTGTAAGACTGGTATGCCATTTCCAATAAGTAATATATCATCAACATATACTACTAGGATAATGACAATATTCCCATTAAATCTTTTGTAAACACACATATCACATTTGTTTTTAATGAAACCAAATTCTTTTATGAATTTATCAAATCGAATGTTCCATGACCTAGATGCTTGCTTCAATCCATAAATGGATATCTGTAACTTATAAATTATTTTGGTATCACCTGGTGTCACAAACCCTTATGGTTGTGTCATATAGACATCTTCATGAAGGTTCCTGTTAAGGAATACAGTTTTGACATCCATCTTCCAAATCTCATAGTCATGGTAAGCTGCTATGACAAATATGATTCTGATGGATTTAAACATAGAAACTGGCGAAAAGGTTTCATCGTAGTCAATTCCTTGACACTATTTAAACCATTTATCCACTGGACTTTCTTTATAGGTACTTACTTTACCTTCCATGTCTAGTTTCCTCTTGAATACCCATTTACATCCAACAAGCTTTACATCAACCAGTGAATCGACTAGAACCCAAACATGGTTCTGATACATGAAATCCATCTCATAATTCATAGATTTTAGCCATCTTGCAGCTTCTGAGCTCTCTACTGCCTCCTTATAGGAGGGAGGTTCATCACTATCCAATAATAATGAGTCACCATCCTCAGTGACAAGAAAACCATATCTCTCTGGTTCCCTTACCTCTCTTACACTCCTATGTAGAACTTGTGTTTCAAGAACTACTTCTTCCACGGGGACCTGTGGAACTTGTTCATGTACCAACTCATATGTATCTTGATCATCAACTTCATCGAAGTCAATCTTTCTCCCACTATCCTTTTTGAGGATATGATCCCTCTCAAGAAATATAGCTTGTCTGGCGACAATTGTTTTCTTGTCCAAGGGGTTGTATAGGTAGTATCCCTTTATTTCCTTAGGATACCCTATAAAGATACACTTCGTGCCCCAGGGTGCTAGTTTATTTCCTGAGAAAGCCTTAACAAACGCCTCACATACCCATACATGTGTATATGATAAAATGGGTTTCTTTCCACTCTATAACTTGAAGGGAATTCCATTTACCACCTTGGTTGGTACTTGGTTTAATGTATATGCCACAGTTTGTAATGCACATCCCTAAAAGGATAATGAAAAATCTGTATGAATCATCATCGACCTTACCATTTCCAACAAGGCACGATTCCTCCTTTCACTAACACCATTCTGCTGTGGTGTATAAAGTGGAGCGAGTTGAGATAGAATTCCAAACTCTCGCAGAAAGTCGATGAACTATTGGTTAAGATATTCTCTACCTTGATCTGATTAGAGCTTCTTTATCTTCTTACCAAGCTGATTCTCTAATTCATTATTGAATTTTTTGAATTTCTCAAAGGAATCAGACTTATACCTCATCAAGTAAATATATCCATATCTACTCAAGTAATTAGTAAAAGTTATAAAGTAAGAATATCCACCTCTATCTTCTATTGGAAATGGTCCACACACATCAGTGTGTACCAATACTAGAAGATCTGTGTCTCTTTCACCTTGTCCACTAAATGGTGGTTTGTTCATTTTCCATTGTAAACAAGCGTGACATCTATCAAGCAGTTTTAGCTTAGAAGAGTCTAAATAACCATATTGACAGAGCTTTGTCAAATGCTTCTCGTTTACACGACCGATACGGTGATGCCATAACTCAGTGTTATATGAGTCATGTGAACTTGATTCGTTATCAATTTCCAACACTTGGTTTTCGTAATTTAATACATACAGACTGTTATTTAAACGTGCCATACCATAACATATGTTGTCCTTATAAAAGAAACAACTTTTATTTTCGAATTTGAAAATAAACCCATCTTTATATAAACTTGATACAAAAATTATGTTCTTGGTAATAATTGGTAGATAATAACAGTCATGTAAAACCAAAATCATCCCAGTTTTCAACGAAAGGTGGTAGTCACCAATGGCAAGAGCAGCTAGCTTCGAACCATTGGCAGCTCATAGATCCACCCCTCCTCTGGAAATTTTCAAGAATATTCTTGGTTCGTACATTTGAATATAGATGTGATCACCACAAGCCATATCTAATGCCCAATGTGTAGAAATGGAAAGATTGCACTCGATAACGAACAAACCTTTGGCGTCCCCTTGCCTCTGGGTGCAGTTCCTCTTCCAGTGGCCTGACTTGCCACATGCAAAAACACTACCTCCTTTTTCTTGCATGTTCTTTGGATCTTTTTCTTCTTGGTCGGATGGTGATCGAGGGCTTTAGGATATTTATAAATCTTAGGTCCCTTTTCCTTGTCCTTCCTCTTCCTATTCGCCATAAGGATCGCAGTTTTGTCATGCCCCATATCCTTATCCACTTGGAGAATCAGGATCAGAAGTTCCGGTAGGCTCTTCTCATTATTTATTATATTATAATTCACAATAAAACTAGATAAGGACTTTGTAAGTGATGGTAGAATGAGATCTATACGCAACTCATCTGGGAATTTAATCCCTAAGATGTCCATATGCTCAATATAGCCAATAAGCTTGACTACATGAGGCCCAACTAGCACAGACTCTCCAAGCTTAGTGGTGAAAAAATCATTGGTGATCTCATATCTCTCTTGTCTTACCTTCTCTTGATAGAGATCCCAAATATAGAATCCCGCCTTTTTCATTACATAAACTTTTCTCTACATTATACAAAACCGAGGATCTTTAAGGTTTAGTGTCTTGGAAACCAGGAACTTAATACATGATGACTTAAAACATTCTTCTTAAACACTTGAAAGGCTTCTTCATTTATTCATCCTAAGTTCATTACAATATATCATAACCTGGGAGCATACATCAAAGGAAAGAGTGAACAGAAGGCCCAACAAGGGAAACAAGAGAAACATTTTACATGTGAACTTGAGATACATCAATAAAGTCATGATAAATAACTTTAAGGCATGAGAAAGAGATCATGAGGAATATCATAATAAAAATAATGTGTTTCATGACTTGAAGATGTGGCTACAACATTTAACATAGAAAATCATTTCTATATCACCAAGGTCCATCCCCAAGGTGTCATTAAAAAATTACCAAGGTTATTCACCAAGGTATCATTAAAATGGTCATCTCTAGAGATTAAGTCTTTACCCAATGCGTTGGAGCGCTATCAGGGAACACCCTTAATTTGTCTTTATTATAATGTGAGCCACATATATCATCATCAAAATTTCATAAATAACCCAAATATCATAAAATAAATGGGTTTCATTTCATAATCATAACGTTTTAAAAACTGCTTTAAAGACATGATCTTTATGCCACTTTAAACCCACGGAAAAGGAAAGCGGGTTTCATGTATGTAAATCCCAGAATTAAAATAGAACATTTTGATATATATGTGAATACCCCTGTAGAATAAAGATCTTTGAGTATTCACTTAATAAAATAAAAGAACTTGAGAAAAAGAGAAAGATATTCTGAGACAAAAATTCTGCAGCATAACGGCTATGTTACAGGGTTTTAGAAAACATTGAAAAGAGAGGGGACATGGGTTACCCACTCATAAATGATCCACAAAAATAGAATAGGGACAAAATATAAAGGATATAAGAACATGGTAATGAAATTTTAAAGACATACCATATGAAATGAAAAACTTGAAATAAAGACAAAAATAAGATTTCTCTTATAAAAATTCGGCAGCCTAACGACGTCACTTAAAACTTATAAAAAATGAATTGATGAGATAAAATAGGGTCTCTCATCATATGAAAATAAAAGGACAGTATGATGGATATAGAGATCATACCCCAACATAAGAAAAAGGAACTTGAAAGACTTGACATGAAAATAGAACTTTGAAAATGAGAAGGGTGAAAAAATCCCTTATAAAAATTCGGCAGCCTAACGACGCGACTTAAAAATTCTTAAAATGAATTAATGAGAGTAAGAGGGGGTCTCTCATCATATTAAAATACAAATTTCAGTAAGGTTAATATAAAAGAACATCCTCCAACATAAGAATATGGTGCATAAAAGAAATGACATAAAAGAGAGTACTTGAAAAGAAAGAGAGAGGTAGGATCCCTTACCTTAAAACGTAAGTCCTAAAACTCAAAGGTCGGGACCTTAGAGGCTTGAGGGCACCTTGGGAGGTAAGGAGACCATAAATTCGTTGAGGAGGATTTTGGAATGGAAAGGATGAGAGAATGACTTGGTATTTATAGGGAAAGTGAGAGGACAAGGCATTAATGGCCAAGAGACACCTCATTGGTGGTATTGGAAAAACCATGGGCTTGCCCATGGTATTAGCCACTTGGGACACCTCATACCTTATCTTACTATTCATAAGTTAACCAGAATTATTACATAATTATTACATCCTTAATGATGTCATTAAACACCCGGAACTCTAAATTGAAAATTCAGTATTCACCGAAAATTCAACTTTTTCAGAAAAATACCAAAAATTCACCTTAACATAATATCGATGCTCTGAATTCAAAAATGAACTCCATTTTATAAAAATAATTTTCTATTTTTTTTAATTTAATTTTTAAATAAAAACACTATTCACTGAAAATTCAACTGTTTCAGAAAAATCCCAAAAATTCGCGTTAACCAAATATTGATGCTCTGATTTAAAAAATGAACTCCATTTTATGAAAATAATTTTCTAAATAATTTTTAATTTAATTTTCAAATAAAAACACTATTCACCTGAAAAAAGTAATACTTAACCAATAATTTCTAAAACAGTTATTTCCCTATTTTATTGAATCACATTATTTAATCAAGGTAGCTAAATTATATTAATACTTTCTTAAGTGAGGTTACTTAATCCATTTGATCATACTACTAATCATAAGCGTAAAATCACTATTCATAATTTAATATTCATCAAAATTTAAGTTGATCTTATTAGACTCTAAATTTCATATTGAACACAACTGTAGAAGACCATTTTTTGAAAATCATTACACATTTTTAATTACTTAAGGTTTACATAAATATTTTAAAATATCCTTTTTTCTAAAATTTATCAATAATATGCATACTATATTTATCCAGACATTTGAAAATTCACAAACTTCATCTTAAGAAGAAAATCACAATTTTTATTTAAATCAAAGGATTACATAAAGCATTTATGATCTCGTTACATAACCCCTTATAACACCAGCATAGGACCTAAGAGTAAGGTGTGCTAGAGTGATAGAATCTTGGGGCGGCTCAGCCAACATTGCCTGAGTAGTGATTTCTACCAGCTTGAATTTCTCACGAAGTTGATTCCGTTCCAGCTTCACACGATGAAGTTCGGCTTGGGTTTGGTCCAGAGCAAATCCCAAAGGTGCTACCTCCTTCCCGAGTTCTGTCAGATGGGCTTCAATCAGCCTGAGACTACTGGATAGGGCCATCGAATCTTCTTTCTATATTAATTAATCAAGATCACTTGTATTTATAGAAAATAATTGTAATAATTAGTTTCCAATGGTCATATTGACCAACAGTCATATAACAGTCTAAACCCAACGGTCTCATTATACTCATTTTATTAAATGAAATAGTTTTTTTGAGTATAAAATAAAATAACCCACAAAAATTAGGAAACAAAATTTATTCAAAATTTCGGGTCGTTACATCGAAGGTGAGACATCATGCTATAAGAATCTATTACCTCATGTTGCTTCAAGATCTCATTGGTTATGGATGATAACATGAGGCACTGAACATCTGTAGCACCATTCAAATGTTTCTCGTACACAAAGAGATCCTCATCACTTGCCTCATTTCCAGGCGCAACTGGTAATGGTTCTTCCAACACATATAGTTTCTTTCATAGAAAAGGATGACCTGAAGGCACCTTTGCCACTCCTGTAAATTAGTGCCAGTGAGAAGGTTTTCTTTCTTGAGTATGGATCACAATGATATGTTTGATGTCATTTTTTTAATTTCATTCTATAAACAAGATGAACAAAGTCTTTAGTACTTTATCTGATAAAATTAAGACAAATAAATAAATAAATATTCATTAGTCTCCCATTATTTTATTGAAACTCAATTGACCTCACCATTTGTTTTAGAATATACCGTTGCTTAGACATTCTAGTGGCAATGATCCATATTTCCCTTTGCATTACCCCAACTTTGGCTGGTCAAGAAATTTGAAAGGTTTTAGGTAAGCATTCCAAATGCCAACTGCATTAACTCATAGCTCCTTGATCAATTGAGTGGACTCCCCAATCCTAAAATCCTTAATTTTGGATTTCCTCAACCTTTGCCTCTCAGTTACACCACATCCTACTTTGGCAGTCAACCCTTGATGTAAACTAAGTCAATTCAAACCAAAATCTCAAATTAGAATTCCTTGATAATTGAAAGCACCCAACTTTGGTGGGTCAATCACTTTGAACTATGGTTTGATTATAACCGAAGAAATTGAAGGTTATACCGACTTAATATTTTATTGAGCGATCTTATCCTTTATGCATAAATTTACATTTATTATCTATTCACATGCTTGTTAATATTAAGTGGGATAAGCTTAAGTGATTAACCATGTATTAGATAATATTTATGCATAAGCCAGTTTATTTTAGTTACATATTGCATGCTTGTTTAATTCATTAATTATGTGATCGCGACAATACATCCATAATGAATAAACCATGTGGATGAAAAAAATAAAATAAAGGGTATACTCATGAGCTTGTTCTAATGGTTAGTTTATCTAGTGGTTTATAAACTAATCGCTGACCTAGGAGAGAAGTACCTTGAACCAATTAGGTTCGTGTTTACAGCTTTCTACTTGTCCACCTTTGTATCTCCTTGGATTGGTTTCACCTCAACTCCTAACTTGAACCGCCTCTACTAGCTTGGGATCTCCATCCATTACATATGATTTTACTCACACGTAGGTGAGGGGTAAAAGGGGGTTTATATAGAAGAAAACATGGGCATGCAGACCCTATATATTAATGAGGAGAGAGGGCACGCAAGCTAACAATTTGATTTAATAATAAATTAAAAGGGAAACCAATCACATACAAAGGCCTGGTCTAGGTCATGATCATCCACGTGCATGCAATGAATTACACATTTAATAAAACTAGCATTCAATTCTTTAATCATTCTTATTTAAGATAAATTGTGCTCAAATCGATTAATTATTATCTTTAATTAATAAATCCTTTTATCTTAAACCTTTTCTAAATTTCCTTGAGATTATCATCCATTATAATTTTAAACAAATTAATAAATTCATTTAAAATTAATTGTGTACATAACTTGTACCTTAGAGGTAACCCGATGAATACCCATCCAAAACTACCCAACATGAATTATACTTGTATACACTTTATTCTTTGTGATTTGTAGCATGCATGCATAATTATAATTGTAATACAACTCATACATGATGTGCGGATCTTTGAACATTATGCATATGTTAATTATATATATATATCAAACACCCATCACATGTTGTGTCCTAACTTTACTCCCACATGAAGGTACATGTCTCAAGGGTTACATAATATAAAAATAAATTTTAAATCTGTAAAATCTGGAAAAGGTACATGATATGTAGATCTAACTACACGTCATGTACCCTCCTCACTATCCATCTGAAGTATATGCCTAGGAAAACAACGTGTGAGGTGTACTATAAAAAAATTTAGATTACACGGTGTTTCTAGTGGGCCACACATCGTGTAGACTCCGCGGTACATGGTCACTAGCCGGGTAAGCCGTGTATGGGATACACGACTCGACCCTGACCCGAAGGGACTACACGTTGTGTCCAGTGGGCCACATGACATGTAGTACGGTTTCCATGCACCAATTAATCTTGGTCAACACCATGTGGATTAAAGTTCATTAGTGTTGTCATTAATTCCTAATTAATGTAAGAAATCAAATTGATTACTGAACCAAATCTTGATGCGTTAAACAATACTACACGACGTGTAATTCCAATTACACGGTGTGTAGTCTGGTGTTGTATTGTTAGGATCCTTGGCACATCTGGATGAATTCCTTGATTTTATTTTATTCATAAAATTGATTGTTTCTATTATATCTACAAGAAACGATGAAGGAAGAAATAGATCTCGTAATTCATATTTAAAGAAACGAACGATTAAAATTGAATTAAAAAACTAAATTATTAAAGCGTAAATCATCAAAGAATTATTTAAATAATTATAAACAATAATATGCCTCCTATGATACCACTTGTAGGTTCTGGGCACAACAGAAGTGCGGTAGGGCCGGTGCCCAACTTTAATTTTGTCATAATCAATGATTAATCTGGGATTAATATGACAATGAACGCCAGTATCCACAAATTGAATCAAAGAAAAATAGATAAAGAAGAATTTCACCCAGAACCTAGAGAGAGGATCAATATATTTTGTTTATAATGAATTAAATTAAATTAAAGAAATACCTTAAATGTGATTCTTTCTTTGTTAATGCGTTTGACCATAGATCTATGGTGATCCTTCGTTGCGTTGCATAGATTAAGAGTAGATCTCCTCTTGTGGTGATCCACGCGTGCTTTTCAAATCTCTGGACATCACCAAAGGAGTCTCTGGGTACTAACATGGAATATCCTTAGGCTTGCATCATCCGCCTTCGATTACCTTGAGAACCACTTACAAAGTGTTCTCCTTGATCCGGTGGAGGAGGTACACTCTCGTTCTTGAGAGCGTTCTTGAAGAGGAAATAATTCTCTAAGATCGAGAGGATTTCTCCAAATTGTTGTGCACACCCAATTGTCTAGCTCTTGCTTTCCCCAGGATAATGAGAAAATAATAACATAAAATGAAATTTAATTCACTAGGTAATAATAAATAATTAGCATAAGTGTCGTTACTTATTTTATTATTCCATGTGAAACCCCCATGTCAAATAATAACAACAATACTATTATTTCCATGACATGTTTTTAACTTGAAAGTTATATTTAAATATTATTTAATCAAATAATATTTAATATTATTTATCACTGGACCCTTAAACTAAGTCTACCCATCCTCCTTAATATTTATCAGGCCTTGAATAATGACTATTTATTTATTAATTAAATAAATAAATTTAACTGCATTATTCACCGATAAATAATTAAATATTTCGCTCATAATATATTCTCTCGAATAGCCAGTGACAGAAAAAAATGTGACCAGACATACTTGAATAATTATTAAACCACAACTGAGAATAATATCTTGGGACCACTTTGTGTATAAGTTGTATTTGTTGTCAACTGGTGCCAATAATGGTCAAAATGAAGGAGGAACTCTAAAGTGAATGGAGATTGGCTAAAGTGAAGATGCCTGGAGAATTGTTATGGATTCATAGCATTGGATGCCGTGCTTGGACAATTCTCCATGTTGTAATAAATCAGACGATTGATGTGCTGCTCCTAAGCTCAAAGAACTTGTATCATGTGCGGTACATTGTTTACAACATTGAAGTAGCATCCTCTTAAGGATGATTGAAGTGCTATTTGGAATTAAAGTTCCAAAAAGAAACGGTGAATAAGGGAATGCATGAGATTGACATTTGAAGAAGAAGAGGCTTGGACTTTAGGGTGGTCATGCATGAGGTTGGTGTTGTGTTTAATGATGGCCATGCATTCTTTTGTATACTCGGTTTCATACCAAGTATTTTTTATGTGGCTCACTTAAAAAAAATGGGTCCATCCCACGAGCTAGCTACCCCAGCCTCAACCCGAGACACATACGAGACCACAGGGGGTCAACCACACCCATGGGGAAGCCAAGGCAGAGCTAGCCCACAAGAGGTGTATGGGGGCTATGTATAAGACCTAGGGTGTGCATAGTGGGTGCTAGGTACATGCTTGAGGAGGCAGAGTGGGTGCTAAGAGCGCGCTCGCAGAGAACCGGTGCGGGGCAGCACCAGAGGGGGGGGGAGGAGAATTCCGAATAGATACTGGAGAAACTTGATTGATATACCACGCTCTTTCTGTGTCTCCAATTTGATGTGGGTTGTGTTTTAAAAAATGCGGATGTAATCTCCGTCGTCCATCCAATCTCGCATCTCACTCCACTGTTTGATCAATCTGAGACAGATGGATCTAATCTCCACCGACCATCTATTCCATGCCGAGTGAGTATGAACCAGGGCCATCTGATCCTCCCACAGATTCTAACCATCCACACCATTGTCTTTAACCTCCAGCACTTACCAGCATCGCTGTATCTCACCGGAGATGATGGATGATCACGTCCGAATCACCATGCTTTATTATTTTGACACCATGAGGATCATCAAATCGAACCAAGACCATGCATGCAATCTACGTCTTGCATGCATGTGATACATCGAAGAAGAACGATCGGCCGAGGAAAACAGAGTTGCCGAGGCCACGTGGATTCATGTATGATTTAAAAATGAGATACATTAAAATATCAAATGCATACACATGATTAGGAGGAAGCCCATGTTCTAAAAAGAAACACCCCAAGGATCTCAACATATATTCACCCACAGGTTTGAAGTTTTCAAAACACTGGATATCCTGAGCATTCAAAGCCACGATCTCAATGATATATCACAAAGATCTTAAATGCAGAAGAGGTTCTCCCCTCGCCTATAAAAGGAGGAGCTCGAGCCCGAAGAATCCTACTGCTCCCTCATTCCCGAGAGCTCATGTTATCGAAAAATATAGCATATCTGTGCATCACTTCGTGAAGAGCAAGTAGAGCACCATGAGTCTTCAAGGCTCCATGAAGAAGATATCCCGCAAGCCTTCGACAAGTGCTACACACCCTCAAATTTCTTTGTGAAGAACTGGAACCCGAACATGCGATAAGTTTTGTAAAACCCTCGCTATGCTTCGCAAAGGCCATTCCATCGTGAGACTGTGTTTGAGATTCACTCTCACTAAGATTTGCGAAGAGGAAGATCCATGCTACTCATGAACAAAGAAGAACCGAACATACTTGCGTGAAGAAAGTGACCCGTGGCCACCCTGGTTTCACGAAGAAAGGTGAGAACACACTCCTATTTTCATGTTTATATTTTATTATGTGTAGGGGTTCATTGTTGAAGAATAAGGAGATCGAAAGTGGAAAATTTCATGAAAGTGTGTGTTTGGTTTGAAGAAACCCGAGGGCTCAGGTGTTTGCAAATGAAGAGGAAGAATACATGCATGTATGCATGTGCTCTGGTTGAAGGAGACTGAGGCCGTGTACACTTGTGTGAAGAAGGAGCTCGCACATGAAAAGGGTTGAACCCATCCGGGTTTGAAGAAACATACACATATAAACCTAAACAAACACCCCAACCTAGTGCAAGAGGAATAAGGAGAAGAAAGAAGAGGAAGAGTATAAGAGGCTGAGTGTGTGTGTGTGCTTAAAGAACCATACCCATTAAGGGTTCTCACACAAGAAGAAGAAGAGGTGAATGCATGAATGCATGCACATGCATATGTGAAGACACTCAAAAGAAATAAACAAAATTGTGTGTGCACATATATGAAGAAGGAGAAGGAAGAGCTCAACCTAAATGTCATATGCATGATCACATTCATACATGAATAAGAAGAAAATAATTAATTCAGATGATGCCAAGTGAACTTATCTTCATTGATTGAATAATCACATTGGTGTATGTGATTCTTCCAAGAAGAGAGAAGGAGAATAGTGCAGTTGGTTATTTCACTAAGAAGAAGAAAGAAGAAGTCTAGTGTAGTTGGTGTTGCACTAGAGAAGAAGAGAAATAAAGAAGGGAGAATTACTTGCCTACTTCTTCACAAGTAATCAAGTGAAGAGCACTAAAGAAGACCAAGAGAAGAACCTACCTTTTGAAGAAGGAAAAAGACTATATCCACAGGCAGTATAAAGAATCATTTAGAGGCTGCAAGTTGGACTAGGATATCACCAGTCTAGGGAAGAGGACTGTTTCCCACCCCCTCTAAAGTGCAGGGACTCACACTAGCTAGAGGATTGTTTTCTTACCCACTCCACTGTAATAACATATCACATCATAATGAAGAATCCATGAAATGGTCATATCCATGCATGGAAAGGATGTAACTAATCTTATTGAGTGGTGAACCTTGTAAAAATATCGTGTTCATATTTTTACCGCTTTCTATTATTGCATGCAATAGGGAAAAGTGAATAAGAGAATCAAGATCCTAACAGGTCAAAAGGTACAGGGATAAAAAGTTGGAATTGGTTTCAAAAGTCCCCAACACTGATTCACCCCCCTCTCAGTGTTAGTTATATCCCAAACTGGTCCTCTCAATTGGTATCAGAGGGACAAGTTCACCTCTGTTGGATTCTCTACAGTGAAGTTATTCTATTTTGAAGATTCGAGTTTCTTTCTTGAGTTATCAATGAAGTGCACATTCAGTGAAGATTCAGTTATCTTTGAATAGAAGGATATATTTACCAAAACCATGGTGAACAGGAAAAAGAAGGAGAAGAGAAAGTTGAAGAAGAAGTACCTCTTATCTAAAGAAGATTAAGCATCTGTTTCTCCATATCTGGCTGATGTTGAAGAAACACCATACATGGAAAGTAATGATAAGGTGGATCAAGACACCACCAAGAAGATGGTCAACCTTCCTACCTCAACTGATCAAGAGGTATGTGTTAGTACATTTAAAAATTATTCTCATGATAAAAATTCTGGCACAAGTGGTGATAACCAATCTAAAACATCTCAAGAAATATCAGTTGATAGATTAAGAATTATTCTGCATGGTATTCCTAAAGAGATTACATCCCTAGTTTGTGAAGTATTTCAATGCATGCAGGAAAATATCACTCAACTGGAAGAAGAAACTGATGTTTTGGAGAAAGGATTACAAGAAAAAATTGTTGAATGTTTAAAGCTCTCCAAACAGGTTGGAGCCTTTGAAGCTACAATGAGGGGATTTGAAGTAAGTTATTCAAAGTGGCTCAAAGATGTTGAAGAAAAAGAGGGAGTTAATAAGACTCTAGGCCAATGAGCCCATACCTGAGTGGTAAGGGCTCCTGCTTGGCATCCAAGAGACCCAGGTTCAAAACCGAGTGGAGGCGAATTTTCGGGTTACTATAGCAGTACTGTAGTAGTTACTGTTTGATATTGTAGTAGCCAGAACTATTCACCTGATTTGGGCCTTCAGGCCACCGGTTTGGGCTTACGGGTCTCAAGGGCCTTCGGGTCATCAAATGCCTCTGGGCCACAGGGCCTTCAGGCCACAAAGAACATGGAGTAGCCTAGTTCACATAGAACAGGTCCCAGAAGAGGATCAGAGCAACAAGAGTAGCAGCTACCAGATGCAGAGCTAACCATAATGAAAGAATGAGAGGGTATGGCAGCCTCCATCGGGATCAGGCACCGTGCAACTCTGTACGGGGCAATTCTAGCCTATTATCAATGCAAGGTGGGGATCTAGATGATCAATGACGCAGAATATAGGGAGGGGCAGTTCAAGTGGGCTGGGCCTACGGGTCATGTATTGGGCATGGTATGCCTCTGGGCCTTCGGGTCATGTATTGCGAGTCATTTGGGCCTTGTGCATTGGGCCTACAGGTTATGTACAGGTCCCCCTTCAACCCTTAAAAGGGGTATTATCCATAATAAAATAAAAAAGAAGGCCTTCGGGCCATTTGGGAAATAAGACTCTAGAAAAGAAGATCCATGCACTTGAAGATGAGATGAAAAGGACCAATGATGTCAAGGAGTTATATTTGGAAGAAGACTACAAGAAGATCAAAGAACTTGACTCTTTGTTACAAAAAAAAGTAAATATGCATAAAGATGAAGTTGAAAGATTAAAGAAGTCTTTTGAAGAGAATATGGCTATGATTGAAGACCAGGAAGTCATCCTCAATATGAGATGTCTTGAATTAGAAGCTGAGTTGACCAATCTTGAGAAGACACATATTGAGTCTCCACAAAATAAGGAAATAGTTGCTGCTATTACTCAATGCTCAATGGAGGATTCTACTGTCAAAAAACCTCCAACATGTGATAAGAAGATCATGTCTTCACTCCCTGATCTATCACAAGTAGCTGAGAAAGTAAAGGTACCATCCATACCAACTTGTACTCATGTTTCTAAAATTGTTTATACAAAAAGTGCAGGTTGGAAGAAAAATTCTAAACAAGTATGGATGAAGAAAAGCGAGGAGATACCTACCACCATGACTAGAGTGGATAGGGGAAAGAGTGTGGAAGATAGATCCTCACAGAAAGCACAACATACCAAGAAGAAGATTCAACAACCTTATAAAGAAGATGGAAAGAAGTCAAGGTTTGTTGGTCAATGCTGGTGCTGTAATAGATTTGGGTATTGCGCACTAGATTGTTGGTACAATATCTTGAATGTAAAAGCACAAAGAAATCCCATATCAAGGAGGATAAATCCAGAGAAGAAGAAGAAACATCCACAAATCCAGAAGCATATGTATACTATAAATAGATTTGGAATGTTAGATAACATTTGTGATGTATTCAATAGGAGTGGTCATATGAATGGTGCATGTTCATTTCATAAGGTACCCAAATTTGATAAGAAAAGAAGATCACAAGAGCTAGCTAAGAAAGAAAAATCATCCTTGGGAAGTAGTCAGAAGAATGTTGGAGAAGAAAACACTCCCAAGAAGACTCTAAGGAGAAAAGTTGAGAAGACCTTGAATTATAAATCCAAGTAGTTGAAGGGTAGTGCATCCAAAAGAACTACTAAGAAGGATGACACTCAGAAGATGCCATGTATAAGATTCAATCTTGATGCCTCAGTTCCTAATGATATATTGGTGGTTTGGTCAAAATATTTGGAAAGAATGAAGAAAATGGAAGATGCACAGGATAAGGCTAGTGATAAAAACAAAAAGAAGACTCTACATGATGGAAAATAAATTTTGTGTGTGAGGTGAAACAAGGCTGGTCACATTGTTAGAAGATGCTTTGAATTTACTCTAGCCTAACAAGAATTCCTCAAGAAGATGAATATTGCACCAGGAGATTCTAGAGCTTTTAAATCCCTTCAAGAGAGAAGACTCACACACAAAGAGATGGAAGAAATAGTGAGGTCCACACAATCATAGTCATCATTGAAGATCAATTGTGAAAGTGTGAAGAATGGAGCATCTAGGTTGAGAAAATAATCTCAACCTTATTGTTCACAGTGATAGAGCAAGGAGGATCCACCTTATTCACTTAAATATTTGTGTATTGAATTTGTTCTTATCATATAGGGAATTGAAGGTGAGACAAACTCTCATGGGGAGAACTTGAGAATCAATGGTGAGAAGTGTTCCCTTGAGGGGGAGACACATAAAGAAGCTACCATAGTTATTATCTCAATCAGTATCAACATCATTTGGTATAAAATTCCAACACTCTGAAGATTTTATGAAGATCATGTCATTGGAAAATGTATGTCATTTCTAAATCTCTCATCCTTGGTTACTCAAAATAAATATCATTATACAAAGGGGAAGTAACTAAATTACTCAGTGACATAAGAAGAATGGATGGGCTCTCATCTCATGAGGTATCATGATCCAATGGATAATGGACAACTCTGTTGTCTAAATCAAATCCTCTTGTTTTCTACACCAAGCATTGCTCAAGTAGACTCAGAGTGAAATGATTGATGACACATTGCTTAAGAATGGAACGATACCCTATCTACCAAGAACTTTGTATTTCTTTTCAATAAGGGGGAGATAAGTGAAATGAAATAAGTAAGGGGAGAGAGAAGGGGAGAGATAAGATTCTCATTTTGACATTAACACATTCATTTCAGGAGAATTTTTAAGGTATTGACAACAAAATACAAAGGGGGATATTGTTGGGACCACTTTGTTATAAGTTGTATTTGTTGTCAACTAGTGTCAATAATGGTCAAAATGAAGGAGTAACTCCAAAGTGAATGGATATTGGATAAAGTGAAGATGCCTGGAGAATTGTTATAGATTTATAGCATTGGATTCCATGCTTAGGCAATTATCCATGTTGTAACAAATCTGACGATTGATGTGATGCTCCTAAGTTCAAATAATTTGTATCATGTGTGGTATATTGTTTACAACATTGAAGTAGCATCCTCTTAAAGATGATTGAAGTGATCTTTAGAATTAAAGTTCCAAAAAGAAATGGTAAAGAAGGGAATTAATGGGATTTTCATTTGAAGAAGAAGAGGCTTTGACTTTAGGGTGTCCATGCATGAGGTTGGTGTTGTGTTTAATGATGACCATGAATTCTTGTGTATACTTGGTTTCATACCAAGTATTTTTTATGTGGATAAATTAAAAAAATGGGGTCATCCCATGAGCTAGCTACCCCAGCCTCAACCCAAGGCACATGTGGGACCACAGGGGGTTGACCGTGCCCATGGGGAAGCCAAGGCAGATCCAGCCCGCCATAGGCATATGGGGGTCATGTATAAGCCCCGGGGTGTGCATAGTGGGTGCTAGGTGTGTGCCCAAGGAGGAAGAGTAGGCGTTAAGAGTGCGCTCGCAGAGAACCGATGCGGGGCGGCACCAGAGGGGGGAGAGGAGAATTTTGAATGGATGATGGAGTGGCTTGATTGATATATCGCGCTCCTTCTGTGTCTCCAATTCGATGTGGGATGTGTTTTAAAAATTGCGGATGTAATCTTTTCCATCCATCCAATCTTGCGTCTCACTCCACTGTTCAATAAATCCATGGTATATGGATTTAATCTCTACCGACCATCTATTCCGCGCCGTGTGAGTATGAACCAATGCCGTTTGATCCTCTCGCAGATTTGAACCAGCCGTGCTGTCGTCTTCAACCTCCAGCACTTACCAGTGCTGCTGTATCTCATCGGAGATGATGGATGATCATGTCCGAATCACCATGCTTTATTATTTTGACTCCATGAGGATAGTCTAATCGAACTGAGACCATGAATACAATCTACGTCTTGCATGCATGTGATATATCAAAGAAGAAGGATCAGCTGAGGAAAATGGAGTTACTAAGGCCATGTGGATTCATGCATGATTTAAAAATGAGATACATGAAAATGTTAAATGCATGAATGTGATCAGGTTGAAGCTCACATTATAAAAGGAAACACCCTAAGTATCTCTACATATCTTCACCCATGAGTTTGAAGATTCCAAAACACCGAATATACTGAGCATTCAAAGCCATGATCTTGACGACATATCATGCAGATCTTGAATTCAGAAGAGGTGCTCCCCTCGCTTATAAAAGGAGGAGCCCAAGCCCGAAGAATGCTACTACTCCCTCATTCCCGAGAGATCGTGTTCTAAAAAAATAGATCATCTCTGCACATCACTTCGCGAAGAGAAAGTAGAGCACCGTGAGTCTTCAAGGCTCTAAGAAGAAGAGATCCCACAAGCCTTCGACAGGTGATACACGCCCTCGAATTGCTTCAAGAAGAACTGGCACCTGAACACGTGATAGGTTTTGTAAAACCCTTGCTATGCTTCGCGAAGGCCACGCCATCATGAGCTAGTGTTTGAGATTCACTCTCACTGAGATTTGTGAAGAGGAAGATCTGTGCTACTCATGCACAAAGAAGAACCATGCATACTTGTGTGAAGAAAGTGACTTGTGGCCACCCTGGTTTCATGAAGAAAGGTGAGAACACCCTCCTATTTTCATTTTTATATTCTACTGTGTGCAGGGGTTCATTGTTGAATAAGAAGGAGATCACAAGTGGCGACTTTCATGAAAGTGTGTGCTTGATTTGAAGAGACCCGAGGGATTGGGTGTTTTCAAGTGAAGAGGAAGAATACATGCATGTATGCATGTGCTCTGGTTGAAGGAGCCCGAGGCCGTTTACACTTGTGTGGAGAAGGATCTCGCACGTGGAAAGGGTTGCACCCATTCGGGTTTGAATAAATATACACATATAAACCTAAAAAAACACCCTAACCTGGTGCAAGAGGAATAAGGAGAAGAAAGAAGAGGAAGAGTAGAAGAGGCTGAGTGTGTGTGTGCTTAAAGAACCATACCCATTAAGGGTTCTCACACAAGAAGAAGAAGAGGTAAATTCATGAATTCATGCACATGCATATGTGAAGATACTCAAAAGAAAGAACCAAAACTGTGTGTCCACATATGTGAAGAAGGATAAGGAAGAGATCAACCTAAATGTCATATGCATGATCACATGCATACATGAACAAGAAGAAAAGAACTAATTCAGATGATGCCAAGTGAACTGATCTTCATTGCTTGAATAATCACATTGATGTATGTGATTCTAGCCAAGAAGAGAGAAGGAGAATAGTGTAGTTTGTTATTGCACTAAGAAGAATAAATAAGAAGTCTAGTGTAGTTGATGTTTCACTAGAGAAGAAGAGAAAGAAAGAAGATAGAATTGCTAGCCTACTACTTTGTAAGTAATCAAGTGAAGAGAACTAAGGAAGACTAAGAGAAGAACCTACCGTTTGAAGAAGGAAGAAGACTGTGTCCAAAGGAAGTATAAAGAACCATCTAGAGGTTTCAAGTTGGACTAGGATATCACCAATCCAAGGAAGAGGATTGTTTCCCACCCCCTCTAAAGTGTAGGGACTCACATTGACTATAGGATTGTTTTCCTATCCACTCCACTATAAAAACATATCACATCATAGTGGATAATCCATGCACTAGTCATATCAATGCATGAAGAGGATGTAGCTACTCTTATTGAGTGGTGAACCTTGTAAAAATATTATGTGCATATTTTTACTGCTTTCTATTATTGCATGCGATAGGGAAAAGAGAATAAGAGAATCAAGATCCTAACAGGTCAATAGGTACAAGGATAAAAAGTTAGAATTTGTTTCAAAAGTACCCAACACTGATTCACCCCCTCTCAGTGTTAGGTATATCCCAAACTGGTCCTCTCATAATATTTATTTAACTTGTTAAATAATAAATCATTTAACTTAGATTTCGGATACACTTAGTGTGCGACCCTCTAGGCCTCTTTCTCAGTGACATTAGGTGAACCTGCCTAAAGTCCAAGATTAGTGTCTAGAAACACACCAAGGCACACATAGAAAAATAAGTTGATTATATAATGACATAACACCTCATAAGAATTCTTATCGTGTAATATAATCCCTTTATATCGATATCTCCAATCAAGCGGGTTGCATGCAAGTGCCATCAACCCATGTGCTCGATTTCTCATTTTTTGACTTCTCGAAATTAAAATTTCCTATAGAACACCATGACCATGGATTTATTTAGTCTATATCATTTCCATCAAAGGGCTTGAGATATCAACTTCTTTTATGGAACGGAAGGGACAAATCCTTTCTCGGATTATTCATTAATGCAGTATTACTCATGATGCACCCAATATATCCTACCTCACCATGAATATATGTCATCACAGTTTTCACCAATACATCTAAGTGCGTAAGTCATAATAACCATTAATAATTATCTTAAAGTCTAAGTACCAATACACACGTCCTTAGATAGGAACATCCAATGACACTTATAAATGTGGATTTCCTACTGGCGGGTCTCGTTCTCATAATATATTCCTAGACATTACCAAGGGCGTACACTATGAGAAGGTGCCTCAAAGTCCTTTGAGTCTCCACCCCTGATAGCCTGTATCATTTGTGTCCCTCAAATGATATTATCCGGCCATAGAACATAAATTTAAGAATAGTGTCATAGCACTTCCGATTTATCATCATAGAAGACAACTCCTATGAACTTTTATTGCGAAAATTACTCTTGAGACATTATCACATACAATGTTACGCAGATGAACAATCATTATGTGATAAGAAGTTTAATTAATATTCATCCAATGAATACATGTTTATCATAAAGTATAAAATAAGTTGGTTCTAGGGCACTAACTCCAACATCACTGACCAAATGCCTCCTGCTTTCGAGAGATTACATTGGCTAGTGGATCTACAATTGTATTGTGAGGACCCTACGTTCTTCAAAGGGGGTTTTAATGCCTTCTTCAAATAAGATAAATGAAGAACTCAGAGAAGAGAGATTCGAATTTATTTTCATGCAATGAGGTCACACCAATATGAGGGATGATATCCCTTTTATAGACTCTCTTCATTTAATGAAGAGAGTCGAGGTGTGGTTTCCATCTAATGGAATTACTACTCGTTGGTGCTTAACATCCATTGAACCCTTCAATGAATGTACTTCACATATATAATTATAATTGATTCAATATTATTGAATCATAATTGAAGAAACCATGTGTAAAGAGGTAGCCAAATCCATGTATACGACATCTTATATCACACTACAAAAAATTTGTAATTTAGAAAAGTTTTTTAGTGACATTTTTATTAACATCACTAATTTAGCGACGCTTCCCCAAAAATGTCTCTAAATTAGCGACGCTTCACCAAAAAACCTGGCTAAATTAGCGAAGATTTTCCAAAAATGTTGCTAAATTAGTGACGCTTCTCAAAAAATGTCACTAAATTAGCAGCACTTCCTCAAAAATGTCACTAAATTAGCAACAATTCACCAAAAATGTTGCTAAATTTGCAACGATTCCCCAAAAACATCGTTAAATTAGCGATGTTCCCCATCTATATCACTAAATTAGCGACACTACCAATCAAATTTGCTAAATTAGTGATTCTTCCCCAAAAACAACACAAAATTAATGACGCTTCTAAAAAACATCGCTAAATTAGCTATGCTTCCGAAAAATCATTGCTAAATTAGCAACACTTCCCCAAAAGAATCGCTAAATTAGCGAGGTTTCCTAAAAAAAATCTCTAAATTAGTGATGTTTTCAATAAAACATTGCTAAATATATATATATATATATATATATATTTATATAGCTTATTTACGCACATCAATGTAAATATATATTTAGATAAATATATATATTAATATATATAAGCAAAAACACACACATATATATAAACACACACACACACACATAAATATATAAATATATATACATACATATACATAGATAAATACATACATGTACACACACACACACATATAAATGTATATATTTTAAATTTAGTCACATTTTTAAGAAAATGTGTCTATTTTAGTGGCATTTTTACCAGTGTTTTAAAACATAGAAAATTATATATACATATATATAATTATAATTATACACACACAAATATATATTTATACAAACACACACACACACACACACAAACTTATATATAAACACACACACACACACACACATATTAATATAAACACACACACACAAACACACATAAATATATATGATATAAACACGTTTTTTTACTGAAATTTCTAAAAAAACGTCGGCTAATTTAGTGATATTTATAAACATGTTTGTTTACCGATGTATCTAAACAACATTGGCAAATGAGGTGTTGCTAATTAGTGACGTTTGTAAACGTCATTAAATTAGCAATGCTTATAAACTTTTCTAAATGATGATGTTTATAAATGTCACTAAATTAGCGATGCTTAGAAATGTTGCTAAATTAGTGACACCTCATTTAGCGATGTTTTCCAGAAACATCGGTAAATGAATTAGCGACGTTTTTAAAAGTTGATAATGAAAAAAACATCACTAATTATCATTTTTTTTGTAGTGTTACCATCATACATTATGATGGTAGTGTATCATAGGCTATGAAATGTGAATCTGCATGCATTTATTAGCACACAATGATTCAGTGATATCATAAAATATGATATCCCTGATTTTTTCATTAAACAATATTCCATTTACATAAATCCTATAAGGACTTTACACAAAACAGTAAAAATATTAATGAATCCATCCAAAAATCTTTTAGATACATTTTATCAAACTCTCTTCATTTTGGAACAAACAATTTATTCAAAACTTAATATTTATTTAAAGGACTAACTATGTGACCATGTGGAACTTAGTAGCATTTAAAAAAATTCTGAAATCCTGATTTCATGAATGTAAGCAAAGATCAGCCTCTATCAAAACATCAGTGCTACTCGAACTACTAAGGGGTCTGGTGTGATCTCCATCAAACATACTCACATATTCATATGAACATGTCCACCATAAGATGAATCATATATATTATATGTATGCCTATATAATCTCTTTATCCATGGCATTGGATGACCACTAGATATGGAACAATGTCAATTTAGTATATTCCATCTCATAATTTATTGATTCTACAAAAAAGTATGACTTGGTTAATGAATACATCACATGTCATTCATCTAGAAGATGATCACATCACATGTCCCTCATCTAAGTAGATAAACACATCATATGTGACTCAACAAAGCATTGCTATGCATTTACTCATTCTAATTCAATCAAGGAATGGATATAATTTCTCATCATATGAGTGGAAAAATCCCATCTTGGTTGAGCTCCAACTGATGAAATGATCAGTAACAAACCCAATTATCCCCTGATTAGCTAAGCCTCAAGGATTGTATAAGAAATGTATCAAAGTATGAAGGTGTTCATGCTAGCTACCTCACCAAACTTAGGTAAAAGGATTGATAATAAGAATATAACCCTAAGCATATCGATGATTGTATGACATCCCATAAGATATACTTTGGTGAGTCAGTCAAAATAATAAGTCTCCACTTATTATCTCACGAGTTCACTACTCATGCTAATATAAACATATAATCACAACCCATAATACTATATGGTGATCATCAATTAAGGACATCTCAAAGTCATATATTTAGGGGATATTATCATTCCACTGTCCATGTAAAATAAATCGCAGGACACATGAATGAATGATAAATGAAGATTTCCTTTTATTATAAAACCATAATAAATTATTCAACTATTACATCAATCTATTTTGTATCCAATACTAAGAGATTTAACACAAACCTCATGCTTTTGCTGTGATGTTGGTTTCATCAATGGATCTGCTATATTATCCTTTGTATCCACCCAACAAGTCCTAACATTTCACTTATCAATGATCAATCATATGAGATGGTATTTGTGAAGGTTATGTTTGGTTCTTTGGTGAGATCGGGGTTCCTTGGCCTGATAAATGGCTCCATTGTTGTCATAATAAAGCTCTATTTCTCACTCAATTCTAGTAACCACCTTAAGTTTTGAGATGAACATTCTGATCCAAACATCTTCCTTCTCAACATTTGATGCAATGATGCACTCTTCCTCTATTGTCAAGTCTGCAATAGTATCTTTTTTGGAACTCTTCCAAATAATAACTCCAATATTCAAACAAAACATGAAACCAGATTTAGATCTCATGTCATCTTTATTATATTAGAAACTATTATCATTTTTAACCTTTATACAAATCCTATCCTATCCTCCAAAGATCAAGAACATATCCTTAATTCTTCTCAAGAAATTAAGGATGTTCTTAGAATCATTCCAATGAATCTCATCCAGATTGGATTGGTATCCAATAGTTATTATAAGATCATAGGTGACATCAGGCCGATTACACAAATTTTCATACATGATAGAACCGATGATAGATGCATAAATAATTATATCCATAAATTTTAACTCCTTTGAAGGATCTTGAATCTTCTTAAGATTCATGCCATGCAACACTGGTAAAGACCCCCTTTTGGAGTTCTCCATGATAAACTTATTTATCACTTTACCAATGTATGTATCTTAACTAAGTCCAAGTAATATCTTAAATATATATATATGGATATTCATACCCACTATATAGGCTGATCCATCCATTTCTTTCATAGAGAATCATTTTTCCAACCCCATCTTTACAAAATGTATAGTTGGGATTTCATTTCTGGTAGGTAATATTTCATCCACATACAAAATCAGAAATAGTACAACACTACCACTAATCCATTTATATACAAAATAATCATCCTCATTCATGATGAAACTAAACTCTTTGATCACATCATCAAATCAGATATTCAAACTTTTAGAATCTTGAATTAATCTATAAATGGATCTTTGAAACTTTCATGCCTTATAAAACTCATTTAACACTTTAAAACCTTTAGTTTGTATCAAATACAAACCCTCAAATAAATTACTATTAAGGAAATAAATTTTTTCAACCATTTGATATACATCATTATCAAAATTAGCAGACATAACATGCAAGATTTTAATAGAATTTATCATCGCAATATGTGAAAAGGTTTCTTTATAGTTAATACCATGAATTTGATTATAAATATTTGATACCAAGTCTTCTTTATAGGTATACAATCTACCATCCATGTTATTTTTCTTATAGAAAACCCACTTACACCTAATGGGTCTTACCCCTTCAGGTGTATCTACCAGTTCAAACTTGTTTGGTGTATATGGGGTCCATTTATGATTCCAGGATTTTTAATCATTTCTTTGAATCAGAATTCTCAATAGCCTCTGAATAGGTAGTAGGTTTGTCTCATATGAACATTAATTTATCATAATTTTCTATGAGAAGTCCATATCTCTTGAGATCTTGATAAATCCTACTAGATCTTCTAGGTTATTGTGTAACCCAAGTCAGTTCTTCTTCCACTACTCTTTACAAAACCAACCCAACCTCCATCTCAGGAAAACATTCTATTTTTTGGTCTTGGACTTCCCTAACTTCAACTTTCCTATCACTAACACCTAAATGGTCAAATTCCTTCTCAAGGAATGTAGAAAATAATTCCACAAACACTTTTTTCTTAGTGGTATTATAAAAATAACAACCCTTAGTTTCCTTGGGATAACCAAAAAATTGAAACTTATCAAGATTAGGGTCAATTTTATCAGAAGACAAACATCGTATGTATACTTCACAACCCTAAATATTAATAAATAGAATATTGGGAAATTTTTTAGTCTATATCTCAGATGGTATATTTATGACTACTTTAGATGGAATGTGGTCAAGTAGGAATAAAATAGTCTCCAGAGTATAACTCCAAAATGAAATAAGAAGGTCACACAGGTTCATCATCAATTGAACCATGTATAATAAGGTATGAATCATACTCTTAGACACACCATTACACTATGGTGTTCTAAGAGGAGTGAGTTATGGAACAATTCCACTATCCCTTAGATGATCAGTGAATTATTAGATCAAGTATTAACCACCTTGACGTGATCAAAGAATCTAAATACTTTTTTCTAGTTGATTCTATACTTCATTATAAAACTCTTTGAACTTTTAAAAAGTTTTATGCTTGTTTCCCAATGTAAACACATAACCATACTAGCTAAGTTCATCAGTAAAAGTAATGAACTACCTAAACCCACCACTTTCTTGAGTACTCATTGGTCCACATACATCATTATGAAACAATCCTCCAGCCCTTTCACATTTTTTATTAAAAGGTGTTTTGGTTTTTTTACTAATAAAAAAGATTCACATATACCAAATGATTCATAATAAAATGATTCAAAAAATATATATCTATGGAGTCTTTGGATTAATTTCCCATTTATATCTTCAAGGTGATAATACCAAATATAGGTGGGATTAGAATCAACCCTTAGCTTATTATTTTGAATTTTACAGACAAGATTATCCATATCTAGAATGCATAAACTATTTACCATATTCCTAATGCCACAAAACATTTCATTCTTATATATAGAATAATTCTTGTTCTTACTAATGAATGAAAATCCATCTTGTACAAACAATATACAAAAATCAAATTTCTATTTATGGTGGGAATATAATAATAGTTCTTCAATTCTAGAACTAATCCACTTGGTAAAGTCAAATCATAAGCACCAACTTCTAATGCACTAACTCTTTCTATTTTATCAACATAATGATCCACTTCACCCTTTTTCAATTCCCTTATATCTTTGAGTATGTGTTTATCAACAAAAATATGTGATGCACACCTAGTATTCAATACTGATGATTCAGAGTTGGAGAAATTGATCTCTATAACATTAATATTCAAATTATCTAAATGCTTTGCTTTGAGAAAACTTCTTAACCTTAGATACCTAAGAACCCATTTTTTCCAGACTGGAAATCTGAGCAGAAATTTGATTTTTTGCTTTTAGATGCTTGTAAGGGGTAAAATTGACTTTTCAACTAGCATAGAATCTTGGATAATTTTCCTGACCACTCCATTGGTCCTAGGATAGGGTGTTTACCCTAGGGAAGGAGTTTGGTGAAAATATGAACCGTTTAAATTTTCATGGAATAATTAATATTTAATATTTAATTAATTAAATATTAATTTATTCACATGCATTAATCCAAATATATATTTTTAATGGAGTATTGGATTGAGATTCCATCTCTACCATTGAATTCAAAATGGGGAGTTTAGCTGAGGTGGGGCATAAAATCATGTTGGGTTCTAGGGTTGAGCCCAAACCCTTTTTCTATTTCTTTTTTTTTTCCTCTTTTCATTTCATTCTTCCTTGGTTTCTCATGAACACCCCTGTGGATCCTCATTCGCATGAACGAGAGAGTAAAAAGGGAGATAGAGAGAGAGAGAGAGAGAAAAAAAAAGGGATAGGAATGGAAGTGCCATCGTGAAGCTCAGGAGGAGCTGGATCATTGTGCAACAGCCGTGGATCACAGAAACGAGTGAAGCTTTGGCAGATTCTGCCCGAAGGTAGACCTTTTTAAGTTTTTTCATAAATTCACATAGATTTTCCATTTTTAAGTTTTAAACCCCTATTATGACTTCTTAGCACCCCTTGAGGGTCTATATATATCTTTTGGGTAGAAAATGGGGTTTCAGGATGATTTGAGGGGTTTCCCATTTGGAAATATAGATCACACGACATGCAGTTCAAGAAGAAAACATTGGGTGTTCTTTCTATTCGGGGAGGATGATATTTTAGAAGTACATTCCATGTATGGGGTATACATGCCATGTACTGGGACTCATCTGTGTAGCCAAGTACTTGACCAAATGGCCCGTGTAGGGGCATATGGCTGTGTGGAGTACATGACTAGACCCCATGTGGGCTGCACACTATGTAGATATATACGACCAAGCCAAGTACATGGCCAATCCATGTGAGGTACACAGGTAGGTACCCCATGTAGGATACATGTCATGTACTTGACTTACACACCATGTACTTGGGGTTTTACACACTATGGATGGAGGAGGTGCACGACCAGGTGGGGCCTTGAGGGTAAACACCGTGTACTAGGGTATACATGTCGTGTACACCTCCTAGATAGCCTTTTGAGGGTTTTCCCTATTTTATGCCCAAGAGTTGGAATTGGAAATAAGAGGGGTCCATTCTGAGTAGATTTATGCATAGATCTCAATGGTGATACCCTTAGGGTGATTTGAGGAATCCTAAAAGGTGTTTCAGGATTTTTTATAAATGGAGTGGTTCTTCCTATGGTAATTAAATCTCGCTATCCCCTGAGAGTGAGACCCTTGATTTGAGATGGGCCATGAGGTACCTATCTTGACTGACACTTTTGTAGGTCTTACTTTGAGGAATTATCCCTTGTGAGATGTGTCCTTCTAGGCCAAGAGGTCATGAGTTTATTTGTTCCAAGGATCCCTTGTAGGATGCCTCAAATTTGTTACTATTTTTAAGGATCCCTTATAGGATACCTCTTCCTAAGTATTGACTTATAGGATTCTGAGAGGGTTACCTTTGCTTATATTTCAACCTATAGGATCTCGTGTAGGATGCATCTACCTTTGAACCTTATTCATAGAGGATCCCAAGTAGGATTCCTAAACTCATTTACCCTTTCCTAGTATTATGTATTGGATGGCTCCGTTTACTTACCATTTTAGGATCCCATGTATAATTCCTCCTTTTACCTTCTCTGTTGAGGATCCCGAGTAGGGAGCCTTCACTTATGTTTTATTTCAGATGGTCCCAAGAGGGATTACTTTGTTTATATATGGACTTAGAGGATTTTGAGTAGGATTATTATCCTGTGTTTTAAATTAAGGGACCTAATGGGTGCCCCAATGTTTTACCAATCCTAAGAAAGTGCATTGAGGGGTTGGGTAGAGATGGTATCGGGTGTCACCCTAGAACCTATTCCAAACATGTAAGCCAATAGGCTTTTGCAGTAGTGGTGGGTTTAGGCATTTGAACACCCATACTCTTTATTTATACTTTCACTTGGTTAATTTTCATGCAAATATGATTACCAAAGGTTATTCCTAGTGCTAAACCCATGGGGTATGATTCGGTGTATTTATATGATGAGGATTTCTAGACATACTTTTTGGGATCCGACTATTGAGCCTTCTTATTTTTGGATTTCTAGATGTACTTCCTAGGATTTGGCTTTGGTCCGTTTTGTGAATGTTATTATTACTATTACTAGAAGTTCCATTTGTCATTGGGTTTCCTCCCTGTTCAGGGGCAAAGAAGTAGGTTGCTGATAGTGACTTTGAACTCCTCTTATACTAGTTCACTCAAATAATGGATAATACACTATCATTCTAGGGGATTCCAAAGGTTTTTGGGTGGGCACATTTCCCCTGAGCAGTAGGATTATGATGAGCTCCCCAAGGATGGACTTGATCTCCCCATTGATTCCTAGGATACTACCTAGGATTAGTGGATGCACCATTATAATATTTCCCAAAATTTTTTAGGTATGGGAATGTTGAGCCAGTTATTTAATGACTCTGTGTTGTTATACCAGATCCGGAGAGTATTCCTTACATATCACCTAAGGTTCATCCACCTTAAGGATTATCCAAGTTGTAGTGTTAGGATTTCCTATGGGTCGGGACCTAGGAATCTGACATCGGAGTGGATTACACATGGAATGAGTAGTAGTATAACATCTATCTCAATGCCACATTTTTAGGATGACCAGTTGATACCTAGAATCCTTCATCTTTAGTGACTGGAGGTGAGTATGAGTGAAACCAGGGTTAGGAAATGTATCCCCTTGTGGTGATGTAGCTTGCCCAGAGACACCACTAACACTGGTAGAAGCAGGTATTATCAATTGAGATTATGGACCTAGGGATCAACATAACTGTACATAGCTTTATTAGTATGACATCCAGATCAATTTTCTTTTTATAGAATATACAGAAGATCGAGATTACAAACCCAAGGATCGACTACAGTTGATTTATGTTATTTCTCACTTTACTCACGCATATACATATTTATGTATATGTATATATATATTTATGGGAACACACACACACACAAATATACATATACATGTTGAAACATTGCCTAGTTGACTGGAATTATGGACCTAGGGGATGACTATGGTTTCATGTTTTTTTGATGTATTTATTATTCTAGTTGTGTATCATATAGGATGATCATATTGCATGAGCATGGACTTCTGAAAACAAATTTATAGGTTTATATTTGTGGTGGCCTACTGAGATTATTTCTCACCCCTATACATTCACCTTGGTGTGCATGCAAACCTTATGTCTACTTTTCAGGTTGATCATAGATTGCATGATAGATAGGGATGAGTCCTAGGGTTGTATCATCGAGTGGATCCACTCTCGTGGTTTCTTTTTATTGGGCTAGAGTAGATCGATAGTGTCATAAAGACCATGGATGTGGTCTGGCTCAAAGTTATTAGTAAAGTCCTATAATTTTATTTCAATTTAATTTATGTAATCTTTTATGTATGGTCATCCCAATGGGTGACTAGTGTTGTATGTATGACATGTATATTTGATATTTTATAACATTTCATTTATTATTATAGCATGTTCCATTTTAGTTTATTTATTGCTTCTATACTCTGTTTATTTACTGCTATGGATGATGTTCGGTTCTTTTTTCTATTGTTACTATGATACAAGGGTATAATATCCCTAATATATCACCTTTAGACCCTCGATGATAGTGAGAAGCCTCTAGAATATGTTGATCCATGCTTGAGGCCTTGTGGTGAACCGGTTCGAGGCACCGTTTTAGTAGCACCCAAGTCAAGTTGTTACAAAGTGGTATCAATGGTGTTTCTTTCCTTTTGATTTACTATTTGGGATATGGTATATAGGAGTATTAGGAATGCATCAAAATATATGATTGATATTATACCAGTGTGTTGAGAACACCTGTTTCGTTGAGAAGTCTTGGTTTCCATGGATATTGGATTGTTGTTCTAATTTGTGATGTTATAGTTGTATATGATTTTTTCTTTGAGCGATTAAAATTTTGCATGGATTGTGATTTATTATGGATTTATGGCTCTTGGATATTGGTAAGAGGATAGTGATTAATTTTGATACTTTGTTGACAAAGGCAAGAGGTGTCTCACACATCATATTTAGCACATAGGATTCACATGTTATAGGATTTCTAGTGTCCGATTTTACTTGACTACAGAGGCTGATTGTTTAAAGTGTAAACAAAAACCTAAATGAAGTTTTACCATATATATTCTTGGTGTAATTATACTCAATTAGGCATAATTTCACACACACACACACACACACATATATTTCATTCTAATGGAAGGTGATGTGGATATACATTGAGACATTTTATGACAAGACTGATGACTCATTCCTCATGTACGGGAGGTGCAGTGACCCTAGTTGGTCAATAGGGCACATGATTCTCAAGTTTTAGACCCCTTGTAATGTGTTGTTTCTTAGTTTAGTTATTTAAAGTGTCATTAAAAACCTATATAGTGTTTTCATTCATAGTTTTGAATGAAATTCTACTTAACCAACCTTTATTTTTGGTTATCTAGTCGGGTCGCTTTGTATGATGACGATATGTGACTAAAAATTTCTCAAAAACTAGACCTCAATGGGGTATTTATATATATGGATGCTCGGTGAGTATCAGTTCAGTATCTATTCTCCGTTGATACTGTGAATTCCAGGGTGCAGTTCCTTATGAGGATTCTCGATGAGGATCAGGGCCCTAGTAGGCCATGTTGATATTTTTAACCCTCATTGGTCAACGTTATATTTACCTCCCTTAGAGAGTTTTTATCTTTTGAGTTAGGTGGTTAGACCTTATTAACCATCTGTGAGACTTTATTAGTAGGGCTAGGTGAGAGACTAAGAGGCTATTAGTTTTGACTCAGACCCTTATAGGTCGATGTTTTGTTTGATCAAGGGAAATCAATGAGTAGGGTTGGACCAGGTTTATGGATTCCTTTTTAGATAGTGAGCTTGTTTATATGCTCATTTCGAGACTGATGCATGGTAGATGATCTAGTTTTGTGATATAGGCATGTTGATGCCTTTGGATTTTGACAAAGCACCTAGGGTGATTTGGTATAAAGACTGGATTTGACAGGTAGGACTATTCGGGAACCTGGACTTATTGATCAGTGTTCCCACTATTGCTAATGTACTCAGGACACTGGTAGATGCTCATGACTGGGACAATGCTGGGTGATGGGTGGTTGTGGAATAAATCATGGCATGGGTAAGGTGATTGATTTTAAGAGGAGTTTCAAGGGAGATTCTAGTTTGTTTGGAATCACATGTCATGGAGCATGGTTAGATTAGTTTTAATAGTATACTACTCACTGGAGTATGAGTCAGGTGATAAAGGTACACACTAGTTTTGCATGGTGCTGCTTAAATCGTAAATCGATGAGTGGTCATATGCGAGCTAAGGACCGATGGTTTCAAGGACTTGTTGTGGGTATGGTTTCCTTGACGTTGTGTTTAAATGAAGAATTTCCCTCCGCAGTAGAGGATACATCATAAATGAATCAGGTTCCATGATATGGTTGACTCATGGCTGGACCTGGACACACATTGTTAGGAGACTTGGTGTGAGGTGTTGATTGTAGGAAAGTGAAACCTATTTCGATGTGAGCGTGGCTTGGGATATTTATACACACCTTTTTATGTAATCTTAGTGTACTCTTAGTTAGATATTATCATGCTCTATCTTGACATCATCTTGAGTACGTCGAGAGAGCATTTTCTCTACGCCAAGCTTCTTTTCTTTAAATGTATTTCATGGTTGATAAAGGAACCTGTTAAGGTTATGCTTGAGGAGAGGTTTAAGGTATTTCATATGGTGGGGAGTAAACCATTGGCTGTTTGAGGAAGATGACCCTCATTTTTATTTTAATTTATATGTTTTCCATGGGCCGTTGAGCTTAGAGTTTTGTTTTGATATGATGATAAGGGTATTCCTATGGCGGGGAGTACCGAATTGGTCATAGATAAATGCATTCCTTTATGGAAGAGTTGCAGATACCATGAGATTGGTCATTGGATAGTCAAGATAGGATAGTTTCATAGATTCTCAAGATGAGAGCATGTATTCTAGTTTTACCACTAAGGCTTCTTGGGGACAAGAAGGTTTATGGTGGGGAGACTGTAAGAACCTGTGTTTTTTCAGACTGGAAATTTGAGTTAAAATTTGAATTTTTTATTTTAGATGCTTATAAGGGGTAAAATGGTCTTTTCACTCTATAATATGATCTTGGATAATTTTTTTGACCACTCCATTAGTCCCGGAATAGGGTGTTTACCGTAAGACAAGAGTTTGGTGGAATAACAAACCATTTTGATTTTCATGGAATAATTAATAATTAATTAATTAAACATTAATTTATTCACACATGTTCATTCGACTATATATTTTGAAAAAAGTGTTTGATTGAGATTCTTTCTCTATCATTGATTTTTAAATGAGGATTTTTTCTGATATGGGGCATAAACTCGTGTTGGGCACCAGGGTCAGACCCCTTTTCCTTTTCCTTTTCATGTTTCTTTTCCTGTTTCTTCTTCTCTGTTTCTTCTTTTCTTTCCTTTTTTCCCTTTCTTCTCATGATCACACCTAGGGATCCTACTTAATATGATTGAGATATTAAAAATGTATATGTATATATAGAGATATATAGGTAGAGGAAGGTAGGTACCACCATAGATCTCGGGAGGAGTCAGATCTTCGTGCGACAGTCATGGATCATGGAAACGGGTGAAGCTTTGGCAGATTCCGCCCAAAAGTAGGATGTTTTTAAGTTTTTCCACAAATACTAATATGTTTACAATTTTTAAATTTTAAACCCCTATTATGACTTCTTAGGACCCCTTGAGGTCTGATCTATAGCTTTTGAGGAGAAAAACAGGGTTTTTGGGATGATTTGAGGGGTTTCCTATTTGGAAATCCAGATAGCACGAAGCGTAGTTCAGGGAGCAGAAACCATGTACTCTTTATGTCCAAGGGAGATGATCTTTTGGAATTGCACACCATGTATGGGGTATACATTCCATGTACTGGGACCTAGTCGTGTAGCCGAGTACCCGACCAGACAACCCATGTAGGGGCACATGACCATGTTGAGTACAAAGCCAGGCCCCATGTGGGTTTCATGTTGTATAGATGTACATGACTAGGACAAGTACATGGAAATACCATGTTAGGTACACAGGTAGGTACCCCATTTATGGTACATGCCATGTACCTAACTTACACATCGTGTACTTGGGTTTTACACGACATGTATGGAAAAGGTGCATGACCAGGTAGGGCCTTGAGGTTGCACGTCGTGTACTAGGGTATACATGTTGTGTACTCTTCCTTGCAACCCTTTTGAGGGGTTTTACTATTTTATTCCTTGAAGTCAGAATTAGACATAATAGGAGTCCATTCTAAGTATTCTTCCGCATATATCACAATGGTGATACCCTTTGAGTGATTTGAGGACTCCTAGGGTGCATTTTAGGATTTTTCCTAAACAGATAGGCTCTTCCTCTGGTAATCTAATATCTCTACCCCCTGAGAGTGAGACCCTTGATTTGATATGGGCCACGAGATACCTCTATTGATTGAAAATTTTATAGATATTCCTTTAAGGATGCCTCCCTTGCGATATGTGCCCTTATGGACTAGGAGTTCATGAGTTTAGTTCTTTCAAGGATCCATTATAGGATACCTCAACCTTATTACCATTTATGAGGATCCCTTATAGGGTGCCTCTTCCTAAGTATTGAATTATAGGATTCCAAGAGGTTTAGATTTTCTTACATTTCAACCTAGAGGATCTTGTGTAGGATGATTTTACCTATGTACCTTCTTCATAGAGGATCCTGAGCAGGATTCCTCCACTCGTTTACCCTTTATGAGGATTACATGATGGACGCCTCTGTTTACTTACCATTTGAGGCTCCCATGTAGGGTTTATCCTTTTACCTTCTTTGTTGAGAATCCTGAGTAGGGTGCCTTCTCTTATGTTTATCCTAGAAGGATTTCAAGAGGGATGCCTTCATTTATCCATGGGCTTAGAGGATCTTGGGTAGGATTCCTCTCCTACATTTTGAATTAAGAGACCTAGTGTGTGTCCTGATGTTTTATTGACCTTGAGCTAGTGTATTGAGGGTTTGGGTAGATATGGTAGTAGGTTTCATCCTAGAACCTGCACTAAACATGTAATCCAAGAGGCTTTTGTAGTAGTGGTGGGTTTAGGCATTCAACCACCCTCACTCTTTATTTATACTTTAACTTGGTTACTTTTCATAAAGCTATGATTACTAGAGGTGATTATTGGTGCTTGAACCATGGGGTCTAATTTGGCATGCTGATATGATGAGGATTTCGAGACATACTTCTTGTGATTTGGATGTTGAGCCTTCCTCTTTTGGGATTTCTAAACATACTTCCTGGGATCCATCTTCTGAGCCTTTTTGTGAATGTTACTATTACTACTACTATTACTGTAAGTCCCATTTGTCACTAGGATTCCTCCTTACTTAGGGATATATAGGCATGCTTCTAATATTTACTTGAAACCCCTCTTATACTAGGCCACTCTAGGAATTTAATGTTTTCTAGCATTCTAGGGGATGCCAAAGGTTTATGGGTGGGTGCATTTCCCCTAGAAATGGGATGCTGATGAGATCCCCGAGGATGGATTTGATCTTGAAGTGCCCAGATCAGTGTGATCACTGAGAGGGGGAGGGGGTGAATCAGTGATCCTTTAAAACTTTTTACTAATTGATTCTTTATCAATTAAACCTCTATGGCTTGTTAAGGCCTCGATCCACTCTTCTTGTATCTCTCAGCCTTTCCTCAAGTGATGCAGTAAATTTAAAGGCACAGGACACAAGGATTTACAAGGTTCAGCACCAAAGTTCTATGTCCTTGCCATGTTGGTTATACGCCCCAACATGGATTCTCCCATTATAATCTGTTAGTATTACAATGGTCGATACAAAGTCCCACTGTATCTCTCCTGAGTCCCACAGGAGGGTCTTTATACTGCGTCCCATAGTGTTACCAGAGTCCCACTGGCCTGCTCCAGAATCCCACTGAAGACTTCTTCCACCCTGAGTCTCACAGGGGGCTTCTCCTGGCTCCTCGAATCACACGAGTAGATCTTCTTCACTTTAGCTTTTCAAGTATCTTCAGCAGCCTGGGATAAAGGCTGCTGGCCTTGCTCTGTACCTCTTCTCACTTGTGATGAACAGGTCTTCTCGTCTTGCTCAGGATTTATCTTCTTTCTCTTAGGATGACCTGGCCTCTCTCTTCAAGAATCTTCAACAGCCTCTGATAAGGTCTGTTGGTCTTGCTCAACAACTTTTGATCACTTCTGTTGATCAGGCACTTCTCAATTACTGAAAACTCAGACAACTGATATCTCTAACTTCAGTCTGGCTTCAGTCTGACTTCACATCAACTTTATACACTGAGTGCATGGCATCTCTCCATCCTCATGAACTGATTGCATGGCTTCTCAAAACTCTTCAAGAACTCCTGGTCTTGGACAACTCAAATGCACACCACTGATTTAAGCTTTATTCACGTGTGCACGTGCATGCATTTATGCATGCACTCCCCTTCTTCTACTCTTGGTGCAACAAACCCACAAAGGGTGTAAACTGTTTTAGTACACACCTTTCTTCCTTCTTCACACTCTTTGTTCTTTTTGTTTATACACTTTAAAGTGTGTTCTACTTTAGTGTGGGTCTTCTTCTTCTTCTAAGTGTTCACAACCACTTTGCACAAACTTAGGCTTCGGCCTCCTTGTCTCTTGGCACACACTTGTTTCACTTTAGCACACACAACACTTGGACTACTTCACTTTCACACACTTGGCTTGGCCTCTCTCCTCTTCTTAAGGGTGTTCTTCAAATTGCATACACAAGGTGCAAGCCTTCCTCATTTTGCACACACCCAAGGCTACAGCCTTCACTTGTTTTCACTTAGTACACACACTGCCAAGTGTGTTCTTCCATTTGCATGCACACCAAAACTAAGGTCTCGACCTTCTCTTGCTCACACCCGAACACCAACCCAAAGAGGCGCGCAAGTGGTGCGGCCTTCTCCTCACTTTAAACACCATGTTGGATGTGGGTGTCACTGGCCGCGCAAGTGCACAAGGCCCACAAGGGCGCGCAAGTGTGCACTGGCCGCGAGGCACGCAAGTGCAACACCGCCGCATGCACTTCCTCCTGCCACGCAGGTACATGGGTAGTGAGGGTGCCAACCTCAAGCGTGCAAGGAGATGCAACTGGGGTTCTTCCTGTCGCGCAAGGGAGGCGCGCAAGGGACTCCTTCAGGACCTCAGGTGGCCCCGAGTTCTTCAGCCGCGCAAGTGGGTTGCACAGTGGCTTCGGACTTCGCAAGAAAAGGTGCTTGCGGATCTTAAAGTTTTCAGCAAACGAACAGAGAGCCTCGGCCTCTCTTTTTATAGGCAGAGGGATGCCTCATATCTTCTGCGGGATATAAATCTGAATTCCCGAAATTCTCGGGTTTTCAAGATTCTTCAAATCTTGATTTGCTCCTCTGTTTCACGCGGGTTCTTTTATTTTTTATTTTCCTCTATGTGCATGCGACTTAGAACGCATGCATAGCCTTCTGTTATGGATAATCCATACAAAACATAAACCATCATGGCCTCGCACCTCCGGTTGCTTCGGCCAACCTCGAATTCTCCCATACATTGCATGCATACCCATTTTTATGCATGGATATGTTCAGTAGGGCCAGACGAACCGAATGGAGCCTTCGGTTTGATCGGAGGTGGTCGGGAACTCAAAAACATCGCTCGGAGGGGCCACTGGTTCAGCAGCGGCTTCGCGGGGTGGTCTTCGGCTAAGCTCGAGGAAGACGATGTGGCAGCCGTCGGATCAGCCGTTTCATGAACTTTGGACGGCCGCGATCAGATCATCTCGTGCGGGATGCGATGAGCGGTCCAGATCGACCGTGCGATCAGATGAGTGGCCAGGATCACTTCCGCAGAAAAATCCCGTGTCCCACATCGAAACGGCTCTTGGTTTTTCCGCGGTTTATCACCCAAGCGCTCCCTACAGCCGCTCAGTTGAACTTCTCCCCTCTCGGTGCCGCCCCGCACCGAGTTCTCTTAGCGGGCGCGCTCTGCGCCCACCCCTGCCACTCGGGTGCACCACTGGCGCCCACTATGCACCTTTGGGCGCGCGCTCTGGCGCCCATGCTGCGCAGGACCTGATCCCCTGCGTGGCCCCGGGCTTACACACGGCCCGGCCTTGTGCCTCATGGAGTGCCCTAGCCTCGAGGGTTCCCCATGGGCGTGGCGACGTTGAGTCCCACATGTGCCTTGGGTGATGACCCTCGGCTGGCCTCCTTGGTGGCCTATTTTTTGGCAAAGGAAATGAATAAGGACTTTGTTAAGAAACAAAGTACTCCCAATATAAAATGCCAAATACCACTTAAGCCATCCTTCCTCTTCATTTCTTCTCATCTTCTTCTTCATTTGAATTCCTCAATCCTTCTCAACAAATAATCTTCACTTAGGAGGGAAATGTAGAAGGTTCTTCCTTCAACCGAAACTCCTGAATCAAATAATCTTCAATGTTCTTCATTGATCCAATCAAAGATCAAGTTGGATCTTCTTCAAATTCACATGAACTAAGTGATAGTGCATGGACTTCATTAATCCACTTCATCCACTTAGGAGGTGTGGATGGATCTTCTTCATCTCCTTATGCATTGTCTTAAATGCATGGTCTTCTAATAATGTGGTGACATTGTATCCAGTTGATACAAGTTCTTGGAACTTGAAGATCAGCTTTATCAATCGTCTGATGTGATGATGATGATCCATCATCATCCATTCTTTAAGTGGTGTAACTTAGTATCATCTTGATACAAGTATTGAAACATTAAGATCAGTTCTATAATCGTCTGATACCCATAGAGAATGTTTCAACCACAACATCCTATGTCACTTAGTGAATCTCCTAAGTGACATGTATCTTAGTACCATGGCCATTCTCCTTTCCTCACCAACACCATCACATCCTTTGTCATTCACATATTGAAACTCCTTGACATCCATCCATTCATTCCTTGACAACAACATACATAATTGGCAACAAATGCAACACAGTGCACTTCAGATCTCCTAATTGATGCCTAGGATACTCCATGGGATCGATGGATGCACCATTATAGTATCTCCTGGAATTTTTTGGGGATGAGGCCACTTAGATAGTTATTGAATGACTTCGTGTTGTTATACTGTATTTAGAGAGTATTCCTTACATATCACCTAAGGGTCATACTCCTTAGGGATTATTTAATGTTGCAATATCAGGATTTCCTATGGGCCAAGACCTAAGAATCCAACATCAGTCTGGATTACATGTGGAATGAGTTTCATGACATCCATATCAATGCCACATTTTTTGGATGATCAGTTGATTCCTAAAATCCTTTATATTTAGTGATTGGAAGTGAGTATGGGTGAACCTAGTGTTAGGACATGTATCCCCCTGTGGTGATGCAGCTTGGTCAGAGACATCTCTGATATTGGATAAAGTAGGTATTTTCAATTAGGATTATGCACTTAGGGATCGACATAATTGTACATGACTTGAGTAGTATGGAATCCATCTCAATTCCATTTTTACAGAATATCTAGATGATCAGGATTACAGACCCAAGGATCAACTACAGTTGATTTATGTTATTACTCACCTTACTCATGTATATACATATTTATGTGTGTATATATATAAATATTTATGGTAATATATATATATATACATATAAATATACATATATATGACAACACATTTCCTAGTTAATTGGGATTACGGACCCATGGGTTGACTATGGTTTCATGTTTTTTTACTATCTTTATTATTCTAGTTGTGACTCAGTTAGGCTGAGCATATTATATGAGCATGAACTTATGACAACAGATTTATAGATTCATCATTGGGGTGGCCTACTGAGATTATTTCTTACCCTTTTACATGCACCTCAATGTGCGTGCAAACATTATGTTTACTTTTCAGGATGAGAACAGATTTCATGATGGATGGGGTTGAGGCCCAAGGTTGCATGATCGAGAGGAACTAATCATGTGGTTTCTTTTGATCGAGCTGGAGCAACTCAATAGTGTCATGGATACCAGGTATGTGGTCTGGATTAGAGTTAGTATTAGTTCCTTGTACATTTATTTCATTTTACTTTATGTACTGCTGTATGTATGGTCGGATCAGTGGGTGACCAGTGTTGTATGTATGACATGGTTGTTCAGGATTTTATAACATTTCATTTATTATTACAGCATGTTCCATTTCAGTTTATTTATTGCTTCCATACTCTTTTTATTTACTACTATGGACGATATTCGATTATTTCCACTGTTGTTACTATGATATGAGAATATAGTCTCCCCATGGTACCAACTTTAGACCCTTGCTACTAATTAGAAGCCTCTGGCATACAAGGAGGTGTGCTTGAGGCCTTAGGGAGAACCGACTCAGGGCATTGGTTTAGTGGCACCTGGGTCAAGTCATTACAATACCAATTTAGAAATTTTTTATAATTCATACTTATAAGGGATCGAAAAATTATTATCACGATATAAACCATAATATATTTTTCATCAAGGTATTTTAATGGAAGTAGTTCCATTAAAAATGATGACCCCATACATTATTTCCATTTAGTGAGCCAGAATTCATATTTCACTAAGTAATGAGTTCGCTTGGGCATTCATCTCACCACTCAGTTATTTAGTTATAAAACCATCTAAATCATAATAGTTTTGATTCTTGGATAGTTGAGAAATAAATTTCTTGCCTATATCCAATAATTGAAAAAACTCAAATCTATTCCTCTAATATCCTAACTCTTAGGGTTTTCCATCTAAGTGTGACCCAAAGATCACAATGGTATTTGGTTACATAAATTTTAGATTTATCAATTTCTATCATTCCCTACACAAGATAATCCAAGGGAACCCTACTTTGGCAGTACCTACTTAGCTGAATGATCAAGGGATTGACATTTCTTTCTTTAGAATAAATCTCACCATAGTATTTAAGGGGTTTTATTTTAAATGCCTCACCAAATTAATATAAAATATATGAATAATAAATTCTTAACTATTTCATCTCATGTAATCTTTATCTTCTCATGTTTTATTCCTTTATGTATGTATGATTCTAATGATTTAGTTTTGGAATCCCTATTTCATTGACCAAATAAATGTGTTTACACCACATTAATGTGAAACTCTTTACACAACCCACAAGCTAAAATCGAAGTAAAAAATCTTCATAAATATCCAAATTCATCTCATACATAAGGTACATGATCTCTTTATATAAAGGATTAAAATTATATGAGATTGACAATCTTCACATGAGTAATCCTTGAGCCTGCCTGAATGGCCCGAATGCCTTCTTTTTTATTGATTTTTTGATAACCCCTCTTTCAAGGGATGAGGGGGAACCCTTACAAGGCCCATAGGCTCAGAGATTACATGGCCCGTAGGATTATAAAATCACATGACCTGAAGGTCTTAGGGAATTCAACCATACTATCTACAAGGAACTGCCCCTCCCCAGCATTTGCATCCTGATAGTAGCTCTCCACCTTTGCATGACCGTCTGGCTAGGCTTCCCATACAAGAACAGGCTGGTACCGATGGCATAGCCATACCCTCTCATTCTGACAATCCATTTGGCTCTGCTCTAGTGAGTGCACCTACTCTGAATCCTCTTCTGGGGCTGCTCCTTTTTTGTATTGTGTCTGGAGCCTATATTCATGTGGCCCGAAGGCCTTGGGGTGGCCCGAAGGCCTTAAGGTGGCCCGAAGGCCTTGAGAATCAACTGGCCTGAAGGCCTTGGGTGGCCCAAAAGCCTTGCAGGACCCGAGGACCAAACCGGTGGCTTGAAGGCCCAAATGGATGAATAGTTCTGGCTACTACAGTACTGAATAGTGCCTGCTACAGTACTGCTACAGTCCGAAAATATGCCTCCACCCGGATTTGATCTCAGGTCTCTTGGATGCACCTAGCGAGTCCTCACCAACTGGGCTGAGGCTCATGTGCAAGTAATCCTAGAGCCACAGATAGCCAACTCCCACCTTTCTTGAAAATTCCATAAACTTTCAGAATAGTGGGAAGTCCCACCTAAAGTCTCTCTACTTGGGGATACTTTATTCAATGGAAAACTTAATTCATGATAACTCTAGAACCAAATATGTACAAACTATTCCCAACAAACTAAATTCAAGATTATAACTTCAATAATACACCATGGTCAAGGCATATGAAAACTAAATCTTACATTTTCAAACCTATCATGTAATTCATGACATGACAATATTATAGAAGAAATTTATCATATAAATTTAACATACAAAATATTCATAATTCATAAAAATTTTATAAACATGAATATTTTAAATAATTAACAAATAAATAAACACTTCATTTATTTTTTAAACCATGATATACAAATATAAACTTTTCATATTTAATTTAGGAATGAAAAATATCATTTTAAATGGCCTAAAACATATAATTTATAATTTTTTAAAAATTATAATCATATATAGACAAATACTAATTTTTTAATATTTTCCCTATATTGTATTTTACAATTGATAATAGGAATTATTAGTCATAAATTATGATTGATATTGAAGAGAAAAAATGAAAATCAATCATGTTCTACATTTTAAATACAATTTTATGTTATGATTAAAATATCTAAATAATATTGGTGATATCATAAAGTTCATATCGTATTATACAATATAACTAATATTGTAAATAAGTTATGATGCTCTGTTTTTAGGAACTTATGAATCTATCTTATCTTATTATATCTCATACTACACCCAACGACATAGTTAAAATTCACAGGTTTCTAGTATATTTTACCTTACAATATATGGATATCATATGCTATAAATAAACTAAATATAAGAAATAAAATGCATCATATTTTACAATATGACTTAAAATGATTTATGATAATAAGTTAATAAAAAAAATATTTGATTGACATATTGATCCATTGAAGAACAAGACTTTGGTATCATTGATGGGTTTAGGGAGATCATCTAATAATATTAAGTAGCATAATAAACACATGATATTCCCTATCCATCATCCATGGACACCACATGATAAAAACAAAGAACAAAATTGGTGTACTTGCACTGCCACATAATCTATCTTTTACTCTTAGATGAATGATTGATGGAGATCATGGTAGAAATATCCAAATTCCTCCTATCACTAAAATATTACACCACCCAGTGAATCCATGACCATATCACGATAACCCTACATTTTTCAAATGTTGATAGAGCTTTCTTTAAAGAAGATAAATAAAGAAACAAGAGAAGAGATATTTGACTTTCTTTTCATGAAATGAGGGTACACTAATGGGGGTATCCTCCCTTTCCTCTCATCTAGGGTTTCCCTTTGGCCAAAATTTGGAGTGGGGAGTAGATTACACTGTCTCTGACATCGCCTCCCACTCTCCTATTCCTTCCTCTGCTTCCTCCTTCTGGGGATCCGTGTGCTCCCATCTTCATTCATTCTTGGGTTCCTCTCTTCAACGAGGTTTCCTTATTTCTGTTTGATGTTCTTCTTTATAGTTGGCATTCTTCACAAGATGTTTTGAATTTCTAGGTTGTTTTGGGTCTCGATCTGGTGGATATCGATTTGATCCTATGCGGTCTCTTCTCTATATTGATGTTGTCTTTGTTTCTTCCTCTACTATTACCATCTGATTCTATGTTCTATCCTTTCTATTATGAAATTATGGTTTTTCAGGATGGTTTGGGAGGTGCTGAATGAGGTGTCACCTATGTCCCAGGAGGACCGACCTGCGGTTGATGGTTTCTTTGTTGGTCTAGTTATTTTGTGGTCCTTTGATGGAGGAGTTTTGATGATTTTAGTTTGCTTGGCGAGACTCTGCTGGTTTGGGATTATTGGGAGGTCATTGACATAAAAAGTGGCTTGAAATTCATTGGCTTTTTTTGGGTTTCAGATGGAATTTTTCCTGGTGTTCATGTCAATCCAGTAATTGAGGACATTTAATCCTCATAGTTGACGATTCCTGGTTGTTATTGTTTTCCTGTTAGTGTTTTTGGTTCTATTTTGGTGAAGGGATGATGGTCTACCAAAGTTCATGGGTTTCTTTGCTGAAGGCGGTTATGGTTTTTATCCTTGACAATGCCGATGATGCTTGATGGTGTGTTTTCACAATAGTTCTATTTTGGTTCATGGATCTATCTGGTGAGATGGATCCGATTTTATACCTCTTGAAGATGATGATACTCAGCTTTCAAGTTTTAGTGTTGTTTCAATGGCCGATTGGTTCATACTGGTGAAGTAGAGATGATGATTGAGCCCATGTATTAGGGTGTGTAGATCAAGATTTCTTCAGTTCATGATCTCATGGATCGATGTGGTTAAGTGGTGCTGTGATGGTTTTTGTTGTTATCCATTTTGAATTTCGAATTTGTATCTTGTGATCTGTGTTGCTATGTAATTACCGCTAAACCTTAAAGTGACTTTGAAAAATGGAAAAAATGGATGGTTTTAGTGTGTTAGGGTACACCAATGGGAGGGATCATATCCCTTTTATAGGCTCTTCATTTAATGAAAAGAGTTGGGGCATAGCTTCCATACTATTCCATTATTTCCCATTGGTGTTCAACATCCATTGAAACCTTCAAATAATTCACTTCACATGTATAACTATGAATTATTCAATTTCATTGAATCATAATTGAAGAAACTATATGGGACAAGGTAGAAAAATACATGCATGTGATATATTATATAGCATTCCCATTATACTATAAGATGAAAATGTATTTTAGGCATATGTATTTTCATGCATATACTGGAACCTTATGATTTAAGTATATTGTAAAATATGATATCTCCGATTTTGTGCATTTCCAATAGTGGGACCAGTCTCCTTACATGAGTTTTAGTGGGGTTCAATGAATCTTACATGGGTGGAAGGCCATTTTGATATGATGTATTCTTAAATAGATTTTACATTCATTTCTCCTTACACGACACCATTTTATTCTAACACAAACAGTGGAGTGCGACTTGCACACCTTACACGAGCACAGATGCTCGATCAGTTAATTTGACATGGGGCCTGGGTTGGACTGAATCACCTTACACATGTCTCAGTGGAGTGGATAATGAATATAACAATAGCAAACATTTAATATGACATGGGTTGCTTCCAATGTCACCTTACGTGAGCCTTATTTTATTCATACTGATAAAGGTAGATTCCTTGCGTACCAGTGAATCCACAGGTAACTCCTTACGCATGAGAAAAATACCTTTAGTATAATCATATCTTACGTATCCTAATTGTAACGCCTCAACCCCAGTTACCCAGAGTTGGTGCATTATTACATTACATTGGCATGATCATAAGAAAGATCAAATCTCGAAAGACCGATTGGTTTAGTAGCCTTGGAAACACTAGATATATTCATAAAGTATTACATCATAAAGTGAAAAACTACTACAACAACATAGTCTCCATATTCCACACTCATATCCCCACATACTATCCCTGCAGTTCATTCATAAATTACTTCTTCACATCCTGGGAAAAATAAAACATAGAAAAGGGGTGAGCTCAAATGCCCAGTAAGGATAACAGTATAATGGAAACTTTCATAAATAAGAATAAACATTTAAGGCAATGTATAACTAAAACAAAAGCCTTTTAAACTTGAACTTCAACATAGTATGGAAAAATTAAAATGAAATAATGCCATTTACTTATTCACATGGATATTCTACTAATCAAATAATCACATGCAATATCAATAACCACTTTCATAATGATGGAATGCATAATGCCAGACTATCATAACCACATAGCCAAGGCCTCGTGCCAAGACTACAAATAAGATTTTTCCAAGGCCTTGTTCTAAGACACTAGTTTGTCTCATGAGACCTACAGATGCATCGAGGAGCTATAGCGGGCTCCACCCATCACATATTAAGTCCAATGCATTCCCATATAAAAAGGTTTAAACATAACATAAACATTCGTATTAAAACTAGCATACGAAATGTTAATACTTTCACCATAAACTATGAATGGTATAAAAATAGCACATCCACAGTCAAAACCTTCAATATAATATAGAATTTTTGTATCATAATAAATCAACTTCAAATAAGCGTAAAATCCATCAAAGGATGTTGACATAGATGAAATCAAAACTCTTTTTAGATAAATATCTCTTTCTATTTTGAAATCATTTAAGAGTCATATATTTATAAAATAAAACATTTTTTTTGAAAATATTCTTATAAGCTTGTAAGGGAAGCTTCGATGATTTTATAACGGTGGAAAATAACCGCACCCGCCGTATAAGTTAAAAAAACATTCTTACCTTAATTCTGTTGAAAAGGTTAAAAAGCACCTTGTTTGGAAAACAACAGAAAGATTCCTTTATAAAATTCTTATAAAAAGTCAAACAAGGGTATAAATGACTTTAAACCATATTCTGTAAAATAGTAAGAATATTTTGAAATAAATTTTTAAGAAACATGGATGTGGATGATAAAGAGATCCCAGTAGATTATTACGTATAAACAACCTCGGATAATGAAGAGATTGTGAAATAAACCTTACCTTGTAATTTTACTTGGTTGGGGTAGGTTAACCTCCTGTATAATGGTGAAATAATTGTTATTAAATTATAAAAGAATCATATATATTAATATGATATCATATATGATCTTTTAACAGTGATTTGTTAATAATATCTTAGTATTATTATTGTTTCGGGTGTTAACTTACTCATTTTCTTTTATATGTTTTGTTACGTAAGCCATGTTTGTCATGGATATCTTGTATCTTAATCATATCAAGAATTATATCAAGTCTTTAGATACTATTATTAATCATAAAATGATAATTATACTTGAATGGATACGATGGAGAATGAATCTCATCGCGTTCGTGGAGACGGTAGTCCGTACGTACGCACGAGCGACAATATCATTATTTTGATATTAAAATAATATATAATTAGATGGTATATCATATATACATAATCATTATCATATTATATTTATTATTTACATGAGTTACACATCATTATTATACCCATCCAAATAATAATTTATTGAATAACAATTACACCACGACGTGGAGACGGTAAGCCGTACGTACGCACGTATGGTGACATGTTATTTAAAGGATGGATAGAATATTTAATATGGTTGTACCATATTTATAATAAAATCACAGTATATATATGATACTGGAGTTATTATTTTAGAATGGTAATAACAAAGAAGGAGAAGTGGAAGAAGAAATGAATTTGAAAAAGGGTGGTGAAAACATTACCTCTTCTTTGGGTTCTTCCTTTTGATTTGATCAAAAGGGCACCTTAGGTTGGCTTTCTGATCAAACTAATGCCTCTAGGTTGTAGTGAGGGAAGTTGGGAGAGTATTTGGGCAGAGGTTGGCTGAACCAAAAGGCTTTGAAGGTGTGAATTAATGAGAAGGGGGAGTTCCCTTTTATAAGAGGGGTGAGGGTCACCTTTGGAAAATCTAGAAATATTAATTTATAATAAATTCATATTCGGTTTCTAATGGCTCCAAAGTTGATTATTCAAAGTTTAAGGTGGGGATAGGTCGAAAACCATTCAACCAATAGAATTTAGACAGGTTTGGGTTACTATATTAACCTTATCTTTTAGTTTTAACTCTTAGTTAATTAGTTTGACATTTACCATGTCACTTTGTATTTTTATATTATATAGTTAATAAACTTACTATATACATACAAACGACCACCAAGTGGTCCATTAATGATACACCTATCATGATATAAGTCTCTTTGCCGAACCTTAGATTTTTAGGAATTTAATATCAATTAATAATATAATATTTGTTTTAAAAACTCTTTTATGTCAATTTTGACACTATTCAATAGTTGATTTTTGTGAAACTCATAACAGAATGATTACTTAGAAAAAATTTAATTAAATCATTCCTAACATGTCATATTAACTTATAAAATTAGTTTAATTCATTAAAAGTCTCAAATTATATTTATTTGGGTATTTATAATATCAATTATTTTAATTTGTCACTATTATGGTAATTAATGCATCATCATTGTGTCATAAATAAATTAAATTATTTAAAGTATAAAAATTATAAATAAAATATAATTATGTATTAAATATTATTCTCTTTCTAATGAATATTTAAAATTGAATTTATCTTATGTATAACCCTATATTAAAAATGTTTAAGTAAATAAACTTTGATTTTAACTCTTTTAACTCTTCTTTGAATTAAATAATAATAAATGTCCTAATCTAATCCAAGTGGACCTAAATGATAATATTTTATTTCTAAGGTTGTTTTTGGTCGAGATAAACTTGTCCAATAGAATTAGGACATGTGTTAGGGTAATATTAATATAATTTTTACCCTTAATTACCCTATTTACTTTTAACCGTGGTAAATAAAAGTAAAAAGTTACTATTCACCAAAAATTATTTTTATCTCATTGAACCAAATTTTACTTCTTGATATTAACCGTGTCTCTCGAATTTTTGAAATTCCATTCACAGAAGCGGTAAAATTAAGTTTTATGAAAAATTCAGTTTTTTTAACTACCACTTAGTAGTTTCACTATTCATCAAAAATTGAAGTTTTTTAGAACAATGCCAAAATTTCACCCTAAGCTATAATTGATATTCTGAATTCAAAAATAATGTCTATTTTACAAAATTCCAAACATATAATTTTCATTAATTAATTTTATAATTAATTCCCGCTGTCACAATAAATAGCGTGTTTTTAAGAAATAATATATACCCAAAGATTGACAATTGTTTAGGTCCAATTTCAAAGTGAAATTAATTATAATGAACACCATTGGATAAAATGGTAAAAATATATTCTAATTATAATTTAAAACCACTCAATAATATAATTTATCACTATAAATTATTTTGATTAAAAAAGTTGTTTTTAAGTATTTTTCACTATTCATAAAAATTGGAAGTTCTCAGAAAAATACCAAAAATTCATCTTAGGATAATTTCAATATTCCGAAACCGAAAATGAATTCCATTTTGAAATATAAAATATATATAATTTCAAAAAGTAGGTATTACTATTCATAACGGTTAGTTTGATTGGTTGTGGTGTGTTAGAACTCGATGTTGCGTACAACATACGCTATCGTATTATTCAAAGAGAAGCGTACCGTGGAAGCTTGGAGTGTTTCATTTTAAATTTTTGATGTCCCCATTTAGTCAAAAAGTTTAAAATATTGTATTTATAAAGGGTTCACTATTAAAAGTTGGTAAAAGTGCAATACTGAAAATGAATTTGTTCTTTCATTATGTCTAAGAAACTCATAATATGGATTCTAAAATTATAAGGATTATATAAAGTTTAAAATTTAGTTAATACTATTCATAACCTCTTTTGAACAACTTGTTTGGTAAGTCATGGTGTGCTTGAACTCGGTGTTGTGTGTAGTGCAAGTTATTGAATTATTTTGAAGAAATAACACCCTATGAAATCTTGGGGTGTTACATTCTCCCCTCCTTCAATAAATTGCATCCTCGCAATTTGAAATTGTTCTTCGAAAATAAAAGGTTGAAAATAGAAAATATCTTTGTGGGAAAATCCATATCGGAAATTGGGTTACTAAAATTTAGTCTTAATATGAGGAAAAGAGAAATGAAAGGGTCACCACCAAATTATGATCTCGATTAGGAGAACATTGGTGGCAATTAGAGACATATAATTGGAGGAAAAACATAAATATTTATAGGTAGTGATTGAGGTCACCAATCACAAACAAGTGTAAAATTGAGGTCCTTAAATTCATCAATCTATGATGATTTGAAATACCATCGGTTCAAAAAAACATAGGGTATTAGGATAACACATTTTTGGTTTTAGGATTCCTTAAATAAAGTATAAGAATTAATTTATTCATAGAATAAGAGAAGAAGAAAAATATATTCTTGACAAGTAGAGTTCCATCCTTTAACTAATTTCTACTACAAACTCATATTTCACTCTAAAAGATAATAGAACGTAAAAAAATATATTCTATTTATCCTATTCGTATAGGGTTAAAAAAAACGAATTTATAATTCATCTACCAGATCTAAAAAAAACTACATTATTTAATCCCAGACATCACGTGGGTCTATGGTAGGTGATACACCCTTGTCGCCCTTCGGTTGTGGGTTCAAGTCTCGCGGCCTTGCCGGACACGACGGGTTGCCGCCCGACCTCCAGTTTGTCCTTTTATGGCAATCCAAAATAATCCAAACTAGAACTATCCAAAATACTTCAGTCCAAAATTTATAAGGAAGGTAAACACAATAAAGATCCTTTTTTTCCGCGTAATAACATGTGAACATCTTCATCATGTATTCTTTTAAAACACTGCAGCATCCTGAATTACCATAAAATCTTATTGATTACATTCATGATCCCTTATTCCTTAAAGAATAATAGATATACTCCTTCAATCCAAAAATCTTTTAAACCCCAACAATGATGGAATATACAAATCATTAATTAGTTTCAAGGCAGTCAAGAATATCCAATATAATTTATCCAAATCAATCATGTATTATTCCAAAATCACTACCTCGGTATCAGAATTATATTATGGTTTATCATTCTCTCAACCATATATTTTCCAAAAATTTATCCTGCTATTGAGTCACTTTTCTTTGTTCCACACAATCTAAAGTCCTTAATGAAATAGTATTTCAGTACAATCCTTATATACTCCATAATTATTATAACAAGTACATTGTTGATACAACACTCAAATGACATAATAAACATAAGATCTCTAATCATTCCTCTTCATCTGTGGTAGTATCATAACTTGATTATTATCCAATAGCATCATTTGTGCATAGTCTGATGACTGGGACATAGGTTCGCGTAGTGTCCAAACTCCTTGCAAATGAAGCATTGTACATTTGAAACCATTTTCTTACCCTTGCAGTTACGTACTTTGTGCCCTTTTACTCCACACTTATAACAAACTCCCATTCCTTTCAGGAAAGTTCCAGGGTGTTTCTTTCCATAGTTATCACATATGGGAAAATTCTTCTTTTCCCTCTTCCCTTTATCCATATTTATCTCTTCCATCATTTTCTTCTCTTGCTTCCCTTCAAAGCCATATGACTCAGTAAAATATTTACTTATCTTATCAACATATGATATTATTTCTTCATATGATGATAATACATGGGAGACTATTTATCTTATAAATTCTGACTTAAGACCATGAAATATATGATCCTTCTTTCTCTTTGTATCATGTGCATTGCTGGAGTTCTCATTCCTTCTACTGGGCGCCATTTCTAAACAATGGCATACACTAGATTAGTTTATGAATAACAATACCTAATCCCAAACTTGTAAGACACATAACATAAATTAAATAGTTTATAGATATAATACATAATCATAAAAATTTCTACTTTGAGGAAGTATATACTCATAAACCCTTCATAATGATTTGTAAAGAAAATGAGAGTTATCCTAAGCATATCCCCCGGGAGTGTCGTAACCAAGAGTGCTGCAAGGCCCGTTGTCGTGCACCAGTTCCCGTTCGAGTCTAGCTAAAAGCAGTGTTTTCGGGATTTACCCCTAGGTACATCTGTGCCAGATCCACCTCTACCTGCTCGTATCCAGATAGGGATGTATTGCTCGGAAAACTCACAAAATCTCTACAATACCAAAATTCTAGGAAGTTCTTCTATACTAATCCTCAAAGTCCATCTTAAATCTATGTGCTCTAATCAGAGTTTATCTAAATCTAGCTTCCAAGGTTTGTACTAAACCTCCCTTTGATACCAACTGTAACGCCTCAACCCCAGTTACCCAGAGTCGGTGCATTATTACATTACATTGGCATGATCACAAGAAAGATCAAATCTCGAAAGACCGATTGGTTTAGTAGCCTTGGAAACACTAGATATATTCATAAAGTATTACATCATAAAGTGAAAAACTACAACAACAACATAGTCTCCATATTCCACACTCATATCCCCACATACTATCCCTGCAGGTCATTCATAAATTACTTCTTCACATCCTGGGAAAAATAAAACATAGAAAAGGGGTGAGCTCAAATGCCCAGTAAGGATAACAATATAGCAGAAACTTTCATAAATAAGAATAAACATTTAAGGCAATGTATAACTAAAAAAAAAGCTTTTTAAACTTGAACTTCAACATAGTATGGAAAAAGTAAAATGAAATAATTCCATTTACTTATTCACATGGATATTCTACTAATCGAATAATCACATGCAATATCAATAACCACTTTCATAATGATGGAATGCATAATGCCAGAATATCATAACCACATAGCCAAGGCCTCGTGCCAAGACTAAAAATAAGATTTTGCTAAGGCCTTGTGCCAAGACACTAGTTTGTCTCATGAGACCTACTGATGCATCGAGGAGTTATAGCGGGCTCCACCCGTCACATATTAAGTCCAATGCATTCCCATATAAAAAGGTTTAAACATAACATAAACATTCGTATTAAAACTAGCATAAGAAATGTCAATACTTTCACCATAAACTATGAATGGTATAAAAATAGCACATCCATAGTCAAAACCTTCAATACAATATAGAAGTTTTGTATCATAATAAATCAACTTCAAATAAGCGTAAAATCCATCAAAGGATGTTGACATAGATGAAATCAAAACTCTTTTTAGATAACTATCTCTTTCTATTTTGAAATCATTTAAGAGTCATATATTTATAAAATAAAACATTTTCTTTGAAAATATTCTTATAAGCTTGTAAGGGAAGCTTCGATGATTTTATAACGGCAGAAAATAACCGCACCCGCCGTATAAGTTAAAAAAAACATTCCTACCTTAATTCTGTCGAAAAGGTTAAAAAGCACCTTGTTTGGAAAACAACAGAAAGGTTCCTTTATAAAATTATTATAAAAAGTCAAACAAGGGTATAAATTACTTTAAAACATATTCTATAAAATAGTAAGAATATTTTGAAATACATTTTAAAGAAACATGGATGTGGATGATAAAGAGATCCTAGTAGATTATTACTTATAAACAACCTCGGATAATGAAAAGTTTGTGAAATAAACCTTAACTTGTAATTTTCCTTGGTTGGGGTAGGTTAACCTCCTGTATAATGGTGAAATAATTGTTATTAAATTATACAAGAATCATATATATTAATATGATATCATATATGATCTTTTAACAGTGATTTGTTAATAATATCTTAGTATTATTATTGTTTCGGGTGTTAACTTACTCATTTTCTTTTATATGTTTTGTTACGTAAGCCATGTTTGTCATGGATAGGTTGTATCTTAATCATATCAAGAATTATATCAAGTCTTTATATACTATTATTAATCATCAAATGAGAATTATACTTGAATGGATACGATGGAGAATGAATCTCATCGCGTTCGTGGAGACGGTAGTCCGTACGTATGCACGAGCGACAATATCATTCTTTTGATATTAAAATAATATATAATTGGATGGTATATCATATATAAAGAATAATTATCATGTTATATTTATTATTTACATGAGTTACACATCATTATTATACCCATCCAAATAATAATTTATTGAATAACAATTACACCACGACGTGGAGACGGTAAGCCGTACGCACACACGTATAGTGACATGTTATTCAAAGGATGGATAGAATAGTGAATATGGTTGTACCATATTTATAATAAAATCACAGTATATATATGATACTGGATTTATTATTTTATAATGGTAATAACAAATAAGGAGAAGTGGAAGAAGAAATGAATTTGAAAAAGGGTGGTGAAAACATTACCTCTTCTTTGGGTTCTTCCTTTTGATTTGATGAAAAGGGCTCCTTAGGTTGGATTTCTGATCAAACTAAGGCCTCTAGGTTGTAGTGAGGGAATTTGGGAGAGTATTTGGGCAGAGTTTGGCTGAATCAAAAGGCTTTGAAGGTGTGAAGTAATGAGAAGGGGGAGCGCCCTTTTATAAGAGGGGTGAGAGGCACCTTTGGAAAAGCTAGAAATATTAATTTATAATAAATTCATATTCGGTTTCTAATGGCTTAAAAGTTTATTATTAAAAGGTTAAGGTGGGGATAGGTCGAAAACCATTCAACCAATATAATTTAGACTGGTTTGGGTTACTATATTAACCTTATCTTTTAGTTTTAACTCTTAGTTAATTAGTTTGACATTTACCATGTCACTTTGTATTTTTCTATTATTTAGTTAATAAACTTACTATATACATCCAAAAAACCCCCAAGTGGTCCATTAATGATACACCTATCATTATATAAGTCTCTTGGCCAAACCTTAGATTTTTAAGAATTTAATATCAATTAATAATATAATATTTGTTTTAAAAACTCTTTTATGTCAATTTTGACACTATTCAATAGTCGATTTTTGTGAAACTCATAACAGAATGATTACTTAGAAAAAATTTAATTAAATCATTCCTAACATGTCATATTGACTTATAAAATTAGTTTAATTCTTTAAAAGTCTCAAATTATATTTATTTGGGTATTTATAATATCAATTATTTTAATTTGTCACTATTATGGTAATTATTGCATCATCATTGTGTCATAAATAAATTAAATTATTTAGAGTCTAAAAATTATAAATAAAATATCATTATCTATTAAATCTTATTATCTTTCTAATGAATACTTACAATCGAATTTATCTTATGTATAACCCTATATTGAAAATGTTTAAGTAAATAAACTTTGATTTTAACTCTTTTAACTCTTCTTTGAATTAAATAATAATAAATGTCCTAATCTAATCCAAGTGGACCTAAATGATAATATTTTATTCCTAAGGTTGTTTTTGGTCGAGATACACTTGTCCAATAGAATTAGGACATTTGTTAGGGTAATATTAATATCATTTTTACCCTTAATTACCCTATTTACTTTTAACCGTGGTAAATAAAAGTAAAAAGTTACTATTCATCACAAATTATTTTCATCTCATTGAACCACATTTTACTTCTTGATATTAACTGTGTATCTCGGATTTTCGAAATTCCATTCACAGAAGGGGTAAAATTAAGTTTTATGAAAAATTCAGTTTTTTTAACTACCACTTAGTAGTTTCACTATTCATCAAAAATTGAAGTTTTTCAGAACAATGCCAAAATTTCACCCTAAGCTATAATTGATATTCCGAATTCAAAAATGATGTCTATTTTATAAAATTACAAACATATAATTTGCATTAATTAATTTTATAATTAATTCCCGCTGTCACAACAAATAGCGTGTTTTTAAGAAATAAGATATACCAAAAGATTGACAACTGTTTAGGGTCAATTTCAAAGTGAAATTAATTCTAATGAACACCATTGGATAAAATGGTAAAAATATATTCTAATTATAATTTAAAACCACTCAATAATATAATTTATCACTATAAATTATTTTGATTAAAAAAGTTGTTTTTAAGTATTTTTCACTATTCATAAAAATTGGAAGTTCTCAGAAAAATACCAAAAATTCATCTTAGGATAATTTCAATATTCCGAAACTGAAAATGAAGTCCATTTTAAAATATAAAATATATATAATTTTAAAAAGTAGGTATTACTATTCATAACGGCTAGTTTGATTGGTTGTGGTGTGTTAGAACTCGATGTTGCGTACAACATACGCTATCGCATTATTCAAAGAGAAGCGTACCGTAGAAGCTTTGGGTGTTTCATTTTAAATTTTTGATGTCCCCATTTAGTCAAAAAGTTTAAAATATTGTATTTATAAAGGGTTCACTATTAAAAGTTGGTAAAAGTGCAATATTGAAAATGAATTTGTTCTTTCATTATGTCTAAGAAACTCATAATATGGATTCAAAAATTATAAGGATTATATAAAGTTTAAAATTTAGTTAATACTATTAATAACCTCTTTTGAACGGCTTGTTTGGTAAGTCATGGTGCGCTTGAACTCGGTGTTGCGTGTAGTGCAAGTTATTGAATTATTTTGAAGAAATAACACCCTATGAAATCTTGGGGTGTTACACTAATTATACCTTATGTAAGTATTTCCCCTTTAAATTTAATCCTATGTGAGGCCCTTCTATGAGAGTGAATCATACACTACCAATTTAATGTCATGTGATCTCCTTTACTTTTCATTTAATATCTTGTTGCATCCTTTTAGTCACACACACAACTACTTATGACTAGTTTAATGCTATGTGAGTTCTGGAATAACCTGTTTTGTTGAACCCTCTGGAATTAAGTGGCTTTATTGTGTTTTGATAATCCCAAGCATTCTTTCTTTATATCTTGATTATTCTTAATACATTACAAATATACTTTAATATATGTTGTTACTTTCATTATGCTTAAATTAAGTCTTTTGAATTATCAGATATATGTTTACTATGACTTAACTCATTCTGCCAAGTGAATGCTCAAACAGTTTTCAGCTACCGTTACAAACTAGCTACCGATACAGAACAGTAGCCACCGTTATGGATTAGAGCTACCGATATCGAATAGATCTACCGATACGGATTTCACCAATACATCAAGTTCACCGGTACTCAAAGATCACCGCTACATCAAAGTCTACCGATACGGAACATAAAAGTCTACCGATACGGAACATCAAGTCAACAGCTACCGATACAGAGCTACCGATATGCTGAAGTCTACCGATATGCTGAAGTCCACCGTTATGCAAAGTCTACCGATAGATACTTACCGCTACCGATACAAGGTAGATCCACAACTACCGTTACAAGTCTACCGCTACTGATGCGATCAAATCTACTGTTACAGCTACCGATACAAAGTCTACTTTTACAAATGAAGTCTACCGATACAGACACCTACTGTAACATAAGTCTACCGATATCAAGAGCTACCGTTACAGAGACAGAACCCGACACTGCTTTAATTTCTTTACCTTTGTTTAATCTAACCAACGGTCATATCAGATATATTGTAATACACTGAAATTTATTTAATGTGTGCTGTTGGATGTCAGGGAACCGTACCTCGTACCTGCAAAAAGTAAATCATCTTTTGCCAGAGCACATGGTTTAACTAAAATAGGGGTGTGTGAGATATAGATGAATACACAGAGAGATACATATACCACAAGGTGTGCTGGAAGAACAAATAAGCGTGAATGCAAAGAGACGACAAAACTTACACGAAGAACTCATTACTGCATACCAGTGAAGAGCTGAGAACGAGAACATAACACAAGAGCTTCATCGACTGTCTCTACACCTGGAAGTCAAGGAAATAGACGATACTCTTTTTTCCATAAAAAAACCAGAAGAGGACTCAGAGCGAATTCTGATCAATCAAATGAGTTCGGAACTGCATGACAATCACTAGAGCCATTTCTAAACTCTAAAATTTTCTCTGTGATTTATCCTTTTACATATTGAGCAGTGTGTGTTATCTGTTGCATTTTACACACACACTGTCTCCTGTACTCTAACTGGAGGATTTTTAAATCCTCACTCAATACTCTTACATCTTTTATTTCCCACTGGGATAGTGGTAGAGGTCGTGTTACTTGGACAGCTGGTTGCTATTGTTTTTGTTTCCCACGGATAACAGTGGTAGAGGTTGTGTGACTTGGATAGTTGTATACTGTTGTTTATCCCCGATCCAGGGTGTGGATCACTTTTTTATAAAATCTTTTGAGAGGACTAAGTCTCAGCTTGAGACTGAACCTCTTGGTTAAAACTGCTGTGCTTATTTACTTTCAAAGTTATTTGTTTTTATTCCGCTGCTAATACTTTAAAACCAAAATTGTTTTAAAGCTACTTTGATAATTAAATTTTCAAGTGTTTATATTAGTTGTAAATCAGTAAGTTGGTTTCAAAATTTAATCAACTGATTAACTGGGAAATAATCAATCCCTTGAGAACCCAACATAACCTTTACTTTGATATAAATTCACTATAGTTTAATTCTGTATTCTATTTGGGGGATTTTAACTCAAATTTTTAAAACAGAAATTTTAATTGGAACTCAATTCACCCCCCCATCTTGAGTGTCCACTCCGAAAAACATTTGGTATCAGAGGCTTGTTTAAAATATTTTGTACTCTGTTTTTCAACTGTGATTTTAGTTGTATTTTAAAGTTCTTAAAATTTCTGTTATTTCTAAATTTTTATCTCTTTAAAATCTTTGATTTAATTTAGTTATCATGGACAATAGAGTTGAAGGTGTTGCTACCAATAGACCACCATTTTTCAATGGCACCAATTATGCTTAGTGGAAACTTAAGATGAAAATTCATTTAGAGAGCATGGGTTTTGATATTTGGACTGCTATAGAATATGAATACAAAATACCAACTACTGTTAGATCTACTTGGAATGAAGCTACTAAGACAGCCTATAATAATAATTGTAAAGCTATGAATGCTTTGTACTGTGCTCTAGGAGATGAGGAATTTAATAGAATATCTGCCTGTAAAACTACTTATGAAATTTGGGATACCTTAGCTGTTTCTCATGAAGGAACAACTAATGTTAAGAAGATGAGATTGAATACATATACCATTAAGTATGATAATTTTAAGATGAATCCTGATGAACCCATTTCTGATATGTATCTCAGGTTCAATGAAATTTTCAACACAATGAATTCTCTGGGAAAGGATGTTCCAGCAAAGGAACAAATCATGAGAATTTTGAGATGTCTACCTGAAAGATGGAGAGGAACCTCTGTCTCCATTAGAGAATCGTGTGACATTGGATAACTGCCAGTCAAAGAACTAATTGGAAAACTGATGATGTATGAAGAGGAACTTAAAGTGAACAAAGAAGAAGAAGATGAACCTAGAAGGAAGTCTGTTGCCTTCAAAACTAAAACCTCAAAGAATAAGGATAAGGAAAAGCTTCAAGCTATCAATGAAAGTTCAAGCTGTGAAGACAGTGAGAGTGACTCTGACAGTGATGCTGAGATGGATCACATTGCTAGAAGGTTTAAGAAATTTTATAGGAAGAAGAAGTTTTTCAGAAAGTAAAACTACAAAGGTAAGTATGACAACAAAGGACATTGGAAAAAGGATTGGAAGAAGCCTGATAAATCAGATGAAGTTGTCTGTTATGAGTGTAAAAGGAAAGGACACATAAAAGAAGACTGTCCAAAGCTGAAATACAAGAAGAAGTATGAATACAAGGATAAAAAGTATAAGAAATCCATGAAGGACACTTGGAGTGCTTTTGAGGAAAGTTCTAGTGAATCTGAAGTTTCTGAAGCTGAACACAGAAACAAGGCGAACATGTGTTTTATGACAAACACTTCTGAGGTAACTTCAGAAACTCCTGCTTCTAATTCATATTATTCTGGAGATGATTCTGAATGTGATAACATGTCTAAATCTGATCTATTTGAATATTTTGATATGTTAGAAGAAACCTGTAATGAGCTGAAAGACAAATACAAAGGTTTAAAGAAACAATATGCTTTAACTGTTAAACATAAATCTGATCTTGATATTGAAATGGAAAATAATTCTCAGTTGATTAAAGAAAACACTGAACTAAAATTATCTAATGAGAAACTCAAGAAAGACTTAGAGAAATTTACAAATGGTAAAGATACTCTTACTCAGATGCTAGGTAAGCAAATAGCACCTAGATACACTACTGGTATAGGATACCAACCTGGACAAAGGAAAATTACCCAAACTAGATTCATTCCTAAATCTGGACAGAATGTAGCTAGCTCTGGAACTTCATATGCTTCAACAAGTTATATTCATAGTTATGGATCTAATAAGGTTTATCTTTCCAAATCTGTTGATTCTAGAAATTCTATGAGACCCATTAGACAAATATGGGTACCTAAAGTATTATTGGATAACCTGTCTGGACCCAAGAAAATCTGGGTACCAAAATCATTTCCTGTTTAAATCTATTTTGTAGGAAACCTGCTTAAAGAGCTCCTGTAAAAAGACCTGGTACTTGGACAGTGGATGTTCAAGACATATGTCAGGAGACTTCTCATGCTTTAAAAGCTTAGTCAGAGTTGATGGAGGTTTTGTCACCTTTGGTGATAACTCAAAAGGAAAAATCACCGGCTTAGGCCAGATTGGTAACACTGACTCAGTATTAATTTATAAAGTTTTATTTGTTGATGGACTTAAATACAAATTTTTAAGTATTTATTAGTTATGTGATGATGGTTTTTATGTTAAATTTGAAAATGATTCTTGCAATGTTTTTAATTCTAAAAATGTTTTAGTATTTTCTGCTTTGAGAAATGAAAATGTTTATGCTGTTGATTTAAATTCTTTAGCTAAGCAAAATATTACTTGTTTAAATTCTTTTCATAAAGAGTCTTGGCTTTGGCACAGAAGATTAGGACACTGCAATGTGCATTCACTTAGAAAAATTGCTAGAAAAAACTTAGTTAGAGACCTACCCAAACTTGAATTTCCAACAGACAAAGTTTGTAATCCCTGTCAAAAGGGAAAGCAACATAAAGTTTCTTTTAAATCAAAGAAAGAAGTTTCAACTTCTCAACCTCTCGAGTTGGTTCACATGGATTTATTTGGACCTTCTAGAGTTTCTAGTTTAAATGGGAAGCATTATGTCTATGTTCTTGTAGATGACTATTCTAGATATACTTGGGTATATTTTCTAGCTCACAAAAGTGAAGCTTATTCTTACTTTGTTAAATATTCCAAGTCTGTAGAGAACCTTAGTGGACTTAAGATTAAAACTCTGAGAAGTGATCATGGCCGTGAGTTTGAAAATCATGAGTTTGAATCCTACTACTCACACAATGGCTATAGTCACAATTTCTCTGCCCCTAGGACACCTCAGCAAAATGGTGTAGTAGAAAGAAGGAATAGAACCCTGCAAGAAATTTCTAGAACCATGATTAATGAGTATGACCTACCTGTTTACTTTTGGGCTGAAGCTGTAAATACAGCTTGTTATGTTATTAATAGAGTCTTGATTAGACCTGTTCTTAAGAGGACCCCTTATGAGTTGTGGAACCATAGGAAACCTAAGGTTAACTACTTCAAAGTTTTTGGCTGCAAAGTCTTTATTCTTAATACTAAAGACAATCTCTACAAATTTGCATCCAAGAGTGATGAAGGAATTTTCCTAGGTTACTCTATTTCTAGTAAAGCATATAGAGTTTTCAATAAGAGAACCAAATGTGTGGAAGAATATGTTCACATCAAATTTGATGAAACTGATCCACATGAACCTAAGACCTCTCTTGAAAATCTTGAAGATGATCTCTCTGTTTTGAACCTTAATGATAAAAACAGTGGACCTGTAGTTAAAACATCCAGTTCTGGAAATTTTCCAGACCCTGCTTCTGTTGAACCTCAACCTGTAGATGAACCTGAAATCTCGAGCCCTACCTTTTCTAGATCAACTATAATTCTGAAGAATCATCTTTTAGATGCTGTTGTAGGAAATCTTGACAGAGGGACACAGACTAGAGCTTCTCTTAGAAATCAGGTTGAACATCAAGCCTTCTTGTCATAGCTAGAACCTAAAAATATCAATGATGCTATTAATGATGAATTTTGGGTAATGGCTATGCAAGAGGAACTAAATCAATTTGAAAGAAACAAAGTCTGGAAATTAGTAGAAAGACCTAAGGACACTATCACCATAGGCACAAAATGGGTGTTTAGAAACAAAGTTGATGAATCTGGAAACATCATTAGAAACAAAGCTAGGCTAGTTGCACAAGGTTACAATCAAGAAGAAGGGATTGATTATGAGGAAACCTTTGCACCTGTAGCTAGATTAGAGGCTATTAGGATCTTACTTGCTTATGCATCACATCTGAATTTCAAGTTATATCAAATGGATGTGAAAAGTGCTTTTCTAAATGGTTTTATTATTGAAGATGTTTTTGTAGAACAACCACCTGTTTTTTCAAATCCTCATTTTCAAAATCATGTTTTTAAACTTTCTAAAGCTTTATATGGTTTAAAACAAGTTCCAAGATCTTGGTATGAAAGACTTTCAAACTTTCTTATTTCAAAAGGATTTTCAAAAGGAATTGCTGATCCCACTCTTTTTATAAAAATAATTTCAAAAGATGTATTGATAGTACAAATCTATGTTGATGATATTATTTTTGGATCTTCGAAAAATTCTTTATGTACTGATTTTTCAAAGGTTATGAAAAATGAATTTGAAATGAGCTTAATGGGAGAGCTTAAGTATTTTCTTGGTTTTCAAAATTTTCAAACTAAAGATGGAATTATTTTAAATCAAAGTAAATATACTAAGGATTTATTAAAACGTTTTGGTTTGGATAGTATTAAGGAAAGTGACATACCTATGAGTACCACCTGTAAATTGGATATTGATGAAACTGGTAAACCAGTAGATCAAACTAATTATAGAGGTATGATTGGGAGTTTACTTTATCTTACTGCTAGTCGACCAGATATTATGTTTAGTGTGTGTATGTGTGCTAGATTTCAAGCTAATCCTAAAGAGTCACACTTACTTTCTGTTAAAATAATTTTTAAATATCTTAAGTATACTGAAAATTTTGGTTTGTTTTATCCAAAAGAACAATCATTTGATTTAATAAGTTATTCGGATGATGATTTTTCTGGCTGTAAGTTAGATAGGAAGAGCACATCTGGAACATGTCATTTACTTGGAAAGTCCCTTGTATCATAGTGTAGTAAGAAACAGAACTCAGTTGCATTGTCTACTGATGAAGCAGAATATATAACTACTGGTAGTTGCTGTGCACAGATTCTGTGGATGAAACACACTTTATTGGACTATGGATTTGACTTTAAACATGTTTCAATCAACTGTGACAACACTAGTGCGATTAATATCTCTAAGAATCCTGTGTCTCACTCTAGAACTAAACATATTGATGTTAGACACCATTTTCTAAGAGAACATTATCAAAGAGGTGATATAACACTTGAATTTATAGGAACCAAACTTCAATTAGCTGATATTTTCACTAAGCCTTTAAGTTCATAAAGATTAAGTTTCATCAGACATGAATTAGGAATGATAAATTACCCTTGAAAGCATTAAAGAAACCTCACCGTTAGGAAAACCTCACCGTTAGGGAAACCTCACCGTTAGGGAAACCTCACCATTAGGTAGACCTTACCATTAGAAGACTTTACCGGTACATTTGCGCGCTGTATTATTCTGTAAAGCCGAGTCATCACACTGTTGTTTATTTTATTTATGATTTATGTGATTTGTGAATCCTAAATGATATTAAAACTTGAACTAGACTCACTCAATCTCACCGCAAACCTGTCTGCTCGAATTCTCCTAAACCTAAACCTATCAACCTTCAGAACCCTAGCCTCAAATCCGTAATGGCCCGCGTCAAGAGACCCCAAGTCACAGATGGGAGTGAAGCGCCGATAGCGAAGAGACAAAAAGTAGCTAGTACTGATGCCAGTGGAAGTGGCAGTGGAAGTGTAGCTCAGAGAAGACCAGTAAACCTGCACCTATCGAAGCATGAGATAGTTATTGAAAAAGAGGTTTGTGCAGAATGGCTGATGGAAAGCAAGTCGTTAGTTCTTAAGGTTTTACAAGAACAAGGTTGGCTAGAATGCTTCGCGAACAACAATGGACCTTATTATCCAGGACTGGTGAAACAGTTCTACGAATTCGTTCGTTTTGAAAAGTCTGAATAAGACAGCAGAATGATTTCTATGGTAAATGGTCAGGAAGTATCTTTTACTTCAGGAGAATGGGCTGAGAACCTAAGAGTTCCACATGAAGGAGATTATGCATTCTTCTCAAAGTCTGTACCTTCGACCAGTGATGTGTTTCAATATGAATATGCTTTGTTGGAGCTCACAGGGGATGGGACCCCTAGAAAGGTGATTGCTGCAGAGATGGTAGGAGAAGATAAGCTGTTGTTTAATTTTATTCAGCATGTTGTTGGTCTGAGAAGAGGAGACTTTACCACCTTGAGATTCCAAGAAATATATCTGTTACATTTGCTGAAGCACAGTGTAAGAATCAATCTATGTAGATTGATTATGGTTCAAGTGGAAGAGATGACTAGACCGAAGTCAAAATCAAATGCCTTGTTTTTCTCAAAGCTAATTTCTGTGATGCTGAAAGTGAAGGAGATAGCTGGACCTCAGGATGAGCTGGTAGTGGTTAAGGATAACTTCTGTATTACAAGAACTGTCTGTAAATACATGAAAGTCAGCTGGAATCCTTGGAAGAAATCATGGGTGAATGATGATGGAAAAATTTATGACAAGTATACTCCTATGGATCATCCTTCTAGACCAAAGGATGTGAGGGATCCTGGTCTTGGACCAGATGAGCCAGAAACGGTCTACAGTGATGATGAAGCTGAGGAGGAAGAGACATCAGTAGAGGAAGGAGGAGATCCAGACTTACCCCCTAGTCCTGTGCATCAAGTTATTTCTTATGGAGCAGCTATCCCTCCGAAAGAACTACCAAAGAGAGAAACTGTCTTGAAGGACAATGATACAGAGACTACAGAAGAAGAAGAAGAAGCATGCCAGTATGTTGTCAAGGATACCTCTAAGGAGGATGAGACAACTGAATCTGATCATAATATTAATGGAGAAAAGGAGGCTGATGGTGAAGCATATGATGAGGAAAATGTTGAAAAAGAGCTCAGTTTGAGTCCTCTAATAGTCAGTACAGTCAGGACAATGGCTGATCAGGAAGATATATCAGCAACACCTGTTAATGAGAGAGTCATTAATGACTCAGAACAAATGGATATTGAATCTGCTATGGTTGTAGAGGAAATTGCAGAATTACTTTAGGAAGAACAGTTGGAAGAGATACCTCAGGAGAATGTTCCAAGTGAGGGAGAGAATCTTGGCTCAGTATCAGTATTATATGACATTGAAGGTTGGACATCAGATCCCGAATATATGATTCTTGGACTTTCTTATGGAGATTCGGATGAGGAAGACCAACCCCAAAAGGAATCAGTTACCTTACCCACTGTGGCTGAAAATGTGGCAACCAAGGAGGACCTTAAGTCTTTAAAAGCTGAATTGATAGAAGAAATAAGAGAATCAGTGGCAGATATGAAGAAAAGTATGGTTGAAGAGATGAAAAGCGTGGAGCAATCCCTTGAGTTATCCATTGGATGTAGTGTGTCTAGTCCTGTGAAAGAAATGGTGGATGAACTTAAGGTGTGCCACACTCAGATTGAGAGTTGGACAGGAGCTATAGTTGCCCTTAGACAATCAATTGCTTCATTGACTGCTTTGAACAGCTCTCAAACCCAAGTGCACACTGACATTCGATATATCAAAGAACTGTTCAAACAATTTGTGGAAGTTTTTGAGGCCTTTAAGAAGTCAGTAAAAGAACATATGAACAGTCAGGATGAACTTGTTCAGAAGGTGGTCAGTAGTCTGACTCAACCTTTCAAAGAGACAATGGCCTTCTCAATGAAACCTCTTCCCTCAACTAGCTCCAGTGTGAACCTTGACCAGATCCGCACTATTATTCAGGAAGAATTGGCTAAGGCCAGTCCCAGTGGTGCATCAAATACTCAGATTCTTGCTACCACTAGGGAAGTTAGTAGTTTTTTTCGTGATCACCTGCGGGCAGCTACTGCTTCTCAAGAGGCAATCAAGAATAAGGTGGATTCTTATTTTGAAAAGGTTTATACCAAGCACCAAATGACAAACCATTTCAAGCTTTTTCTTGAGAATATGAAGTTACCTATAGTTACCCAAGCCTTCAGGGAACAAGTTAGTAGGCTCATGAAGCTTACTCCTGCTTTGGATAAGTTTATAGAGAATAGAGATGATTTTGTATCTGCGATGGAGAGAGGTGGAAGCATCATCATGGATTTCAGGAATCTCTTGCTGCCTTTCCTACATGTGGATGCTCGGCCAGTGATTGTACCTCCGACACTTCTTGCTTCTGCCTCTGGGAGTACTCCTCAACTGACTCCAGTTCAAGACATCAGAAGCCTGACACCGATGATCACTCAGAGGAGCTCAGATTACAGATCTGGTACTGTATCAGTTGCTGATCCACCAGTGATTCTTTCAAGAATTCCCAAGCCTGCTGGCTCTACCTCTGAACCCTCTACTGATCCCAAGGGAAAGACACCCGTTCAAGAGGATGGTTGAGTGCTTCTAGCTCCATTTTGATGGGATTCATTGTATTTTTGTACTTTTCTGATTTTCCCAATGTATCTTTTGCTTATCAATCACATACTTCATTCCTCTCTTAGCTGTCTATTTTACTCTGTCTATTTTCTTTCCTAGTCCTTATCTTTTCTCTGATACCCTCCTTTTTGTTAATCACAAAGGGGGAGAAATTGATAGGGGGAGAAAATCACTACTTTGGAGGAAAATCCTGTAGTTAAATTGATAGGGGGAGGAATATGCGAATCTTTTCAAACTAAAGAATCTTGTTTGTTTTTTTCCTCTTATACTACATTATTTCTTGATATATTCCTGTTTTCATATTTTTCCTCTGATACTATTTTATTTTTGATATCAATTGCTGAGATTTTTCTTCTGATACTATACTGTTGGTATCATAGTTTGATATATTTTTTCCTCTGATATTACTTTATTTTTGGCATAAGTTGTGATTATAAAAAAGGGGGAGATTGTTGAACCCTCTGGAATTAAGTGTCTTTATTGTGTTTTGATAATCCCAACCATTCTTTCTTTATATCTTGATTATGCTTAATACATTCCAAATATACTTTAATATATGTTGTTACTTTCATTATGCTTAAATTAAGTCTTTTGAATTATCAGATATATGTTTACTATGACTTAACTCATTTTGCCAAGTGAATGCTCAAACAGTTTTCAGCTACCGTTACAAACTAGCTACCGATATAGAACAGTAGCCACCGTTATGGATTAGAGCTACCGATATCGAATAGAGCTACCAATACGGAGTTCACCAATACATCAAGTTCACCGGTACTCAAAGATCACCACTACATCAAATTCTACCGATACGGAATATCAAAGTCTACCGATACGGAACATCAAGTCGACAGCTACCGATACAGAGCTACCGATATGCTGAAGTCTACCGATATGCTGAAGTCCACCGTTATGCAAAGTCTACCGATAGAGACTTACCGCTACCAATACAAGGCAGAGCCACAACTACCATTACAAGTCTACCGCTACTGATGCGATCAAATCTACTGTTACAGCTACCGATACAAAGTCTACCATTACAAATGAAGTCTACCGATACAGACACCTACTGTAACACAAGTCTACCGATATCAAGAGCTACTGTTACAGAGACAGAACCCGACACTGCTTTAATTTCTTTACCTTTGTTTAATCTAACCAACGGTCATATCAGGTATATTTTAATACACTGACATTTATTTAATGTGTGATGTTGGATGTCAGGGAACCGTACCTCGTACCTGCAAAAAGTAAATCATCTTTTGTCGGAGCACGTGATTTAACTAAAACAGGGGTGTGCGAGATATAGAAGAATACACAGAGAGATACATATACCACAAGGTGTGCTGGAAGAACAACTAAGCGTGAATGCAAAGAGACAACATAAATTGCACGAAGAACTCATTACTGCATACCAGTGAAGAGCTGAGAACGAGAACATAACACAAGAGCTTCATCGACTATCTCTACACCTGGAAGTCAAGGAAACAGACGATACTATTTTTTCTAGACAAAAACCAGAAGAGGACTCAAAACGAATTCTGATCAATCAAAGGAGTTCATAACTGCATGACAATCACTAGAGCCATTTCTAAACTCTAAATATTTGCTCTGTGATTTATCCTTTTACATATTGAGCAGTGTGTCTTATCTGCTGCATTTTACACACACACTATCTCCTGTACTCTAACTGGAGGATTTGTAAATCCTCACTCAATACTCTTACATCTTTTATTTCCCACTGGGATAGTGGTAGAGGTCGTGTGACCTGGACAGCTGGTTGCTGTTGTTTTTGTTTCCCACGGATAACAGTGGTAGAGGTCGTGTGACCTGGACAATTGTATACTGTTGTTTATCCCCGATCCAGGGTGTGGATCACTTTTTTATAAAAGCTTTTAAGAGGACTAAGTCTCAGCTTGAGACTGAACCTCTTGGTTAAAACTGTTGTGCTTATTTACTTTCAAAGTTATTTGTTTTTATTCCGCTGCTAATACTTTAAAACCAAAATTGTTTTAAAGCTACTTTGATAATTAAATTCGCAAGTGTTTATATTAGTTGTAAATCAGTAAGTTGGTTTCAAAAGTTAATCAACTGATTAACTGGGAAATAATCAATCCCTTGAGAACCCAACAGAACCTTTACTTTGATATAAATTCACTACAGTTTAATTCTGTATTCTATTTGGGGGATTTTAACTCAAAGTTTTAAAAGAGAAATTTTAATTGGAACTCAATTCACCCCCCCTCTTGATTGTCCACTCCGACCAACATGTTTCACTTTACACAGCTCAACATATTCCCATTTAATCATCCAAAACTCCTTTTAATTCTCTACAAAACCTTCCCAAAACAATTTTAAAATAAAAATAAGGGTATGGATTTCCCAAAATAATCTCAAAATAAATAATAAAATCATAAATTAAAATCATTTAGCAATTAAACTCTAATTTATTCCAAATTATGAAAAGTATAATAAATGCCTAAATATTATCAAAATTTTGGGTATATTTTCAATGAATAAAAAAAAATTAACCTCAATCACTTCCCCACACATAAAAATTTTCACTCTTGGGAAAATACATTACACTAAGGTCAAATAAAATTTCTCAAGGAAAAGTTTCTTACACTTTTTAATTCTTACACCCTTAGAAATATCATGATTTTTTCATGAATTTCAACTCCCCAACTTTTCATTATTCATAAAAATCCATTCTACTTCCAACCGATATCTTTGTTCATTTTGTACCCACCAACTTGAAAATGTATTTATCTTCACTCAAGGTATTTTATATGGAGTTTTTCTCTTTATAAAGTTCATGCATGATTTCCATAGTCTTTTTGTCACCCTGATATCTCCACTCCACAGAGTCATAAAAATGAATTAGTCATGATGGATTTACCATGGACTATTTTATGGGTTTAGGGTGGGTGGTTCAGTTGTGAAAAATCAATACAGAAAGAGGAGGCTTGACTCTTTAAGCACTATGCACTATTAAAAAAGCATGAAACTTAATGTAACTTACCTCACTAAAATGAGTCTACCATCCCACATTTCTCCTTTCATAATAGAGGTCCACAATGTAGTGAAACCTCTTTTCACCATTTTCTTATTCTTATTCTTTTTTTTACTTTATTTTTGTACAACTATTTTTAGGTACACATTTTATAATATTTTTTTTATAATTATAGGTAGTAAGAGGGTAGAAACATATTAAAATAAATGATGTGAACTATCTTGAAAAAATAAATGATGGTATACCCTAAGAATCTTACCAATAAGGAAACCATGCTTTGATGAATCCCATGAAACAACCCTTAAACCCACCCTTTCTCCTGATAGAATCATGAATATTACTCAAGAGTAGGGTACAAAGGGATAATAAGCATGTAAAATGTCTACCTAGTAGTCAGTTCATGGATTCTAGGGGCTTAATATAAAGATAAGATGCAAGGTAAGGATAAAATAGAGGTTGATATTTAAAAATGGATTCTCAAAAGATGAATCAATCATATTCTACACAGTTCATGATATATAAAATCTTAGAAAAAGATAAAAGCATTAAGTTATAGATTTTATAACATGCCTCACAACTCTCAAGAAAAAGAGGAATGTATAATTTTTTTAAAAGTTTAGAAAGCTCTTAGGTTGGTGATTTTTGACATTGGGATGTACAAGTGCACATGTGCTTCATAATTGATCAAACATACTTAAATGTTTTGTTTAGAAATCAAAGATTAAAATTAATTTCTACACTCATTTAAATCCCTAGATAATTGAACTATATAGTTTTTTAAAAATATCCAAGAAAATCTAAATATTCTAAGGTATTATATTAAGATCAAGGTATCATAAATACATTCAAAAAATAAAAAATAGAAACAAATTATATAGTTTTAACATATTTTCCCCTCTCACCCACACTTGGTTTACTATTACACTTTATTTCTGCTAATGTGGAATAAAAGTAATAGGGAAATTCAGAATAAAAATACTTGAATATATACAACTTAACTTATTAGGAATGGAAACTCTTGTGAAAACTCAAAGTGATCTTTAATATCCCCTTGTTAAGTTTTCCCATTTGTATAACTTAAAAAATAAAATAAAAAAATTATTTTACTACAAATAAGCAAGAAAAGACTACTTGAATGTTTATTTCTAGTTTGTATAACAAAAAATGTTGAGTTCTAATGGTATGTACATAGCTATAAAAAAACTATTATTGAACATATAATAATCCTTAGAATATTATAGACTAAAGAGAATGGATGAAGATTTGGGTTTAAACCCCATATTGGGTGATTTTTTTATTGTCAACAGCTGGAAAGTCCACAGGCCATCCCAAATCTAATGGTGGATTATTTTATATAATAGAAACCACCAAAACTTACTATTAACACAACCACATTAACTCCTTCTTATGTTTCCCTTACCGACAGTCTATATTGTACACCCTTCTAACAATCTGATTAAAGTCACATAGGAGTGGATTAATGATGTTGGGGTTGTCCTATCCCTTTACTACTAGAGGATGGGTGGCTATAGGTGATAAAATATTTATTTTAAGATGTTTCTTATATTCTATTTTTATCTATTTAAGTACTCTTACAACTCTATGAAATTGAGTACCATTATCCTAATATGTTCCCATGTACCACTATAATGGATTATACATATTTTACTTCATTAAATCCACTTTACCTATGGTATATTCAACTTCAAAAATCATCCATAGCCTCAAACATAGGTTATGAATCAGCAATGTGAAAATAATGGAAAATTGTTTTCAAGTTGGATTTAATAAAATACACAAAAAATGAATCAAAATTTAGCATATATACCTCATGATCATAATCTTGTAATTACTTCTCAACATTAAAGTCATATGTGAATCCATTGTGAGTGATTGGAAGTGGGAACTACATACCCACTTTAAAGTTCACCGACTCCCTTTCTTGACCTTCATCCATGGAAAACTCCATAACTTCTAAATCTATTAATTCAAAACTGGAATCATGAATTCTCAAATAAATTTTAGAATAAGTAAAAATAAGAGTCTAGATTTTGTTCATCCACCTTAAGTGGCACAAATTGAATCTTTTATTTCTCCTTGAGTACACCAATAAAACATTCATAATAGTTGGGCAGTATGGGAAATTCTTGTTTGTCCTTAAACTCATGGATATCCTCTTTATAAAAGGGAGGGAAATGAAATTTTCCCATTAGTTATTTTTAAACTTTTATAAATTCTAGAAAGTATAAAGAGATATCACTAATTTTTATTTTCATAAAATATTGTGGAAATTAGTGCACCTTTGAAACCTCCTCACCACACCATTCCGCATCTCCTCTATAGTGGTGGGTAGTAAACATTCCATGAACACAGGTTTTTCACCACCAACAGACCCCACTCTATTGTAAGTGGTTATGCCATTATAAACTCAACTCTACTATGTGAATGGAATGAAAGGAAAAGAGATAGAAAAATTATTAAAGATAAGGAAGAATACAAATAAGTTTATGAAAAATATAAAATAATAACCTTCAATCCACTTTTTCACACACACACACACTACTACATCAGAAATAAGAAGAAAAAATTTAAGAATTGTTAAGTGGGGATTACTATACCCAAGAAATCTCCCATGAGGACCAAACCTTGGGTTAGTTTTATATAACCATAGAAATATGAGATCACAACACATCTAGAAGAGAGATATGTAATAAAAAAAAATGAAAAATGAAGAAAATGTTAATATTGAAAATGAAGCAAAAGAAAAATATAGTATAACTTATACAATAATCCTCAATATGAAACCTCTTACAAAGAAATATCCACATTCTATTTATAAATGTTTCTCCCCAATTCCTACCTTGAGAAGTACCACACCCATGAAAATCAGTGCCAATAAGCTCTTTCCCTAGTTCACCTCCACATGGATCAATTGATGGGTGAGATTCCTCCAGGGGAGTATCTTCTCGAATCATCCCAATGTGTAATTCCTCTTTTAAAACATCCAATTATCACTCAATTATTTGAGTTATGGATGAAAAATATATGGAGCTACATAAGATTATTTTCTGATTTGAGTAGGCCTGAAAAATTTGGGATTTTAAAAAACTGGTCAAGCCCCCAATATAATTTGTAAAAATCAGTTTTAATCCCACACGACATTAGATGTGGATTTAATCACATGAGATGGGGGATTGAAATGTCATAGGGGATGGAAACAACATGTGAAATCATTTTTATCTTACCTTTCATAGGTCTAGACGTAGTCTTGTTCACCATACATGAGTTTCAGTGGAGCTAGGTGAATCTTATACGAGTGATAGACCATTCTTACATGAGGCATTCTTACACGATGCTTGCATTCGTTTCTCCTTACGCAATGAAATTTTATTTTGACATGGTTAGTGGGATGTGAGTTTCACATCTTATATGCATTTGCTCGACCAGTTAATATGACGAGAGGCTTGTGCTCGACTAATTCACCTTACACGTGACTCAATTGAGCATGTAATGATCTGATGTGGGGAAACATTTATTCTAACATGGGATGCTTCCAATGTCACTTTATGTGAAGATTTTTTTCTTCACAATAGAAATGGTTGATATATTACATATCAATGTATCCATAGGTAACTTCTTATACATAGGAAAAATATATTCTATATGAGCATATCTTATGTATCCTAGCTATCCCTTACATAAGTTTTTCCCTTTGAATTTAATCTCATGTGAGGCCCTATATTGAGAGTGAATCAAATTCAATCAGTTTTATGTCATGTGAGATCCTCTACATTAAATTTAATCACATTTAGTATCCTTTTAATCACACACATGGCTATTTTCAGACAGTTTAATGATATGTAAGTTCTTGTTGACTTGTTTCGCTTTACACGGATTAATATATTCCCACTTAATCACACCTAGATCTATTAAACTCTTTATAGATCCTTCCAAAAATAATTATATAATCAAAATAAGTGTATTCTTTGTCCAAAATAATCTCAAAATAAATAAAACAATTAAAAATATGAATTAAATTCATTTAGAAATTAAAATTCAATTTATTTTTGAGTATGAAAAATATGATAAATGCCTATATATAATAAAAATTATAGAGATATTTTCAATGAATAAGAGAATAAAATTTTGAAAATATTGTGATTAATCAAAGAGTAAACCTATGAGTTAAAATATCCCTAAATCCCAAAACTCTACTCAGAATAAAAAGATGAATTATAAATAGCATATTTTTAAACAAGCGTCACACCTACCCTTTTATAGATGAGTCCAGCTAGGTTTTCTAGTTCCATTGCCATATGATCTTTGGATACAACCATTAATCGATCAAGATGAGCACTAGTATCACATTATTTCTACCACTTAAACTTATAGTTTTCAGTTGATATTACAATAGTTGGGACTCATTTTTCAGAACCACTACTTCCAAAAATTTCCATCTTCACCGCCACTTCCATTCCAGACTTTGGTTCCATAGCTTCACCATCATCATTGAGTTCTATAATATCATCTTAGATTGAATCCTCATGAAAATAGTTCCACTTATCCAAAAAATAGTTTTCACATAGCCAAGACTAATAATATCCCAAATAAAGAACGATTTCGAGGCTTCGCTACTAAGTCCATAAGGGACACTTCCTTTTATTCTCTCTTCCAATGTTTCACAGTGATATCATGGTCCTCCACCACGATTCCAATATTCCAAGTCTCACTAAGGTATGAAACCACCCTTTAATTTTTAGGACTATGAACTTTTTCAACATGTTCACTAGATTTCAACACACATCAACCTTCCATAGCTCCAAGACTCTATACTATAAAAAATTATGGATAATACTTCATAAAAATATGCTCTATATTAGAGTGAAACATTATATTCTTAAAAATATGGATTATTTTATGACTATCACAGAATAATATTTTGTTCCCATGTATTCTTATAATATTCTATAATATCCCCTTCATCCAAATCAACTCTTTCCCAGATTCCATGATTTTCATGTACTTTGATTCCATTGTGGATATCACAACTATTGTTTGAAGTTTATACATACAAATTCCAAGAATTCATATAAAAGTAAACACATATCTAATAGTACTTTTCTATTTGTCTACATCTCCTCTAAAGTCTAAATCCTAAAATCCCTGCAAAAAAAATCATATATTTGAAAATAGAGTGACATGTATACTAGACCATTGAGATACCACAATATCCACTTCACCAATTCTCAATTATTTTTACTGGATTCACCATGAACTTTCTGATAAATCTCACTACAGATGAAATTCCTCACCTTATAAAACCATGACACACATCAGGCTTCCAACTATTGATGCATATAGAACCCACACCATTTACTAAATTTCATCTTTAATTCTTAGTTCCTTCTCTTTGTATAACTTGAAGTGTCTATCCAGAGAGTGGTTACAGAATTAGATTCGATCATTCTAAATCTTTCAAAATCTTTCTAAATATACCATAACTATGATAAAAACATGGTTTCAGACTATAAGTCCCTTTCAATTCAAATCCCAATATTCTCTTTATGGGACCAAAATCATTTATCTCAAATATTCTGAACAATTCAACTTTTATCTTCTAAAACTGATCTCTCTTTTCTCTTAGAAGAATCATATCATTCAATTAGAGAATAAATATGATGAATCCCCATCACCAAACACCATTTTAGAAATCAAAATTATTTTCATTGCTTTGGACGAATTAATTCTCTTCCATAAAGGCATTGAAATTCTAGTTACAATTCTTGGGTACCTATTTTAGCCCGTATAAAATTTGTTTAATCTAATACACCTAATATTAAATTACAATTTTTAAAAAACCTTCTAGTTACTCTATTAATATTTTCTCCTCTAATTTACCATGGAGGAATGAAGTCTTTACATATGACTAATCAAGATGCACACCCTTTATATAAATCATTCCAAGAACCATTCAAATTTTTGGATTCTCTATAATTGAAGAAAATATTTTTGAGAAATCCACATATTCCATTTTTTTAAAACCTTTCAAAAAATAATTTCTTTATACCATTTCTTATTATTCACTTCTTCCTTAAACTGATAGCCCTACTTGTTATGTAGCACCCTTTTCTCACCTAGAAGTTCTGTTAGCTCATATGTTTTAGACACATGAAAGGAGTCAATTTTATTTTTCATCACTAACTACCACTCTCTTGAGTAACTGATACTTTCCACCTTTTTTATGTTCTTGAGTTATCTACTATCTGTTAAAATCAATAAGTTCATGTCACTTAAAACCTATGAACTAGGCATCTAGCCTAGATAAACCTCTGTAACTGAACCTATATCTCTATGCCTTCTAGGAACACTACTTCTAGAATTAAACCTTCTTGATATTTTCCCCGAGCTTTCATAGATCTCAAGTATTCTGGTACATCTATATTTGGAAATACTAATGGAATTCGTCTTCCATCTAAAACACCACCTTCCAGGTAGTCTAGTATCTTTGAAACTATCATACTTCCTAAAATAACTAGATTTTATAGAATTACATATATATAAATTTTGGAATTCATAGATTATTTATTATTAACAACATCATCCTCCAAGTTTTGATCCTTTTACTAGATCCCCTCATTTAAGAGGAAATTCAAACATTTGATGAACTTCTATAAGTTGCTACTCTGAATTAAGAAACTAAAGTCTTTATCTCTATACCCAATAGAGAAACATGCATGATAATTTACCTATAGCTTGTACCACTCCCTGACATCGACATATATATATATATAGGTTATAGTTATGAAAATATTGAGATAATAGATATCCACCATCCTTTTGAACCATATTTATTCTAGAAGTTATTTCCCAAAAGGAGCATAAGGAATTTTATTCACAATATATTCCTCACAGTTTCCAACCTATACAAAAAATTCATAGGGAAAATCGACATAAAACCTCATACTTCAATCTCTCTCATTCAAATTTTGATTCATGCTCTCTATAACACTATTATGATGGATATTAATAATATGGTCTTCTCAAACTATATGCCTTTCCACTAATAAGACATCTAAATCTCCCTAGTTCCATATTATCCCATATTATCAGACCTCAAGCATTTCAGCCTAATTCCTATCTACTTTCTCCCCAGGTATATCTATTTGATTAAGGTTATAAAAACCATATACTTGTTCTTGATAATGAACACTCACACTTTCCATGTCAGATCATCGATGAAGGTATAATAGTATAGTGAACCACTAGGAGAAAAAACTAGGGCTAGCCCCCATTTATCCTTATAAACTTAGTCTAACTTCTGTTTCATTGATTTTTTTATTCCATATTAAAATTAACTAAAATTAATTCCTAAGGATACACTTATTTCATGTTCCATAATGCATGAATATGAGTTTTAGTATGACTTTTTTATCCAAAAATTTCATCTCATTATCAACCATGTGATAAAGAAGACCATGCCACAACCTCATAGATCAAGAATTTATTTCTTAGCATGCATTTCTCTTTCTAGATATTTGACCAGATACAATGTCATATCCTTCATACATTTTCCTACAACCAAGGAACCCCCTGTGATTTTTAATACACAATCTGTTAACATAGTATATAAACCCATATCATCTAGTGGTATTATCAAGATCATGTTCTTTTACAACCTCGATGTGTGCTACACCCCTTAAAACTCCATCAAGAATATGTTCAAAGTTTAGATAGAAACTTCACTATTTCCCAAAATTTTGAGAGTGTAATCACCCACAAGGCTAACCTTGGTGAATTTTCTTGAAACATAGTTTCTCATTCCCCTCCACTCAAACCTAGAGTGAAAAATTCCTAGAGTAAATTACCAATGACTCAAGTGGATTGGAAACACTTAACACCAAACTATTATAATAACCCTAAATAGGATTTAAAAATGAACTTCTAATAGCATATATCCATGAATTGAACCTTCAATCCCTATATACCTTCTTCAAATCCACATTCTTCCTATAATAAAAACATACAGTTTTAGGATCATCTGAATTACTATTGGAATGGTGTAGCCTAATCCTTGGATGAATTTGAGCCAATTTCTAATGGAACATAATGCAAACCAGTCCACAAACACCATAGTTCAACATCCATGGTGAGTTCACTAAGGGTTTTAGGGGTAACACACCCTTACTTAATGATCCAGGGTCTAAAGGCCCCTGGACCAAATTTTTGGCACTATAGAAACTCTGAACAAACTATAGTAGTTCTAACCAGTGACAATGATAGGGAAATATAGTAGTTCAGAATTTGACATGGCTACTGCAACATCTCATACTTTAATGACAATGGTACTATAGATCTATGTAATTTCATACATTAATTCTTATAGCACAATGGAATTACTTTGCAGCTGGTGGAATAGTTGCACCACCTTCTTTATGAGCTCATACAATCTAGGATTTATGGGTGTTTTATGCTCTAAAATATCCTTGTAATTATAATCCTGAATTAGTGAAATTATACTTTCTCTCTATGGATTTAGGGATTATTCTAGAACCAAGTAAATCCCTATGTATTAGATCTTCTTCTCATTCTTTTTTTCCCTTTTACTCTTGTTTTTGTAATCATTCATTATTGTTACTCCTATCATTTCTACAATAATTACCTTGAATCATCCTTATTTGTACTTCTTCTTATTTTGATTTTCCATTAAAAAAATTTCACTACCTTACACATTGAATTAAATTTCAATAGAAGACTAAATTTTTATAGAATTTACTCATTTAGAATCAGATCTTAAACATCCTTGAACACTAAGTTAGACTTACCACTAGAATTTCTCACCAAAGCCACCATCACATCCTATGAATCCAGTAACGATGATATAAAGATCAATGATAGTGTTAATATTTTATACATTTTTTATATGTATTAGAAATATTTAAACCCCTAAAATTCATCAATTTGAGTTTATTTTCATCATTTTTGGATTTATTGTATGTTTTGTGCTAAAATTGAAAAGTTTTCTAATTTTGGAAATTTAACAGATTTTAATCACTTTTTCAATTTGAGCATATATTTTAACTTATAAATCTAATTTATGTGATTATTTTTTTAGGACACCAGAATTTTTGGGATAAAACGTTTTCTTCTGGTACATGATATAATTCATCCATCTAGGGATCCAAAAAATTCAATCAAGGTGGAGAAATATTCTGGGCGACCGCATGGACCCCACCGTAGTGAATTAATCATAAATCAGTTATACCACCACCAATTAAGGTGATTTAAATTATAATGGAAATAAAATTTAATTATGCATATCTATGTTGAATATCTTGGAGATTTGGATTAATTAAGGCAGACCGTGAATGAGCAACATTCAAATAAGATTTTTGGAAATCTCGTACATCAAAAGTCATCCTCAATAATAATTATATATATTTCTCTAGAAACTCCCAATTAATTTGATATTTTGTGGAACGAAGGGAAATTAGATTTTGATCATACTATAAGAAGGTACCTTGGGGATATTAAAAAGGGAGTGGTTCCAAACAGTAGAAAACTTTTGGAGGAAAGAATCAGCTGGACAACTTTTCTTCTTTCTTTTTTTTCATAGTTTTTTAATGACTTCTTCTTCCCCATCAATATCGATTACCCTTACCATGGTGGGGTAAACATTTGAGTGATTTGTTAAGGGTATTTTTTCTATTATGTAATGCTTGATTTCATGCACTTTATTGAATAAAAATTCTATCCCTTTTCTGCAATGCTGTTTTCAATTTCATATAGCGGTTTTTAGTATCAAGTGAGATCATATTTGATTTTTGATTATGTTATTGATTTTATATTTGGTAAATGATAATTTTCTCCCTCCACTATGTTTTGGTTTATATACTATGGAATAGACCAGGTCTTAGTGGTGAAGTACTTGGAGATCGCCAGTACGTGTGAAAGGGGTAGTGAATGTTTTTGATTGCTTGGGATAAACAAGACCCAATTGGGTATTGCACAAGTCAATTGGGGACATTTACTAAAAATATCTTGCACATGGAAGGAGAGTAGATAAATTGAGATCTTGGTAAGGTATCATCTAACCATCACCATTCGACCAAAGGAGGGAGAGTAAATGATCATGGAATCTCACTTTAAAAAAATTAACAGAAGAGGTTATAATAAAATAGAATAAGGATAACATTGCAATTAGAAAACCAACCCCAATCTAATCACCCTTCTCATATAATAGTTTTAAATCTCTTATTTTGTGAATTTTTTTCTTTCCATTGTTAGTTAATTTTATTTCCAAAACCAATAAAATCTCAGAATCCACCCCATTTTCCTTCTAATTTAAAGTGAAAAATTGTTTTGTGTGCACTCCTCTTAGAGAGAATTCCTAGGGTTAATCACTAGAATACACTTAGGGAATAAAAAAAATTGTTTTCCCATGCCCCACGATAGGAATATGTCAAACTTGGTGCCATTTTCAGGGATGTAGTGCCTCAAAACCCTAAAAAACATTTTTTTTCTTGAATGACTCGTAGTTCAAATTATAACTGAGTTGAGTTTGATCCTGAAATTGAGAGAACAATAACCAAATTGAAGAAGAAAAATTTTCAAATAGATTTTGAAGAAATAAATCTCACATATTCAATTGACACATCTAGTGATCACTCTAAACCCCCATAGTGTCTGGAAATCCCAACCAAACTCTATGTGATCTTTGCACACCATAATTCGCTAACCAACAAAATCAATTAGAAATACCTACCTTATAAAATGACCTTGAATTGTGCATTAAAATGATTCAAATTATTTCTAAATTCCATGTTCTTGTAGGAGAAGACCCCAACCAGTATATCCAGGAATTTAAAAATGTGTTCTCCATCTGCAAACCCCGAGGTGTTGCAGAAGAACAAGTAAAGTTGAGGCCATTCCCCTTCTCACTTGAAGGGGAGGAAAAGGAGTGGTTGTACAGTATACAACTGGGAGAAGTCCAAGACTGGGAATATCTTAAAATATTCTTAATGAAAAGGTTTTTTTACCACATCCAGGAGAACTACTATTCAAAAAGAGATATATTCCATTCGCCAATCGATTGGTGAAATACTTTATGAGTACTGAGAGAGATTCAAGAAGCTCTACACTGGCTGACCACATCAGACTTTGGAAGAACACCTTTTTATTGTTTTATTCTCTCAAGGATTGCTCGATAATGATCGAAACTTGATAGACACATCATCTGGAGGTGACCTAATTGAAAAGTAACCAGAAGATTCCAGAGGTTTGATTGAAAAGATTGCACAAAATTCACAATAATTTGAAACTAGAGTTTTGAGCACCAGAGGAATCCATGAGGTTAGAACATCTGATTCAATAGATTTAATTAGAAGCGAAATGGGTGAACTCACCAGGTTAGTGTGAAAAATGGCTATAAACCAAGTTAAGGAACAAAAAGGACCGAATTAGGTATGTGGTTTATGCTCTTCTAATTATCATTACACTGATAAATATCTAGAAGTTCAGGGGATAGAAAGTTGTACTCTAGCCTATCAACAAAGGCAATTCCAACCACAAACCCAAACAGGGTATGGGTTTCAATAGAACCAAGCCAGAACACCTTTTCAGTAGCAATATCAGAACCCATAAGAATTCCAACAACCTTACAAGCAACCCTTCCAGCAACAACAAACATCCCAACTGCCACCTTTCTAGTGGAGGAATTATGAGAAACTATCCACAAGTGCACTGAAAACTTAAGAACGTCAGCTATAGACAAGAGTTGCGGGAATAGAAGATAAAATGAAAAAATTAACTGATCAATTTGAAAGCATTATGGAAACTCTCACCAAGAACCAAGGTAAGTTTCCAACACAGACAGTTTCAAATCCAAAGGAGAATTTCAGTGCAATCACAACTCAAAGCGGGAAGGATCCCACCCCCTGAACAATATGAGGATGATGATTCCAAGAAACCTCTTAAAGATCAACCTAACCAACCAAAATATAGGGACTATAACACAAAAATAGAAAGAACAAGGTTCAGGAAGGAAAGGCCAGAAACACCTTTTCAAAAACAGAAAAGGGATAAAAATGATATCTTAGCACCATTCCCATCTGTATTATTAGTTGAGTCAAAGAAGGGTGAATAAGAACGACTTCAACAGGAAATTCGTAAAACCTTATGAAAAGTCGAGATCAACATCCCACTACTAGAGGCAATCCAAAAAATCCCTAAGTATGCAATTTTTTTGAAGGAGATGTGCACTAAAAGAAGGAGGCTAGATGGAAATGAAAGAATCAACTTAGGAAGGAGAATCTTAGCACTGATCACACCACCGATACCACATAAATTTCAGGATCTAGGGACATTTTCTATTCCCTTCACTATCGGTTCTTTAAATTTTACTGATGAATTATGTGATATGGGAGTTTTAATAAATGTGATTCCTTACTCAGTATTTTTATCCTTAAAGATCAGATATCTAAAACCAACTCGAGTGGTGCTATAATTAGAAAACAGATCCACTGTTTTCCCAGCTGGAGTTGTAGAAGATGCACTCGTAGGAGTTAGAGGATTGATCTTTCTAGAAGACTTATATATTCTTACCATGGAATAAGACTGAGCATAGGGCCAATATCCCATCATCTTGGGGAGACCCTTCCTGAAAATATCAAGGACTATCATCAATGTCCATGAAGGAAAACTCACAATAGAGCTTGGTGATAGTATGATACACTTAAACATTCTTAATACAATGAAACATCCTTTCAACAGTCACTCACTCTTTTCACTTTCCCATGAAGTTAATATTGAAACCATTGAAAAATCATGTATTTTCCATGAATTCTTATAATTAGGAGATAATTTTTCCATTAATGAACTTATGAATTCCCAAAACACTAGAGATTATGATTTCATATCTGAATAAGAGGTAAAATATGATTTCTTTGATGATTTATTAAGATATGAGGAAGATGATATGGTTTCTTATGTGGAGGGGTTCTAACCTTTGTAAGTAGAGGATGTCAATTTAATTTCATCCCTTAAACATCCCCCCAAATAGGAATTAAAACCACTCCCCAGTAATTTGAAATATGTATACCTTAGGGAGAGAGAGAAATTACCACTGATAATTGCAAATAATATGTCTAAAACACAAGAAAAATATTTTATTGAGATTTTGAAAGAGAATTTCCAAGAAATCGGGTGGATCTTAGGTGATATCCAAGGAATAAACCCAAAAACATGGTCACATAGAATTTTTCTCAAGGGAGATTCCAAACCTGTTAGACAACCCCCAAAGGAGGTTGAATCCCACCTTGATGGAAGTTGTAAAGAAAGAGATCAAGAAGCTCTTAGAGGCTGGGATCATCTACCCCATTTCAGATTCATAATGGGTTATCCTAATTCATGTAGTTCCAAAGAAAATTGGTCTAACCACTGTGATGAATGAAAAGAATGAATTAATCCTGGTAAGAATTCAGAATAGCTGGAGAGTGTCCATCGATTTTAGGAAGTTGAATCAGGTTACTCAAAAAGACCATTTTCCCATCCCATTAATTGAACATATGTTAGAAATATTAGTAGGTAGATCTCATTATTTCTTTTTAGATGAGTTTTAGGTTATTTTCAGGTACCCATTGCTCCCAAAGATCAAGAGAAGACAACCTTTACTTATTCCTTCAACACTTTTTCATATAAAATGATTCCATTTGGATTATGTAATGCTCCAGGTACATTTCTGAGGTATATGGTAAGTATATTTTCTGATCACATTGAATATTTCTAGGAGGTTTTCTAGGATTCTTTCACTATTTTTGGAAATTCTTTTGACCATTGTTTGATAAATTTGGAAAAAGTTCTAAAAACCTGTATTAAAAAGAATCTTGTTTTAAATTTGGAAAAGTGTCATTTCATGGTTGAGAGAGGATTTTTCCTTGGTAATTTCATTTAAAAAAATGGAATTGAAGTTGATAAATCAAAAATTGAGGTGATAAATTCATTTCCTTACCCAACTTGTGTGAAGTATGTTATATCATTTTTAGGGCATGTAGGATTATACAGAAGGTTTATAAAAGATTTTAGTAAGATTTATCTCCATATATCTAGATTTATCTTGAAAGATACTGATTTTGATTTAAATGGTGCATGTAGGGAATCCTTTGATGAGATGAAGAGGATATTTATTGCACCACTTGTGATGCAACCACCAAATTGGGAAGAACCATTTGAGCTACTTTGTGATGCTTCCAACCAAGCAGTTGGAGCAGTCATTTCTAAGCTAATTGAGGGTAGGAAACAAGTAATTGAATATGCTTCAATAACCTTGTATGTGGCTCAATTCAATTACACAATCACAGAAAATGAGTTTTTAGCAGTTTTCTTTACTTTAGAAAGATTTATATCATATCTTCTTGGAACTAAAGTCACTGTGTTTTCTGATCATGAAACTATTAATTACTTGATGAAGAAGGCTGAAGATAAACCAAGACTAGTGAGATGGATGTTACTGATACAAGAGTTCAACATATAAATAAAATATAATAAAGGATCTGAGAACCAAGTGGCTGTTCATTTAAAAAGACCGCCCAACACTGCTGAAGCTGAAATTCTAGAAAAATAACCATTAAATGATCACATTCTAGGAGAGTAGTTGTACTTGGTTAAAGGAGAAGTGCTTTAGTATGATAACATGGTAAATTATCTAGTAACATTTCAAGTCCCATATCATTTCAATTCTCACCAAATTCACAAACTTAAATCTAAATCTAGATATTATATCTGGGATGATCCATTTCTTTAGAAGATTTGCAATGACCAAGTGATTAGAAGATGTTTTCTTGAGAGTGAAATTGTTTTTGTCTTTGAGTTTTGTCACACTTTAGCATATATAGGACACTTTGGACCTCAAAGGATATCTAGTAAGGTTTTATAATCTATACTTTATTGGACCACCCTTTTTAAAGATTCTCATGAATTTTGTAAAAGGTGTAAAAATGTCAGTTTTCTGGAAACATTTCAAAGAGACAAGAAATGCCACAACATCCACTTAACTTTTGTGAGATTTTAGAAGTTTTAGGGATAGATTTTATGGGACCTTTACCATTTTCATTTGGAAATTTATATATCTTGCTTTCAATTGATTATGTTTCAAAATGGGTGGAAGCAAAATCCACCAGGACTGATGATACTAAAGTTGTTTGTGATTTTGTTAGGGATAACATATTTTGTAGGTTTGGAGTTCCTAGATCCATCATCACTGATAAAGGGAATAAATTTTGGAATATAATAATGGAGGAATTGCAGAAGAAGTATGGGGTATTTTATAAAACATCAGCCCCCTATCAGTCATAGAAAAATAGTCAAGCTGAAGTTTCAAATAGGGGAATCAATTTTTTTTGGAGAAGACTAATAAACCAAACCAAAAAGATTATATCCAAAGGTTGGAAGACACATTATGGGATTACCGAATAGCCTATAAAACCCTGATTAGAATGAGTCCATCTAGGCTGATTTATGTAAAAATCTATCATCAACCAGTAGAATTGGAACATAAGGTGTATTGGGCTATGAAGAAGATGAATTTGGATCTTGAAAGTGTTGATAAAGAGAAAATATTGTAGTTACAAGAGATGTAAAAAATTAGAATTGAAGCATTTGAAAATTCTAGGATTTAAAAATAGAGAACAAGAGTGGCTCCTGACAAGATGATCCAACCGAAGGACTTCCATCCTAGAGATAAAGTGTTGTTATTCAACTCAAGAATCAAGCTGATGCTAGGTAAACTTCGATCTAGATGGGAGGGTCCATTTATAGTTACTCATGCCTATCCATTCAATGCTGTGTAGATTGTAAAGGATGGAGAGCATAATCCATTCACTATTAATGGAAACAGGCTGAAGAAATTTCACGAGACCATTCAATCAGATCCAGTGGAGGAGATCACACTCCTCCAACCTATCTATCAATAAAATTCATTAGCTTGTACCTCTCCTTTACACTTTCTTTCTTCTTGTGATTCATTTTCAATATGGTTAAATATTAAATAAATTTGGATGCATTGTAGACATTACATCATTTAATTGTGAGGTAGAGGAACCTTTGTAGTTTAGGATTTTTATTTAATGATTTTCCGGTTTAAAAAAGTGTATTTTTTTAAAAATTTGGTGGGTTTCTTTTTCAATTTTTGTGTGTTTTTGAAATTTTTTGAGCTGAAATGATTACCATTGACATTTTTGAAACCAATTCCTATGAGTGAAACAATTTATTCCATGAAATTGAGCTTGAATGAATGCTGATAAAGACTTTGCTTCAAGTTCAAATCTTTGGGAATTTCATTAAAATTACTCTGATTTTTGAATCCCATGCCACATATCATTGTCTTTATTTTTCAAATCACTTACATGTGAGGCTTCTAAACCATTTTTTTCATATTATTTACATTCAACTCACTTCTTGAGAGAACCAAACCATGATTTCTTTAACCATAATTTGATTTATATCTGTCAAAACTTGAGGGTTTGAGATACTTGTGTTTTAAATGATTGAGGAATTTATTTGGTTTCAAAGCCCATTTTTCATGAAAATCCTTTTTATTCTAGAATACATTGTATATTTAATCCTTTTAACCCTTATAATCCAAGAACAAACTATTAGGTAAGACACATTACAATCCAATTTTCCATATCTAACCTGCTCTTGAAGTGAAATTGCATGATCTAATTGAACTTATGTGTGGGGGAAGCTGTCTTATGCTATGATACCTCATTTGGAAATACTTTGGGTGGAAAATAAAATGTTTAAGATATGTGTTTACTGATAAAAAAATCATTCTATTTAAATCTATATCTTTTCTAGAGCTTTCATGATAAAAGAAGCTGTGCCTTCCTGGAGCTTCTAATGGAGGAAGAAAGTTGTTCCTTTTCTGGAGCTTTTAAGAAAAATCATGTTTGAGATGATTGAAATTTTTTCTGTTGAAATGATGAAATGTGTTAGATTTCCCAAAGTTTTCATGATGATGAAGATTATTTTCTACTAAGTGTAGTGGGGAGGAGACTATACTTGAGTGAAAATTAGAGTCTTGCAATTTTTCTTCAAAAAAAGCCAAGCCCTCCTCATTCGGCCTCAAATTTTTTCACATCAAAATCTTACCAAATGAAAGCCATAAAACAATCCTGAAAAGTCCTCATGATAATAACATGTTCTTTAATCACATCAGGTGGAGATTTAGGAATTTATCAAGCCTATGGTGACCCTTTCATGAGTTTGGATGAGAAAATCCTTGTTAAAAATTCACATTTTGTGAGATGAGAGAAAATTCATGTGAGGTAGGTGTTTTGTGTGTATGGGATGAAAAACGAAGTGTAAACATGTTAAATGATCTAAATAGAGAACTAGAAATAATGTTTTTTATGAGGCATGATATCTTTTCATTTCATGGTGTGGATTTGGTGGATCTCGTGGGTATGTGTTTTAAATTTACTTCGATTTGATTTTAATGCTTACTTATCTAGGATTCCAAGTGCCACATGTGGGGGAATTGATAGAGTTAATATTTTAAACATTTTTTATATGTATTTAAAATATTTAAACCCCCCAAATTCATCAATTTGAGTTTATTTTCATCATTTTTGGATTTATTGTATGTTTTGTGCTAAAATTGGAAAGTTTCCTAATTTTGGAAATTTAATATATTTTAATCACTTTAGTAATTCGTGCATATATTTTACCATATAGATCCAATTTATGTGATTATTTTTTTAGGACACCTATATTTGTGGGATACAACTTTATCTTCTATGACATAATCTAATTTGTTCATCTAGGGATCCTAAAAATTCAATCAAGGTGGAGAAAATTCTGGGAGACCGTGTGGACCCCTCCTCATTTAATTAATCATAAATCGGTCATACCACCATAAATTAAGGTGATTACAATTGGAATGAAAGGAAAATTAAAATAAACATATCTCTATTTAATATCTTGGATATTTGGTTTAATTAGCGTAGATATTGAATGAGAAACATTCAAAAAAGATTTTTTGAAATCTCAGCCAATAAAAGTCACCCTAAAAAATAATTCCATATATTTCTCTAAAAATGCCCAATTAATTTGAGATTTGTAGTAACAAAAGGAAATTATATTTGGAGTATCCTATAAGAAGGAAAATTGGGGCGATTGGAAAGGGAGTGGTTCCAAATAAGAGAAAACTTTTAGAGGATAAAATCTGGTGGGAAAATTTTCTTCTTTTCTTCTTTCTTTTTTTATAGTTTTGTAATGCCTTCTTCTTCCCCATAAATATTGATTACCCTTACCATGGTGAGGTAAAAATTTGAGTGATTGGGGAAGGGTAGGGTTTTTATTATGTAATGCTTGAGTTCATGTACTTTATTGAATAAAAATTCTATCTATTTTTTGCAACATTGTTTTCAATTTCATATAGAGGTTTTTATTATCAAGTGTGATAATATTTTATTTTTGATTCCATTATTAATTTTCACTTTGGTCAATTATCATTTTCTCTATCTGCTAGGTTTTGGTTTATATACAATGGAATAGACCAGGGCTTAGTGGTGAAGTACTCAACGATCGTCAGTACATGTGAAAGGGGTAGTGAATGTTTTTGATTGATTGGGATAAACAAGACCCGGTTGGGTATTTCCCAAGTCAATTGAGGATATTTACTACAACTCTCTTGAACATGGAAGGAGATTATACCAAATTGTGATCTTGGTAAGTTATTCTCTCACCATCACCATTCGACTAAAGGAGTGAGAGGAAACAATCGTGAAATATGACTTTAAACAACTTAGCAGAAGAGGTTATAATAAAATAGAACAAGGATAACATTGTAATTAGAAAACTGACCCTGAACTAATCACCCTTCTCATATCATAGTTTTCAATATATTATTTTGTAAATTTTTTTCTTTCCATTGTTAGTTAATTTTATTTCCAAAACCAATAAAATCTCAGAAACCACTCCCTTTTCCCTCTAATTAAAAGTGACAAACTGTTTTGTGTGCAATCCTCTTTAGGAGACTTCCTAGGCTTAATCACTATACTACACTTAGGGAATAAAAAAAATTGTTTTTACATGACCCACGATAGGCATGCGTCAATAAATAACCCCACATCCCCTATAAACTTTACATTCATAGCATTTGAATGACTCTAAATCACAATTAAGTCATTAATATGATCCACTACTAAACATCCTTTTAATATCTTTATACTAAAAATTCACCTCATCAAAAACACCTTATTCATAGATATTTGATTCTCATACATGTAGGTAAGTGTATTCATCAAATCAACTGTTGTATCCACATCTCAAATGCTAAAGGAAACATTCTAGGACAACATCATTTAAATCACCCCCAACGATTGAACCTTTCCCATTATTCCTTTTATATAACTTCTAGTTTGAACCCCTTAACCTCTAGATCTATTTAGAATATATAATCTTCAATATATATCCTCTAAAATCTGAAATTTTACCCATAAAATTTATTATCTATACTTTTCCCTCATCTAACACCAACCTTCCAAAATCAATGAACTCATACTAAATTTTTAAAAAGTAAAAGTGATCAAAAACTTATTACAAGAATTATAATTTAAGGAAAAGAAAAAAATGAAGATATTAAATAAGATTTGAGATCTTTTTCTAGGTATAACCACCACAAAATTTACAACTAACCACTAATAACACTTGTTATACAAGAACCCTCTGATCCAAAAGTTATCCTCTAGAACCATTAAATATAGAACAATGATTTAAAACTTTAAAAACAGAATACACTCAATGTCAGCAATCAAACTAAAAAATAGACTCTAAAATATCTATATCAAATCGCCTCACAACTATATGAGAACTTATATAATAAATGAACCGAAAGAGAAAAGTGAAAATCAGAACAAAAACCCATGGAAATTGCATGATTTGGGAATTACCATACTCTATGGGAGGAACACTAAATCCTTTGAATTAATAGAGAAAACCACCAAGTTATAAGATCCTTAAACACCAAAACTATACTCAGAAATAAAATATGTATTTTGAATAGTATAGTTTTTGATCAAATGAACCCACCCGCCCTTTTATAGATGATTCCAACCAGTTCCTCTGATTCGACTTCCATCTTATATTTTTGGAAAACAATCACTCAATCAAGATGACCACCACTAATATACTATTTTAAGAGCCTTAACTTTAATCTTACAATGAATAGTGAATCATTCTAAACTCATTCATATACACCAATAATTTTGAAAATTTTCTTCACCACCACCACAGTTGTTTTGGGATTTGGTTTTATTATCTCACAAACACCATCTAGTTCTATAATATAGTTCTAGATTTAATCATTTCAAAAACAATATTAATTAGCTAGAAAATGGTTTTCTCATATAAAATCCTAAAATTTTATCCATTATACCCTATATATCTATGAGGTTCAACCTACCCAACATAGAATAAATGTGTAGGTATGATGATTTTTACTAAATTCATTTTTAATGAACTTATAAATAATGAATCACTACTAAACACAACTATACTCTACATAGTTATGAGTTTTCTACTAGATTTAGTTAGTCGAGAAGTGATAAAATGAATAAAGCAAGGAAAATCAATTGTGTGGTTGATCTTAATCAATTGAAAGTAATATTTATAAAGGAAAATCAACCTTATAGTTGAGAAAAACTATTTGTAAATATTTTAAAAAGTAAAATCAACTATGGATATTTTAAATTAATTTCACAAGGTTGGAATCATGAATGAGAATGAATTTATATTTAATATACACCGAATATCTACTAAAAATTTGGATTATGTAAAATGTTTACAAACATGGGGTGTGTCAAATAGTGAATTTCCAAGAGATGATAGGGTTCCATAAAAAACTATTTGGGATATTTTTTCATTATAAAGAATTTTTTTGGTAGTTTTTACCCACTAAAAAGTGATTTCATAGTGATTATAAGGATTATAGAAGATCAATGAGGTTTAAATTCTAAAATTATCAATTGAGATTTGGATGAACCTCATGAAATGATTAAAATATTCATAATTGATATGGTAAAATGAAAATACTCTATAAATAAAAGGGATAATAGTTTTCATTGAGAAATATAAAACACATTAAGTTTTTTTGTGGTAGTTATATTTTTACAAGATCATTTAAAATCTATTAGAATAAATTCATGACTCTACACAACTAGAACAAGGTTAAATTATTGATGCATAACCATATTGATGAGTATTATTGATCTTATTTACATATTATTCATTTAATTTTATAAATAACTTATATACTTATAAGTTTTAAAGAGGATCATGTACTTTGATACACATGATACTTTACCATATAATTCAATACCTTTATAATATTATTGGATTACGCGTATTTTGGATGACATGAAGGAAATATTTAAACAAACTAAGAGAGGACCTTATAAATCCTATGTAATCTTTCTATGATGATTTATTTATTTTAGGCACTTGAGTTAAATAATATTAGAATATTGAATCCAATAATTTAAAAATTAACAAGGATAAATAATATAATATTATAAAAAATTATGCATAATTAATTTACCACTTCTCAGTGATACATACAATTCATTCCCCAGGAACCTAAATTTATATCATAGCAAGCAAGTTCTCTTCGTTGAATCATAATGGAGAACATTTTAAATTTAGTTGAGTTTATCTATAATACTATTATTATTGATTATATTTATTAAATATAAATAATTTGAATTATGTGAATGATAAGGGGATTCATAATTTTTATGATAATAATTATCATGTATGAAAATAAATAATGCTTCTATATTTACTTTCATTAAGCTTAGAAGTACTGGATTTAGTCATAATCTGTTACAAAACTTACGAGAAAAGAGATGATATTGATCATTAATATGTTGTGAAATATGTAAAAGAAATAAATTTCATTATGATATCTTCATTTCAAAATTTATTTACTAAATTAATGAGTTTTAAAACTACCAAATAAATTTAAAATAAATTAAAAAAATTCAACAAAGTCAAAAAAGAAAATAGAGATAGAAAAGATATATATTCAGAGAGATGTATTAGATAATGAAAAATTCAAAATAATTAATCCATTAATGATTTTATTAAAAGTTATATTGAGATAGTGATTACTATAAGATAATATGACAAAAATCTAGAAGATTCTATAATTGTGAAAAAGTTATTTAGAATAGTGCCTGACATTTTGAATCAAAATTTTCAACCCTTGAGGATATATACTTGGATCAATTTTCTTTGTATGAACTAAAAAACATATCCAATACCTATGATATGATGAAAACACATGTTTATTAGTGGTTTATAGGTTAATTGGTAAAATAGGTTGATGCCACTAGAATGGGATTAATGTTTGAGTCTCATTCATAGTAAATTTTCATGTGATTTTTTTATATAGGCATTAAAAAGTGGCATAGAGTGGGAATAAGAGTCGAGTTGGGAAGATAGGGGCCTAGGTATGGAACAATGTAGGTAGGGTTTATGTGTATATGGGTATGGGTACTGAGTAGGAAATCACAACTTGGATGGGTGTTGACATAAAAATTTCTTCAATTTTTACCGGACTTTGTGTGACACCCATCATTTCATGCTGGTGTTAATTAATTAATTAATTAATTTAATTAATTTTGAGCCATTGCGGGTTCCTAATAATTTTGGGTGGGAATTTTAAAATTTATAAGGTAAGTGGTGTTGCACATGGTTTAATCATGGTTAGGAGTAACCATACACTGAGCATGCGTGAGGGTCTATCCTTAATAGAGTCGATTCACATGGTTTGAGCATGGCTAGCTCAATCATGTGACTTTCCTTAGGGGTAATTGTGTGGGTGCCTCATGCTTGTCTAGTTGGGACAACATTGTTGGAGCACAGTTCTATAGACCATGTGCCTAAACCGCATGCCTCATCTATAATGTTAACATTTTATTTTTCTTATTTATTTTTAGTATTTTTTTAATTTTAAAACCCTTAAAACTAAAATCCCTTCACCTCACCCCTCCTCGCCATTTCGTGATACCCCCCCTTCTCCCTCCTTGGTCATGCAATGAATCTACCTTGATGCCTTTTTATTGGGAACCGTTCTCCATGATTTCTTTGGTATTCATGGTTTATCCTTCAAGGTAAGGTATCCACTTCCATTTCTCTCTCTTATTCCAATGTTTTTCTCTATCCCGTCAACCCTCCTAGATTGGAACAACCCTAGGTCAAAGGGTTGAAATGATTTATGGAGTTTATTTCCTTTTAGGGTATGTAGTGGGTATTTTGGGGTTCCCTATTGCATGTTTTAGTATCCTCCACCAAATGAGAAGTGTTTTAGACCATTTTGGCTCACTCGATACCATTTTAGGTAGGTATTTCTATGGAACCCACTTGTATTTCATGTTATAAATTTCTTGATGTATTTTAAATGACTTCTTGTGAAATTATTAGCAACCTTTATCTGTATTAGTAGGCATAAGTGATGTTTTACTTTTTATTGAGCTTGTAATGGGCCTAGTATGCATGCCAAGTGATTGTGAAAATGACCGTATGACCTTTTAAAATTGTTCAAAATAACTTTTAATAATTTTCTTAGATTTATAAATTTTTCTGGAAATATCAAGTAGTTTTTGTAATGGATTTTAAATATTTTTAAAGACTTAGCATAGAATTGGGTCTCATTACAAGTGGTTTTTAGTGCCCATTTGTCTTTATGAAATAGATTTCATTATTTTTAAAATATGTTTGAATCCTGATTTTTTATTGCAACAGGTGAAATTTATTTTAAAGGGTTTCCATCTTCTAAAAATGGTGATGATGCTTTGTGAAATGAAACGATGAATCCTTTGAGAAACTTGGTTGTGTTTTGGTGTGATTGTGATTTCCCTTGGATTTATGTTTGGTTTCCAAATGGTTTTTTATAGGGTTTTCTAAATGTATGTATATATATATATATATATTAAGTGATAGGTGAAAGGTTTGGTTGTAACTTTGTGAAGTAATGTTTGATCAATTTTTGATTATGCCCTTGTTGTTACCCTTTGTATTGTTGATAATGTTTATGTATGTCCATGTGATGGATGATTGATGTAATTTATATTGTGATTATATATTGGGGATCTTTTGAAGGGTGGTATGTGAGGCATGAATTATGTGATTGTGGTTTTATCCCTTGGGGATTTTTTATTATCATGCAATGAAATTTTTTTGTTCATGCACCCCCTCCTTTAGTTATTCCATGAGGAACGATGTGTTACTAAGTGGGAAGTAGTGGAAAACTATTAGGCTAGTTTAAATTTAAACACTTTATAGTCTCTCCTAGTTTTATATAACACCTGGATATTGGGAGTGTCATCAAGGAGATTTATTAGAGTGTTTTGGTTGAAGGATGTGTCCCCTTAATCTGTCAGCGGTAGGTCCACCTTTACATGTCTTTCAATTTCCCATTAGTCCATATAGTGTTACCTCATGATATGTATGGTATGTTATGCATTTAATATTTTATATTGAACATGCGAGTTTCTTCCTTGTTATATTATTCATGTGTTGTCATGTTGGTTATTTTATGATTGAGCTTTGACATTATGTGGTTTTCCTTGTGATGCTATTGTTTCTATTTATAACTTGTATAGAATCCCCTTGTGTGTGTTTTGGATTACTTTAAAATGGGTTATTTTAAAAATGGTTTGAAATTAATATTTGAAATATGGGAATGGTTTGGGTATTTAATTAAGAGTTTTAAATAAATAAGTTTTCCTTAAAATTGTTTATGAAAATGGTATTTTCAAGAGAGGTTGAAAAGTGGGAAAGTGTTTTGGTTTGTCTTTCCTCATTTTAAAGGTTTCATTAAAAATGTATAACTATTATTGTTTATATTTTGGTAGAAAGGATAGTTTTTTTAATGTATGTTTATGATTTTGTTTTATGAAACATTTGAAAGCCTACATTATAATTTATGTTCAAGCTAGAATTTTATAATATATTTTACTAAGGGATTTCCATATATTCTGTGGGTAGTGGTGGCCTAATGAGTGATTATATTCTCACAACTATATTATCATTTTATTTGTAGGTACCTTGTTTATTTTCTTGTCATATCTTATGAGCATTGATCCTTTTTAGGTTAGTGTGTATTTTTCTACATTCAGCATGTGGTTCCCATTCTACGATTTAGTGGGACCTGTATTTACTTTCCTAGAATGTATATCATGTATACCTTTAATTGAATTAATTTGGATATTTAGGGTTTCAATTCTTTCCATGGATCAAGGGTAAATATATTTTCTGGTGGGTGAAGTAGAGCCATTGGAGGTGGGAATCATTACCTTGTAGGAGAGGGTGTTCGGAGAGTGAGGGAGGTTTTTGGTGCTATATGTTGTTTTGATGTTTTCCTAGTTTAATATTAGGTTGTTTATTTACATATTTTTGTTTTGTAATGGAAATCCGATATATGGATGGTTCATTATATGTTTTTATTATATTCATGTTACTGTATTTTACTCTTATTATTGGGAAAAACCATTTCCAAGCATGTTAATGTGATGTCTATGCACTAGTTTCTAGACTATGGGGATTGAGAAGGCCCTTCAACCTAGTGGTGGGATAGTTTAAGAATCCATCAGAGGGACAGACTGAAATAGTTCATTACAAATGGTATCAGATCTTTACATTCTCTTTTTTTCCATAGGATTCTAAGAATTTGGAATGAACTCTATTATTTGGTGTTTCAGTATATTAGAAATTAGGTTTACAGGACTTGAGAGGTAGTTGTGGGGAGAGTGTTACGAGACCATTCTCACACTAATCCTCGAGTTTCCATGGCCATTTTGAGTTTTCCCTTTTATTTTGGTTTGATATTTGATGGTGTTTTCAAATTATCGTTGATGCTTATATAATTAGTGTTTTGATTCTCATCAATATGGCTTGAGTTTCCTTTAGGGTTGTGTGTGATGTTTTAGGATGGTGAGGAAGAAGGAAGTAAAGATGTGTGGTTGGTTTATAGGGCCTAAAAAACCATGCAACAACCAAACAAATGATTCTGAACATTCTTTAGGGACCAATGCATGATTTTCATGTGGCCGTCAACCATGTGGCCAAATTGGGAATGATTATACATCCTAGTTTATTTTTTTTATTTAGATCATTGGACCCCTAGATTTCCTAGGGTGTGTTTGGAAAATAATATAAGGTTTATAGCCAGTCTTGAGATATGTTTGAGTATTTTTATTTAGTTTTGACGGAGGCTTATGTTGTTCTTCTATTTATACTATTGTGTATGTGGTGTGAAAATCATTTTGTGTGTATGAAAAATGGATATACAATAAAAATGTTTTCAATTTTAAAATAGAGACTTAAGGATTTTTTGTATAATGAGAATGATTTTAAATTTTTTTTCAATAGTTGATTTCATTTTAGAATTTGGAAAAATATTACACGCATGGTTTAATTTTCTCGTCAAGTGAACAATTTTTTAAAGTATGGGTTTCTTATTTTAAGGAAGCTGGTGTTTTCCAAACTTGGTTTTACTCTTGGTAAGTGTGTTTCATTTCAAAACCAGAAGTAGTGTTTGGGTTTTAAAATAAGTGGTGTTTTTTTTGAAATCAGTTTTGGAAAAGTTTTAAAACAACCACGTCAAGCGAGGGCTTGGGGTTGAAATTTTAAAATTGTGTTTTTGGTTTTGAATGAATGAGGACTCGATTTTAATAGTGCCTTGGTTTTAAAAATGGGATTTTGGTAAAACCTTTTTTATTTTAGTGATGTATGTATTTTGTTTTGTCCCTTGTGTGTTTTGGGACAACTTGGTGTGATTTTGGAGATATGAATGTATGAGGTTCTATTCTCATATTTTTTTATGTGATCCCCCACCCTCCCAGAAAGATCTATTGTGAAAGTATAGTGTTTATTTGTGAGGTCCTTCCTCTTTTTGTTTAGCACTACCCCGACTCCAATTAAAGTGGTAGGTGTAGTTTCCTTCTCAGAGTGTTTTTATTAGGTTTATCTAAGCTAGTGATTTTTTTTGTTGGATATTGTTGGGTCCAATGATTTAGACTTGTGAATTTTGGTTGATGGATGGATTAACGATGATTAGTTATTCTTGGAGTATCTTGTGTGAGCTCTCTTTTGAGGTTTGATGGGTGGGTGTACATAATTTAGTGTATCCTTAAGGTGTTGTATTTATCTCTTATAGATGATGAATCATTTTTTAATTTGTTCTCATAGAGTTTAGATTGGTTTTTGATTGAGGAGGAATTGGTCCATTGTTTATTGGGTACTTTGATTTCCCGTTATAGGTAGTGTTTCATTGGAAGGTTCCTTTTTATAATTATTAAGGATATTTCCTTGGATAGAGAAAGAACCAAGGGTTCATGCACATATACTGAGGGTTTATTTTTATTTCTAGTTGGGCCATTAATGACACCAAGTTTTGTTTCCATCAAAATTACCATGGGATATTATTCCAAGTAGTTGGATCTAAACACCCTTGTATATCAGTTGTGACCCTTAAGTTAGAGTCCCATAATTTTTTAATGAGGCATATATTTTATTTTTGAGCTTCTTGTTTGGACACCTTGAGTTTTGGTGATCCAATTTTTTATCCCTTGGGATGTTTCTTAGAGTAGTTCTATCCTTGTGGTTTTATATTGGTTGTCTTTGGACTAGTAGAGTTTGTGAATTCCCTTTAGATATTTCGAGAAGATGGTTTCTTGAAAATGTTCTCCAATTTTTTGGTAAAAAGTTTTATGTTATTACACCATTTTATTTTATTCATAAATTATGGGGAGACTGATTTTTAGTCTCCATTTCTTTAGATATTTCCTTTGATTAGTTTGTGATCAAGGTTTGTGTAAGGATTCTATTTTTCTTGGAAGTTTCTTTAGACTTCATTCTCTTTTGAGCACTACTTGGACTTGATACTTTGTGGGGGAAAAAATTGTCATGGTGGGGAGTTTGTGACACCCTCCATGTCATGATGATGTTAATTAATTAATTTATTAAATTAATTTTGAGCTATTTTGTGTTCTTGAGAATTATAGGTGGAAATTTTAAAATTTTTAAGTAATGTGGTGCTGCACACAGTTAGAAGTAACTATGCACCAACCGTGCATGAGGGATTATCTATGACTGAGATAATTCAAATAGTTTGATCATTATTAGATCAAATATGAAACTTTTCATAGGGGTAACCATGTGGGTGCCTCATGCCTGTATAGTAGGGAAAACACGGTTGTCACATGTTTTGGTAAATTGCACACCTAAACTGTGTGCCTTGTCCAGAATATCAAAATTTTATTTTTCTTTTAATTTTTTTAATTTTTTTAATTTTGAAAGACTTAAAACTAAAACCCCTACCCTCACCACTCCTCTAAATCATGTGAAAACCCCCTCCCCCTTCTCCCTCCTTGGATGAATGACACGCCCCCCTTGCGGCCTCTTTCTCGCATGTCTTTCTCTGCAATTTATTGGGGATTCACGGTTGATCCTTCAAGGTAATATTTACACTTCCCTTGTCCTCCCTTATTCTAGTGTTTTATCTCTACCATCAACCCACCTAGCTTAGAAAAACCCCATGTTAAAGGGTTGACCTAGTTTTTGGGATTTATTTTTTTAGGGCATGCGATGGATCTTCTAGTCCTACCTGTTGTATGTTTCAACACCCTCTACTAAAGGAAAAGTGTTTTGGACTATTTTGGCACAACCACTTCCATTTTAAGTAGGTGTTTCTATGGATCCCCCTTTTATTGAATGTAATAAATTGCTTAATGTGTTTTAAATTCCTTCTTATGAAATTATAAGTAACCTTTGTATACTGTAGTAGGAATAAGTGATGTTTTATTGTCTATTGAGCTTGGTATAAGATTAGACTACATGACAAGTTCTTTTGAAAATCCTCATAGGGCCATTTAATTTTTTTAAAACAAATTATAAGTTTTTATGGATTTATAATTTTTTCAGAAATACCAAATTAGTTTTTTAAAAGCTGTCAAATATTTTAAAATACTTGGCATGGAATTGGGTTGAATAAAAAGTGGTTGTTAGTGCCAATTTGGATTAAAAAAATGTATTTTATTATTTTAAAAATATGTTTAAAGCTGGGTAGTGTTTTTGGAAATGGGTGCGATATATTTTAAAGGGTTTCCATGTTCTAAAAATCATGGAGTTACTTTATGAAATGAAATAGTGACTTCATTGAGTGTCTTGGCTATGTTTTGGTGTGATTACGATTTCCCTTGGATTTGTGTTCGGTTTACAAATGGTTTTGTAAATGGATTTACACACACACTCACACACACACACACACACAGATATATATATATATATTAAGTGATAAGTGAAAGGATCATTTGGAACTTTGAGAAGTGATGCTTGATTGATTGTGCCCTTGTTAAGCCCCTTTGTATTGTTGATGATGTTTATGTATATCCATGTGATAGATGCTTGATGTGATTCATGACGTGCTTATGTATTAGGGATATTTCAAAAGGTATTATGTTAGGTGGGAATAATATTATTATGGTGTTAGCCCTGGGTCTTTGTTATTGTCATGCGATGAAATCTGTTTTTTCATGGCCCACCTCCTTTAGCTATTCCATAAGGAACCCTGGGTTACTAAGTGGGAAGTAATGGTACATTTTCAGGATATATGAGATTTATTCACTTGATAGTCTCCCCTAGTTATATGTAACACTTGGATAATGGGAGTTTATTCAGTGAGACTGGTTCGAGTGATTTGGTTGACAGATGTGTGACCATTAACCTACCAGCATTAGGCCAACCTTTACTTGTCTTACACTTTTCCATTAGTTCTTATGGTGTTTCATCATGATACGTATGGTATGTTACACCTTACTTATTATATATTGAGAATGTGAGTTACTTACTTGTTATATTATATATTTTAACATGTTGGTTCCTTTATGACTGAGATTTTACATTATGTGGTTTTCATTGTGATTGTATTATTTCTCTTTATGAATTGTATAACACCCCCTTTTGTTTTTTTGGATTACTTTCAAATGGTTTTCTTAGGAAATGGTTTGAAAGTAAGATTTAAAAAAGGGGAATGGTTTGTGTATTTCTTTAATAGTTTTAAAGAAATGAATTTTCCTTAAATTATATATAAAAATTATATTTTTATGAGAGGTTTAAAAAGGGGAAATTTTTTTTGGTTTGTATTTAATCATTTTAAAGGTTTCATTAAAAATGTATAACTATACTTGTTTATGTTTTGTAAAAAAGGATAGTTGTTTGAAAGTATGCTTGTGATTTGGTTTTATGATTAATTTAAAACCTACTTTATACTTTATGTTAAAAATAGAATTTTATAACCTATTTTACTAGGAAATTTTCATATTTTTGGTGGGTTGTGGTGTCTTACTGAGTGATTATGTGATCACACCTATATTGTAATTTTAGTTGGAGGTCCCTGGTTCAATTTCCTAGCCTCTCTTGAGAGCATAGATCATTTTTTTGTTAGTGTTTAATTTTCTACATTCGACTTGTGGTAACCATTCCATGATTTAGTAGGATCTCTCTTTACATCCCTAGAATGTCTAGCATGTAGCCCTTTACTTTATTTACCTCGTCTATTTAGGATTTTACTACTTTCCATGGATGGAGGGTAACTATAGTTTCTGGTGAGATAAGAAAATCCATTGGAAGTGGGCGTATTTTCCTTGCAGGAGAGGGTGTTTTGAGGGTGAGGGATGTTTTGGGTGGCCACCACTGTTTCACTATTTTCTTAGTTTTGATATTAGATTGTTTATTTTCTCATTTTTATTTTGGAATGGATGTCTGATATATGGATGGGTCATGAAAGATTTTTATTATATTCTTGTTATTGTATTTTACTTTGATTATTGGGATAAAACATTCCTAAGTGTGTTCCTTTTATGACTAGACACTATTTTCCACCCTAAGGGGACAAGGAACACCTTTTGAGCCAGTGGCGGCCTAGTTTAGGCATCCATCATAGGGACGACCTAGACCGGTTCATTACACCTTGGGATCTTTCTTTCTTAGGTCTTCATGTAACGACCCAATGTTTTATCAATGGAATTCCTTTCTTATAATTATGTATTATAGTATAATCACATAATATACATATATAACACAATAAAAAATTTATAAATTAATAATGAGTTAAATAAAAGGTATCTCTAGAAGTTAAGAAACACATACTGATGAAATAGTAACTTAACTTTTGGAATAGTAATGTGACCCTTAGGAATAGTAAACCATCCAATGTAATATTAACCTCACCAATAAAATTATAAATAAAATTTATCCATCTTATAAGTGAAAAAATGATATAATTATATCATATTATAAGTAAGTAAATATTTTAAATTTTTTTAATTAAGTGCTGGAATTTTTGTAAGTCATGTATATTTAAATAAAATTTTATAATTAATTAAATAAATTAAAAGAAAATTTATTTTCATAAAAATTATTCATAAAATAATATTTTTATTTCTTATGATTATAAGATAATTTTATGAGACCTTAATTATTTTTTCAATGTGTTAGAAAAGTAGTTTTAATCTTAAAATTTGTATTTTTCAAGTAAATTATGATTTTAATTAAATATTAAATTACTCATATTTAGAAATTTATTTTCATAAAATTGAGTTCATTTTTTAATTCTACATGTCTAAAAATTATTAGGTTTAATTTTTTATATTTTTCTGAATTACTTGAATTTTTGGCGAATAGTGAAATATGATAATTTTTGGTATATATACATTATAAGCTAAATTAAATATTCATTGATTTATTGCTAATGTAAGAACCATTGGTTCAAATTCACATGATATAATCACTGTATTTAGTCCTAATAATCCTCCCTATTTTTTGTCTTGAGCAAAATAATAAACAAATGATTAAAATAATAAGAAAACACCCCTCTCTTCCACTATAAATACCACCCCTCACACTCTCTTCTCCTCACACCTCTAAAGCTTTGAGACTTGCCTAAATTCTTCCCAATAATCTTCCCTATACCCTAACCCACTTCTAGTATATCTTTTTATCATCAAAATATTGAGCCTAGGTTCCTTGAGGAGGATCTCAAGAGGATAATTCAAGAGGTAAATCCTCTCTCTTTTTCTTTTAATTTCCTTTCAATATGAATTTATTTTCTTATTATTTCCTCACCTCCATCCATACAAGTGGAATGATAACTATATTACCTTACATATAATATAATTATATCATGTTAATTTAATATCTAACATTAAACTCCTCCCCCTCTCTCTTTCATCTTAAAAATGAAATCATCGCCCGTGATGTGTCAATTTACCAACATCGTGGGTGATGCACTTTCATTTTCATTAAACATATTCAAGACTATTAATAATACCATTAAATTTTTTAAAACAGATTTTAAATTTCATTTTATAACCCTTTTTATGTTTTGGAAATAACTTATACTCATAATACTAAATGATAAAACAAAACGAGTTCATTGTGTTCGAAAAACTGCCAAAATTAACATAAAACGATCATCATTAACTTTTATCTAATGAATCATCCTCATGGTATATAACCAAATCCTTTGTAAAATAATTTAATATTATATAGGATCATTAATAACATATAATAAAAATTCTTTATGTTCTTCCTCATTTTAAACAAACTTCCATTCATGTATACAAACAAATCGATCATGAAAACCATGAAAATGAATGCTCCCGAACGATGATATTAAATTCTATAACTCATCCAAAGGCCCATAAAAGAACATAATAAAACCATAATGAATCATATTAATGTATAAAAGGTTCTTTAATTGTTAATTAATGAATCTAATGTGATTATATAGGATATTAACCTGAAGGAAGCTTTCAGAAAAAAGGTAAGGGGAAATTCTCGAACCCAACTCTCTTTATTTGGGTTTTCCCTATTTCACCCCATTTTCTGTAATAATATTCCTTACATATAATTTCTTCATCATTATCTTAACTTTTATGGTATATAAATGTTTTATACTTTAGTTAATTAAAAACACAATGTTTTCCAAAATAACTCTTCTTTCAAAAAAACACACCTTTTACTTCTTGAGACTGTTTCTTCTTCACTCAAGTTTGACGATTCAAGAAATTTATTCCCTATTTCATTTGGGAACCCAAATTTTATCAATGTATGCTTATGAAATGAAACCCATTCCTTTCCATGGGTTATTTATGTTCATTATTGGCATATGTTATACGTGGCATGCATGATAATTTAAATGTTATGATGTGATGGGTGCACCTAGAATTATATAGCCCAATGTAAATGTTATGATGTGATAGGTGTGCTTGAAATTATATAGCACTTAAATGAATTTTATAATGTGAAATATGTGTGAACATGATGCTATATTTGTTCACAACTATGTGTGGTAGTTGACCACTAAGACATGATGTTTCATTTTTATGCATTTCTACATTCCATGTCTTTTATTAATGCTTCCTCTCTTGATTATGATCCTATGACTATGTTATGATGATAATGATTATGCTCACCACATATAATATTGTTACATGATCTTAACTATCCTATTAATGAGATTTTCTATCACCCCTTTTTGATTTATATCCTCATGTGACTACATGCACTAAGGATAACACAAGGGACAATAAGAAGCTAGAGAAGAACAAATTAAATAAATGTTTATGTTTTATGTTGTAAAATTTATTTATGGTCCTAGTTTGCGCAAGACACTAAACATTTGGATCCTTATTTTGTAATGTTTTTAAGCTGTTTTTCATTCAAACGATGTAATAGAAATGTAAGAAAAGTAGGGTAGATATAGTTGGTATCAAAGGATAGTTTAGTTAATTTGGGAATTAGGATTAGATAATCTTAGTGAAAAACCCTTAGTATAAGACTAAGTATAAGGAATCACCCAAGAAGCATTGTTTTAGAAAATTATAAACATAGGGATTGAACAAGACATGACTTATTTTCACCAAGTAATAAATTATTTGTTTATGAATTATTGAATTATGTTTTGTTATAACCTTTTGTATTTTAGAAAATGGTGGGAACCAAGAGAAACCAGGCCAACAACCCGTGTGAGGGACAATACAACGATTGCTTGAACAACATCCCCAATGCTTTGGGAGGAGGAGTTCAAAATTTCATGGTGATTCTTACCCAGCTATCTTAGGTTATGAACAATAACCTAAATAATGTGGAATATCCTACTTCAACAAAGGGGGAGAAGCTGGCTATCGATTGTTTTATATAGTAAAGACCACTAACGTTTAGTGGATCTTATGATACACTAATTATGGAACAATGGGTCAACTTGATGGAGAAGATATTTTCTGTGCTTCACTATTTTTATATGGAGAAGGTGACTCTGGATATTTATCATCTAGATGGAGAGGCCAATAAATAATGGGATTTGATTAAGAACACCAAGCTGAGGGATGAAATTGAAGAGATGGAGTGTAAAGACTTTAAGATAATGTTTCTTAATAAGTATTTCACTCAAACTCTTCATAAAAATTTCAAGAGATAATTCATAGAGATGAAGAAAAAGGAAGGATAATCTGTCACAGCCTACGAAACAAATTTCACAAGGCTTTCAAGGTACGCTTCGGGGTTTTTTATAAAAAATGATAGAAAAATTAATAGATTCTTTAGTGGTTTAAAACCACACCTTTGAAAGGATCTTGAAATTCGAGACTTTGGGAGTTATGAAGAAGTTTTTTGATGTGATCTCAAAGTGGAGATGGAGTTTGGAGAATGGACCCATGGCTATGGTGATAATAAATAAAAGATTTAGTTTCAACCTGGTGGATCTAATGAGAAGGGTGAAAAGAAAACTCAACCACCCACATGTCAAAAATATAGGAATAAGCACCATGGGAACTAACTCAAAGGGATGGGGAAATTATTTAAGTGTGGGAGAGAAGGACACAAATCTCATGAATGTTGAAAAGACATAAAAGGCAGGACAATGTGGTGGAGTAAAGGAGAGAACAAACCATGTTCCAATGCTACAATTGTTGGGAGAAAAGGCACTATGAAATCAAATGCACTAAACCTCAAGTACTAGAGGGTAATAAGAATCATCAAAAACCAAAAATAATGGAGCAAGGGAAGGATTATGTCATCACTACTACAGATGTGGAGTAAGATAATGAAGGCATACAAGGTACACTTCCTATTCACTCAATAATGGAAAAAGTATTATTTAATTATAGTTCTATGCATTCCTTTATATCTTGAAAGTTTTCTAGAACTATTGAATTGAATCCCTAAAACCTTTAAGTAGAGATATATATTAAAATGCCAAGTGGTACAATCATTACAACCCAAGTGTTTTAATCTTCCCCTATTGGTATATCTGGGAAGATTATTCCAAAAAATCTCATGATACTTACCTCGGTGGAATTCGATGCTATACTGGGGATGTATTGGCTCTATTTATATAGATCACATATAAACTATTAGGAAAAAGAAATATCTTTTCATATTATGAACCATCCCATGCTCTTCTACAAATTCAAGGAAGATCATAAATATCTGGAAAATACTTCAACAGTGTGGGTGTTGATTCCCTATGAATAAGCATACCTCACTCAAATGGTTGGGTCAAAGGAAGGTATCAACCTAGGGGAAATTCCTATTGTGAGGGAATACAATAATGTATTTCCTGAAGAGTTACCCAAAATACTCTCAGACCGTGAGGTAGAGTTATCAATATAATTCATACCTAGAGCTACTCCTATCTCAAAGTGTCCCTACCGTATGGATCCTATCAAACTAGAGGAGTTAAAGAAGCAGCTGTAAGATAATTTAGATAAAGGATTCATACACCCTAGTGCATCACCTTGGGGTGCACTAGTTCTCTTTTTCAAAAAGAAGGATGGATCGATGAGGCTGTGTATCGATTACCAGGAACTCAATAAGATCACCATAAAAAAGTATCCTCTTTTGAGTATTAATGACTTGTTTTATCAGTTGAGAGAAGATCAATACTTATCAAAGGTGGATATCCATTCTGAATATCATCAGCTAAGGGTGAAGAAGGAAAATATTCAAAAGATTGCCTTCTATACAAGGTATGGGCACTATGAGTTTCTGGTGATTCCCTTAGGACTTATTAATGACCCTATGATCTTCATGAATTTGATGAATATATTATTTATAAATTACCTAAAAAAATTTGTGGTAGTGTTTATTGATGACATTCTCATCTACTCTAAGTGAAAGGAGGAACATCAAGAACATCTAAGTCTTATATTGGTGACATTGAGAAAGGAGAATTTTTATGCCAAGTTTAGAAAGTGTGACTTTTGGATGCAACAAGTCACATTCTTGGGACATGTGATCACAAGTGAGGGAATTTATATGGACCCTTCAAAAACAAAGGCAACTGAGGAATGGACCATACCCTCTAGTTTCATAGAAATCCACAGTTTTCTGGGATTAGCTGGGTACTATCGATGTTTTGTGAGAAACTTCTCACAATTGTCAAGCCCGCTAACTAAGTTAACAAGGAAATAGGTAAAGTATGTCTGGATGGAAGAATGTGAGGAAATATTCAAGGAGCTAAATAGAATGCTGATCACTGCACCTATACTCACATTACTAAAAAGCAGAGAAAGTTTTGTGATATAAAGTGATGCTTCTAGGAAAGGCTTGGGTTGTGTACTCATGAAAAATGATAATTTGATAGCCTAAACCTCATAAAAGTTGAAGATCCATGAGAAAAACTACCCAATGTACGATCCAGAGTTGGAAGCTATGATCTTTACGTTAAAAATCTGGTGGAGTTATCTCTATGGGGAGAAGTGTGAGATATATACTTATCACAAGAGTCTAAAATATATATTCACATAGAAGAAGCTTAATATGCACCAACGAAGATGTTTAGAGCTCATAAAAGATTATGACTACTCAATCCACTACCATATTGGTAGGGAAAATAAGGCAGAAGATGCTCTAAGTAGAAAAGATCCTACATCTTTATCAATGATGAGAATTGAGAAGGATCAAATCTTCTTAGATTTGAAGAGGATGGACATGAGAATCATTAACTGAGGAACATCATCAATACTTTCACAAATGATTGCTCAACCATACCTCATGGAGAAAATAAAGGATGCTCAAAGAAAATATGTGGAAATTATACAAAGGTTGGAAGGTATTAGAAATGTTAAATCCTATGAGTTCAGGATTGATGAGGAAGGATTTGTAAGATTTGGTTCATGATTATGTGTACCATCTGATCCAGAGATAAATAAGGAGCTTCAGAATGACACACATAACTTAACCTTATCTATTCACCAAGGGAGCACCAATATGTATCTAGATCTATGAGAGAACTATTGATGGGATAATATGAAGAAGGATATTTCTGAATATAAATCAAAGTTCATGGTATGTAAAAAATTGAAGGATGAAAGACAAAAGTCTAATGGGATGATGAAACCACTACCCATACCAACATGGAAGTGGGATAACATTACCATGGACTTTTTCAATGGACTTCCAAGGACATCAAGAGGAAACAATGCTATATGGCTCATTGTGGATCATCTTACAAAGATATCTCACTTTATTACAATTAGAGAGGAATTCTTATTGGATCAACTTGCACTGATATATATCAAGGAGTTGGTAAGGCTTCATGGAGTGCCACTATCTATTTTATCCGATCGAGATCCAAGAATCACCTTGAAGTTCCAGAAAAGTCTTTAACATGCTCTAGTACTGAGCTGAACTTTAGTACGACCTATCATCCTCAAAATAAGGGCCAATCTGAGTGAACTGTTTAGACATTGGAATAAATGTTGAGATCATGTTATATGTACTTCAAAAGAGGATGGGACCAACATCTTCCTCTGGTTGAGTTCTCTTACAATAATAGTTTCCATTCCAGTATCCAAATGGATCCATATGAATCCCTTTATGGGAAAAGGTGCATGACACTAACATGCTAGGTTGAATTCAATGAACGTAAGCTGCTACGACCTGAAATGGTCAAAGAAATGTTGTAAAAGGTAAAAACCATTCAGTAGCACATCAAGGAAGACCAATGTTGACAAAAGATCTATGCATACAATCGTCAGTGGGACCTTGAGTTCAAAGTTGGAGACATGGTATTCCTCCATATGTCTCCATGGAAGAAGGTTATGAGATTTGGTAAGAAAGGAAAGCTAAGTCCCAAGTACATTTCGCCCTTAGATAATCTTTATTGCGTCGGAGATATGACCTATTGACTAGAACTTTCACCTACCATATCTAAAGTACACAATATATTCCACATATCCCTATTAAGGAAGTACATACCATATCCTTCACATGTACTGTCATCATAGGTGGTACAGTTGAAGAATGATCTTTCTTACAAGAAGTAGCGAGTGAAGATCTTGGATCATAGAGATAAAGTTCTACAAAACAAGACTACTCACCTGGTCAAATTACTATGGAAAAACCATAAGTATGAATAGGCAACATGGGAACTGGAGGAAGCGATGAAGGAGAAGTACCCATACCTATTTTCAGCCTAGAATGTAAAATGAAATTTCAAGGGTAGAATTTCATAAAGGGGAAAGAATGTAATGACCCAATGCTTTATCTATGGAATTACCTTCTTATAATTATCTATTATAGTATAATCACATAATAAAAACTTTATAAATGAATAATGAGTTAAAAAAAAGGTATTTCTAGAAGTTAAGGAACACATACTGATGAAATAGTAGCTTGACCTTTGGAATAGTAATGTGACCCTTATGAATAGTAAACCGACCAATGTAATAGTAACCTCACCAATGAAAGTATAAATAAAATATATATATATTATAAGTGAAAATATGATATAATTATATCATAGTATAATGAAGTAAATATTTTAAATTTTTTAATTAAGTGTTGGAATTTTTGTAAGTCATGTATATTTAATTACAATTTTATGATTAATTTAATAAACTAAAAGAAAATTTATTTTCATAAAATGTATTAATAAAATAATATTTTGATGTCTTATGATTATAATATAATTTTATGAGACCTTAATTAATTTTTCAAAGTGTTAGAAAAGCAATTTTAATCTTAAAATTTGTATTTTTCAAGTAAATTATGATTTTAATTAAAAATTAAATTAGTCATATTTAGAAAACTATTTTCATAAAATGGAGTTAATTTTTGAATTATACACATCTAAAAATGGTTAGGGTAAATTTTTGGGATTTTTCTAAATTACTTGGATTTTTGGTGAATAGTGAAATACAATAATTTACGGTATATATACATTATAAGCTAAATTCACTATTAATTGAGTCATCACTGATGTAAGTACCATTGTTTCAAAATCAAATGATCTAATTACTATATTTAGTCAAAATAATACTCACTATTTCTTCTATTAAGTAAAATAACAAATTAATGATTAAAATAAGAAGAAAACACCCCTCTCCTCCACTATAAATACCACCCCTCACAACCTCTTCTCCTCACACCTATCAAGATTTGATCCTTTCCTAAATTCTACCCAATAATATTTCCCATCCTCCCCCCATATTTAGGAGCTCTTGGTCTCATAAAAAAACCAAGCCTTGGTGCCTTGAGGAGGATCTCAAGGGGAGAATTCAAAAGGTAAATCCCCTCTCATTTTCTTTTAATTTCCTTTAAATATTAAATTATTTTATTATTATTTCCTCAAAATCCTTCATAAAAATTTAATGATAACTATATTACCTTACATATACTGGAATTATATTATTTTAATGGAATATCTAGCATTAAAATTCTCCCTCTCTCTCTTTCATCTTAAAAATGAAATCGTCCCCTGTGATGTGTCAATTTACCGACATCATGGGCGATCCAATTTAATTTTCCTTAAACATATTCAAGGCTATTAATAAGAACATTAAATGGTTTAATTTTCTTAAAGTGTATTTTATAACCATTTTTATTTCCTGTAAATAACTTATACTCATAATACTAAATGATAAAACAAAACAAGTTCATCGTGTTCAAAAAAACAACAAAATTAACCTAAAATAATCTTTATTAACTTTTATCTAACTAATCATCCTCATGGTATATAAAAAAAATCCTTTGTAAGATCATTTAATATTATATAGAATCATTAATAACATATAATAATAATTATATATGTTCATCATAATTTTAAATGAACTTCCCTTCATGTATACAAACAAACCGATCATGAAAACCATGAAAATGAATGCTCTCGAACAATGATATTAAATTCTATAACTCGTAAAAGGACTATAAAATAAAATAATAAAACCATAATGAATAATATTAATGTATAAAAGGTTCTGTATTTTTTAATTAATTAATATAATGTGATTATACAGGATATTAATATGAAGGAAGCTTTCAGACAAAAGGTAAGGGGAATTCTCGAACCCAACTCTCTTTATTTGGGGTTTCCCTCTTTCACCCCATTTTCAGTAAGGATATTCCTTAAATATAATTTATTAAGAATTATATTACCTTTTATGGGATATAAATGTTTTCTACTTGAGTTTTTGATAAATATAATGTTTTCCAAAAGAAATCTTCTTAAAAAAAAACACACACCTTTTACTTCTCAAGATCGTTTCTTCTTCACTCAAGTTTGATGATTCAAGAAATTTATTCCATATTTAATTTGGTAACCCAAATTTTATGAATGTATGCTTATTAAATGAAACCAATTCCTTTCCATGGGTTATTTATGTTCAATATTAATATATGTTCTATGTGGCATGCATGATAATGTAAATGTTTTTTTATGTGACGGGTGTGACCGGAATTATATAGTGCAATGTAAATGTTATGATGTGAAAACTACGACTGGAATTATATAGCGCTATAATGCATTGGGTAATGTAAAATATGCGTGAACATGATGCTATATTTTTTCACAACTATGTGTGGCAGTGGACCACTAAGACATGATGTTTCATTTTTATGCATTGCCACATTCCAAATCTTTTATTAATGCTTCCTATCATGATTATGATCCTATGCCTAGGCTATGATGATAATGATTATGATCACCCCATGTAATATTGTTTCGTGATATTATCTATCCTCTTACTATGCCATTTATCTCACCTCTTTTTGATTTATATCCTCAGGTGACTACATGTACTAAGGAGAACACAAGGGACAATAAGAATCTAAAGAAAAAAGAATTAAATAAATATTTATGTTTTATGTTGTAAAAGTTATGTATGGTCCTAGTTTGACCAATACACTAAACATTTAGATCCCAATTGTGTAATGTTTTTAATTTTTTTATCATTAAAATGATGTAATATTAATTTAAGAAAAACAGGGCTACTATACTTCAAGCCTTTATTTGAATTGGACCTTTAGGATTCTTCCACTTATGAGTTATTATCTATCTTTGAAATTTTGGGATAATATTTAATTTTTCCCTTTTAGCTCACCAAAAATGTTATCATTAAATATTACAGAAATGATTAATACCTTTAATCTATTTTGAATTTTATGAGGCCTTCAATACACCTTAAAAAACACATGTGTTCAAAAATACGATTAAAGAGGAGATAAAATTATCTTTAGCAATGAAAGGTCCAAAGTTTAAATAGAATAATGAAGAAATTACTACTGATTTGGAAGTAAAATAATATGAAAACTTATATCATGTGATGATATTTATTTACACACATTTAATAATAGAAAAAGGAAAGTACAATAGGAAATTTCCTTTAAAATCATTTAATTTCAGTGTCATAGAACATTTTTTATGGGATATCATAAACGAATAACGACTAAAAATAAAAAAGAAAACCAAGAGGATCCAATTATAAAAAAAAATAATAAAAAATTTGAATTTCATGAATGTTATAAATATATCCAATGGGAAGAGAAGATTCTATAAAAGTAAAACAATAGGTTTCATGAGTAAACAAGATGATGGAAACACAGATTTACATAGTAAATATAAATGAGAAGAATGTTTTAATTATAAATAAATAAAATTTATAAATAATATTAATATAAAATATAAGTAATAAAATAATGAAAAATAGGAGGAATATTATATGAAACACATGCTTGAATGAAAATTATAATCAAGTATGTTGGGTCAAAATACAACTTTTATATCCTTATTTTGAAAATCACAATACACTTTACACTAATTTTTTTAACTCAAAGTTTTTAAGTTGATTGTGTTGTGAATGATGAAAATATAGTTACAATAAATCCATAGGTTTTATGTTTTTTCTAATTTGTGTGAAAATCATTCAAACATGAATTTATTGCTAGATTTAATTTCTTAGATGTTATCACTGTATTGGTGTAGATTAATGTCATCAGAATATTTAAAGTGATGTCAAATCCATTAGAATATATAGTTTTGTACTTCCAATATCATTACAATTTTAATTAGAGTTTTCATAATCTAACAACTAGAGGAGAGTCTATAGATATATCCAATCCTTCATGGAGTAGAAGAACACATTAAAATATAACTCTAAAATCATTCAATCAATTTAAGTCTACAATAACTTATTTTCTTGAGTGATTTCAGTTTTTATTTTACTTATGTGTGTTTTTTAAGAGATTTATTGTGAGGATTTGATTATAAATCTCATATTGTTATCTTATTTTAATCATTGGGTTTTTGAATATTGTGTTGAAGAGATTCTGAAATATAGAAGTGGGTTTCTATCAATCATCTAGACTGAGGGATTCTATAAGGGAGATAAATTTTCTACTGATTAGGTTGATTGAGGGTTTCCAAGGAGGAATACAGAGTACCTTCTGATAGGTCTAAAGTTGATTAATTCTATAGAAAAAAAGATAGAGTACTCTATGATAGTTTTAAAATCAAAGGAATTCTATGATAGAAGTTGAATACCTTATTTTTGGTTTATCAATCTTTCTTACACTTTGATTAAAAGTTTGGTATTATAATATCCTCTAAGTAAGTATTTAGCTTGTTAACTAATACTACATGTTTTGTTTTGAATTTATATTATGTTTATTTTATTTTAATTATTTTTATATTACTATTATTCTTATATCGATAATTCAGATAGTTAATTTTCCACTAAATTTAAATTTTATATACTATAATTTATGGTTTAATTATAAATTCATAATTCTAATCATAACGAACTTGAGGTGGTTAGAAAATTATAATTTGTTTTTAAACTAAAATTCTCCCTCTATTCTAGTGTGTTTGTCTTATATATCTGGGAAAATTTTGGCAACATAGCTGGTATCTATGTTTAAGACTTAACCGAGATTCATTTTGAATTTATATTAGTTTATCAAAATTTTTATTTCAAGTTTTCTTAGACTAACTACATAAAAATAATTTTTTTTGTGATGGTAGGTTTTTCTATTAGTTCATTTTATAATATAAATCCTAAAATAACTCTTATATTTTATGGTAATGATTATGAATATTGATGTAATTGAATGAATTTTTTTATTAATACTATTGTAGAAAATTTCCTTATGCTGACTAAAAGTTATAAGATTCTAGAGAAAGAAGTGTTTAACTTTACTAGAGAGGAATAACTTCAATTTAAATTTAGTTTTTATCTAAGAAATATATTTTTATGTTCATTTCATCAAAAAATCTATGTTTAATTTTATTCATGTAGAGATGCATTCAGTATATGAATGAATTTAGAGGCTATACACTTTATAACTTGGAAAGTTCTTGAAATTAAATGTGTTATACTCAAAGGTAATTATCAAACTTTTTATTTTTTACCTAGATAGATTTTTCTCAAATGAAGAAACCCATGATGATGATTTTTAACAGTAGTTAATCACCTAGAAAGAAGTAATTTTCATATGATCAACTTTTAGAGAAATTAATTGATATTTTACCCAAGTAATGAGAATCAAGGAGAATAAAAACAAATTATATTGATGATATCCAAAATCTATGTTTTGATATTCTCATTAGAACTATTATTTAGTATTAGAGAAGGTTAATGAGTGAAATTGAGAAGGAATATAATAATAATGGTGTATCATTCAAATCTAATTATAGTGCATTTAATTCTAGAGAGAATATTTCAAAATGTATTACTTATGTTAGAAATTATAAAATATTTTAGATGATAGTTATTTGGAAATTACAAAAGACGAGTTTTTTCATATGAAAAGGAATATGTTTAAAATTGGAATTGTTTAGATAGATTATAAGTAGGATAAAAATGAAAGAGATATAAAATTCAATAGGAAATATAATTCCTATATAGTTATTATTTTTGAATTTAATAATACGGGTTATATAAGATTAGAATTTCTAGATATTAAAACAATAGAAAAAACTTAATTTAATAAATATTCTAAGAAGGATGGAAATAAGAGATTGAAAGATTTAAACACCTAGGATTTTAAGTGTTGGAGACACTATTTATAATTGTTCATAATATGATAGTGATAGTAACAATTATAGTTAAAGAATAGAAACTTTTTATGTTTAAATACCTAATGAATAGAAATATTTTATTCCTAAAAGTGTTTAAGGGTTATCTAATTTAAATTTAAGATACAGTTTCCCATTTCCATCAGAAGATAAAAAATATTTATATGATGATGAGAATAATTATGAGGAAAGTGAAATAGAATTTGAAAAGAGTATAAAACCCTTAAGAAAATAATTGTATGAATATATTTACAAACTTGAGGAATCCTACTAAAAGTTATATAAACATATAGAGGACTCAAGGTATAAGTTTATAATAATAAAAATTATCTATGTAAATATAAGAATGAAATTTCATAGGAAAAAATTACATTTGGTAAACTCACTTCTAATTTTAACGATAATATCACCTCTATTACTTGAATAAAATATTGTCTAGAAAAAGATAAAAAAGAAAACATAAAGCTTGATTTGGAATTAAATAATTATAAATATAATATTTTTAATTTTATTTTTGAGATGAAGGGAAAAATTATTTTCATTTCATTAGAAGATAAGATAATGTTATATTCCATATCAATTTATAAAAATAATAAAAAAAATAACGTATCATTTTCTCAAGATAAAAATTAATTTGTTAAATTGAAGTTTGAAGTTGAATTTTTTAAAAATTTTATAATAGACTTTAATACTGGGAAAAATATTTTGAGAAGATGTATGGTCAATTAGTGACTAAGAGTATTACTTTAGGACTTAGTATTAAAACCACAAAAAGATCATTATATAATTAAAATTACTTTGTTCCAAGAAAATAACCTTCTTGTTCTATGTGTCACAGAGGAGGACATTGTAAGAAGTATTTTTATCTAAATAGAACACAATCATTCGAAATATCTCATGAATTTATTTATATAGAACTTTCTTCTTATGAACATCAAAGAAGTAAACAAATTTGGGTAACACAAGATTTATTTTCTAACACTTATAGACCTAAAAGGTTCTATCATATAAATATTTAATTTTAAATACTTCAAGTAATTGTGTACCATCAACTAGATAATTATCATTGATACCTACTAATATTTTATTTTCTACTTGTGTAATTTTTTTTTAATTTATGAATTTTTCAAGTTTTGAATTATAATTTTTTATTAATTCCTTTTATCTAAGGGGAGATTTAGTCTTTTTTTAGATAAATTTTCAAGAATAAAACTTTTAATTTATATAGGTTTTATAAATTTATAAGATATAATTTATAGAAACAATATTATATAGAATATTATCAAGTCGTTTTATTAGAATATAACATCCAAAATATTATATCTTTTTATCAAAAAACTTATTTTCTTTGAAGATAATTTTTTTTATTTTGTATAGAATTTGAATTCTTAGCATTTTTATTTCCATCATAAATTAACTAAGGATATTTAAGATATAAAAAATTAAATTCTTATTAATATTTTATTACATCATTTGTTTTGGAGGGATTTGGTTTGGACCATCTGATCAAGGAAGATCAACTGCTACCCAAGACACCTATACAAAGGTAGATGGAATTGAGGTTAGTTAGAAACATTCATTATCAAACTATTTCTATAGAGATTCCTGATTTTCCATTTCACTATTCATTATCATTTTTTAACAGAATTATCTAGATAAATCTCTTTTAGGAAAATTAACCAAGAAAGGATGATTGATTCTGAGTTTTTTTCAAAGTTTGAGTTCTTGCTGAAGGAGGTTATCAAGTTTTACGGATAAGAATTTTTTGTTCTATATAAATAGGAACATGAGTTATTATATCCTTATATTATATATGAGTTATAAAATACTGAAAAATTATTCAAATAAGATAGCGAGAAATCAATACCCTTTACTCTCATTGAACATTATTTTAATTTGTCTTTAAAGAGATTTACAATTTTTTTAGAGTTACCACTGGAAAGTGAATCTATTTTTTTCATCATAAGTTATCAAAAGTTAATGGTTCATTTTAGAAGGTTATATTAGAATAATTTTGTTTTCCATGAAGGAGAGAGTTCATAAGATGAACTGTATTTCACTAGAAGCTAGAATCATTTTCTAGTGGGTTCAATCATTTTTATTTTCAATGAAGGGAGATAAGGACACCATGAAAATCTAGGATGTGTATCTTTTGTATTTACTTATAAACATAAATAATTTATATCTAATGAAGTTTATATGGACTTACATTTATTCAATATATACCTGGATGGTTAAGTGAAATATTTTGTTATATTCTTGGGTGGTGAATAGGGAAGCTGTGAAGGTATTGAGGTTGAAGGTGTTAATAATGAATTCCATGTAGAGAGAGTTAAATAGAATTAAATCAATTAAAATACCATCTCAATGATGATATTAGTTTTTGACTACAATTACTGGAAGTTAGTTGAAAATCATTTTAACACAGTTTCAGTGGAAGTTCTAATTTTTTTAAGAAGAAATATAAAGTGAAAAAAGTATCAAAATATTCTTCTGATACAAAGTCAAATCCTTCAAAGAATAAGAAGAATAATAGAGAAGGTGAAGTTCAATGGAAATAATATTTGAAACTAAGATCTTATTCTGAAACTGAATTTAAAAGTTTAGTTGATAGATGTAACATATATTGGAAAGAAAATAATGAATAAATAAATAAGAATAAGGAAGATAGGTATTCTGGTAAACCCAATTTTGGTCTTGATAAATATAAGTCTAAAGAGTTAAGGGATGATGTTATCCAGAAGTTAGTTGTGGAGAATAAGAAAAATAGATATTATTAAAATTTTAAAAAGTCTAAAATTACAAGAGATATTCTACCTTTTGTTATTATTCATGAACAGATTGTAGAGGAGAAAAAAATCAAGAAATATATTAATTTTATTGGAAAGGGAAATGAGTGAGTGTAGGAAGAATCTAAAAAATGATCATCTCTTTCCCATTTTCATCATGAAGAAGGGGAATCTACTGAAAAAAATTGAATGTATCTTTCCATTATAAATTCATGTTGAAAATCCATTAGAGGATGATCTTACAGATGATGAAGAAGTTTTTTCATCAATAAAAGTTGATGTTCAGATAAAAGAGAATGAGAATGAATTTTATAAGATCCTTATCCAAAGGAATTATTAGTATATACCTCTAGTATACTAACTTCATCCCCCTATATGAGTTATTTGAAGGAATTAAATTCATCCCCCTATATGAGTTATTTTATAAAGATGTAAAGGAATGATTTGAAAGCTCATCTGAATCTACTTCCAATACAATATCACAAAGAATTTAATAGAAATTTTAATTTCAAACTTATTTATTGAGGAAGTTTGATAGTCTGATTGAAGTTTTTCTAGATCTAAATTCCATAGTTAATATAATGTAAGGATAGATATCTCTAGGGGGATTTATTTTTCTCTAATATTTATCCTTATGAAATTTCTTTACATATGTTCACTTTTATATTCATTTTTTAACTCTTGTGATTATTATCGAAAATAAAAAAGGGGGATAAAATTGGGAAATTGTAAATATCTTATTTCACATGGGAGAAAAAAATTAAAAACTTAAACTTATTTTTCTTAAAGAGAAGTAAAATGTGTTTCTTTATTTTAAAGAGGGGGATATGTGTAAGTTTAAGAATTTATGAAATTTGATTTTATCTAAATAAAGAGGGTTTTTAATAAAATTTATCATTTATTTCGTGTTTTTTCTTTTCAAAAGGGGTATATTATTAGGTCAGAAGACCAATTTCATATCGTTATTTTTAAAAATGACAATAAAAATTGCTCTAATTTTTTAACTCAATGTTTTTTATATTATGTAGGCTGAAAATAAGGTTACCTTAAATATGAAGGATTTAAGTTTGTGCTATTTTTTGTGTGAAAATATTGAGAATTTAGAGTTCCTACTATATTTCATTTACTAGATGTTTGAGTACTATTGCAGAACATATTGATATCATCAAAAGATATAGAGTGATTCCAAATCCATCATAAGAAGGAGGTTTCTTATTCTAATATCATTTAAATATACCTGGGGTTGGAAGAATCTAACCATTGGAGTAGAATCTTAAAATTTCACCACTCATATTTGGATTAGAAGAATATATTACAAGATACCTATAAATGTTTTCAATTTCCTAATGTCTACAAAAACTTGTTTTTTTGAGTGATTTTAGTTGTTCTTTTACTTTTTAGTGTTTTTATAAGATCTACATTGTGAGGATATCATTGAAAATATCTTCACATTCTATTATTTTAATCATTGTGTTTATGACTACTGTGTTAAGGATCTTCCAGTGCGTGGAAGAAAGTTGTTACTAATTTTCTTGAACAAGTTATTCTGTAATATATATAGAGCTATTATAGATCATGTTGATCAAGGTATTATAAAGAGTAAAATAGAGTAAAAAATTTCTATAGTTGAGGGATTCTATGGATAGTAAGATAGAGTACCTTTTGATGGGTTTAAAGTTTAGGGACTTCTAGGTAGAAAGTAGGATACATTTGATCTGGTTTATCGATCCTCCTTACACTTTGGATTTAAAGTTTGGTTTTATAATATCCTTTAATAGAGTATTTTGTTTGTTAACTAATAATTCATATTTTTATTTTAATATATACTATGCTTATTTTTTTTAACTATTTATATATATATATATATATTTTCTTATATTGATAATTTGGATAACTATACTTTCACTACATTTAAATTTTATATAATTTGGTTTGTGGGATGATAAAAAATTCATAGTTCTAATTATATTAAACATGAGGTGGATAGAAAATTCTATGTTGACTTGAAACTAAAATTCACCCCTATTGTAGTGTGTCTACCTTTTATATCTAGGATAATAATTTCTTTTTTAAAATTATAAACTTGAAAGTTAGATCAAGAATCTCAAGGAATAAATTGAAAATAAGAAGTGCATTGAGGATTAATTTTTTTGATAAAGAGGTTTATTTTATAGAGCAAATTATAATATTTAATGTTTATGACTTATACCTTTAAAATATTAAAAAATATATTGAAACCAATTTTGAAACTAAGGAAAAAATAAATTATGATGCTATTATCAAAACAATTTGAAGGTAGAGAAATATTGAGAATTGATTTTGAAAAAGAAATTGAAATTGGTACTGAATCATCTAAGGTTATTGGAAAAATATCTAATTCATCCAATAATCACAAGGAGTGTCTTTACTATAAGTGACCTCATATACTGGGACAAAAATACTTAGGTCTCTTTGAGGATTTATCTAGAAAAACTCAAAAATATATAGAGGAAAAGTTTCTTCTAAAATATTAAATAAAACTATCCTATTAATGGTGTAAGTTAAAAATTATTTTTATTGATAATATAGGATGGTAACATTGAAAATAAACCCCTATATTTATCAAATGAATTAATGAATAGGTTAGAGGAAATTATTTCTTCAAATCAAGTGAAATATGTGACTAATGCTTCTTAGATAAATTAGTTAAGAATAGATGTAAAAAACATGTTTTATATAAGGAAATTAAATTTTAATTATAATTGTTAGTGTTGTGGAGACTTTGTAAACAAATTCTATATTTTTTGGGCATAATATGTACTTTTAAAAAATAATAATAAAGAAAAAGTTTAAGGAGTGTTTGAGAATAGGTTATATAATTTGGATATGAAATGACTGAGGAAAAAAAGAATAAAAATATGAAAATTCAAAAAAAATGACAACCATGAGGAAGTACGAGGGTGATATGATAAAATTGATCAATATGATAAATATTTAATAAAACAATTGAAATAATAAAAATATTAAAAAACATTTATAGAAAAAAATGTAGGACCCTAGAGAACCCTGACAGGGGAGGGGTGAATCAGGGTGTCAACTTTTTCTTTTAAAGTTATGGATCTTGTTCCCACGTTTGAAAGAACTTGTTAAACCTATCTATTGGAGTAGTGTAGTAATAAAACATTCACATGGAAATAGAGACAGTACAATTATTTTACTTTATTCACCACTAAGGTCTAGTCCATGGAGCATACACCAACGGTGTGTTGGTCATACCAAAGTCCACTAATCTTCACTAGTTGTGGATTGAAAAAGTTCAGACATAGTCACTATGTGCAAGGAACACTGCCTTTACTAAATTTTAGGGATAGCTCACTGCATCCCTTAGAACACTTCTGTAAACTATCCTTAGCTCATTTCTATTGGATAAGTATTACTCATTTTATTTAATTGAATTTATCATTAATAGATTTTCATTGAAGTCTTTATCTTAGTCCAGTACGAGACACTGCATGCATTGAAGTCCTAAATTGATGCACTTTTAAGCATTGATCAAACAAAACAAATATTCAAAACATGAAGGAATATCAACACAACACTTCTATGCAACACCTGTTCATGCATGCAAGATTTGGGATTTGTCGCGTAAGATGGATTTCGTGCAACAATAATTTTTCACACACCCCTTTTCTTTTGCGTATGCACACCATAAGGTTCACTTGGTCTTTTTAAACTAAAGGAACACTTTTTGGGCAATATTATCTCTATACTTCTCTTTTGCTTGCATGTCTTTCATGCGGCACATGAACCCACTTTTTATTTCTAAGTTCTGAGTCTTGAGTTGGGGTATCCACCTATTTATAGGCCTCGATGACCCTGTGCATAAGATTATGATGTGTTGCGTAATATTCTCTTCATGCATGTAAAACCCCTTTTGACGTCGCATTGGGCACGTATTGTTCTTCCGCGCAACCTCATCTTTCATGCATATTTAAATCTTGCGTGCACTTTTTTCCTTTTCCATATTTTGAAGTGATGATCCCAAAACAAGCTTTGTGTGAAATATTCCAAACATCCTTCAATCTTGCGCGCAAAATCAATTTTTTTGCAGGGCTCTTTCCTTTTCCATATTTTGATGAGATTATCCCGATACATAACTTGCACAGAACATTTAAATCCACCTTTATTCATTTATGAAAATTTATTTTACAAAAATAACTTTCTTCAATATCCAATTTTTGGACCCAAAAAATTTTCAAACATTGGAAAACAGATCCACCTTCAATACTATTGTCCGGTTGAATCATAAAATCCCTTTTCTTGTAAATTGCCTGATCTTCTATGGGGATTAACAACAAACACAAACCAAAATCCATTTCCAAAAAAGATCAGACTTGGTTCCAACAAAAAGGCGTTGAGAGAGAAATTATTTTAGAGGTTTCTTTCAAGGATCCCAAGGAAGAAAAAAAGGATACTTAAAAGTGGTTGTTCCTATAATATGAAAGGGGAAAAAATGTATCAAAAAACCTGAAAATACATAATTTATTTTTTCTTAATTTTTAGAATGCGAGTGTTATAAAAATTAAAGGCATTTGAATTAAAAAAATAAAATAAATAACATAAACTAATGTAATACCCAAAAATTCCATAATTTTTTTTGAAAATTAAATGGGATTATTTCAAGACTAGGAGTTGAGGCAGCGTGTGATTTCGAGGCCCGGAGTGCCCGAAATGATCTGTCGAAAAATGTTAATTTTTAAATAGTGTGTGTGAGTGGTTTTATTGAAAAAGTAAAATAACTCTTAAATAGGTGCCTAGATTAGAAATCTAAGGGAACCATTGTGTTCAAGATGGCATGTTTACCCTAGGTGTGACTTAAATTTAGTCAGCACATGCCTCCAACGAGAATACCTGAAAATGGAATAACCGTACATAAAATTATTTTATTTTTAAAATTCTTATAACTCACAAATGGTGACTTAGATTGAAAATACGAGACCACCGTTGAGCTCATGGGGGTATGATTTCCTTAGGTAGAGCCTAATATTGGCCGGCATGGGTCAATAGTGGAAAGTATTTTTTGGCCGTAAATAAAATAATTGAATAAAGTTATTTTATTTTAAAATACTTATAACACATAAACAGTAACTCGAATTGGAAATCTGAGAGTACTGTTGAGTTCATGAGGGTATTATTACTTAGGAAGAGCCTAATATTGGCCAGCGTGGGCGGGTTGTGAAATTTGGTTCTGGGGACATAACTGTAAATAAAATACTTTAAATAAAACTTATTTTATTTTTGAATATTTATAACTCACAAACGGTAACTCAGATTAAAAATTAGAGACCACAGTTGAGTTCGTAACAAGATGTTATCCTTAAGAAGAAATTAACCTCGACCAGTGTAGGTCGAGGGAAAAAGTTAATTTTCAGACTTTTCAGAAGAAAAATAAAATAACTTAAAAAGTTATTTTAATTATTTTCTTCATTGTTGAGCAGTGGCACATCAGCACTACGGTGCAACGACAAGGAAAAACGAATCTCATTAATGAACTCCATTAACAAGTCAATTTAACGACGCTGAAATGTAGCATAACAGAAACACTGATTCGCGTTTCATCAATTAATAGCCTAACAAGCAATACAGGATTGTTGGCACAATCCTAGAATTGATCTGAGGCTTTGGTGGGAGCGACGACGAACAAAGAATGACAACCTATCTAATGAATAACTCAAGTGAATCAGACGATGGTGACAACAACCTTGGAGAGAGGATTTAGGATTGGAGATCGACAGATGAAAAATAATGATCATACTTGAGTAATATCCTTTCCTAGGTAGGGGTTTAAATTATTAATGAATTGTTTTCCTGTAACGAACCCGATGGGCCTAAAGCCCAACGAACTCGGCCATGCCCGAGGCCAGCCCTCAGGCAGATAGAAGACCCCCACCCCACGGGCAGATAATAGGCCCCCACCTCAGACCGGCCCAGATAACACCTGGCAGGAACTGTCCCCTGCCTGGCGAGGATTTAATATGCCTCCCCCGCAACTCGAACCCGTGACCACAGGCTTAAAGGCCAAACGGGAAGCGTTATGAGTACCACTGAGCCAATGGCCCAGTGGTACTTCTAATGCTTCCCGGTTGGCCTTTAAGCCTGTGGTCACGGGTTCGAGTTGCGGGGGAGGCTTATTAAATCCTCCCCAGCCAGGGGACAGTTCCTGCCACGTGTTATTTGGGCTGGTCTGAGGTGGGGGCCTGTTATCTGCCCGTGGGGTGGGGGTCTGCTATCTGCCAGAGGGCTGGGCTCGGGCGTGGCTGAGTTCGTTGGGCTTTAGGCCCACCGGTTTCGTTACATTTCCTTTCTCCCCCCTCTAAATGAAGAACCCGGATCAACTCTATAACAAGTTGATCCACGGATGGATTTCCCTTCCGGGGTTGAGTTGATATCAGGATTAAATCTTAGTGATTTATAATTTATATGTCGTGATCCTGCTAACATAAACAATTTTGGACTAACATGAACAAAAGATAGTTGTTCATATGGGTGTTCTTTATGATCCCCTCTATATCCCTCTCCCCATTATTCATGGTGCAATAGACAGCGACACATCGGCTATAGAAGTTCCAAGCAGAAGGGTCACGACCAGGAGGGCCATGACACCAGCAAGAGACCACAACACAAGGTTGCGGTAGCAGCATCGGGCCATGGCACCAGGCCGCGACACCCCAGCCATAATGAAAGGCGAGAGGTGGAACGCTGGCAGCGTGCCATGATGGTGATAGGATCTATCGACACGGAGGCTGATGGCTGGTAGAAAGGGGATGCGGCCACCCGACCACGTCAGAGGTGCACACAGAATCGATCCACGACAGCGAGCTCGACCCATGGAAAAGCCGTGGGCCATAGGGGGGAAATTGTTCTGTGTGAGCGGAATGGTGTAGACAGGCACCACTGCTTAGGCACCACATTGGAGGAGCAGCCTGCACTAGCGGGACGTGGTAGGAGCTATTCTACAGTCCTGGATCGTGTGCGGGGGAGGTGGCCAGGAAGGGGGGAAGTCGGACCGCCATGCGAACCTGGACGGTGGCAAGAACCGGGCCGCTGGGCTGGCCGAGATGGATAAGAGATGGCTAGTTGATTCAGGCCGATCCAATGGGACAAACCAGGCTGTTGGGCGGCCTGGGATAGGAAAGAACCGGCCTGCTATTTGCGGGCTGGGCTAGATGAAATCCGGTTTCTGGGTGACCCGACGGGCTGGACCCACTACCGAATCGGGTTGGGTCTAGCAAGGCCTAATGGGCTTGACCCAGCAACCAGGCCAGACCAGGCCTGCCCATACCCAACTAGGTCGGGTCAGGTCATGCGGGACCCCCAGGCCAGGTTGGTCGGGTCAGTTTAACCAAGTGAGACTGGGCCTAGATATAACCAACCCTTGTTTAGTAAAATACCAATATCTTTTAGAGCAGGCATCCAATTGATGCACCGTCTACGAATTTGGGACCTTTTCAATGATATGGTACTTTGGGCATACTATAAGTAAGATTTCATGGAATTTTATATGAAACTAATGGATTGAGTAGTAGATACTCTCAGAATCAAGAAAGATACGTGTGGGAATCCTACGGCTGGCTGAGACCCAAAGATTACCGACGAGCGAGTCTAAGTGAACCTATAGGCCTAGATGATAAGATTCTTTGTGTGGACCAGATATAGGTAGCTCTGTGCACACTAGATACAAGAGGCTCTGTGTGAACCAGCTATAAGCGGCCCTGTGTGGACTAGCTAGAAGTGGCTCTGTGTGCACTAGCTACAAGCGACTCAGTGTGCACCAACTATAAGAGGCCCTATGTGGAATAGTTATAAGAGGACCTATGTGGACCAAATATGATGACCTAAGTAGGTAGCAACTCTGTGTGACCCAGCATACCCACAGTGGGGAGTGACTCTATGCGACCTAGCAGACCCACAATACTAATCAGGGATGAAGTGCCTCTGTAGTCCAAGATGTTTAGTGTCATGACTGATAGTCTTTCTTTACATACTTTAGATTATACCTATGTAAGCTGAAAGTAACTTATGCATACCTTATTTTTTGGTATTTCCCTTGTGTTTCGGGGTCCTTAGTGAGTGTTGTGTTACTCACCCCTACACAGGCTTCACCCGCATGTGTTGTGTACCATGTAAGTGATCGATGCTTCGATGAAGACCTTCGTGGTCCGGGACCAGGTGGTGCTCAGTGATACGGGATAGACGAATTATTCGACAGGAACCTTGGTGGTCCGGGACCAGGTGGTGGTCAGTGAGATGAGATGTATGAGCATACTTCTATGGCTACAGGCAACTACCCTTCACCTACCCTTCAGGTGGGGTCTCGATAAAAAAAATCATGGAAGTTTTACTTTATTTTGTGGTTTTGGGCTTGTATTCTGGCCCTTTGTACTTTGAGTTTTTACTGTACTCTCAGTAGTTGTCTCAGTGACAGTTTTGGTTTACTTTGTGTTTACTTTCTACAGTTTGAGCTTTGTGCATGTGTAAAGGTTGTAAGGAATGTGCCTTCCCTTTTGGGATATGCCTACTCGGTGCTAGCCGCCAACTCCTAGCCTATGGAGACGGGTCACAACATGGGCCCTGGGAGACGGGTTATGAAAAAGTGGTATTAGAGGTGGGTCAGTTCTACCAGAAGAACTAAGAGTCTGTAAATTTTTATGGGGCAACAATGTTAAGTGTTTCGAGTTCAGCATTCAGGCCAGGGAGTCCAGTGTTGGTGCGGTGGCCGACGTATCCATACACCAAAACCTTGTATTCTGTTTTCCGACCTGGTACATGAAAACATTGGTTTCATGAATCTTGGAATGTTTTCTCACAATCTTTCTAAGTCTGAGTCAGCTCACCAGGTATAATCTATTAATCATGATTCATCTTGATCTCTTTCAAGATGCCTCCACGCAACCATCCATCTAGGATTCCAGTGTGTGACCATGAGTATGGTCCACAGAGTGATGAGGATTCAGTAAATGGGCCATTTTATGAGATGGAACCTTAGAGCGGTGTCCCATATTTACCACTTCCCGTTGGTTAGAAGTTACTACCAGTGATACTGGTAGAGGATACAGGTAGGCTCAGTGCCTTACATGAGTTTCAATGACAGATACCCCTCAGGTTTTGTGGCAAGCCCAAATCACATGCTGCTAAGGACTATCTTGATGTGGTGACCAAGTTTTTTGCCTGGTTAGGGCACCATTAGATAAGATGGTAGTCCTGGTAGTGAGCTTTCTACGTGGATCAGCAGGGAGATGATGGGGTTTATATTACCCGATCTTATGATGAGGTTACTTTTCCACAGACAGATCCTGAGAACCTCTCTCCAATAAGGGTCACTTGCTATAAAAGATAAGGGATATGAGTTCCCAAGAGCTTCTACAGCTTTGGCGGGATGACATGTTGATATCTGAGTATTCATTGAGGCGTACCGACCCTTACAGGTACTCAATGAATACGATGCGACCAGTGCTTCAAGCATCAGAACTTTGAGTGAGATGTGTTTAGAGACATCTGACCCAACACTATTCCTCTATACATTACTACTTATGATAGGGTGCTAGAGATAAACATTGTGGTTGAAAGTTCTTTGGTTGAGAAGATACATCCAGTGGATGCCAGTAGTGGGAAAGTAGGAAACTGATGTCAGTATCAGAGACTTATATGAGTATGAGGACATATTTCTAGAGGATGTTCCAATACTACCTCCTTAGGGAGAGGTAGATTTATGCATTGATATTTACCCTAGGATGGCACCGATATCTACACCTGAATATCGTATGACTCCCGCAGAGCTTTGAGAGCTGAGGGTACAGTTGGAGGACTTACAGAGGAAGGGGTTTGTAAGGCCCAACGTTTCCCTATGGGAATCCCCAATGTTGTTTACCTAGAAGGAAGAAGGAAGATTTATGTTATGCATGGACTTATGGTGCCTTAACCAGGTGACCGTGAAGAATAAGTATCCTCTACGGAGGATTAACAACCTCTTTGATCAGTTTAAGGGAGAGAAGTGGTTCTCAAAGATAGACCTTAGATCAGGCTATCACCAACTTCGAGTATGAGATGAGGACATCTAGAATACAACTTTCAAGTGTCGCTATGACCACAATGAGAACTTAATGATGACGTTTGGAATGATGAAAACCTTAGCAGTGTTCATGGGACTCATGAACAAGATATTCAAGCCATACCTAGACCGGTTTGTAGTGGTATTCATTGATGACATCTTGGTGTATTCAGCGTCTGAGGAGGAGCACACGATACACCTAATGATGGTTCTAGACACACTCTAAGAGCACCAACTTTATGGAAAGATATTGAAGTGTGATTTTTGTATACAGAAGGTCTATTTTCCTGGACACGTCATCTCAGAAGTTGGAGTTTCAGTGAATCCAGAGAAGATAGAGGCAGTGCTTTCTTAGGTGCCCCCCAAGAGCATTATCGAGGTGTGAAGTTTCCTTGGGTAGGATGGGTACTATCAGAGGTTTGTACCTGACTTATCTAGGGTAGAATAACCCATGATATAATTTAAGAAGAAGGTAAAACCCTTTGTGTGGACCAAAAGATTCTAGTAGAGCTTTGAGAAGCTGAGGCAAAGCTTGACGAGTGCTCTTATATTGAGGTTTCCAGAGGAGGGAATCGACTATGTGGTGTACTGTGATGCATCAGGAACCAAGATTGGTTGTGTCCTAATGTAGGGTCAAGTAGTGATTAATTATGGCTCATGATAGTTGAGACCACATGAGCGGAACTATGAAACTCATGACCTTGAGTTGGAAGTGGTAGTCTTTGCACTGAAGATGTGGCAACACTACCTTATGGGTGGACAATTCATCATCTACTCTCACAAAAAGAGTCTCAAGTATATCTTTTCTCATAAGCATCTGAACCAGAGATAGCGGCGTTGGCTAGAGTTCCTCTAGGACTATGACTTCTAGATAGTATATACTTTTGGGAAGGGGAACGTGGTGGAAGATGCTCTCAGTAGGAGATCGAGTTCACAACTACTGAATGAGGCCTCAACCCAGTTGGCCTCACTTCAGATATCCTTTGTGGATAGGGATGAGTTATCTTATCTTCAATTGATGGTAGTTACCCCTACACTCTTATAATGAGTTAGGGAGGCACAACTCAAAGATACCAGCTACGAGACTACACATGCCCATATGTCACTACTGGAATTTGGTCTTTTCCCAATGGTAGTATACCAACGGTTTACTTAAACCGTTGGTATAGTGAGCCTTTTCCAACAGTTTAATAAAACCGTTGGAAAAGGAAATTTCGGTGGACCCTTTCCCAACGGTTCACTGGAACCGTTGGGAAAGGGGTGCTAAACTCACACATTTCCCAACGGTTCACTGGAACCGTTGGGAAATGTGGACCCTTTCCCAACGGTTTACTGGAACCGTTGGGAAAGGGGTACTAAACTCACACATTTCCCAACGGTTCACTGAAACCGTTGGGAAATGTGTGCCTTTGCCAACGGTTTTTATAAACCGTTGGCAAAGGTTTCCCCCAAATTCCAGATCACGATCTCCTCTCCCCATTCGGACAGAGCCCTAATCTATTTGCTCCGCTACTCTAGCGAACCCCATCCGACTCCACTGCTCTCACGAATCCGAAAACCAGCACCCCCCATCCCAACAGGTACACCCCCATACGAATAGGTAAAATTTGATCTCAACCATATTATTGTAGTTGTTTTAATGAATAGATTTTTTCCAGGTGTTGGTGGTTTAATTGATTATTGAAATTAATATCTAAATAGGATATTGTTTGTGTTTGTGAAGACTTCTTTAATGTTTTTGTATTCTATGTTTGGAAGGAGAGTGTTCAAAACATGTAAATCAGAGTTGGGGGAGGCTATCGTGAACGTTTACATGTTTTGGATAATGGATTGTGGGAATTATGGATTGTGTTCAAACCAATTTGATATGTTTTGGATAATGGATTGTGGGGGTAGGGGGTGTCCACGGGGGTGGGTGGGTTGTCCACGGGGGTGGGCGGGGGTGTCCACGGGGGTGGGAAAGGCTGTCCACGGGGGTGGGCGGGGCTGTCTAGGGGGCGTGGGCTGTCCTAGGGGTCTGGGTGGGGTGTCCTGGTGGGGGAGGGGTGTGTGGGGTGTCCAGGGGGGTGCTATGTCTAGGTGGTGGTGGTGGGGTTGTAGGGGAGGGGGGTGTGGGCTGTTTGGGAGGGTGGGCGGGGCTATCCAGGGGGGTACGAGGTGTCCAGGGGGGTACGGGGTGGGCGGGTTGTCCACAAGGGTGGACGGGCTGTCCACGGGGGTGGCCGGGCTGTCAAGGAGGGGTGGGCGGGCTGTCCAGGGGGGGTGGGTGGGCTGGCCACGGGGGGTAGGGGTGTCCAGGGGGGTGGGCGGGCTATCCAAGGGGGTGAGGGGCTGTCCATAGGGAGAAGGGGTGTCGAGGGGGGTGGGTGGGCTGTCCACGGGGGTGGTTGGGCTGTCTAGGGGGTAGGGGGTGTCCACAGGGGTGGGCGGGGCTGTCCAGGGGGTGTGGGCTGTCCTGGGGGTCTGGGTGGGGTGTCCTGGTGGGGGAGGGGTGTGTGGGGTGTTCAGGTGGGGTGGTATGTCTAGGTGGTGGTGGGGTTGCAGGGAAGGGGGGTGTGGGCTGTTTGGGAGGGTGGGCGGGGCTATCCAGGGGGGTACGAGGTGTCCAGGGGGGTACGGGGGTGGGCGGGCTGTCCACAAGGGTGGACAGGCTGTCCACGGGGGTGGTCGAGTTGTCAAGGAGGGGTGGGCGGGCTGTCCAGGGGGGGTGGGTGGGCTGGCCATAGGGGGTAGGGGTGTCCAGGGGGGTGGGCGGGCTATCCAAGGGGGTGGGGGGCTGTCCATAGGGAGAAGGGGTGTCGAGGGGGGTGGGTGGGCTGTCCACGGGGGTTGTTGGGCTGTCTAGGGGGTAGGGGGCATCCACGGGGGTGGGTGGGTTGTCCACGGGGGTGGGCGGGGCTGTCCACGGGGGTGGGAAAGGCTGTCTACGGGGGTGGGCGGGGCTGTACAGGGGGTGTGGGCTGTCCTGGGGGTCTGGGTGGGGTGTCCTGGTGGGGGAGGGGTGTGTGGGGTGTCCAGGGGGGTTGGTATGTCTAGGTGGTGGTGGTGGGGTTGCAGGGGAGGGGGTGTGGGCTGTTTGGGAGGGTGGGCAGGGCTATCCCGGGGGGGGGGGGGGGGTACGGGGTGTTCAGGGGGGTACGAGGGTGGGCGGGCTGTCCACAAGGGTGGACGGGCTGTCTACGGGGGTGGTCGGGCTGTCCAGGGGGGTGGGTGGGCTGGCCACAGGGGGTAGGGGTGTCCAGGGGGGTGGGCGGGCTATCCAAGGGGGTGGGGGGCTGTCCATAGGGAGAAGGGGTGTCGAGGGGGGTGGGTGGGCTGTCCACGGGGGTGGTTGGGCTGTCTAGGGGGTAGGGGGTGTCCACGGGGGTGGGTGGGTTGTCCACGGGGGTGGGCGGGGTTGTCCACGAGGGTACCCTACTAATATGGTTATGGGATGAGGCATGCTCTGATGTGATAACACATTAAGTTCTTATTGGTTTTACATTTTTTCAATAACACATTAGTATGTTTTTTTCACATGTGTAGTTGATACCATGATTATTTTCTTCTTTTATCGTTTACTTAAATTTATTTTCTATTAAAGTTCAATCCTATTGAATTTTTTAGGACAAAATGACTTATATGAATTCTTTTTACAGAATGGACAGAATTTGGATGTATGAAACCGATCATATCTCAAGCGATTTTCAAAACAATTTGGAGAGCTTTATAGATTTTTCATTTCACAATGCTTCAGATAGTGGTCGCATACACTGCCCATGTTCCAATTGTGTTGGTAGACCTTGGTTGAGTCGTGAAGAAGTCAACTACCACATAACCAAAAATGGTTTTCAAGCAAACTACTTTGTGTGGTATCACAATGGGGAGAAAATGAAATCTCAAATTGGTGATGATCGAAATGAAAGGACTGGAATGGAGAATTTGTTAGATGATCAGTTTCTGTTTATTCGTCATCATGAAAAAGAAAGGATTTAGACTCAAGAAGAAATCGATATGAGGACAACTGATGCATCTAGTGAAAATGATGATATTGATAGGGTGAAAAAATTGAATGATGCTTCCACGACTCCTGTATATCGACAATGCGATAAAATGAAAAAGCTGGAATTTTTAATCCGATTGTTTCATGGAAAAACTATGTATGGGATTTCTAATACAGAAATCGATTACATTCTTACCCTCTTGAAGGATTTACTTCCAGATGATGTAGATATTCCCTCAAACCACTATATGGCATGGAAGTTAGTTGAAGAACTTGGATTTTCCAGAAACAAAATTCATGCTTGCCCGAAAGATTGCAGTTTATTCTGGGAAGAAACCGCTGAACGAAATGAATGTATAAAATGTGGCACATCCCGCTGGAAGTCAAAATCTGATGGAACACCATCCCGCGTTCCACAAAAAGTAATGTGGCACTTTCCATTGATCCCCAGACTCCAGAATCTTTTTATGTCTGATGACATATCAATAAAAATGAGATGGCATGATACCGAGAGAAAGAAGACTAATGATGAGTTGGTTCATCCTGCAGATGGATTTGCATGGCAGATATTTGATGCTCGACATCCTGATTTTGCAGCTGACGTGCGTAATGTGAGGCTGGGTCTTTCATGCGACGGTTTTAATCCGTTTGGGCAGATGCTTACTTCGCACAGCACATGGCCAGTTTTTATACACATTTATAATCTTCCCCCATGGTTGTGTATGAAAAAATCTTTCACTTTCATGAGTATACTCATATCTGGTCCTTCTGATCCTGGCATTGATATTGATGTATACATGCAACCTTTAATAAAAGAGTTGAAACTTCTTTGGGATGTGGGTGTGCGCACATACGATGCATGTTCGAAAGACATATTTCAGATGCGTGCTGCACTTATGTGGACGATCAATGATTTTCCGGCTTATGAAATGATGTCTGGATGGAGCACGAAGGGAAAACTGTAATGTCCAGTTTGTATGAAGAATACACGATCCAGAAGACTGAAACATTGTTGTAGTTTCAGTTTTATGGGACATCGACGATTTTTTCCAAAGGATCATCCATATAGAATGAATCGTCGAAGATTTGATAATACTATAGAGACCGATGATCCACCTTAGCGTATGTCTGGAACTGATGTGCTTAATGAATTGAAAGATTTCAGTTTTTCATTCGGGAAGGGTCAAATGAAATCTGGAAAGAGAAAGAATGTTTCCATAGAAACCTGTTACAATTGGAGGAAGAGGAGTATCTTTTTTGATTTGCCTTATTGGTCAACCAATTTGCTACGTCATTGCTTAGACGTAATGCATATTGAAAAGAATATATGTGAAATGTTGCTTTCAGTTCTTCTAAATGTCAAGGGGAAGAAAAGAGATAATTTACGATCTCGACGTGACTTGGTGGATTGGGGCATCAGACCAGAATTGCATCATGTGCGTATCAGTGAAAATAAATGGCAACTTCCATGTGCTTCTTATGTGATGACACCTACTGAAAAAAAAACAATTTTTGGAAGTATTAGAGACTATTAGAGTTCCTGATGGCTATTCAAGCAACATATCTAAACAGGTCAACAGAAGAGAGTTGAAGCTAAAATATTTGAAGACTCATGATTATCACGTTCTACTGCATGAGTTGCTTCCAATTGCAATCCGTCATCTTTTGGCCGTTTATGACACCAGAACTGCATTGTCGGTCACCGCGGGCACACGGCATGTCTGATTGATGTGCCGTCTGCTCGACCACTTCAGAAATCATTCTCCTGTATTTTTCGTCTGATTTCAGGCCATTTCGACTTCGTTCGGCCCGTTTGGACCCCCCTCACGCGCGTTTACGAAGCGCGCGCATCACTTAAAACACGAATATTGAGCCGTACCGCGCAAACCGCACGTCCGATTGACGTGCCGTCTGCGCGCACACGTCACGAATAATAATTAGAATGTTTCACGGTGGTTTCAGCTCAATCCGGGGTCGTCCGCTATGAATTTGACCGTTTGACGCCCGTTTTGGCCGTTTATGACACCAGAACGGCGTTGTCGGTCACCGCAGGCACATGGCACGTCCCATTGATGTTTCGTCTACTCGACCACTTCAGAAATCACTCACCCGTATTTGTTGTCTGATTTCAGGCCATTCCGACTTCGTTCGGCCCGTTTGGACCCCCCTCACGCGCGTTTACGAAGCGCGTGCATCACTTGAAATACGAATATTGAGCCGTACCGCGCAAACCGCACGTCCGATTGACGTGACGTCTGCATGTACATGTCACGAATAATAATTAGAATGTTTCACGGTGGTTTTAGCTCAATCTGAGGTCGTACTCTATGAATTTGACCGTTTGATGCCCGTTTTGGCCGTTTATGACACCAGAACTGCGTTGTCGGTCACCGCGGGCACACGGCACGTCCGATTGACGTGCCGTCTGCTCGACCACTTTAGAAATCACTCTCCCGTATTTTTCGTCTGATTTCAGGCCATTCTGATTTCTTTCGGCCCGTTTGGACCCCCCTCACGCGCGTTTACGAAGCGCGCTCATCACTTAAAACACGAATATTGAGCCGTACCGCGCAAACCGCACGTCCGATTGACATGCCGTCTGCACGTACACATCACGAATAATAATTAGAATGTTGAACGGTGGTTTCAGCTCAATCCGAGGTCGTCCACTATGAATTTGACCGTTTGACGCCCGTTTTGGCCGTTTATGACACCAGAACTGCGTTGTCGGTCACCGCGGGCACACGGCACGTCCGATTGACGTGCCGTCTGCTCGACCACTTCAGAAATCAATCTCCCGTATTTTTTCGTCTGATTTCAGGCCATTCCGACTTTGTTCGGCCCGTTTGGACCCCCCTCACGCGCGTTTACGAAGCGCGCGCATCACTTAAAACACAAATATTGAGCCATACCGCGCAAACTGTACGTCCGATTGACGTGCCGTCTGTGTGTACATGTCACGAATAATAATTAGAATGTTTCACGGCGGTTTCATCTCAATCCGAGGTCGTCCGCTATGAATTTGACCGTTTGATGCCCGTTTTGGCCGTTTATGACACCAGAACTGCGTTGTCAGTCACCGCGGGCACATGGCACGTCCCATTGACGTGCCGTCTGCTCGACCGCTTCAGAAATCACTCACCCATATTTTTTGTCTGATTTCATACCATTCCGACTTCGTTCGGCCCGTTTGGACCCCCCTCACGAGCGTTTACGAAGCGCGTGCATCACTTAAAATACGAATATTGAGCCGTACCGCGCAAACCGCACGTCCGATTGACGTGCCGTCTGTGCGTACACGTCACGAATAATAATTAGAATGTTGCACAGTGGTTTCAGCTCAATATGAGGTCATCCGCTATGATTTTGACCGTTGGACGCCCGTTTTGGCCGTTTATGACACCAGAACTGCGTTGTCGATCACCGCGGGCACACGGCACGTCTGATTGACGTGCCGTCTGCTCGACCACTTCAGAAATCACTCTCCCGTATTTTTCGTCTGATTTCAGGCCATTCTGACTTCGTTCGGCCCATTTGGACCCCCCTCACGCGCGTTTACGAAGCGCGCGCATCACTTAAAACACGAATATTGAGCCGTACCGCGCAAACCGCACGTCCGATTGACGTTCCGTCTACGCGTACATGTCGCGAATAATAATTAGAATGTTTCACGGTGGTTTCAGGTCAATCCGAGGTCGTCTACTATGAATTTGACCGTTTGACGCCCGTTTTGGCCGTTTATGACACCAGAACTGCGTTGTCGGTCACCGCGGGCACACGGCACGTCCGATTGACGTGCCGTCTGCTCGACCACTTCATAAATCACTCACCCGCATTTTTCTTCTGATTTCAGGCCATTCCGAAATCGTTCGGCCCATTTGGACCACCCTCACGCGCGTTTACGAAGCGCGCGCATCACTTAAAACACGAATATTGAGCCGTACCGCGCAAACCGCACGTCCGATTGACGTTCCGTCTACGTGTACACATCACGAATAATAATTAGAATGTTTCACAGTGGTTTCAGCTCAATCCGAGGTCGTCCGCTATGAATTTGACCGTTTGACGCCCGTTTTGGCCGTTTATGACACCAGAACTGCGTTGTCGGTCACCGCGGGCACATGGCACGTCCGATTGACGTGCCGTCTACTCGACCACTTCAGAAATCACTCACCCGTATTTTTAGTCTGATTTCAGGCCGTTCCGACTTCATTCGGCCCGTTTGGACCCCCCTCACGCGCGTTTACGAAGCGCGCGCATCACTTAAAATACGAATATTGAGCCGTACCGTGCAAACCGCACGTCCGATTGACGTGACGTCTGCACGTACACATCACGAATAATAATTAGAATGTTGAACGGTGGTTTCAGCTCAATATGAGGTCTTCCGCTATGAATTTGACCGTTGGATGCCCGTTTTGGCCGTTTATGACACCAGAACTGCGTTGTCGGTCACCGCGGGCACACGGCACGTCCGATTGATGTGACGTCTACTCGACCACTTCATAAATCACTCTTCCGTATTTTTCGTCTGATTTCAGGCCATTAAGACTTCGTTCGGCCTGTTTGGACCACCCTCACGCGCGTTTACGAAGCGCACGCATCACTTAAAACACGAATATTGAGTCGTACCGCGCAAACCGCATGTCCGATTGACGTGCCGTCTGCGCGTACACATCACGAATAATAATTAGAAAGTTGCACGGTGGTTTCAGCTCAATCCGGAGATGTGGTGTGGTCGGCACCACTCAAAGTGTCCGTCTTTTGTTTCAAAAGGACGTCATTCTAAGTGAAAAACATCAACTGACATACGGAAAACCGACCAAATGCATTCCGAATCTGTTGATAATTTATCCCAACAATCCATGGGTCATATGTGACGTGTAAGAGCCAACCCGGGATGAATCCGAGTCGCGGTGTGGCCAGGATAAGTCTAAGTGGCTCTCTTTTGTTTAAAATGGACACCATTTTAAGTACATACGGAAAAACGACCAAACGGATTCGGTTTCCGTTGAAACTTTAGGAGAACGATCCATGGGTCATATGTGACATGTACGAATCATCCCTGCCTTAATCCGACATGCGGTGCGGCTGACACCACTCAAAGTGTCCGTCTTTTGTTTCAAAAGGACGTCATTTTAAGTGAAAGGCATCAACTGACATACGGAAGAACGACCAAACACATTCGGATTCTATCGATACTTTAGCACAACGATCCATGAGTCATATGTGACGTTTACAAGTCAACCCCGTCTTAATCCGAGACGTGGTGTGGCCGACACCGCTCTAACTCTGTCTCTTTTGTTTAAAATGGACATGATTATAAATGAAAAAGAACAACTGGCATATGCAAAACCGACCAAACGCATTCGGAATCTTTTGATAATTTATCACAACGATCCATGGGTCATATGTGACATGTACGAGCCAACCCGGGATTAATCTGAGTCGCGGTGTGGTCAGGATTAGTCTAAGTGTCACTTTTTTGTTTAAAATGGACAACATTTTAAGTACATATGGAAAACCGACCAAACACATTCGGTTTCCATTTAAAATTTAGGAGAACGATCCATGGGTCATATGTGACGTGTACGAATCAATCCCGCCTCAATTGGAGACGCGGTGTGGTCGACACCACTCATAGTGTCCGTCTTTTGTTTCAAAAGGATGTCATTTTAAGTGAAAAGCATCAACTGGCATACGGAAAACTGACCAAACGCATTCGGATTGTGTCGATACTTTAGCAAAACGATCCATGGGTCAAATGTGACGTGTACGAGTCAACCCCGCCTCAATATGAGGTGCGGTGTGGCCGGTATCACTTCAGGTGTATGTATTTTGTTTAAAATGGACATCATTTGAGGTAAACATATATGGTATAGAAAAAACCAATCAAATTATGAATTGAATTTAGAATTCCACATATAATTGTCATATAAATTTTAAATTGAATTCTATATGAATTATGTACGTTTATAATTACATTATGAATTCTAATTTAATTATGGATGTGTATAGTTTCAGGATCCATTATATGTTAAATGTGTATGAATTTGTTCGTAATTGTATATGTATGTTTTATTTTATTGCAGGTACAATAATTGGATTGAAAATGAGGTCAAAATGAGGCCTGATGGAGAGGGGCCTGATGGACAGGGGCTGTGCAAATTGCAGGCTGCTGCAATTTGCAGCATAGGATATGCCAACGGTTTAAAACCGTTGGCATATAATCCTAAAGAAGTTTTTACCAACAGTTCATTGAACTGTTGGTAAATATCTCTTTTCCCAACGTTTCTAAACCATTGGGAAAGAGTTCATCCATGGGGATATCCCAACGGTTTGGGGAGAACCTTTGGGAAAACTATCCCAAAATTGATATTTCCAATGGTTCTCCCAAACCGTTGGGAAAAACTATCCCAACGGTTTGGCAGAACCTTTGGGATAGGGTGGCTTTTGTGAGCCTATACCAACGGTTTCCAGTAAACTGTTGGGAAAACCTTTTCCCAACGGCTTACTTCCCCATGGTTATCAGAACCGTTGGTATATCATATACCAATGGTTAGAGGGGCTTTCCCAACGGTTGTGAACCGTTGGGAAATATTATATTTCCAGTAGTGTGTCCACTGGGCATGCCCCTAATGGATATTCTAAAGGCAGGGAGCACATCAACCTTTTCAGAGAATGCACCATAGTACCAGTGGCGTTATGGGAGGTGGTGTTGAGGGAGTTCCATACATCCCATTTAACAATGCATCAAGGTGAGATGAAGATGTACTAGGACCTTTGATTTTATTACTGGTGGTTGGGGATGAAGAAAGCAGTGGAAAAGTTTGTCTTGAGATGCCTCACTTATCAGCAAGTGAAGGCTGAGCACCGGGTTCTAGTAGGTTTGAAACAACCCCTCAAGGTACCATAGTGGAAGTGGGATGGGATATCAATGGACTTTGTAATGGGATTACCACATACGTCAAGGGGCATGATACCATCTGGGTGATCGTAGACCGACTCACCAAGTCGGCCCACCTCCTACCCATTCAAGAGTAGGTTTCAGTAGAGATCTTGGTACGTCTCTATGTGAAGGAGATATTTCGACTCCATAGATTCCATCTATGATAGTATCATATCATGATGCATACTTTACATCCTAATTGTGGAAGGGATTACATGAGGCATTTGGGACTCAGCTGTGCTTGAGCCCAACCTTTCACCCACAGACAGATGGTCAGATGTAGCAGACTATAAAGACATTGGAGGATATGCTTCGTGCTTGCATTCTTATTTTTGGTCACAGTTGGGAGGACCACCTACCACTGGCGGAGTTTGTGTACAATAATAACTACCACTCCACCATCAATATGACACCATTAGAGGCACTTTACAGATGACCATTCCAGTCACCATTATGATGGACAGACCCAGGGGATTCATCACTCATGGGTCTAGATATGGTACAGGCTACCACTGTGAAGGTTCAAGTCATCTGAGAGTGGATGAAGACTACATAGAGCTGACATAATTTCTATGCTGATAGGTGATAGAGACCCCTGGAGTTCGAGGGGGGGGGGGGTATTCCTATGGGTCTCTCCTTGACAAGGGATACATAGATTTGATGACGGGGTGACATTTGCGGAGTACCTTGTGATGATAGAGGATCAACATGATAGGATCATTCATGGATGGTCGATTCCTCTAGTGTGTTTTCATTGGTAGCATGAGAATATCTAGGAGAGAACATGGGAGAACATGGGAGTGCGAGACTCAAATTCATTCTCAGCACCCTTTTTTTATTTGATTTGCCCTTGTTTTGGCTTATGAGGATGTAAATCCCTAACAGGGGGGAGTAATGTAATAACCCGAAATTCCATGATTTTTCTTGAAAATTAAATGGGATTATTTTGAGACTAGGCACTAATACGGTGTCCGATTTTGATGTTCGGAGTGCCCAGAATGATCTGTCAAAAAATGTTAAGTTTTAAATAGTGTGCGTGAGCAGTTTTCCTAAAAAAGTGGAATAACTCTTAAACAGGTGCCCGAATCAGAAATATGAGGGCACCATTGCGTTCAAGATGGAGGGTTTACCCTAGGAATGACTTAAGTTTAGTCGACATAAACCTCTATTGAGAAAACCCTAAAATGGAATAACTGTAAATAAAATAATTAAATAAAATTATTTTATTTTTCAAATGCTTATAACTCATGAATGGTGACTCTGATTAAAAATTTGAGACCACCATTAAGCTCGTGAGGGTATTCTTTCTTTAGGCAGAGCCTAACATTGGCCGGCGTGGGTCAACAGTGGAAAGTAGTTTTTGGATTTAAATAAATAATTGAATAAAGTTATTTTATTTTCAAATCCTTATAACTCATAAAAAGTAACTCAAATTTTAAATCCAAGAGTACTGTTGAGTTTGTGAAGGTATTCTTAACTTATGAGGAGCCTGACATCGGCCAACACAAGCCGACTATGAAAGTTTGTTTTTGGGACATAACTGTAAATAAAATAATTTAAATAAAAGTTATTTTATTTTTGAATCCTCATAAATCACAAATGGTAACTCAGATTAAAAAACCAAGACCACTGTTGAGTTTTTAGTGAGATTTTCTTCTTAACCAGGACTTAACCTCGACTAGCACAGGTCGAGGGAAAAAGTTAATTTTCAGACTTATCGGAAGAAAAATAAAATAAATTAAAAATTTATTTTAATTGTTTTATTCATTGTTGAGCAGTGGTATGTCAGAGTCATAGTGAAATGACGAGGAAACAATGAATATAATTAATGAACCCCATTAACGAGTCAGCATAACTACACTACAACACAACATAACAGAAACACTTATTTGTGTTTCATCAATTAATATCATAACAAGCAATGTAAGATTGGTGGAACACTCTTGGATTTTCTCTGAGGCTTTCGTGGGTGGAGATGACGAACGAATATGGAAAACCTCTTCAACGATGAACTACAGTGAATTAGACAATGTATACGACACCCTTGGAGAGAATATTCAGGATCATAGATTGACGAAAGATGAAGAACGACCATCCTCAAACAATCTCCTATCCCAGGTAGGGGTTTAAATTATTAATGAATAGTTTTCCCCATTCTCCCCCTCTAAATGAAGAACACATATCAAATCTCTAACAAGTTGATCCACCAATGGATTTCCTTTGCAGGGTTGGGAAATATAATTATGGGTTAATATCAGGATTAAATCTTAGTGATTTATAGTTTATACGTCATGATCCCGCTAACAGGAACAATTCCATACCAACACGAACAAAGACCGGTTGTTCATATGGGTGTTCTTTGTGATTCCATCCATCTATATCTACTCGTTATTCATGGCAAAATGGATGATGATTCATCTTCTGTAGAAGATCCAAACAGAAGGGCCGTGGCTAGGCGGGCCGCATTACAAGGCTGTGACAGGGGCACCGGGCTGCGGCACCCAACCGTGGCGGTGGAACAAGGACGAAGCACCCTATCCATGGTACCCCGACCACAGATGTAGGTAGGAGGTGGTGTGATGGAAGAGCATCACGGTGGAGACAGGAGCTGCCAGCATGGAGGCCGATGGCTGGCGGCAGGCAGATGCAGACACCCGACCGCGTCAGAGGCGCACGCGATGCAGAGTCGCGGTTCGTAGACCTCAGCGATGAGATGGACCCACAAAAAAGCCACGACCCACACGAGGGAAACTAGTCCACATGATTGGACCAACATAGATAGGCGGTTCCACTCAGGCACAATGTGGGAGGAGCGGTTCATGATGGCAGGCCGTAGTAGGAGCCGGCACGTGGGCGTCCGGCCTTAGCCGGCCATGGGTGTCTGGGAAGGGGGGGAATCAACCCTCCATGAAAACTAGGCCGGTGGAACAAACTAGGCCAATGAGAGGCCTGAGCTTGAGAAGATCCATCCCATCAATGTGGGCTGGGCTGACGGGACAGACCAGGCCATTGGGCGACCTAGGATAGGAAAGAACTGACCCGCTAGTTGCAGGCTGGGCTTGATGAAACTGGGTCGCTGGGAAACCCGGAAGACTGAACCCACAACCGAACTGGGCCGGCCCATACCCAAACAGGTTGGGTCGGGTTGGATGAATTGGGTTGGGTCATGTGGGACCCCCGGGCAGGGTTGGTCGGGTCGGTCCGACCAGGTCAGACCATGCCCTGACATAACCGACCCCTGTTTACTATAATGGAAATATCTTTCAGAACTGGCATTTGATTGATGCGCCGTCTGTGGTGTTGGGACCCTTGCGATGATAAGGTCATTTGGCAACACTCTATGTGAGTTTTCGTGGAGGTTGAGATGTAATAGATGGCTTGAGGAGTAGATTCTCCTGGAATCACGCGCACTACATGCAGGAATCCTACAGCTGGCTGAGACTTGAAGACTACTGACAAGTGGGTCTAAGTGACCCTGCATGCCTAGATGATAAGTGGACCTATGCAGACCAGCTACAAGAGGATATATGTGAACCAAATACAAGCGGATATGTGTGAACTAGCTAGAAGCGGCCCTGGGTAGACTAGCTACAAATGGCTCTGTGTGAACCTGCTACAAGCAGATCTATGTAAACCAACTATAAGTGGCCTTGTATGGACCATCTATAAGAATCCCTATGTGGACCACCTATAATGGCCTAAGTGGGGAGCGGTTCTGTGTGACCCGACAGACCCACTATAGAGAGCAGATCTATGTGACCCAGCAAACCCACTGCACTAATTAGGGATGAAGTGACTTAGATGTCCAAGGTGTTCAGTGTTTCGACTGATAGTCTTGCTTTAAATACTTTAGATTATACCAGTGTGAGCTGATAGTACCTTGTGCATACCTTCTTTTATGGACTTTCCCTTATGTTTCAATGTCCTTACTGAGTATTGTGTTACTCACCCCTACACGAGCTTTGCCTACACGTGTCGTGTCCCATGCAGGTGATCGATGTTTCGATAAAGACCTTGGTGCTCCAGGACCAGTTGGTGCTTAGTGAAACAGGACAGACATGCTTACTTCTATGGCTACAGGCAGCTACCCTTTACCTACCCTTCAGGTGGGGTCTTAAGAAGATATATCATGGTATTTGTACTTTCTTTTGTGGTTTTGGGCTTGTATTATGGCCCATTTTTACTTTCAGTTTATATTGTACTCGCAGTAGTTTTCTCAGTGACAGTTGTGGTTTACTTTGTGTTTACTTTCCATAGTTTGAGCTTTGTGCATGTGTACAGGTTTTAAGGAAAATGCCTTCCCTTTTTGAGATATTCCTACTCAGTGCTAGTCTCCATCCCCTGGCCTATGGAAGGCGGGATTGGGGTAGTCATGACACGAGCCCTAGGGGATGGGTCATGACAAATAAAAAGATAATTTAATTATTGAATGGATTAAGTACAATCTATCGAGTGTTATCCACTAATATGAAACTAGAAATGAAGTTTTTTTATAAATAAAATATGAATTATAAAAATATTAAAGGATTAATTTTTTTTAGAAGAGTTGAAAAAACAAGTGGATTTTTTAATTGAAATCAAACAAAATTATAGTTATTTTAGTGTTAGAGAAAAAAGAAAACTCTAGAATAGAAGACTTGGAAACCTTGATCAGAATATTTTGAGTAAGATAAAAAGATAAGAAAAAATAATACACATTATCAAAATAAAAATAAAAAGTGAAATAAATTATTAAACTTTTCAAAAGGTAATTATGGTAAAATAAAACCATAAGAGAGCGAAGATTCAATATAATTGAACACTAAAATTAATTAATTTAGATATTTATTGTCTAATGTGTCATTAATAAAAAAAGATTCTTTTATTTCATCACATTTATTAATGAATTTAAAATAATTAAAATTGTTATGTTCATGAAGCATAAATCACATTCCCTTTAAAAGTTCAATAATTTCATGATAGGTATTGAGAAGAAGTTGGATCTAACAACCCTCTAAATACATTCCATGCCTCATAGATTTCATCAAGCTGAATGTGATTTTCTCCTCACCCAATCAAAATATGAGTCTTCCTTGATTGAAATTGATCAACACTTTCCCTGTGGCATGGAAGGTTATTTTAATTATAATTTGAACCTCACCCTCTTCCTTCATCTCTAGTATAATAAAATCTATAGCAAAGATAAACATCTCAAACTTCATAAGAATTTATTCTTATATTCCATGAGATTCTTTACTAATTGATTTATAAGTTAGAGTGAAATTCATATTGGCTTTTTTCTATTCCAATATCAAGTTATTGAATACACTAAGTGGCATCAATTTGATAGTATCTACCAAGTCACACAGTGTTTTAATAAGGTTACACGAACCAATGGTACTTTAAATTGAAAATATTTTTGTACATATATGATTCATAGATAACTTTTCTTTACTTATAATAGATTAATCTTTATCATGGGATATCACTGTTAGTTATGCCATTTTTTTCATCGAGAGAAACTTCAATAATATTTAACATGACAACATTTAAGTTTTGAATTTAGTGATATTTATATTAATATAGTTCCACTTGAATATTTCTAAAAATTTATTATACTAGGCTTTGATATTTCCTCAACCCATCCTCCCTAAGAATGAAAGAGTATCCTTGTATGGTTACACCACCTACTTATTTTAAAATTATTCATTATTCTTTGAACTTTTTTGGTATTCTCTTAGATCTTTCTTTGAATTATTCTCAATTTCATTTCATTTTATTCTTCTCCATACCCTATTTTAATTTTTTATTTCCTTCATTTGAATTATTTTGATTAGCCACTTACAACTATACCTCATTATAAAGTGTTTGTAAGAACTCGAGTTTTTGTATGAGGTGTGTATCCCTTATTTTTCAGTTTAAATGCTTAAATATGGCCTCATGTGAGAGCCCAACTTGATCAAGAGTGTTTTGGAGGTATCTAGGGATTGTTCGGAGCCCGAAACCTAGTTTTGGGATGAAAATGGACTGGTGCACGGTTAGTACAAACCATGTGGGGTAGGCTGCATGGTTTGAATACACCATGCGAGGCTGGATAGTGAGGGTATACATGCAATAAAGTTTGAGGAAACTATGAGAAAAGTGGCACATGCCTGTATGATCAAGTCTGAATTTTTTTAGAACTAGATAGAGGATTTTTGCACGGTTTATGCATGGTTTGTAAACTATGTGGATGCCCCTTGGCCTATAAGAATCCGTTCATGGTTAGTGCACGGTTTACCAAACCATGTGCCTAAACCATGAGCCCCCTATATTTTTAGGATTTTAATAAATTTTAAATTAAATTAAATCCTTTATTAAACCTAAATTCTATTTCATTCCACACATAGAACCAAACCTCTGTTGAAGCTCTCAAAGGAGTCTAAACTAAGATTTCAGATCTACTCTTTGTATAAAATCTGATTAGAGTGTGGTTTGTCTCATTGGATACACATCGATAAGATCTACATTATTTTTTATAATTTCTAGATTCTTCTAGATATCAATTGTTCCATTTGATTTTAGTTTCATATGACATAATTTTCCATTCTTCTTCCATTCTTAATATTTCTCCTAAAACAGGATGAATCAGGACTTGATACTTGATAAGAATTACACTACCAAGCCGAGGTAGGTGGTCTATAATTTTCTTCAAAATTTTGGTGTTTTTGGAGATATCATCTATTTTTGTGAACCTAATTTTGAATGGGTTACTTTCAATAGATGTAATCAGACGTATTAGGGATGCCCATAGTATCCATTGTGATGTGTTTGTACCCGTTTCCTAAACCAAGATAACCCATGGGGTGCACCTTATTGAAATTCATTATTTATACCATGTTAGACCACTAAGGGGTGTGTTTTGGGTTTTATATGTTGTAGGAAGCCAATTATAAGGGGAATGGGTTGTATGGGATGCTTAAAAGATGGTTTTCCTCCTTTGAATAAGTTTATTATATTGAATTTGAATTGATTAATGGGTGGGTATACCCATGTGACATGTTTAGTTGAAATGGATGATTAATGGGTGGGTATACCCATGTGATGTGTTAATGGATAATGGTGATAAATGGGTGGGTATAACCATGTGAATTTTTTAGATGAAATGGATTATATGAGTGGGTAGACTCATATAGAATTGAATTGTTAAATGATATGAATGAATGTATATTTTTATATATGTCATGGACAAATTTCCATGGATCTAGAACATAGTAGTGGATGCCTTGGATAGAGTATGCTCCTAAGGTCTTAATTTAGTGGTATTCCTCGTACATTGCTACCCCTTGGATCCATCTTTCTTGGACTCACATAGGATATGTTGGTACACATGCTCCTAGGAATCCAACCAGTGCCTATACCAAGTTTCCACTGATATGCTCCTGGGACTCGACGAGGATGCCTTGGTCTTCGACATCTTATATCCAACCCTTTATGGTTTACACTTAATTACATGACAAGGTTGTGGGATTTTGATATGGTTTCTTTATATGGTAAGGATGTGATGACTGGATATGGATGGATATATGACAAGGTCATGTTACATGTTTAAATTTCTTATAGCCTTTTTAGGAGCTAACACTTATTGCAGGGAGCCTTGAGTGGATATTTGGTTTTACCTATTATAATAGATTTATGCCATGGGCTTTCACACTTACATTACTACTTACTCACACCTATTTAGTATAATTTTTTTCTACTTAAAACCATATATAATTCTGGGTGGTTACCTACTAGGATGTTTATCTCACACCCTATTTGGGACTCCTTGGGGACCCAAATAGATTACATTGTTACAGGTGATAATAGGGGTAAGTTCCCTAACACTATTTGTTGATCATTTCTTTGGATTAAGGGATCATGGGACCAAGATGAGGCTTGCAATGATACATGCACATTTTGTTCCTTTTTTTTATTTTGGATACTTGTACTATTTTGTAGTTCTATGTACTTGTTTTTACTATTTTATAGATACATGTATCATCCGCATCATTTTATATGATCCATATTTTGAGATTGTTATATGTTCCTTCTATGTATCTATTGTATGCTTATTTTACTATTTCCTCTATCTGCATGCAATTGAATTATGCTATGATATATTTTGGTAATGAGGGCATATTATCCCCACAAACACACCTAGACCCTCATTTCTAGTTGGAAACCTATGGAATTTGAGGAGATGTGCTTGAGGAAATGTAGCCAATTGGGATCGGGGCACTATTGAGTGGAATCTGGATCTAGGATGTTAAAAATTGGTATCAGTGGTAGTTTTTTTCCCGAATTGAATTAATGTTTGGTGACAATAGGCAGGGATATGAAGAGAATGGAATTTGGTAATAAGTTGTGCCCAGGAGTAGCTACCCCGTGTATAGGGAAAACTAAATTACCTTGAATGGTATTGATATTTTCAGGATTTTGACTATTAAATTTGATTTTATTCCACTTTTGGGTGATGCACTTGATTTATGTCGTTACTATCGATATGATTTTGGTTCTACTTCTGTTGCAACCTGATGAGATGAGGGTATTCCATCCAATGCATCATATTGAAACTTTCTAGAAATCACATGCCATGCATTATTACATTCCATTTATGATGCATTACCTGATTCATGTTATTGTGATAGTTTATTTGATAGATATATGTGCCGTTGTGATAGACTTTGAGCAGTGAATAGAAAAGTGATGTCATCTTTCAATTCATAAGGTGTATGGGCCCTTATGGACTGGGAAATGATGCACCTTTTGACTCTTTTGTTTAAAAGTGAACTGAATGAGATATGGTATGAATTATATGAGTATTAAATTTTGGTTCATGAGGTTTTATGGGCCCTCATGGATTGGAACTTGGTGGATCACGGGTTAAATATTTTGAAAAGGTGATTGTTAAATGGAAATATAATGGAATGGAAAATAGATTCTTGACCTAGACATATCTTTTGAGTGGGAAGAGAGGTAGAGTTTCTAGGGATTTTGGTGGATTTTCTTTACACATTCCTAACTTTGGGAGTAGGATGTGTGTTATAACTTGGTTTTAGGAGGTTTTTGACCTGTACTATTCTTTTAAGCTGTGACTTTGGGTATCATTATTTTTTGAGGTGTGTTTTTGTAATTGTAAAGACATGCCACCATGATGACCTCTAGTGGTACACCGTGAGGGAGGAGACAACCAAAATTTGGAGGTGGTAGGCCATAGACTACCAGTTGATCCTCCTTTAGTGCTAGCTATGGAACCAGACGCAGTTCCAGACATAGGTGATGAGGCAAATTTCCACGAGGGGTTCTTTTTCTATATGCAAACTTTTTAGGGGGAACCAAAGCCTGTGTTGACTGTGGATGAGTTGACGTGGATGTTTCAGTAGCAGAATCCTTCCACCTTTTTGGGGGATTGAGGTCCACAAGCTGCTAAGATATGGCTTGAGACCATTCTAGATATCTTTGAGCATCTAGAGACGCCTCTTTAGAGGAGGGTCAAGCTCGCCACTTATATGCTACATGGAGCAGCAAAACATTGGTGGGATGTTCTAAATAGGCTGATGGGTTGTGAGATATGGGTTGGACTGATTTCAAGACCCACTTCTATAACTAATTTTACCCCGAGAATCTATAGGGAAAGTGGGATAGTGAGTTTATGTGTTTGGAATAGGGCACAATGATAGTTATGGAGTACTCAACATGCTTTACAAAGTTAAATTTTTTTACGCCGATGTAACTTTCTGATGAGATTTATAGAGTGATATGCTTCGAGGAAGGTCTCTGAAATGCTATCAGATATTAGGTCAACATGTTCAGATTGACCTCTATCTCTAAGATTGTGAATCAGGCACTGAATATAGAGTGGAACCTAAGGTAATTTGGGGGTGCAGAGCAGGGTAGTGCTGCTTCTTGACCCAGTGGTTCTACATCTTTATGAAGGAAGTACCGTTTTGAGGTTTCCTATGAGATGAGTTTCAGTCATCCTGTGAGTGATGGAAGCTCATTGTTTTTTCATCGGTGTAGAAGGAAAGTCTATATGAAGATTCAGTGCAACCGTGACCTAGTCGAGTGCTGAGATTTTAGAAGAATGGGCCATATGAAATAGTTTTGTAGGGCCTTCCCTTCAACTGTGAGTGGCAAAGGGTCAACTCTGACACTAGGTTTAGGATAAGGTTCCTCATCTTCGCCTCATACAGGGAGTTAGATCAGTGTCTACCGATCAGGATGAGGTGATGGTAAGCAAGGTAGAGTCCTCCAAACAGCAGTTACACCAAGAAATCAGAGCGGGTCACTACTGAAAAAACGACCTATACCCACAGTTCAAAACCATGGGTATAGCCCCCAAAATCATGGGTATAGGCTATACCCACGGTTTTGGGAACCGTGGGATGGAACGACGTCGGTATAGGGGTCTCAACCTATACCCACAGTTTTGGAGAACTGTGGGTATAGGGGGGGGTCAAAGTGTGCACCACGGCTGTACAGCGTGGCACACAACAGACCCCACGGTTTGAAAACTGTGGGGTATTTAAATTCAAAAAATTTGCAGCAGCTAGGATTTGAACCCACACTCCCGCGGCGCCTAATGGCTACGCATCACCAAGGGACCAACCAGGCTGAAAATTCTCTTTGAAATATATCTAGAAATCAACGTATTATTTGAATTTAATCCACTTAAAATACAAAATTTGCTGTAGTTGGGATTCGAAACCGCGTCTCACGCAGGGATTCATGGCCGCGCACCACCAAGTAACCAACCAGGAAGTGATTTTTTTTGATATATATTTATACATCAATGTATATATATTAATATAATCCACATATGGTATTTAAATTCCAAAAAAGTAGACCGCGAGATTCGAACCTGAGTCTAACAGTCACGGCTCCACTATTGACCAACCGAGCTACAGAAATTCTGTGTATATAAATTTATATTTATATAAATATATTAAAATAAACCGTGAAAAAAATATCTTCCCGCCAATTTTTTTTTCGTGTGCCACCTAATTTTCATTCCCCGCCATAAGCTATACCCATGGTTCTGGAGAACCGTGGGTATAGGGCTTCAAAAAAAAAACCCAATACCCATGGTTTTGAATAACCGTGGGTATAGGTCTTCGGAAAATACCCTATACCCACGGTTCTTGAAAACCGTGGGTATAGGTGGCCTATACCCACAGTTTTGGAGAACCGTGGGTATAGGTTCACGTACTATCCCTATACCCATGGTTTTGGAAAACCGTGGGTATAGACTATTTTCCAGTAGTGGGTCTACTCTGGGTAGTGAGGTTGTATCACAGGTCTGTGGTGCATACCAGTTCTATTCTATACATCCTACCCCCAAGGAGTAGGGTTCCAGACCATCTATGGTTAGAGGTATGATCTTAATATCCTCTAATATTTCATCTACACTCATCTATACAGGTGAATCACATAGTTTTATATCTGCACCAGTGGTGAAAAGCCTTGGGATTGTTGTTTTGTCTTTTGATAGAGTTATGATGTTAGACACTACATTGGGGATTATAACGGAAGACGTGCTCTAGTGTTGGGAGTGACCCTTAAGGTTTGAGGGTGTCACTTCATCTAGGATCTTTATGTCCTCGAGATGACAGGGTTAGATGTCATTCTTGGGATGGAATGGCTAGTTTCTTATCGTTCTTACATTGACTTCTACTGCCAGAGGGTGACCTTCACATCACTAGAGGGTGTAGTGTTTACTAAAAAGAGTGAATGGGATGTAAAGGAAAGATGAGATGGACCAAATCATCGTGGTCTAGGTGGTATGACAACCCACATCACTAGTTTGTTTTTATATGACCAGGGAGTGAGTTAGGTGGACTTTCCTCCAGTGGTTGAGTTATTCTAGGATGTCTTTACTGATGAATTTTCTAGTTTACCTATTTATAGAGAGGTTGATTTCTCCATCTATCTAGTTCTAGGAGATGCACCAGTATATATTACTCCTTATAGGATGGCTACAGTGGAGTTTCAGGAGCTCAAGAGGCAGCAAGAGGATTTGGAGGTGAAAGGGTTTATTCGACCCAACGCTTCTCCATGGGGTTCACTGGTCCTTTTTGTGAAAAAGGAAGACGCAAATATTAGGCTATGCATGGATTATTGGGAACTAAACCAGCTGACGATTAAAAACCGATATCCCTTACCATAGATAGATGATCTGATTGATTAGCTTTGAGGAGATCAAGGGTTCTCAAAGACCGACTTGAGGTCGGGATATCACCAGGTGCATGTTTGACCTACATAGATACCTCACACATCCTTTCATAGTAGTTATAACCTATATGAGTATCTGGTTATGCTAATATATCTCACAAACACACCAGTGGTTTTTATGGTGTTGATGTACCGAGTGTTCCATCCTTACTTGGACTTCTTTGTGATGGTTTTCATGAATGATATCTTGGTGTATTATCAAAATCAACACGACCATGCTAACCATATTTAGATCATTTTGAATAAACTGAGATAACATCAGTTATATTCTAAGATCAAAAAATTCCACTTTTAAAATGGATTAGATTCACTTCCTGGCTCACATCATCTCAAAGAAAGAAGTTTTAGTGGACCTAGAAAAGGTGAGAGATGTAGTTTCTTGGGAACAACCCAAGAATGTTTTTGACCAACAGAGTTTCTTGGGGATATATGGTTACTACAGGTGTTTCATACATGACTTATCATGCTTATCAATTCCATTGAAGAGCTTGAATAAGAAGGGTGTGAAGTTTTTATAGTCAGATTCATGCGAGATAGACTTTCAGAAGATAAAAGGAAGGTTGACATCAACACTAGTCTTGATACTTCTAGAGTAGGAGGGAAGCTACACCATGTATTGTGACACATCAGGTATTGGTATGGGGGTAGTGATGATGCAGGGAGATAGATTCATGGCGTACGAGTCTCAACAACTGAGGCCACATGAGAGTAATTACCAACACATGATCTTTAGTTAGCTGTGGTTGTTCATGAATTGTGTTGTTGGAGACACTATTCATTGGGAGAGCGTTTTGTGGTGTACACAGACCAAAAAAGCCTCAAGTATATTTTTACACAACATGATCTAAATCTAAGGCAGTGGAGGTGGGTGGAGTACCTATATTTCTTTGAATTTGATCTTGCCTACACGCCTAGTAAAGGAAATATAGTGGCTGATGTGCTGAGTAGGAGGACTCAGATACAAGCAATACAATAGGCTAGTAGAGAGTGGCATCTTATGGCATTGTCCTCACATATATATCATCCTTAGATACGACCACTACCCTACTAGATAGAGTTAGGATGAGGTGGCTATCAGATTCTGAGGGCCTAGTCCTATAGGAGTGTATGGAAGGTGAGGATCCACCTCATGGTTGGACAGTAGGAGAGGATGAGATCCTGCATATCCATGGATGCATTTGAGTTCCAGTGGATATACACAAGGATTTGATGTTAGAATTTCATGCTTCGGCTTGGGAAGTGAATCCCAAGGTCACCAAGATGTACCATGACTTACACCGTTAGTACTGGTGGATGGGTATGAAAAGAGAGGTAGCTATTTTTTTATGAGGTGCTTTACCAGTCAGCAGGTGAAGGTGGAACATCATGAACAACCAAGATTTTATAGTAGTTACTTATTCTAGAGTGGAAATGGGATGATGTTGTGATGGATTTCGTGGCTGGTTTACTGTGGTCACCTTGAGGTAATGATGTTGTGTGGGTTGTTGTTGAAAGGATCACAAAGGTTACTCATTTCTTGCTGATACAAGAGACCTTCAGTGTTAATGAGCTTGGAAGGTTGTACGTTCGTGAGATAATATGACTTCACGGGGTCCTAAAAACTATCATTTTGGATAGGGATGTACACTTTATGTCTCATTTCTGGTAGAGTTTTCATATGGAAGTGGGTACACAAGTGCTTTTGAGCATAGCATACCACCCTCAGACTGATGGTCAGTCAGAGCATAAGATACAAGTTCTAGAGGATATGCTGTGAGCATGCCTTCTAGATTTTGGGGGCTCTTGGGAGAGACACATTCCCTTGTTTAATTTTTACTATAATAACAATTATCAGGTGATGATAAATATGGATCCTTATGAGGAGTTATCTGGTAAGCCATGCCAATAACCCCTATGATGGTTGGAGGTAGGTGAGGAAGATTTATTAGGACCAAATCTCATGCAGGAGACCTCTAAGTAGGTTTAGTTGATTCAGAAGTGGATGGCTACAAGATATTCTCATCATAAATCTTACAATGATCACTATAGATGACCTCTAGAGTTGAAGGTCGGGGATCAAATTTTATTGCATGTTTCCCTAAGGTTGGTAAATAGGCAGACAATGAGACACGGTAATCTTTCACCATGATATGTCTGGCCGTTTGAGATCTTAGAGAGAATTGGGTAAGTATCTTATCGGTTGCAGTTACCTAAGAGGTACCAATCCATGCATGACATCTTCCACACATCTCAACTGTGCTACTATCATTCATAATCATCATACACTTTTCAACCCGAGGAGGTTGAGTTACAGGTTGATGCATCCAGGAGCATCCAATTCATATCATTGATATAATGACAAAGGTTATTTGAGGATGGTTAGTTCCTCTCATACGAGTGCTATGGTAGAATGATAATTTACAAGATTAGACTAGGGAGCGAGAGTCCAACGTATGTGATCAATGTCTAGAGTTATTCTCAAACAAATCTTGACCACCCTTTATAGAGTAATTTATGGATGAATTTCTATAAGGGGGAAGATTGTAAGAACCTGACTTTTCGTAGGAGGTATATATCCCTTATTTTTGGCTTTAATGCTTAAATATGGCCTTATGTGAGTTCCCAAATTGAACATGGGTGTTTTGGAGGTGTTTGAGGCTTTTCCAAATCTTGGAACCAAGTTTTGGGCTAAAAATGGCCTAACACATGGTTAGTACAAACCATGCAGGGCAAGATGCATAGTTTGACTAAACTGTGTGAGGCTGGACAGAGGGGGTATATAGTTCTCATAGTTTGAGGAAATCATGCGGAAAGAGGCCCACACCCATATGAGAAGGTTTGTAGTTTTTTCAGAACATGAGAGAGGATTTTTTACATGGTTTATACATGGTTTGTAAAACATGCAGGTAAATCGTGCGGGCGCCCCTTGGCTTATATAAATCTGTGCATTGTTGGCACATGGTTTACCAAACCATGCAACCCATGTATTTTGAGGATTTTAATAATTTTTAAATTAAATTAAATCCTTTATTAAACCTAAATTATATTTTATTTCATGCACCAAACCTCACCTCCGTTGAAGCTCTCAAATGAGTTTAAACTTCGATTTCAGATATACTCTTTGTCCAAACTCCAATTTGTGCATGATTTGTCTTATCAGATCAGTATCAGTAATATATATATTCCATTTTATAATTTCTTGATTCTTCTAGATATTTATTGTGATATTTTATTTTAGGATCATATGCCCTAATTTCACATTCTTTATTCATTCTTCAGATATCTCCTAAACCGGGATGAATCAGGACTTGATACTAGACAAGAACTCCACTACTAAGATGAGGTAGGTGGTCTATAATTTTCTTTTGGATTTTTGTGGTTTTGAAGCTATAAACCACTATGCTGACCGCAAGAATTTTCAGCACGACCCCAATTTTGAATAGGTTACTTGTAATAAATGTAATCAGATGTATTAGGGATGCCTATAGGATGCATTGTGATGTGTTGGTACCCATTTACTAAACCAAGGTCACCCATGGGGTGAACCTTATGGAAATTCCTTATTTATACCATATTAAACCACCAGGGGGGGGGGGTGTGTTTTAGGTTTTCCTTATTGTAGGAAGCCAATTATAAGTGGAATAGGTTGTATGGGATGATTATAATATGGTTTGCCTCCTTTTACTAGGTTTATTATATTGAATTCTAATTGATTAATGGGTGGGTATAACCATGTGACATTTCTAGTAGAAATGGATCATTAATGGTTGGGTATACCCATGTGATGTGTCAATGGATAATGGTGATAAATGGGTGGGTATATCCATGTGACTTGTTTTAAATGAAATGGATTATATGAGTGGGTAAACTCATATGGAATTGAATTGTTAAAAGATATTAATGAATGCATGTTTGTATAGATTCCATGGATAAATTTCCATGGATATGGAATGTGGTAGTGGATGAATTGGATAGATTATTTTCCTAGGGCCTTGATTCCATGGGATGGCTCAGGCCTTGCTACCCCTTGGATCTGTCTTGCTTGGACTCACATAGGACTTGTTGGTACACATACTCCTAGGACTCCAACCAGTGCCTATATCGAGTTTCCACTGAGATGTGCCTGAGACTCGATGAGGATTCCTTGGTCTTCAACACCTTGGATCTGGCTCTTCGTGGTCTACACTTCATTATACAGAAAGTTTTTGGGATTTTGATATGTTTTTTTATACAGTAAGGATGTGGGATTTTAATATGGTTTATTTATACGATAAGGCCGTACTGACTGGATATGGATGGATATATGGTGAGACCATGGTACATGTTTACATTTCCTATAGCTACCTTGTTAGGAGCTAACACATGTTGTAGAGATCCTTGAGAGTCTGTTTGGTTTTTCCTGCTTTAGTAGACATATGCCTTGGGCTTTCACACTTACGTTACTGCTTACTCACACCTATTAATACACTGTTTGTGATGCTTATAACTGTATATACTTCTGGGTGGTTACATACTAGAATTTTTATCTCAAACCCTATTTGGGCCTCCTTGGGGACCTAAAAATATTACATCGTTGCAGGTGATAACAAGGGAAAGCACCCTAACACTGGTTATTGATCATTGCTTTGGAGTAGGGGAGCATGGGAACAAGCTGAGTATTACAATGATAAGATAACATTTTGGTCCTTTTGTCATTTTTGATACTTGGACTATTTTTTAGTGGCATGCACTTGTTTTGAATGTTTTCTAGATACATGTATTATCTGCATCATTATATATGATCCATCTTTTGAGATTGTTATATGTTCCTTCTATGTATGTATTGTATGCTTGTTTTACTATTTCTGATATCTGTATTCTATTGACTTTTGTTGTGATATATTCTGGTAATGAGGGCATAGTCTCTCCATAGACACACCTAGGACCTCGCTACTAGTTAGAAGCCTCTAGTGTTTGGAGAGATGCACTTGAGGCCATGTAGCCAACTAGGCTTGGGGAACTGTTGAGTGGTATCTAGGTCTGGGATGTTATAGTGTCACTACTTTTACTTCCTCCCATGGGTTATTCTCTATGTTATATAAAAACGTACCAATTAATCTCTCCAATAGTATTGTAGCTAGTTTCCCTATATAATGTTCAAGGTTCCATAAAGTAGATTATTGATGAAATATGATATTATCTTACTTGTTCATATTTTGATAATCCTTTTCCATATGTGAATTGATAACAACTTATAAGGATAGATTCTATCCTTTTTATGATTACAAAATCTATTGTGAGTCATGATGAAATTGATGCATTAGGGTTTATTTTGTCTACTAAAAATGCCTTGGGAATTATTGTAAAGTATTATAATCAGGTGTTCCTTGATCCCTATTAAATATTTTACTATTATTGAGATGATTCCATCATGGGGTTTGATTAGATTTACTCCCTAAATAATTATAGTTATTATGAAATTGATATGGATACCTATCATATCCCTTGAAATTTACCTTGATCAATTGGTTGTAATTTAATCCATATCTACAATCTTGGAAATCATGTATCCCTATACACATCTCACAATATTTTGGCATGGGAGTAAGTATAAATGGAGTTGGATTCACTAGTTACATAGAATCTATATTCTTTGAAAGGAATTTAACTTGGGCTACCAAGTGAGTTTTCTCTTTTAATTTATGGATCCCTCTCCATGTAAAACTCATTATATTTTCTATAGAATTAAATTATGTGAAATATCATTTAGAAGATCTAGTGTGACATTTTTCTAGATGAGAAAACCCCTCCCTTAGTGTTTCCTCTTGATCCCTTCACAATGGTATATTTTTCCTCCAGTCCCTCTTATTTATGAGGTCTTTATAGGCCAAACATTTTCATCAGAGCTTCAGAGGATTTGCATCAATGGATCTTGAATCTTTACTGTTGAATTTTACGATTTACATCTCCATCTGTGTTCTCTTTCTCATCGGTGTCATTATTTTTCTCCCTTGTTGCTCATCATATACTGGGTCTTCTATTCTCCTCTCTCTTATTGATGTTGATGGAGGCACCATTGGATTCACGGGGTTAGTTGGAAACCAATGTTGGTGGTGTGTGATGCCTCCCACTCTTTAGATCTAGTTTCATCTTGATCAGGGAACCTTCTCCACTCATATTGCGATTGTGAGTTTAATGTAGGAGGAATCTTGGTGGCCGTTGATGGCATGGGGTCTTGTGAGAGTCGAGGTTTGGATAGCCTTGGTTCAACATGATGAAGAAAAATCTTGATAGGAAATGATGACAGTTCATAGGGGTAGTTGGGTGTGGATCTATATATAAGTTATAAGACATCAACTATGAAATTCTAGAAGCCATTGGGAATCTCTGGTTCCATCCGCAAGTCATGGGAACCCAAATTTCATTATTTTGATCTCGGTGTTTCTTTAAGGTGTGGTTTAGTTTCAATAAATACTGATTTTTTGGACTTTTTATTTATTAGGCTATAGAAATATTTATAAGCATTGTTCTTTGTCTAATTGTATTTAGAAGGCAGTGCATCGTCTTGCAGGCTCCACTGGGTGGGAAACCTTGAAAGTGGAATGGGTGTACTGACACCCTTCATTAAACCATTTGTCCTCATTTATTGATGGATGAATGGGAACCCATTCATCATATTATACAAAATATATTTTATTTGGGTTTGCATTGCATAAGGTTGAAAGTGAAGTGGGTTCCTCGCATGAATTTTTGGGTGGGTGGCTTGAAAGAGAGATGGGCGTGCTGACACCTATCATCCAGGCCTCCCCCACATATCAGTGTGGGTTTGAGGGTTGCTATGCCACATTGTGTTGGAACGCAAGGCGCAACTTCTTGGAAAGGGTGGTGATACATCATCATCGACTGGTTGTACTGTTGCATTATCTAGGGTGGGTGAAGACATTTTTTTGGTGCTTGTCTTGATGTATTCTTCCCTTTGGACACTCAAAACCATGTTTTTACCTTCATGTCATGTCTCTTTAATGATTTTTCCCTTTGTATCATGTAATGGGTTCCCTATTTTCCTAGTCTTCAAAAGGGGTCTTCTTTTTTATATTTAATAAATGGGGATTAACCCTCAACCTGTTTAAAAAAACTAAAATTTTGAGCATTAATCCTTCATTCATAGTTTTATCCATCACGACTCTTGATTTTGACTACAATCCATCATAGAGCATTAACATTTAGATCCAAACATTCAATCCCTGAAAAGGACATCCATTAAACATCTACTAAGTATTCCTTTGACCTAAAATTTGACTCCCAATATTATTGAATTAATATATGAATATCATTTCATTGATTTATCATCTTCAATGGTTGGAAGTAATTACCAAGAAATTTCTTATCCAAATTCCCCCTGTATTGATAGAACCAGTCAATAAACCCTTTAACTAATATTTGACTCTATCATTAATTGAAAATGAAATTTTTTTGAAAATATATTATTCTTTAAAGTGTTATATATTTCTATACAATTTGAAAATTGAACATACATATCTTTTATCACATGTACGTCTCTAAATTCACCTATTTTTTTGGAGCATCTATAGCATACTCAAATTTATCTTGAAGTTTTTGACTTGAATTTTTGGATGAAAAATGATTAGGGAAACACCATCAATGGATGAAAACCCATAATCCATGATAGTTCTTCCTTTATTTGGGATTGTTCCACATTTGGAATAATTTAATTAGGGTATTACCCCATCAATCCTTGTTATCTATTGATAAAATCTATATTCCACTATTACAAAATGGGGATTTAGAGTTAGGGGAGACGAAAGACCACCATAGGTAGTCACCCATCATAAAAAAATCCTATCTACCACCCCTCGCCTGATCATGCACCCCTAAGCCACCTGACACACCCTCTCCCTCCCTTACCTACCTCCTTTGACACACCCCTTTATCGAAGCCTCCATAACCCCTGATCTTGATCGCCACCACCACTGAGCCTGATCTGCTGCCACCACCACCCTCACCAATCACCACCGTGGCATCAAACCAAGACTTCCCTCACCAACCCCTCTCTCTATACCCCTCACTCATTAGTTATGCACTATATTCATCTCACTACCAAAGGTAAACCCCAATTTTAGTATTTAAATCATGTTATTCTTGATTCATTAAAAAAATATCTATTTAGGGGGTTTTATTTTGATAATTAACAATATATAGATTGCTGGTAATTGAATTTTCACCTTGATTTGAAATTGTTTTTATGAAAACATGTGAGAGATTTATTGATATTAAATATTGGATTTACCTATGAATGATATGAATTTATAATGGGGTGTGACATAGTCTATTATTTTTTAACATTGACTTGATGATAGCTTAAATAATTTGAGTCAAATTATATTAAATTCTACCTCTATAACCAATGCCATTGTGGGTAGTGAAGATAATACTCACCCACTAGACCAATATTTTAGAATTATGTACATGCATATAATTTTTTATACTATTTAATTATTATAATATTTTATGTAAAATTTATATAATTTTATTGAAACATAAATTTATTTGAAATTTAATTGATTAATATATGGTTAAACTTATTGGATTATTTATATTTAGTTAAATAAAAATAAAATCATAAAGGATTTTTTAAAAAGTTTGAAATAATTATGTCATGTTTTATTATTTATTTTAATATGTTTTGGTAATTTTTTAGGGATTTGAAATTAATTGGATAAGGCTATGTCATGTAAAATCCTAGAATAGTAATAAATATCATTATTAGTTTTGTTAAAATAAATATATATATATATATATATACATCTCTATGTGTGTGTGTGTATGAATTTTAAATGAATTTCATTTCTTTTTTATTTAGTGATATATAAACCATGAATTTACTTTCATATTTACCACAATGGTTTCCTTTATAAGCGAATATCTAGAAAATATTAAGTCATGTAAAAAATAAAACTTTAAAAAATAAAAGGTGTAAATAAATAAATATAAATTAAAGGGTTATGATCATTTAGTTTATGAATTATTTTATTATCTTGGATGAACATTAATTTAAGAGAACATGAAATTGGCTAGTCTTCATTTTAAATATATTTTTTGATCTAAAATTATGAAAATTCATGTAATTTAAAGTATTGTGTAATTTTTATTGCTTTTTGTACAAATATAGATATGGATAAGAGTTATAATGATATTCCAAATAGAATTTATAAAGAATATTTTAGGGGAATTATAATATTTATTGATTTCAATAGAGGATTTAAAAGTGGCTATATTAGTTGTCTTTATAGAAAATATGAAAACATATATAAATTCACATGAGATACCATGAGGGAGAACATATTCTTGAATGGGTTTATAAAAATTATAATATTTAGACTCATAATGGTGAAAAATATGTTCATTTTTAAGGAATAAAAATTGTTCAGATGGATGTTGATGTGAGGAACAATGATCCGATTCATGAAATTTTTAATAAAATGGTATGTGAATTGGCTCCTAAAATCTTTAAAATATGGAATTCTAAGAAAGGTGATATCAATTCCTGATATGGTGTAGATTGTAATTCATTACTATTTTTTGAAATGATTTATGAAATAAAAACTAAATTATACTATAGGTGCACTAAATTTAGTATATTATCATTTATCATGGAGTTGTTACACTTAAATGCTTTGAATCAATGCTCAGAAACATTGTTAGATATGTTTTTGTTGTTATTTTTGAAAAAATTACTTCCCTATAATTTTTTTTAAAGCCTCAATTTATTATTAAAGCAAAGACCTCTTAGAGGGTAGAGGGAGACCCAATACATAGCCCGAAGGTCCAAGGCCAAGTGACCTGAATACAAGGCTTGAAAGCCCATTTTTTGCCCCAAAGGACCCTCTGTGAACAGTACTGCTACAGTACTTGCGCAGCTACGGTACCTGCTACAGTACTATAAGGCCCCAGCCTTAAACCTTACTTAATCTTTAGTTATTACAAGATTACACATTGAGGATCTTTTTGGGTTTAGAGTTTTAGAGAACTAGATCATAAAACTTGCATTACATTCCACATATAAACAAAGTGGTTACATAAAGATAGTATTCTTCTTTCCCATCAATGGAAACATATTTAAAATAAAACATGGATTCTTTCTTGACACTTCCTTGACACTATCATCATATCATGTACCTTTCCCTTGACCTGTGAAAAACATTTCAAAAAACTTGGGATGAGCATAAAAAGCTCAGTAAGGGATATAAAAATATGGAAAGGAAACATGGGTAAATATATACATAAGAATGAAATCATAATTTACCCATAAAACATAAGCACTTTAACATACCTCATCAAATCATGAATAAATCATAGAAATCATAAGACATAAAGGTAACTTGAGGCATTCATAACATTCTTACGTAGGGAGTAACCCTCTTGGTTACGTTTGGAATACCCATCACAGTATATTCCCTAAATCTCTTCGGAGAAACCTTAACATTTCACTCCTTCGCGTTACCCAATGCATTGGAGAGCTATATCGGGCTCATCCGCCCTTAGTTTATCACGGAACCACCCGTCTTCATAATAATGCCCAAGAACCTCAACATAATCGTATCACATAAAACATGCATAAAGGAAACATAAAATTTCCACCTTTCAATCACAAGATATCAATACAACACATTGATATAAAAAAATTATGAAAACCATTTTCAATACCAAAATAAAAGATAAGTAAAACATGGTATTTATTTTTCTTTTAAAAAAAAGGTATGGCTTGTAGAGGAAGCCGAAACTCAAATAATGGTCACGGCGACGGAGAAGTCGTTGTCGCCGCATACGTACGACAAAAACATTCCCTTTTGTCGTTTAGTAAAACGCTTCGTATAAAAAAGATTCCTTTTGGATAAACGTAAAAGTCAAAGGGGTTTATACACCATATAAAAGAAGGTTGTGTATAAAACAAAATATGCCTCAATGAAAGGAGATTGAGACGAAGTCCCATACCTTGGGTCCGAATTGACTCGATCGTTCTTTAATCTCCTGAATAATAAACTTGAGTTAATTTATAATTGTTTAAGAACCTTTTTCAAGTTCATTACTCCTTTTATATCACTTATTTCCATGTCATGAACACTATGTAATTATTTAAGTTAATAACGGTCGTTTTAACGATCATTGGTACTTGAGTAAAAAATAAGCCCTTTATAATTACATGTTGTTAATGTATCCATTATATCCAGAATGGTATTCATGATTTAGATATCATATATGTCATATATATCCATTACACTCATGCATTTATAATATTACATAATCATTTAGAGGTAAGAAATGAAATGCACCGTTCATGGAGACGGTAAGCCATACGTACGCATGAACGCTACTTTCATTTATATTTCATATTTTATAGAATGGAATCATAATGATATAAAGGTATATTATAATTCCAGTATAATATCATATATAATATCATAGTTCTATCCTTTATACGTCCCACATATGGTATTTAACGAATCAAATCACTTTGAGGGGGCGGTAGTCCGCACTTCCTTAAATGAAGATATCGCGTTTACCCATAATGGAAACCATAAAGGTATGCCCAAAATGAAAAATACAGAAGCTTAAGGAAAAAATAAACATATTATATATCATATATAAATATAGTGACATCTTAATGGCCACCTTTGAAGGTGTTAAAAGAATGTTGAACAATCATCATTTCGGGAGGTATAAATTCGCCATCCACGGAAACAGTATGTTCGTTAACCATTAGATGTAGGTGTGTGTAAGTGTAGCTCGAATACTTCTTATAGAAACATCCTAGTATATTGAGGATACTGGAGTTGTTACAAAAGAAAAGAATAAAAAGATTTTAGGGGGTTGTAGAATCAAAATAAAACAAAAGGACTCAAAAGAAGACATTACCTTAAAATCGGGTAACTCCCTTTGGTTTGAGCTCAAAGGCTTCCTTGGGAAGACTTCTGCCCAAAGTGAGGCTTCAAGGAGTAAGAGAGGGAAGTGGAGAGACAAAATGGGCAGGGGTTGGACGAGCCAAAGGCTTTGGAAGTGTGGGTAAGGAGGTAGAGGTGGGGGCCTTTTATAAGAGGAGAGGAGGGGCACTCTTGGAAAGTAAAGATAAGTTACTTTATTTTAAAATTATTTTCGGATTAAAAAGGTCCCACATTGATATAATTCGAGGATAAGGTGATAAGTGTTTGAAATACACTCATCCAATTGGTTTTGGCCATGTGTAGGTCTTAGATTTTACATTATCTTTCCGTTTTATTTAAATCGTTAAATAATGAGGTCATCGCTGCATCATCATGATGTCATAAATAATTTAATTTATTTAATGTCTAAAAATTATAAAAAAATACTATGATGTAGGAAATATTTTTATATTTCCAATGAATATTTATAGTCAAAATTCTGATTTGTATAACCCCATGTAAAAATTGTTTTAGTAAAACATTTCATGTTTGTCTCATTTTTACTTTAACTTTAAATAAAAAGATATTAATGTCATTTTCCAACCAAAGTGGCTTCATGGGGTCCCCAAGTTGACCCATGGGTTTTCTTGGTCGTCCATGACACATCCAATGATGGTAGGACATGTGTCTAGGTCATCTCATATTATTAAAACATTATTTTTACCTTAAACTACACTAATTACCTCTAATCGCGATTAAGAACTTAAGAGTTACTATTCACCAAAATATTATTTTAATCCCATTGAACCAAATTTTACTTATTAATGATAACAATGTATGTTGTATTTTTTAAATTCAAAACACAGAAGTGGTAAAATTTCATTTAAACGAAAAATCAGTTTTTATAAGTACCACTTAGTGGTTTCACTATTCATAAAAAATTGATGTTTTTCAGAAAAATACCAAAAATTCACCCTAAGCTATATTTGATATTCCGAATTCAAAAATGAAGTCTATTTTAATAAATTCAAAACATATAAGTCACATAACTTAATTTAATAATTAATTCCCGTTGTCATGACAAATAGCGTGTTTTTATGAAACAATAAGTATCAAAAGATTGACACCAGTTTAAGTCCAATTTCAAAGTGAAATTGATTCCAATGAACACCATTGGATTAAATGGTAAAAATTTATTCTAATTTCACTTCAAAACCAATTCAAAAGATAATATAATCATATAAATAAATTATATTAAAAAGCAATTTTGATGTAAAATGCAGTATTTTTCACTATTCATTAAAAAATGAACATTGTCTGAAAAATACCGAAAATTCACACAAAGTAAATTTTGATGTCCCAATCATAAAGAATAAGTTTATTTTGACAAACATAGCTTATAAAATTGTCAAAATATAGATTTAAAAATGGTTTTCCATCAAAAGGCAGTAAAACAATCTTTTAAAAATATTAGTGTATTCCATGCCTAAGATTGGATTTATTTTCATTTTAAGCCTCTAAAACACTATCTAATTCATTAATAGACATAGATAAAAATATCTATTATTCATTACTTACTTGGGATGTTACATCCTTCCCCCCTTTAGAAAATTGCATCCCCGCAATTTATTTACTTATCGAATAAATGGGGGTACTTATCCCTCATTGCATTTTCAGATTCCCATGTTGCCTCTTCCATCATGTGGTTTTTCCACAAAAACCTTTACCTGATTAATCACCTTATTCCGTAACACTTGCTCCCTGTGGTCAAGAATCTGGACCGGTTGTTCCTCATAAGATATGTTCTCTTCCAGCTGAACTACCTCTGGACTCAAAACATGAGATGGAGCTGACATATACTTTCTCAACATCAAAACGTGAAAAACATTGTGTACCTGAGATAAACTCGGAGGTAAAGCCACCCGGTATGCAACTGATCCAACTCTCTCCAGAATTTCATATGGTCCAATAAACCTAGGACTCAGATTTCCTTTCTTACCAAATCTCATCACACTTTTCCAAGGAGAAACCTTGAGAAAAACATGATCACCTACCTCGAAAGATAGATCCTTCCTCCGGTTATCTGCATAACTCTTCTGCCTGCTCTGAGCTGTTCTTATGTGATTCTGAATCAGCTGAACTTTTTCTACCATCTCTTCTACCAATTCAGGTCCCATCAACTTCCTTTCACCCACTTCATCCCAGAAAGCTGGAGTTCGACACCGCTTCCCATATAATGCCTGAAATGGTGCCATCTGTATACTGGAATGAAAACTGTTATTATATGAAAATTCAACCAAAGAAAGATGTTGGTCCCAACTTCCCTGATAATCCATAGAGCAAGAATGTAGCATATCCTCCAATGTTTGAATTGTTCGTTCTGAATTCCCATCTGATTGAGGATGAAAAGATGTACTAAAATTTAATTCAGTACCCAACGACTTCTGAAGGCCTTTCCAAAAGTTAGAAGTGAACCTGGGATCACGGTCAGATACAATGAAGAGGGGAACTCCATGTAACCTGACTATCTCTTTAAGATACAAAAGGGAAAGTTGATCTAGGGAAAAAGTATCTCGTATAGCAAGGAAATGAGTAGATTTGGTCAAGTGATCAACAATAACCCAGATTGCATTATTACCTCGAGATGTCTTTGGTAATCCCACAACAAAGTCCAAGGATATATTCTCCCATTTCCACTCTAGCACTGGTAAAGGCTGAAGCATCCCTTTTGGTAACTGCCGCTCTGCTTTAACCTGTTGACATGTCAAACACTTAACAGTAAAATCATCAATATCTTTTTTCATTCCATCCCACCAGTAATACTTCCGCAGATCTCTGTACATCTTAGTACTGCCAGGATGAACTGAAAACGGAGAACTATGAGCTTCACATTACAACTCTCTCTTCAACTGTGAATCACAAGGCACACACAACCTCTTCCCAAATCTCAAAATGCAATCATTATCAATGTTGAATTCAGGCAACTTACCTTTCTGAACTAGCTCTACCTTTTTCTGCAACTCACTATTTTGCTTCTGTGCTTACTTGATTCTGTCTGATAGATAAGATTTCACTGATACCTAAAACAAAACAGAAGAACATCCTACACCAACAACTTCTATGACAAAGTTCATCAAACCCTTAACCAAAGGATTACATTCCAAACGCAACATTGCTAATGAAGAATTACTTTTTCGACTCAAATCATCAGCCACTTTATTTGCTTTTCCTAGATGGTAATGATTGTACAATCATAATCCTTGATTAATTCCAGCCATCTCCTCTGTCTCATGTTTAACTCTTTATGAGTGAATATATACTTTAAACTTTTGTGATCAGTATATATTTCACACTTTACTCCATACAAATGATGCCACCAAATTTTTAAAGCAAAAACAACAGCAACTAATTCCAAATCATTTGTAGGGTAATTTACCTCATGAATTTTCAACTGTCGTGAAGCATAAGCAATTACCTGATCATTCTGCATTAGGAAGCAACCAAGTCCTTTTAATGAAGCATCACTGTATATAACAAACTCACCATTCCTGGAAGGTAGTGCCAAAACTGGAGAATTCACCAATCTTCTTTTTAATTCCTGAAAACAATCATCACATTCTTTTGTCCAGATAAACTTAACACCCTTACGAGTTAGCTTAGTCATTGGACTAGATAACCGTGAAAAATTTCTAACAAACCTTCGGTAATAGCCTGCCAAACCAAGGAAGCTATGAATCTCAGTTACATTTGTGGGTCTTGGCCAGTCTTCCACAACTTTTGTTTTTGCAGGATCAATAGTTATCCCATATTTAGAAACAATGTGACCAAGGAAAGAAATTTGTTGCAACCAAAACTCACACTTGCTGAATTTCCCATACAGTTTATTTTCTTTTAAGGTTTTCAAGATAACCTTTAAATGTCTTTCATGCTCCTCTTTACTTTTAGAAAACACCAAAATATCATCAATGAAAACCACCACAAACTTATCCAAGAACTCATGGAAAATTCTATTCATTAAGTCCATGAATACAGCAGGTGCATTGGTTATCCCAAAAGGCATAACTACAAATTCATAATGGCCATATCTAGTTCGGAACGCAGTATTCGGAACGTCTGCTTCTTTTACTTTCAACTGATGGTACCCCGACCTCAAGTCAATCTTCGAAAAACACTGAGCTCCCTGGAGCTGATACAACTTCATTTGATGGCCCGACATCTGCTGAAGTAGTTGCAAAGGATTTCACCACCCCTTTCTGCTTGTAGTCTAACTACTTCCCATCACCCAAGCTCTTTGTCGGACACTCATTTGCATAGTGACCCATCTCATTTCACTTATAACATTTCACTAACTGTAAATCAAATTTGGTCTTACCATCACCCAGATCTTTTCCAGTGCAATCACGAGCCTTATGTCCTATCTTACCACATCGGTAGCACTTTCCAGAATTCAGAAGACATTCCCCAGCATGCCTTTTTCCACATTTATCACAAACTGGAAACTTAGTTTTCTTACTGTCAGACTTTTTTGAAGAATTCTTACCTTTCTCCTGCCACCTCGGTCTCTTCTTCTGTTGGTTGTTATAGAACACTTGATCATCAGGAAACTCCATTTCCACCTTCTCAGCACATCGAAAAAGCTTTTCATAACTTTTAAACTCACGATAAGCTAATGCCCTTCGATATTTTGGCTTTAATCCTGAGTAAAAATGATTGATTTTACTATCAAGGTCTCGGATAAAATTTGGAGCATACCTTGCCAATTGAGTGAACCTTTCTTCATAGGTATCCACTGAGTCTTCCTCTTGCCTCAATTCCAAGAATTGCTTTTCCATCCTAAGTCGAACAGCCTTAGGAAAATACTTCTCAAGAAACATACCTTTGAATTCATCCCCGTCGAGAGCATCAATCTCATCAGCGTCCTTGATATTTTTAACCATCGACCACCACTTATCTTCTTCACCCTCCAAACGGTAAATAGAAAGACTAACCTTTTGATTGTCTGAACACCCCATGACATCAAAAATAATCTCCAGTGCTTAAATCCACCCTTCAGCTAGCACAAGGTCAGATGATCCTCTGAATGATGGGGGATGTTGCCTCATGAAATGTTCCACCACTAACATGTTCCTCTGCGGTTGATCTGGCTGATCTCGTGCATGGATACCACCACCATTTATCACTTGAATCAATTGCACCATTACTACAAAAAACTGTTCAGTTCCAATTCCGACCATCTCAGGATGTTGATTCGGAAGGTTATTTCCTTCTGCATGCCTTCCTAGCACTGCTTCCCTGTTTCCTCTGTGGAAAACCATTCTGAACAAACATGTCTTAGATGAAGCAACATGGTAATCTTAAAATACTATATCACTTCAATTTGACCATAAAAAAAATATTGTTGGATAATCATTTAATATAATTCTAACTCCTAAAGTTATCTAAACTGACCTTTGATACCAACTATAAGGCCCCAACCTTAAACCTTACTTAATCTTGAGTTATTACAAGATTACACATTGAGGATCTTTTCGGGTTTAGAGTTTTAGAGAATTAGATCATAAAACTTGCATTACATTCCACATATAAACAAAGTGGTTACATAAAGATAGTATTCTTCTTTCCCATCAATGGAAACCTATTTAAAATAAAACATGGATTCTTTCTTGACACTTCCTTGACACTATCATCATATCATGTACCTTTCCCTTGACCTGTGAAAAACATTTAAAAAAACTTGGGATGAGCATAAAAAGCTCAGTAAGGGATATAAAAATATGGAAAGGAAACATGGGTAAATATATACATAAGAATGAAATCATAATTTACCCATAAAACATAAGCACTTTAACATACCTCATCAAATCATGAATAAATCATAGAAATCATAAGACATAAAGGTAACTTGAGGCATTCATAACATTCTTACATAGGGAGTAACCCTCTTGGTTACGTTTGGAATACCCATCACAGTATATTACCTAAATCTCTTCGGAGAAACCTTAACATTTCACTCCTTCGTGTTACCCAATTCATTGGAGAGCTATATCGGGCCCATCCGCCCTTAGTTTATCACAGAACCACCCGTCTTCATAATAATGCCCAAGAACCTCAACATAATCGTATCACATAAAACATGCATAAAGGAAACATAAAATTTCCACCTTTCAATCACAAGATATCAATACAACACATTGATATAAAAAAATTATGAAAACCATTTTCAATACCAAAATAAAAGATAAGTAAAACATGGTATTTATTTTTCTTTTAAAAAAAAGGTATGGCTTGTAGAGGAAGCCGAAACTCAAATAATGGTCACGACGGCGGAGAAGTCGTTGTCGCCGCATACGTACGACAAAAACATTCCCTTTTTTCGTTTAGTAAAATGCTTCATATAAAAAATATTCCTTTTGGATAAACGTAAAAGTCAAAGGGGTTTATACACCGTATAAAAGAAGGTTGTGTATAAAACAAAATATGCCTCAATGAAAGGAGATTGAGACGAAGTCCCATACCTTGGGTCCGACTTGACTCGATCGTTCTTTAATCTCCTGAATAATAAACTTGAGTTAATTTCTACTTGTTTAAGAACCTTTTTCAAGTTTATTATTCCTTTTATATCACTTATTGCCATGTCATGAACACTATGTAATTATTTAAGTTAATAACGGTCGTTTTAACGATCATTGGTACTTGAGTCAAAAATAAGCCCTTTATAATTACATGTTGTTCATGTATCCATTATATCCAGAATGGTATTCATGATGTAGATATCATATATGTCATATATATCCAGTACACGCATGCATTTATAATATTACATAATCATTTATAGGTAAGAAATGAAATGCACCGTTCATGGAGACGGTAAGCCGTACGTACGCATGAACGCTACTTTCATTTCTATTTCGTATTTTATAGAATGGAATCATAATGATATAAAGGTATATTATAATTCCAGTATAATATCATATATAATATCATAGTTCTATCCTTTATATGTCCCACATATGGTATTTAACGAATCAAATCACTTTGAGGGGGCGGTAGTCCGCACTTCCTTAAATGAAGATATCGCGTTTACCCATAATGGAAACCATAAAGGTATGCCCAAAATGAAAAATACAGAAGCTTAAGGAAAACATAAACATATTATATATCATATATAAATATAGTGACATCTTAATGGCCACCTTTGAAGGTGTTAAAAGAATGTTGAACAATCATCGTTTCGGGAGGTATAAATTCGCCATCCACGGAAACGGTATGTTCGTTAACCATTAGATGTAGGTGTGTGTAAGTGTAGCTCGAATACTTATTATAGAAACATCCTAGTATATTGAGGATACTGGAGTTGTTACAAAAGAAAAGAATAAAAAGATTTTAGGGGGTTGTAGAAGCAAAATAAAACAAAAGGACTCAAAAGAAGACATTACCATAAAATCGGGTAACTCCCTTTGGTTTGAGCTCAAAGGCTTCCTTGGGAAGACTTCTGCCGAAAGTGAGGCTTCAAGGAGTAAGAGAGGGAAGTGGAGAGATAATATGGGCAGGGGTTGGCCGAGCCAAAGGCTTTGGAAGTGTGGGTAAGGAGGTAGAGGTGGGGGCCTTTTATAAGAGGAGAGGAGGGGCACTCTTGGAAAGTAAAGATAAGTTACTTTATTTTAAAATTATTTTCGGATTAAAAAGGTCCCACATTGATATAATTCGAGGATAAGGTGATAAGTGTTCTAAATTCACTCATCCAATTGGTTTTGGCCATGTGTAGGTCTTAGATTTTACATTATCTTTCCATTTTATTTAAATCGTTAAATAATGAGGTCATCGCTGCATCATCATGATGTCATAAATAATTTAATTTATTTAATGTATAAAAATTATAAAAAAATACTATGATGTAGGAAATCTTTTTATATTTCCAATTAATATTTATAGTCAAAATTCTGATTTGTATAACCCCATATAAAAATTGTTTTAGTAAAACATTTCTTGTTTGTCTCATTTTTACTTTAACTTTAAATAAAAAGATATTAGTGTCATTTTCCAACCAAAGTTGCTTCATGGGGTCCCCAAGTTGACCCATGGGTTGTCTTGGTCGTCCATGACACATCCAATGAGGGTAGGACATGTTTCTAGGTCATCTCATATTATTAAAACATTATTTTTACCTTAAACTACACTAATTACCTCTAATCGCGATTAAGAACTTAAGAGTTACTATTCACCAAAATATTATTTTAATCCCATTGAACCACATTTTACTTATTAATGACAACCATGTATGTTGGATTTTTTAAATTCAAAACACAGAAGTGGTAAAATTTCATTTAAATGAAAAATCAGTTTTTATAAGTACCACTTAGTGGTTTCACTATTCATCAAAAATTGATGTTTTTCAGAAAAATACAAACAATTCACCCTAAGATATATTTGATATTCCGAATTCAAAAATGAAGTCTATTTTAAAAAATTCAAAACATATAAGTCACATAAATTAATTTAATAATTAATTCCCGTTGTCATGACAAATAGCGTATTTTTATGAAACAATAAGTATCAAAAATTGACACCAGTTTAAGTCCAATTTCAAAGTGAAATTGATTCCAATGACCACCATTGGATTAAATGGTAAAAATTTATTCTAATTTCACTTCAAAACCAATTCAAAAGATAATCTAATCATATAAATAAATTAGATTAAAAAGCAATTTTGATGTAAAATGCAGTATTTTTCACTATTCATTAAAAAATGAACATTATCTGAAAAATACCAAAAATTCACACAAAGTAAATTTTGATGTCCCAATCATAAAGAATAAGTTTATTTTGACAAACATAGCTTATAAAATTGTCAAAAGATAGATTTAAAAATGGTTTTCCATCAAAAGGCAGTAAAACAATCTTTTAAAAATATTAGTGTATTCCATGCTTAAGATTGGATTTATTTTCATTTTAAGCCTCTAAAACACTATCTAATTCATTAATAGACATAGATAAAAATATCTATTATTCATTACTTACTTGGGATGTTACATCCTTCCCCCCTTTAGAAAATTGCATCCCCACAATTTATTTACTTATCGAATAAATGAGGGTACTTATCCCTCATTGCATTTTCAGATTCTCATGTTGCGTCTTCCATCATGTGGTTTTTCCACAAAACCTTTACTTGATTAATCACCTTATTCCGTAACACTTGCTCCCTGTGGTTAAGAATCTGGACCGGTTGTTCCTCATAAGATAGGTTCTCTTCCAGCTGAACTACCTCTGGACTCAAAACATGAGATGGATCTGGCATATACTTTCTCAACATCAAAACGTGAAAAACATTGTGTACCTGAGATAAACTCGGAGGTAAAGCCACCCGGTATGCAACTGATCCAACTCTCTCCAGAATTTCATATGGTCCAATAAACCTTGGACTCAGCTTTCCTTTCTTACCAAATCTCATCACACTTTTCCAAGGAGAAACCTTGAGAAAAACATGATCACCTACCTCGAAAGATAGATCCTTCCTCCGGATATCTGCATAACTCTTCTGCCTGCTCTGAGCTGTTCTCATGTGCTTCTGAATCAGCTGAACTTTTTCTACCATCTCTTCTTCCAATTCTGGTCCCATCAACTTCATTTCACTCACTTCATCCTAGAAAGCTGGAGTTCGACACCGCTTCCCATATAATGCCTGAAATGGTGCCATCTGTATACTGGAATGAAAACTGTTATTATATAAAAATTCAACCAAAGAAAGATGTTGGTCCCAACTTCCCTGATAATACATAGAGCAAGAATGTAGCATATCCTCCAATGTCTGAATTGTTCGTTCTGACTGCCCATCTGATTGAGGATGAAAAGCTGTACTAAAATTTAATTCAGTACCCAACGACTTCTGAAGGCCTTTCCAAAAGTTATAAGTGAACCTGGGATCACGGTCAGATATAATGAAGAGGGGAACTCCATGTAACCTGACTATCTCTTTAAGATAGAAATGGGAAAGTTGATCTAGGGAAAAAGTATCTCGTATAGCAAGGAAATGAGCAGATTTTGTCAAGTGATCAACAATAACCCAGATTGCATTATTACCTCGAGATGTCTTTGGTAATCCCACAACAAAGTCTATGGATATATTCTCCCATTTCCACTCTGGCACTGGTAAAGGCTGAAGCATCCCTTTTGGTAACTGCCACTCTGCTTTAACCTGTTGACATGTCAAACACTTCACAGTAAAATCAGAAATATCTTTTTTCATTCCATCCCACCAGTAATACTTCTGCAGATCTCTGTACATCTTAGTACTGCCAGGATGAACTGAAAACAGAGAACTATGAGCTTCACATAACAACTCTCTCTTCAACTGTGAATCACAAGGCACACACAATCTCTTCCCAAATCTCAAAACACAATCATTATCAATGTTGAATTGAGGCAACTTACCTTTCTAAACCAGCTCTACCTTTTTCTGCAACTCACTGTCTTGCTTTTGTGCTTGCTTGATTCTGTCTGATAGATAAGATTTCACTGATACCTAAAACAAAACAGAAGAACATCCTACACCAACAACTTCTATGCCAAAGTTCAACAAATCCTTAACCAAAGGATTACGTTCCAAACGCAACATTGCTAATGAAGCATTACTTTTTCGACTCAAATCATCAGCCACTTTATTTGCTTTTCCTAGATGGTAATGATTGTAAAATCATAATCCTTGATTAATTCCAGCCATATCCTCTGTCTCATATTTAACTCTTTCTGAGTGAATATATACTTTAAACTTTTGTGATCAGTATATATTTCACACTTTACTCCATACAAATGATGCCTCCAAATTTTTAAAGCAAAAACAACAGCAGCTAATTCCAAATCATGTGTAGGGTAATTTACCTCATGAGTTTTCAACTGTCGTGAAGCATAAGCAATTACCTGATCATTCTACATTAGGACGCAACCAAGTCCTTTCAATGAAGCATGACTGTATATAACAAACTCACCATTCCTGGAAGGTAGTTCCAAAACTGGAGAATTCACCAATCTTCTTTTTAATTCCTGAAAACAATCATCACATTCTTTTGTCCAGATAAACTTAACACCCTTACGAGTTAGCTTAGTCATTGGACTAGATAACCGTGAAAAATTTCTAACAAACCTTCGGTAATAGCCTGCCAAACCAAGGAAGCTACGAATCTCAGTTACATTTGTGGGTCTTGGCCAGTCTTCCACAACTTTTGTTTTTGCAGGATCAATAGTTATCCCATATTTAGAAACAATGTGACCAAGGAAAGAAATTTGTTGCAACCAAAACTCACACTTGATGAATTTCCCATACAGTTTATTTTCTTTTAAGGTTTTCAAGATAACCTTTAAATGTCTTTCATGCTCCTCTTTACTTTTAGAAAACACCAAAATATCATCAATGAAAACCACCGCAAACTTATCCAAGAACTCATGGAAAATTCTATTCATTAAGTCCATGAATACAGCAGGTGCATTGGTTATTCCAAAAGGCATAACTACAAATTCATAATGGCCATATCTAGTTCGGAACGCAGTCTTCGGAACGTCTGCTTCTTTTACTTTCAACTGATGGTACCCCGACCTCAAGTCAATCTTCGAAAAATACAAAGCTCCCTGGAGCTGATAAAACTTCATTTGATGGCCCGACATCTGCTGAAGTAGTTGCAAAGGATTTCACCACCCCTTTCTGCTTGTAGTCTAACTACTTCCCATCACCCAAGCTCTTTGTCAGACACTCGTTTGTATAGTGACCCATCTCATTGCACTTATAACATTTCACTAACTGTAAATCAAATTTGGTCTTACCATCACCCTGATCTTTTCCAGTGCAATCACGAGCCTTATGTCCTATCATACCACATCGGTAGCACTTTCCAGAATTCAGAAGACATTCCCCAGCATGCCTTTTGCCACATTTATCACAAACTGTAAACTTAGTTTTCTTACTGTCAGACTTTTTTGAAGAATTCTTACCTTTCTCCTGCCACCTCGGTCTCTTCTTCTGTTGGTTGTTATAGAACACTTGATCATCGGGAAACTCCATTTCCACCTTCTCAGCACATCGAACAAGCTTTTCATAACTTTTAAACTCACGAGAAGCTAATGCCCTTCGATATTTTGGCTTTAATCCTGAGTAAAAACGATTGATTTTACTATCAAGGTCTCGGATAAAATTTGGAGCATACCTTGCCAATCGAGTGAACCTTTCTTCATAGGTAGCCACTGAGTCTTCCTCTTGCCTCAATTCCAAGAATTGCTTTTCCATCCTAAGTCAAACAGCCTTAGGAAAATACTTCTCAAGAAACATACCTTTGAATTCATTCCAGTCGAGAGCATCAATCTCATCAGCGTCCCTGATATTTTTAACCACCGACCACCACTTATCTGCTTCACCCTCCAAACGGTAAATAGCAAGACTAACCTTTTGATTGTCTGAACACCCCATGACATCAAAAATATTCTCCAGTGCTGTAATCCACCCTTCAGCTAGCACAAGGTTAGATGATCCTCTGAATGATGGGGGATGTTGCCGCATGAAATGTTCCACCACTGACATGTTCCTCTGCGGTTTATCTGGCTGATCTCGTGCATGGATACCACCACCATTTATCACTTGAGTCAATTGCGCCATTACTGCAACAAACTGTTCATTTCCAATTCCGACCATCTCAGGATGCTGATTCGGAAGGTTATTTCCTTCTGCATGCCTTCCTAGCACTGCTTCCCTGTTTCCTCTGCAGAAAACCATTCTGAACAAACATGTATTAGATGAAGCAACATGGTAATCTTAAAATACTATATCACTTCAATTTGACCATAAAAAAAATATTTTTGGATAATCATTTAATAGAATTCTAACTCCTAAAGTTATCTAAACCGACCTTTGATACCAACTATAAGGCCCCAGCCATAAACATTACTTAATCTTGAGTTATTACAAGATTACACATTGATGATCTTTTCGGGTTTAGAGTTTTAGAGAATTAGATCATAAAACTTGCATTACATTCCACATATAAACAAAGTGGTTACATAAAGATAGTATTCTTCTTTCCCATCAATGGAAACATATTTAAAATAAAACATGGATTCTTTATTGACACTTCCTTGACACTATCATCATATCATGTAGCTTTCCCTTGACCTGTGAAAAACATTTCAAAAAACTTGGGATGAGCATAAAAAGCTCAGTAATGGATATAAAAATATGGAAAGGAAACATGGGTAAATATATACATAAGAATGAAATCATACTTTACCCATAAAACATAAGCACTTTAACATACCTCATCAAATCATGAATAAATCATAGAAATCATAAGACATAAAGGTAACTTGAGGCATTCATGACATTCTTACGTAGGGAGTAACCCTCTTGGTTACGTTTGGAATACCCATCACATTATATTCCCTAAATCTCTTCGGAGAAACCATAATGTTTCACTCCTTCGTGTTACCCAATGCATTGGAGAGCTATATCGGGCTCAACCGCCCTTAGTTTATCACGGAACCACCCGTCTTCATAATAATGCCCAAGAACCTCAACATAATCATATCACATAAAACATGCATAAAGGAAACATAACATTTCCACCTTTCAATCACAAGATATCAATATAACACATTGATATAAAAACATTATGAAAACCATTTTCAATACCAAAATAAAAGATAAGTAAAACATGGTATTTATTTTTCTTTTAAAAAAAAGGTATGGCATGTAGAGGAAGCCGGAACTCAAATAATGGTCACGGCGGCGGAGAAGTCGTTGTCGCCGCATATGTACGACAAAAACATTCCCTTTTGTTATTTAGTAAAACACTTCATATAAAAAAGATTCCTTTTGGATAAACATAAAATTCAAAGGGGTTTATACACCGTATAAAAGAAGGTTGTGTATAAAACAAAATATGCCTCAATGAAAGGAGATTGAGACGAAGTCCCATACCTCGGGTCCGACTTGACTCGATCGTTCTTTAATCTCCTAAATAATAAACTTGAGTTAATTTCTACTTGTTTAAGAACATTTTTCAAGTTTATTATTCCTTTTATATCACTTATTTCCATGTCATGAACACTATGTAATTATTTAAGTTAATAACGGTCGTTTTAACGATCATTGGTACTTGAGTCAAAAAATAAGCCCTTTATAATTACATGTTGTTCATGTATCCATTATATCCAGAATGGTATTCATGAGGTAGATATCATATATGTCATATATATCCAGTACATGCATGCATTTATAATATTACATAATCATTTAGATGTAAGAAATGAAATGCACTGTTCATGGAGACGGTAAGCCGTACGTACGCATGAACGCTACTTTCATTTCTATTTCGTATTTTATAGAATGGAATCATAATGATATAAAGGTATATTATAATTACAGTATAATATCATATATAATATCATAGTTCCATCCTTTATACGTCCCACATATGGTATTTAACGAATCAAATCACTTTGAGGGGGTGGTAGTCCGCACTTCCTTAAATGAAGATATCACGTTTACCCATAATAGAAACCATAAAGGTATGCCCAAAATTAAAAATAAAGAATCTTAAGGAAAACATAAACATATTATATATCATATATAAATATAGTGACATCTTAATGGCCACCTTTGAAGGTGTTAAAAGAATGTTGAACAATCATCATTTCGGGAGGCATAAATTCGCCATCCACGAAAACAGTATGTTCGTTAACCATTAGATGTAGGTGTGTGTAATTGTAGCTCGAATACTTCTTATAACAACATCCTAGTATATTGAGGATACTGGTGTTGTTACAACAGAAAAGAATAATAAGAGTTTAGGGGGTTGGAGAAGCAAAATAAAACAAAAGGACTCAAAAGAAGACATTACCTTAAAATCGGGTAACTCCCTTTGGTTTGAGCTCAAAGTCTTACTTGGGAAGACTTCTGCCCAAATTGAGGCTTCAAGGAGTTAGAGAGGGAAGTGGAGAGACAAAATGGGCAGGTTTTGGCCGAGCCAAAGGCTTTGGAAGTGTGGGTAAGGAGGTAGAGGTGAGGGCCTTTTATAAAAGGAGAGGAGGGGCACTCTTGGAAAGTAAAGATAAGTTACTTTATTTTAAAATGATTTTCGGATTCAAAAGGTCCCACATTGATATAATTCGAGGATAAGGTGATAAGGGTTTAAAATCCACTCATCCAATTGGTTTTGGCCATGTGTAGGTCTTAGATTTTACATTATCTTTCCATTTTATTTAAAACGTTAAATAATGAGGTCATCGCTGCATCATCATGATGTCATAAATAATTTAATTTATTTAATGTCTAAAAATTATAAAAAAAATACTATGATGTATGAAATCTTTTTAGATTTCCAATTAATATTTATAGTCAAAATTCTGATTTGTATAACCCCATGTAAAAATTGTTTTAGTAAAACATTTCGTGTTTGTCTGATTTTTACTTTAACTTTAAATAAAAAGATATTAATGTCCTTTTCCAACCAAAGTGGCTTCATGGGGTCCCCAAGTTTACCCATGGGTTGTCTTGGTCGGCCATGACACATCCAATGAGGGTAGGACATGTTTCTAGGTCATCTCATATTATTAAAACATTATTTTTACCTTAAACTACACTAATTACCTCTAATCGCGATTAAGAACTTAAGAGTTACTATTCACCAAAATATTATTTTAATCCCATTGAACCACATTTTACTTATTAATGAAAAACATGTATGTCGGATTTTTGAAATTCAAAACACAGAAGTGGTAAAATTTCATTTAAACGAAGAATCAGTTTTTATAAGTACCACTTAGTGGTTTCACTATTCATCAAAAATTGATGTTTTTCAGAAAAATACCAAAAATTCACCCTAAACTATATTTGATATTCCGAATTCAAAAATGAAGTCTATTTTACAAAATTCAAAACATATAAGTCACATAAATTAATTTAATAATTAATTCCCGCTGTCATGACAAATAGCGTGTTTTTATGAAACAATAAGTATCAAAAGATTGACACCAGTTTAAGTCCAATTTCAAAGTGAAATTGATTCCAATGACCACCATTGGATTAAATGGTAAAAATATATTCTAATTTCACTTCAAAACCAATTAAAAATATAATCTAATCATATAAATAAATTAGATTAAAAAGCAGTTTTGATGTAAAATGCAGTATTTTTCACTATTCATTAAAAAATGAACATTGTCTGAAAAATACCAAAAATTCACACAAAGTAAATTTTGATGTCCCAATCATAAAGAATAAGTTTATTTTGACAAAAATAGCTTATAAAATTGTCAAAAGATAGATTTAAAAATGGTTTTCCATCAAAAGGCAGTAAAACAATCTTTTAAAAATATTAGTGTATTCCATGCTTAAGATTGGATTTATTTTCATTTTAAGCCTCTAAAACACTCTCAAATTCATTAATAGACATAGATAAAAATATCTATTATTCATTACTTACTTGGGATGTTACAAGTACCGTTGCCGCTACAGTATCCTGCAACAGTTCCTCCGCCGCTACAGTGCTGCGGCCGCTACAGTTCCACTGCTGCTACCGTGTCTACTACAGTAGCATGCTACAGTAACTCAGAAATTCATCCCTACCCGGATTTGAACCTGGGTCTTTTTGATGCCAAGCAGGAGCCTGTACCACTTGGGTACAGGCTCTTTGGCAAATCCTTATAATGATAAGATTACTAATTCATATTACCACACTGATAATATGTCAGATAAATTAGGTTTTACATATGAGTCTATGGATTATGCTCAAACAAATATATGTTGTTCAGAAAGGAAACTAGTTATTTGGATAATTTTACGGTTTGTGTCTCTTCTAGATGGAATGATAATGGGTTAAATCAGACTTATCAAAGTTAGGATTCAAAATAGTGGAAACTAATTTTTGTAAAGTAAATTCATTTTATTTCTCTCAAGTTGAGGTTGAAATGATTATTTATTTCATAAAAAATTTATAAATTAATGAGATGACATGTGGAAAGAAAAAAATAAAGTGATTTTATAACCCACTTCTTAGAATCATTTTCATGTAATAAGTTTGATAAGAGGAAACCTAAATTTTTTAAATATATTCATAATGTATGATTGGGGTTGGAAGTAGAAAACTTCAATCCATTAATATCTATGGTGGGTTCAACTCATAGCACATGGTATGTGGTGTTGATTCCATATAATCGTTCTATATAGTTATGTAATTTTAATTATTTTTAATGGATTTAGAGTCCCGTGGGATATGATTGATATTTACATTCAACCATTGATTGATGAGATTAATGAATTTTGGGGTGAAGGTGTGATGAATTTCCATTTTGAAATGAATGAAATGTTCAAACTGTAGGATAATTTATTATGGAAATTAATGAATTCATGACTTAGAAAAATTTATCAAGTTCAAGTATGAAAGTAGAATTTTATTTCCCTTATATAATAAATGTAAAAATTATACTTGGATTAAACATTTTAAAAAATGGGCATACATTGGTCATATTCATTTTATTTCCCCTCAACATAGGTTTAGAAAGGACAGAGTGGCATTTGATGGTTCTAGAGAATTTAACATGGAACTAAATATCATGATAGAAGTTAAAATATTATCACAAATTGAGAAAGAAAACATTCCAATGGTATGTGAATTTTATTATTTTGTGGATTTTCCATTAACTTATATTCATGGTGTGAGTAAACAACATATTCACAATTGGAAGAAGAAAAGTATTTTTTTGATCTTCCTTATTGGAAAAATAACATATTAAGGCATAATATAGATGTTATGCACATTGAATTTTTTTTGTGATAATGTATTATGGACCATTTTTGGTGTTAGTGGAAAATCAAAGGACAATTTCAATGCATGATGGGATTTGTAATAAATTATCTTAATAAATAAATTTCATTTACAGCTGGGTGATGTAAATGGGGAATATATGCCTACATCATAGTATAAAATGATAAAAAATGAGAAAGTGACATTTCTTTTTCATTTTGAAGATACTAATGGCACTTTATGGTTACTATTATAATATTTTTGTGTGTGTAAATATGATGATAAGGACATTATAAGTGTTTAAAAGTCATGTAAATCACATACTACTTCAGTAGTTGATTACAATCACAATTTGTGATTGTTTATCACCTAATATTTTTCAACCATCGATTGAGATGAGTAATTATTTTAGAAATCTATTTTTAAGAAATAAAATAATGAGTGTTTTGAAAATTTTATAGAATAGGATTATACTTATTCATTTTCACTTAGGGAAACTATTTCCACCCACATTTTTTGATGTTATTTTTCACTTGATGGTACACCTAACTAATGAAGTAATTGATACTGGTATAATACAATTAGGGTGAATTTATCCCATTAACCAATATCTAAATACATTGAAATTATTTTTACATAATAGATCTCCTATAGAGGCATCAATAACTAATGGTTATTTGATGGATGAGTGTACTAATTTCTATGATGCATATCTTACAGATGTTGAAACACAATTAGATAAGCCCTCTCAGATTTATGATGGGCCAGTTAGTGAAGGAACTATATTTGATATAGAAAACATAGATTGGGTACAATCTCATAGATACATCTTGTTCAATACTTCATCAGTTTCATCATTACTGTAATAAGAGTCTTATCACTTTTACTATTCAATATTTACATATTTTGTTTTTATATAGAACTCAATCATTTAAACATGTCATTATCAATTGTAGGAAACACATTAATGAGATAAAGTAATAGATTCTATGTGATAGTGATTATCATATTCAATAGTCCCATTATGCATCTTTCATGATTGGTTTAAGGATTTTGTATGTATAAATGGAGGTTCATTATGATTGAGGTATATTACTGATTTCTTTCTACATAACTTTTTGTTGAATTATGTGAATTATATAGGTTTAGAACCTATGGTAGTCAGGTGAATCTATACTAACTCAATAATTTAACCAACTAGATGATAGTCTATATATAATGGCTCATCATTATAAAGATTTATATGTTAAAGGATTTTAGATTTAAATTAAAGATTTTAATGAAAAATGAGTAGCACAAAATAGTGGAATTGGTTGTTTATTTATCGATTCTGGTCATGAAAAAGGTCAATTTAAAGGCATCACTAAATTTATATACATTCATAGGTTTAAATACACATTATTAAAGTGTAATTAGGTTAATTAAATCAATGGAACTAAATTTGATCAATTTAAATTTACATTGGTGAAATTTAACTATATGTTATATAAATATGAATAATTTAGTAACAAAACTTTAATATTGGAACCACAAATATAAAAAGTTTTCTTCATTACCTAACCATCAAATCTTAATAGGCAAGTTGCTGTGAAAATATCAAGGAGATGAGTGTTTTAATTGAAAAAGATAAACTGGATACTATTAAAATTATCATGCAACAACTTGATCAACACATTTTAGCTGAACATGAAGAAGATATCAAATGGGTTATAGATACCATTGAATGATAAATGGTAAATTTTTAAATTTAATAAAAGGTTTGTTTTTTCCTTCTCTTCGGTTTTTAAATCTGTTTTTATTTTTTAAAATATTTATGCAAAGTTAAAAAGTTTTTTTCATGTATCTTAGTATATTCTTTGATATATAGTGTATGTTTATTTAACTATAAATTCATTTTATGACTATAAACATGTTAGGGTAACATACACCAAATCCACATCATTTTAGAGAGGCATCTATATCTAGGGGTGGAGGTATGTTGGAATGTAAATGTTTTCTTATTTTTTTTAATTACGAATTAAACATATATATTCTCTTGTTTATACTCATGTATGAAATTATTTTTAATAGGATCTAGTATAACCACTTCCTCCTCTTATAATAAAGGACCTGGTTGAGGTATTTCACCTTATATTTCTTAAACGACCCTTGATATATCATTTAATGAGACATATCATCCCATGGGAGAGGGTTCCCCTCCACTTATTCACTAGTTGGGTCATATGATACGTGACCCACATATATTTCCATTAACTACACATGACTGAGATTCATTCCCTTAGGATACTGTAGATTGAATTTGGAGGGAAGTTTAGGTATGATGATTATTTTTATTTATTAACTATGTTTAAAAGACTTACATTTTTTATTTTTTTCTACAATAGAATAATTTGAGAGTGTTCCCCATTGATTTTCATCTAGTGTGCATTTAAAAATGTTATAAAATGTGGAAATATTATAAAGTTAGAGTAAATAGGGAGCACTGGGTACCAAATGTGGCGCCTTAGATATTCTAGATAGATTCCCAAGAGTTGTTCTCCCCTATCATTGGCATGATTTGGCCACATATTGGTCTAGTGAGGATATGAAAACAAGCCTGTTTATTTTGGTTTAAACATTTTTAAGAATTTGTATCATTTCACATGTATAAAATTTGAATTAATTGAATGTGGGTGGTGGTATCACATCATTCTGAGAATAACATGATGTAGGAACCCTCTCACAGGACTGGGACTCATCATGTATCCCAAATTCAACATGATTTATTTATGATTTTATTTTTATATTCATCATTTAATATGGTTTTGTATTACATAGTTTTATCTTATTAGTACAAATACAATTATGAGATCAAGGTGTGCCGAATGATATAATGTCTATGGATGATGCCTCATGATCAAAATTATCATGATGTTATAGCTCTTATAGTAAGTTCTTATACCATTGTTTAATAATTATATCTATCTATATATTAATATATATTTATATTTATATATCACACATTCTCAATTTGAGGCTGAGTTTACACACCTTCCAAAAGACCATCAATAACTTTCCAAGTAGAGGGATGATATTTTTCATCGCATCATTGGTTGTGATAAACATGGATACACTTTAAAATATGGCATAAATATTCCTCATTATATACTTTTATTTTACGAGGTAGTGACTCCATTTATTGATAGAATGAAACAATATGTGATAGATTTAGAGGCACGAATGCATACTTATAAGGAGGTAAATACACAACTATTAGCTAAAGTTATAGAATTACAGGAGTATATACATCAGGGTGATGGTTCATAAGATCTGACGATGTAGGTTTATACCATAATGTTTTTATTTTTTTATTAAATTCATTATTATTATATTAATAATTTTTTTGTAGGCCCCTTCCACACTAGACACAGGTAATATCCATTAACCTATATGATACCTCATATGTAAGAGTTATGTTTCATTATATCTTTATGGTTTCCCATTCAGATTAAATATTTCATTCTATTTTCACTTTTTTAGTTAAGTCACAAATCACATTTATATTTTAATTAAAATGAAATTTTACCAATTATGAAGTCAAAACTAAGTAAATAAAATTATATTGATGTGAAAACCTAGAAAGATAGTAATTACATTATTTTTATCTTTATATTTCAATCACACATCAATTGGATACTCAGATTGGTAGGTAAAACTCAAAGTATATATTCACATTTATTATTTTTTTAAAATAAAATATCACCAGTTTAGGATCAAAAAACGAGGAAAAACACTTGTATTGGTGTAAAATAATAGGATAATGATCATTGAGACATTTATTATTTATACGAATCAACTAAATGCCAATTTGATTTTTGGATTTCTATATACTGATTCAATTTACATTTTCAATTTTTTTTAAATTGGCATATTGATGGTTAGGAGGTTAATACTAAGAAAACATACTTGGATTGAATTTTAACTTGGGAAAATGATCATAGATTCATTTTTGATATGTAGGAACAAAACACATGTTAATCGGGCGCACATATCACTTGGTATAATAAAAAAACCATTTAACCTTGTGTGCATTTATTAAAATGTCATATCTCCCACTAGAAGGTCAAAATTGGGTCAAAAAATTCATATTTACATGAAAACTTCGAAGAAAATTACTCAAATCATTTTTGATCTTATGGAATCAACTACATGTAAATTTGATACACAAATTGATTAGTAGTATGTAAAGTATGATTCCAAATTATTAATAATTTTTAATACTGGAAAAATCAACTAGGTAGGGTCTAAAACCCATAAAAAGAACTCTAATTTTCTTTAAAACTTAAGAAAATCATCTTTAGGGAATTTATGATCTATATGAATCATCAACATGTCGATTGGATACAGTAATTTCTTGGTATAATCGAAATTGGTTTTTATCCCTCACATTTTCAGTTAGGTGGAAAGTCATGTAAAATGGGTCAATACCAAGAGAATGAACTTAGATTGAAATGAAAACCTTAGAGAATAATAATCAAGTAATTTATGATCTTTTGGAATCAATGAAACATTAATTAGATGCTTGTATCAATCAGTATGACTAAAAACACCATTTAACCCTAAGTATGTTTATTAAAATGACTTTTCTCCCAGTGGGGGGGGGGGGGGGGTCAAAACCTGGAGAATGAATCTTGATTGATGTACAGAAACAAGATAAAATTACTTAAATCATTTTTGATCTTATGGAATCAAATAAGAATCAATATGATGTATGTATTGATTATTCGGATATAAATTATGATTCCACATTCTTAATTTTTTTCTAATAATGGAAAAATAAAATGGGTATGATTCAAAATTGAGCAAAAGATATCAGATTGAATTGAAAAATTTGGAAAATGATGTTTCAATAATTTATGATATGTATGAATCATCTACATGTCTATTAGATAACCCAAAAATTTCAGTATGATAAAATGTTTCATTTTTCCCTCATATTTTTAGTTAAATAAAACATCACCTAAAATGGGTCAATACCAAGCAAACAAATTTTAATTGAAATAAAAAATTTTTAGAATGATCATAGAGTATTTTATGATTTTTAAGAATCAATCCTACATCAATCGGATGTGTATATCACTCGGTATGAAAGAAAGCACTATTTAACCTTGCGTACAATAATTAAAATGAATTTTCTCTCACTAGGGGGTCAAAAATAGGAAACAAATTACAATTTTTGTAAAAACACATGAGAAAATCACTCAAATCATTTGTTATCTTGTGGAATAAACCACATGTAGATATTATTCTTAGATTGATCGGTAATATGTAAAATATGATTTTGTATTATTAATAGTTTTTAATAATAGAAAAATCAATTGGGTAGGGTTCTAAACCAATAAAAAGAGCTTGTATTAGATTGAAAACTTAGAAAAAATATCTTTAGTTCATTTATGATCTATATGAATCATCTACATATTGATTGGATAACTAAATTTATTGGTATGATTGAACGTTTCATTTTTCCCTCACATAAAATTAAAATGAATTTTCTCCTACCAGGGGGTTAAAACTAAGAAAACAACTTGCAATTGGTGTGAAAACACAGTACAAAAATCCTCAAATCAACTTTTTTATTTTATAAAATCAATGATGTATCAATCTGATGCTCTCATTGATTGGTAGGATGTAAAGTTTTATTTTTCATTATTAATTGGTATTAATAATAGAAAAATCAACTAGGTAGGGTTAAAAGCCAAGAAAAGGAGCTTGGATTGGATTGAAAACTCAATAAAATGGTCTTTAAGTTGTTTAAAATTTATATGAATCATCTACACATCAATCAAATACTTGAATTTCTTAGTATGATTAAAAGTGTTGTTTGTCCCATGCATTTAAAGATAAGTAAAAAATCATATAAAATGGGTCAATACCAAGTGAATGAACTTTTATTAAAATGAAAACTTAAGAGAACAACCATCAAGTCATTTATGATATGTTGGAATCAACTGTGTATCAATCAGATGTGTGTACTTATTATTATGATAAAAAAACATTTAACATTATGTACATTTATTAAAATGGAATATCTCCAACTAGGGGGTCAAAATCGAGAAAAAAAACTTTTTATTGAAATGAAAACATAGGATGAAATTACTCAAATAATTTTTGATATTATTGAATCAACCACTCATCAATATGATTCTCTAATTGATTGACATTATGCGAAGTATGGGTACACATTTTTAATATTTTATAATAATGGAAAAATCAACTAGATAGGGTCAAAACTGAGCAAAAGAGATCATATTGGCTTGAAAACTTAAGAAAATGATATTTATGTCATTTATGATCTGCGTGAACAATTTACACATTGATTAGATACCCAAATTTCTTAGTATGGTCAAAAGTCTTGTTTGTCCCTCACATTTATAATTAAGTGAAAAATCATATAAAAGAAGATAATACCAAGTGAAAAAACTTATATTGAAATAAAATTTGGGAGAAAACCCATTGAGTCCTTTATTATCTGATGCAATCAACCATGCATCAATTAGATTCACACATCTCTTAGAATGATTGAAAAAACCATTTAACATTGTGCACGTTTATTAAAATGACATATCTCCCACTAGGGGGTCAAAACCCGGAAAACAAGTTCCGATTAATGTGAAAACACAGGAGAACATTCCTTGAATTATTTTTGATCTTATATAATCAACCAAACATCATTCTGATACCCAAATTTATTGGTTGGATGAAAATTATGATTTTTTATTATTAACAGTTTTTAATAATGGAAAAATCAACTAGGTAGGGGTCCAAACCGAGAAAAAGAGCTTGTATTGGCTTAAAAATATAGGAATATGATTTTTATGTATCATCTACACATCTATTAGATACTTGAATTTCTCAGTATGATTGAAAGTATTGTTTGTCCCTCACATATGTAGTTAAGTGAAAAGTGACATAAAAGGGGTCAATACCAAGAGAAAAAAATTATATTCATAATAAAACCTGGGAGAATGATCATCAAGTCATTTATGATCCATCGAAATCAAAAAAATGTCAATCAGATGCACCTATCACTTTCTATTATCACAAACATGATGTAACATTATGTACATTTATTAAAATGACATATCTCGTACCAGGTGGTCAAACCCGACAATTGACTTCTAATTGATGTGAAAACGTAGGAGAACATTACTTAAATCAATTGTGATCTTATGGAATCAACTGTGCATCAATCCAATGCCTGAATTGATTGGTAGTACGTAAATTATGATTCAACATTTTTAAAAAAATTTGATAATGAAAAAATCAACTGGGTAGAGGTAAAAAAATAGAGAGCTCTAATTGGCTTTAAAACATTGAAAAATTATATTTAGGTCATTTAAGATCTATATGAATTATCTATATATTGATCAGGTACTCTTATTTATTGCTATGATCGAAAGTGTGGTTTATCCCTTTCATTTTCAGTTAACTGACAAATCATGTTAAAGAGGAGAATACCAAGAGAACACACTTAGATTGAAATGAAAATTTAGAGAATGATCATCGATTCATTTATGATTTTTCATAATCAACCTCATAACAATTGGATGTGTGTGTCGCTCAGTATGATCACAAACACCATTTAACATTGTGTACAATTATTAAAATTAATTTTCTCCCTCTAGGGGGTCAAAACCAAGTAAATGACTTATGATTGATGTGAAAACATAGAAAACCATTCCTAGAATCATTTTTAGACTTATGGAATCAATAGAGTATCAATACGATTCCTAGATTAACTAGTAATCATAAAATATGATTCCACATTATTAATAGTTTTTAATAATATCAATTGGGTAGGGGTAAAAACAAGGAAAAAGAGATCATATTAGATTTAAAACATAGGAAAATGATATTTAGGTCATTTAAGATTTATATGAATCATATACATACCGATTGGATACTCAAATTTCTTAGTATGATCAAAAGTACCTTTTGTCCCTTGCATTTGTAGTTAAGTGAAAAATCATATAAAAGAAGATAGTAAATACTAAATGAACATACTTGGATTGAGATTAAAATTTGGGAGAAAAATCATTGAGTCATTTATGATCTGTCAAAATTAACTTCTCATCAATCAGATGTCCATATTGATTGACAAGATTGAAAACACCATTTAACATTGTGTGCATTTATTAAAATTACTTTTCTCCCACTAGTGGGTCAAAATTAGGAAAATGACTTCCAATTATCATGAAAGAACAAGAGAACATTTCTCAAATCATTTATGATCTTATGTAATAAACCATGTGTCAATATAATACCTATATTGATCATTAGTATATAAATATTGTTCTAAACTTTAATATTAATTATTATTTAATTAATAATTATATAGTGTAATTAAACATTAGAAAATGAATTTATATTATTTTGTTGAATTATTTAGTATTCACGATGTTTTATGCATGTCACACTATATAAAATATTTTGACTATTTTATATAAACTGAATAAATTTGGTTTTAATGTAATGTTTAATTTTATTTATTTTATATATTTCGTTGTTTTTTATATTTTTAAGTGCAGGGTGAAAATGAATGAAGATGAGAAGGGTCAATTGGGAGTTTTTTTAGAAAACTAGTATTTTTATGTGGGTTTTTTATTTTTTTTGGCATGGATTTTAATCTATGTATTATATAAAAAAAATACTTTAGCATTAGTGATCGCCACTCGATATCTCTAATACATTAACCACTTTTACAAATTGGTCTTTTTTCAGTGCTATAAATTTCTTTTATTAGTTCTAAAAAAACACTCATATTGTAAGTGCCTTTAAAAAAAGGAAGTTTCTTTTATCAACACAAGAAAAAGCACTTATAAAGCCCAACTTTATTAGAATTAAAGAAACACTGATAAACACCCCTTTTATCAATGCTTTTTTACCATTGACTAAGGGGGCCTTTATCAACAAACTCTTTATCAGTGTTTATTTTAGCACTGATAAAAGCACACTTTATTAAAACTAAGAAATCATTGATAAAGAGTGTGAATATCAGTGATAAGATATTTTTTAAAATTATTTGATCTTCCCACCTTCCCATTGACCAACATTACCTCCTCATGAAAGCTAGTTCATCCCACAACCCTTCCCTTTATCCAGTTCACTCTTTCTCCCACTCCAGCCCGTGAACCCGTGCTTTATCAGTAATCGAATCTGCCAACTACTATGGCTAATCCACCACACACATGCTTTAACCCGTAGGGATTCATACATGATAAACCCTTCTACATAGGAAATGTTATTTCCACCGAACCATATGTATTTCTTCAATACTTCATGATTTATATATATATATATTAATTTTTTATTTATATATTTATATATACTTCTATAATTAGTTTTAAATTATATATATTTATATATTTACATATAATTGTATATTTACATATATATATATTTATATATTCACATATTTAATTATTTAAATATATATATATATATTCAAAAATATATTTATATATTTACACATAAGTGCATATTTATATATAATTTTTTAAAATGTATTAATAAATTCAATATTTTGTAAATACATTTATGAGTGTGTGTATTTGTATATGTGTCTCTGTGTGAACTCTCTCTCTCTCTCTCTACACACACACACACACATATATATATATTTGTGTGCATGTCTATATATATGAATGTATATATATTTTAATATATAATTTTCACAATGTATATAGATGGATACATTTCAAGTACTCTTTCCACTATCCTAGAAGATTTTACCTGTTATATATTAACATATTTATATATATGTATATATATATATATCTTTTAATATATATATTAGTATTTATTTACACATATTATTTGAATATATAGATAAATATATATTTGTTTATTTATACACACATAGACATATATATATATATATATATATATATAAACATTATAAATAATTTTGTAAAGGTATATATATATTAATACATTTTTATAAGGTAAGTAAAATGGTTATATTTTTAGTTTAAATAAAATGGATAATAAATATTTATTTCCATATAGTTTATATATTTAAAAAATATATTTTATATGTAAATAGGTTTAATTTTTTTTAAAGGTTGAGGCTGAAGCCTCAATTTATTATTTAAATCAAAGACCTCTTTTAGTGTGGGTAGAGGGAGACCCATTACATACCCCAAAGGCCCAAGGGCAAGTGGCCTGAATAAAAGGCTTGAAATCCCATTTTTTGGCCCAAAGGACCCCTCGGTGAATAGTACTACTACAGTACCTGCTACAGTACAACCGCCGCTACAGTACCTCCGCCGCTATAGTGTCACCGCTGCTACAGTTCCACCACTGCTATAGTACTTCTACAGTGCTGCTACAGTACCAGAATTGTGTCCCTTCCCGGATTTGATCCTGGGTATTTTGGATGCCAAGCAGGAGCCTATACCACTTGGGTAAAGGGTATAATATAAAAAGGGTAAATTTTTAGCACCATAATATCCATATGAGTGTAAAACATAGAAATAAATTTAGTCTCCATTAAAAAAAGGTAAGAAGAACCTCTTAAACAGAGCTGAAATCCCATAAAATATTAAAAAAATAGGATATCCTAACTAAAAATCCAGTTTTATAGGAATTCAAGATCTTTTTTAACCTAAAAAAATAGTGATTTGGGATTTCCCTAGTTGATGTGGAGTAGATCACCTCTTAGGATTTGATTTTATATGTGGTAGAGTCTAAATGGACACCCAGATAAAAAGTTACGGTTATTTGAAGTTCAATTCATGTTTTCTACTTATCTCAATATATTAATTAATTTTTAAAATTTTCATATATCAAATTGTTATTAAATTTCTATTATTCAAAAAATAATTCGAAAATTATAAATTAATATTAATTTTCAATTATTTTTTAAACCATTTTCTACTAAATATATTATATGTGAATTATAAATATATATTTAGTATCATATAAATATTATTTATGAAAAAATATTTTATATATATCAATATACATATATTTATATATTGAAATATGATTTTTAATTATATATATTTCTATATTGAAGTACACTTTTTATCATCACTAAGAAAAGTGTTAATAAATCCCCCTTTTTTCAATGCTTAAAAAAGCACCGATAAAGACATCCTTTATCATCACAAAAAAATGATGATAAAGAGGTGATTTTATTAGAATTGATAAAAGGGAACTTTAAAAACACTTTAATCTAACATTTATAAAACCAAACTCTTTATCAGTGGTTCTTTTTTTAACACTAAAAAAGGGTAACATTGAATAATCATGATTTTGTAGTAGTGAACCTTTAGCGACTGCAAATAGCGGCTACTATTATTTTCTTTATAAACCACCATTTGGGCCATGTTTGGGAAGCTTTATTGACCATCAATGGTGGTCTCAATTTCCCTTTAGTGATAGGAAAAGTGTGACCAACAAAAGCAGTCTCTTGGAGGTCGTTAATATTGGGTTTTTAATAATGTTCATTCGAGAGGATAACTAGTTTCTTAGATGGAATCAGTTGATCTTATAATTGTAATCTAAAGGTTTATTCATTCCGACTATATCCTTGATCTAGTGATGAGTGTTTTTATCATGAACTTATTACCTACAATTCCAAAGAAAAAAATATCTTGAGCATAAAAAATAATAATATAAAATATAAGTTTTATTATATTAGACACCCCATAACACAACACAAAAGTAAATAAAACTACTGTAAAATTATAGGATGGAAAGTTCATTGATGATTTGGACATTAGCATGCATGGTTCTCTAAGAGCAGGAACCAGTCCATGGAATCGAGGTTCCATGATGGCGTGTGTAGGTTTCTGGAAGCGGATGTTGTAGAAAAAAATCAAGGAAAAATCACTACTAGAAATATAATATTTCCCAAAGGTTCACAAACATTGGGAAAGCCCCTCTAACCGTTGGTATATGATATACCAACGGTTCTGATAATCGTAGGGAAGTAAGCCATTGGGAAAGGTTTTCCCAACAGTTTACTGGAAACCGTTGGTATAGGCTCACAAAAGCCACCCTATCCCAATGGTTCTGCCAAACCGTTGGGATAGTTTTTCCCAACAGTTTGGGAGAACCGTTGGGAAATATCAATATCCCTTAACTATCCCAATGGTTTTGGGATAGTTTTCCCAACAGTTCTCCCCAAACCGTTGGGATATCCCCATGGATGATCTATTTCCCAACGGTTTAGAACCGTTGGGAAAAGAGATATTTACCAACGGTTCAATGAACCGTTGGTAAAAACTTCTTTAGGATTATATGCCAACGGTTTTAAACCGTTGGCATACCCTATGCTGAAAATTGCAGCAGCCTGCAATTTGCACAGCCCCTGTCCATCAGGCCCCTCTCCATCAGGCCTCATTTTAACCTCATTTTCAATCCAATTATTGTACCTGCAATAAAATAAAACATACATATACAATTACGAACAAATTCATACACATTTAACATATAATGGATCCTGAAACTATACACATCCATAATTAAATTAGAATTCATAACGTAATTATAAACGTACATAATTCATATAGAATTCAATTTAAAATTTAGATGACAATTATATGTGGAATCCGAAATTCAATTCATAATTTGATCAGTTTTTTCTATACCATATATTTTTACCTCAAATGATGTCCATTTTAAACAAAATACATACACCTGAAGTGATACCGGCCACACCGCACCTCAGATTGAGGCGGGGTTGACTCGTACACGTCACATTTGACCCATGGATTGTTGTGCTAAAGTATCGACACAATCCGAATGCGTTTGGTCGGTTTTCCGTATGCCAGTTGATGTTTTTCACTTAAAATGACGTCCTTTTGAAACAAAAGACAGACACTATGAGTGGTGCCGACCACACCGCATCTCCAATTGAGGCGGGGTTGATTCGTACATGTCACATATGACCCATGGATCGTTCTCCTAAAGTTTAAATGGAAACTGAATGCGTTTGGTCAGTTTTCCGTATGTACTTAAAATTTTGTCCATTTTAAACAAAAGAGTGACACTTAGACTAATACTGACCACACCGCGACTCAGATTCATCCCGGGTTGGCTTGTACATGTCACATATGACCCATGGATCGTTGTGATAAATTATCAAAATATTCCGAATGCGTTTAGTCGGTTTTGCGTATGCCAGTTGTTCTTTTCATTTATAATCATGTCCATTTTAAACAAAAGAGACAGAGTTAGAGCGGTGTCGGCCACACCGCGTCTCGAATTAAGACGGGGTTCACTTGTACACGTCACATATGACCCATCGATCGTTGTGCTAAAGTATCGATAGAATCCGAATGCGTTTGGTCGTTCTTCCATATGTCAGTTGATGCCTTTCACTTAAAATGACGTCCTTTTGAAACAAAAGACGGACACTTTGAGTGGTGTCAGCCACACCGCATGTCGGATTGAGGCGGGGATGATTCGTACACGTCACATAGGACCCATGGATCGTTCTCCTAAAGTTACAATGGAAACCGAATGCGTTTGGTCGGTTTTCCGTATGTACTTAAAATGGTGTCCATTTTAAACAAAAGAGAGCCATTTAGACTGATCCCGGCCACACCGTGACTCGGATTGACCCGGGTTGGCTCGTACACGTCACATATGACCCATGGATCGTTGTGATAAATTATCAAAAGATTCTGAATGCGTTTGGTCGGTTTTGCGTATGCCAGTTGTTCTTTTCACTTATAATCCTGTCCATTTTAAACAAAACAGACACAGTTAGAGTGGTGTCGGCCACACCGCGCCTCGGATTGAGGCGGGGATGATTCGTACACATCACATATGACCCATGGATCATTCTCCTAAAATTTCAATGGAAACCGAATGCGTTTGGTCGGTTTTCCGTATGTACTTAAAATGGTGTCCATTTTAAACAAAAGAGAGCCACTTAGACTAATCTCGGCCACACCGCGACTCGGATTGAACCCGGGTTTCCTCGTACAGGTCACATATGACCCATGGATCATTTTGATAAATGATCAAAAGATTCAAAATGCGTTTGGTCAGTTTTTCATATTCCAGTTGTTCTTTTTCACTTATAATCATGTCCATTTTAAACAGAAGAGACATAGTTAGAGCGGTGTCGGCCACACCGCATCTCAGATTGAGACGGGGATGATTCGTACACATCACATATGAGCCATGGATCGTTCTCCTAAAGTTTCAATGGAAACCGAATGCGTTTGGTTGGTTTTGCGTATGCCAGTTCTTTTCACTTACAATCCTATCCATTTTAAACAAAACAGACACAGTTAGAGCGGTGTCGGCCACACCACGCCTCGGATTGAGGCGGGGATGATTCGTACACATCACATATGACCCATGGATCGTTATCCTAAAGTTTCAATGGAAACCAAATGCGTTTGGTCGGTTTTCCTTATGTACTTAAAATGCTGTCCATTTTAAACAAAAGAGAGCCACTTAGACTGATCTCGGCCACACCGCGACTCAGATTGAGCCCGGGTTGGCTCGTACAATTCACATATGACTGATGGATCGTTGTGATAAATTATCAACAGATTCGGAATGCGTTTGGTCGGTTTTGCATATGCCAGTTGTTCTTTTCACTTATAATCCTGTCCATTTTAAACAAAAGAGACACAGTTAGAACGGTGTCGGCCACACCGCTCCTCAGATTGAGGCAGGATTGACTCGTACACATCACATACAACCCATGGATCCTTGTGCTAAAGTATTAACACAGTCTGAATGCCTTTGGTCGGTTTTTCGTATGTCACTTGATGCTTTTCAGTTAAAATGACGTCTTTTTGAAACAAAAGACAGACACTTTGAGTGGTGTCGGCCACACCGCATCTCCGATTGAGGCGGGGTTGATTCGTACACGTCACATATGACCCATGGATCGTTCTCCTAAGGTTTCAATGGAAACCGAATCCGTTTGGTTGTTTTTCTGTATTTACTTAAAATGGTGTCCATTTTAAACAAAAGAGAGCCACTTAGACTTATCTCGGCCACACCGCGACTCGGATTCATCCCGGGTTGGCTCGTACACGTCACATATGACCCATGGATTGTTGGGATAAATTATCAACAGGTTCGGAATGCGTTTGGTCAGTTTTCCGTATGCCAGTTGATGCTTTTTACTTAAAATGACGTCCTTTTGAAACAAAAGACGGACAATTTGAGTGGTTCCGGTGACACCACGTCTCCGGATTGAGCTAAAACCACCGTGAAACATTATAATTATTATTCGTGACATGTACGCGTAGACGACACGTCAATCGGACATGCGGTTTGCGCGGTACGGCTCAATATTCGTGTTTTAAGTGATGCTCGCGCTTCGTAAACGCGCATGAGGGGGGTCCAAACAGGCCGAACGAAGTGGGAATGGCCTAAAATCAGACGACAAATACGGGTGAGTGATTTATGAAGTGTTCGAGCAGACGACACGTCAATCGGACGTGCTGTGTGCCCGCGGTGACCGACAACGCAGTTCTGGTGTCATAAACGGCCAAAACGGGCGTCCAACGGTCAAATTCATAGCGGATGACCTCAGATTGAGCTGAAACCACCGTGCAACATTCTAATTATTATTCGTGACGCGTACGCATAGAGGGAACGTCAATCGGACGTGCGGTTTGCACGGTACGGCTCAATATTCGTATTTTAAGTGATGCGCGCGCTTCGTAAACGCGCGTGAGGGGGGTCCAAACGGTCCGAACGAAGTCGGAATAGCCTGAAATGAGACGAAAAATACGGGTGAGTGATTTCTGAAGTGGTCGAGCAGACGGCACGTCAATTGGACGTGCCATGTGCCCACGGTGACCGACAACGCAGTTCTGGTGTCATAAACGGCCAAAACGGGCGTCAAACGGTCAAATTCATAGCGGACGACCTCAGATTGAGCTGAAACCACCGTGAAACATTCTAATTATTATTCGTGCTGTGTACGCGTAGACGGAACGTCAATCGGATGTGCGGTTTGCACGGTACGGCTCAATATTCGTGTTTTAAGTGATGCGCGCGCTTCGTAAATGCGCGTGAGGGTGGTCCAAATGGGCCGAACGATTTCCGAATGGCCTGAAATCAGACGAAAAATACGGGTGAGTGATTTATGAAGTGGTCGAGCAGACGGCACGTCAATCGGACGTGCCGTGTGCCCGCGGTGACCGACAACGCAGTTCTGGTGTCATAAACGGCCAAAACGGGCGCCAAACGGTCAAATTCATAGCAGACGACCTCGAATTGAGCTGAAACCACCGTGCAACATTCTAATTATTATTCGTGACGTGTATGCGTAGACGAAACATCAATCGGACGTGCGGTTTGCGCGGTACGGCTCAATATTCGTGTTTTAAGTGATGCACGTGCTTCGTAAACGCGTGTGAGGGGGGTCCAAACGGGCCGAACGAAGTCGGAATGGCCTGAAATCAGACGAAAAATACGGGTGAGTGATTTATGAAGTGGTCAAGCAGACAACACATCAATCGGACTTGCCTTGTGCCCGCAGTGACCGACAACGCAGTTCTGGTGTCATAAACGGCCAAAACGGGCGTCCAACGGTCAAATTCATAGCGGACGACCTCGGATTGAGCTAAAACCACCGTGAAACATTCTAATTATTATTCTTGACGTGTACACACAGACGACACGTCAATCGGACGTGCGGTTTGCGCGGTACGGCTCAATATTCGTGTTTTAAGTGATGCGCGTGCTTCGTAAACGCGTGTGAGGGGGGTCCAAACGGGCCGAACGAAGTCGGACTGGCCTGAAATCAGACAAAAAATATGAGTGAGTTATTTATGAAGTGGTCGAGCAGACGGCACGTTAATTGGACGTGCCGTGTGCCCGCGGTGACCGACAACGTAGTTCTGGTGTCATAAACGGCCAAAACGGGCGTCCAACTGTCAAATTCATAGCGGACGACCTCAGATTGAGCTGAAACCACATTGAAACATTATAATTATTATTCGTGACATGTACGCGCAAATGGCACGTCAATCGGACGTGCGGTTTGCGCGGTACGGCTCAATATGCGTGTTTTAAGTGATGCGCGCGCTTCGTAAACGCGCGTGAGGGGGGTCCAAATGGGCCGAACGAAGTCGGAATGGCCTGAAATCAGACGACAAATACGGGTGAGTGATTTCTGAAGTGGTAGAGTAGACGGCACGTCAATCGGACATGCCGTGTGCCTGCGGTGACCGACAACGCAGTTCTGGTGTCATAAACGGCCAAAACGGGCGTCAAACGGTCAAATTCATAGCGGACGACCTCGGATTGAGCTGAAACCACCGTGAAACATTCTAATTATTATTCGTGACGTGTACGCGCCGACGACACGTCAATCGGACGTGCGGTGTGCGCGGTACGGCTCAATATGCGTGTTTTAAGTGATGCACGTGCTTCGTAAACGCGCGTGAGGGGGGTCCAAGCGGGCCGAACGAAGTCGGAATGGCCTAAAATCATAATGAAGACAACAAAATGGTTGAGAACATGGATGAATGATTCTATATATTTTTTATCAATACTAAATCAATTTGAATAGTACCAACCTTAACAACCCAACTCGAGGTAAACCAAAAGAATTGAGAACATGGATGAATGATTCTATATATTTTCAACCACAACTTCAGGTTCACAATCAAATCTGACAATTGAGCTATTAGAGTCATCAAAAGAAATAAATGAATTGGTTCCAATTCCGGTAGGGAAAGTGTCAATTTCATCATCACCATCATCAAAAATATGTCTTGGAATTACTTCAACTATGACACAAAATTCAGGTCGAAGTTGGTCTTTGACATAAAAAACTTGTTTAGCCATTGATGCCAACACATATGGCTCTTCGGTAGCAAGAGTTCAAGTCATATTAATTACTCGAAATCCACAATAATCAATAAATGTGCCTTGTCTCATCATCGAATCAAACCAATGGCATTTCAACATTGTGACTCGTCCATGAGAGTAATAATCCAATATTATTATTTTCTCAACGACTCCATAATAATCCACATTTTCAAATCGTGGTCTACTATCTGATGCACTGGCATAACAATCTGTTGTGGCAGTAACCATAACACCATCATGTTGTGTTCTCATATTCTTTGCTCGTTCAGTGACAATAAATTTGTACCCATTGATAACAATTGATTTACAGTCACAAACCACGATATTAGGACCAAAAGACAAAGCTCTTATTTCCTGAGAGATAGAGTCAACAGACAAACTCAATACCTGCAATATAAATGATTGTTAAACTTAATTAAATATTGATTTAATTATTTTAAATAGTAATATTTTTACCTTCAATTTTAACCAAGAAGAAAACTCTTTGCTATGCAAAGCCTCCCTCCTTCTCAAAGATAAAGAATGATGCTTTCTATTTATCATTGTTTTATGTTCCCTGTAGATAAAAATATGAATAGTTTAACAGATATATATGTAAGATATACATAATCAATTTAGTTACCTGATATAGTCATCGAACAAATCACAGTTTAACAAAACTGTGCGATGTGCCATCTCCCGCTCTTCATGGCTTAATGTCTTCAATGTATATGATCCAAGAATTCCTCCTGTTTGAGGAAGTGATGGAAAACTGGGTTAAATTTTCTCATACTGTTCTTATTCATTTCTCATTGGTCTATTCAATCTTGTAGTAAGATCAGACAAATACATCGAGCATAAATCCATACATTCTTGGGCCAGGTAACCATTCACGATAGAACCTTCAGGATGATTTCTGTTTCGGACATAAGACTTTAATGTGAACATATTTCTTTCAGTTGGATACATCCAACAAAAAGAAACAGGTCCTCCGATAAGTATTTCATTGGGAATATGGACAGTCAGATGCAGCATGCATGTGAAAAATGATGGAGGAAATATTTTTTCCAAATCACACAAAATTAATGGGGCATCTGTCAAAATGTTTTGCAAGAAAGACTTAGAAAACTTCTTAGCACAAATATCTCTAAACAAATGGCACAACCGAATAACAGCCACCCTTACATTATTGGACAAAAGATGACGGATTGCTATTGGAAGCAACTCATGTAGTAGAACGTGATAATCATGAGTCTTTAAAGATTTTAGCTTCAACTCTTTTTTGTTGACCCGTTTAGATATGTTGCTTGAATACCCATCAGGAACTCTAATAGTCTCTAATACTTCCAGAAATTGTTTTTTTCCATAGGTGTCATCACATAAGAAGCACATGGAAGTTGCCATTTATTTTCACTGATACGCACAGGATGCAATTTTGGTCTGATTCCCCAATCCACCAAGTCACGCCGAGATCGTAAATCATCTTTTGTTTTCCCCTTGACATTTAGAAGAAATGAAAGCAACATTTTGCATATATTCTTTTCAATATGCATTACGTCTAAGAAATGACGTAACAAATTGGTTGACCAATAAGGCAAATCAAAAAAGATACTCCTCTTCCTCCAATTGTAACAGGTTTCAATAGAAACATTCTTTCTCTTTCCAGATTTCATTTGACCCTTCCCGAACGAAAAACTGCAATCTTTCAATTCATTAAGCACATCAGTTCCAGACATACGCTGAGGTGGATCATCGGTCTCTGTGGTATTATCAAATCTTCGACGATTCAATCTATATGGATGATCCTTTGGTAAGAATCGTTGATGTCCCATAAAACTGAAACTAAAACGATGTTTCAGTCTTCTGGATCATGTATTCTTCATACAAACTGGACATGATAGTTTTCCCTTCGTGCTCCATCCACACATCATTGCATAAGCTGGAAAATCATTGATCGTCCACATAAGCGCAGCACGCATCTGAAATATGTCTTTCGAACATGCATCGTATGTGCACACAACCACATCCCAAAGAAGTTTCAATTCTTTTATTAAAGGTTGCATGTATACATCAATATCATTGTCGGGATCAGAAGGACCAGATATGAGTATACTCATGAAAGTGAAAGGTTTTTTCATACACAACCATGGGGGAAGATTATAAATGTGCATAAAAACTGGCCATGTGCTGTGCGAAGTAAGAATCTACCCAAACGGATTAAAACTGTCGCATGAAAGACCCAGCCTCACATTACGCACGTCAGCTGCAAAATCAGGATGTCGAGCATCAAATCTCTTCCATGAAAATCCATCTGCAGGATGAACCAACTCATCATTAGTCTTCTTTCTCTCGGTATCATGCCATCTCATTTTTATTGATATGTCATCAGACATAAAAAGATTCTGGAGTCTGGGGATCAATGGAAAGTGCCACATTACTTTCTGTGGAATGCGGGATGGTGTTCCATCAGATTTTGACTTCCAGCGGGATGTGCCACATTTTATACAATCATTTTGTTCAGCGGTTTCCTCCCAGAATAAACTGAAATCTTTCGGGAAAACATGAATTTTGTTTCTTGAAAATCCAAGTTCCTCAACTAACTTCCATGCCATATAGTGGTTTGAGGGAATATCTGCATCATCTGGAAGTAAATCCTTCAAGAGGGTAAGAATGTAATCGATTTCTGTATTAGAAATCCCATACATAGTTTTCCCATGAAATAATCGGATTAAAAATTCCATCTTTTTCATTTTATCGCATTGTCGATATACTGGAGTCGTGGCAGCATCATTCAATTTTTTCACCCTATCAATATCATCATTTTCACTAGATGCATCAGCTGTCCTCATATTGAAGTCTTCTTGAGTTGAAATCCTTTCTTTTTCATGATGACGAATAAACGGAAACCAATCATCTAACAAATTCTCCATTCCAGTCCTTTCATTTCGATCATCACCAATTTGAGATTTCATTTTCTCCCCATTGTGATACCACACAAAGTAGTTTGCTTGAAACCCATTTTTGGTTATGTGGTAGCTGACTTCTTCACGGCTCAACCAAGGTCTACCAACACAATTGGAACATGGGCAGTGTATGCGACCACTATCTGAAGCATTGTGAAATGCAAAATCTATAAAGCTCTCCAAATTATTTTGAAAATCGTCTGAGATCCGATCGGTTTCATACATCCAACTTCTGTCCATTCTATAAAAAGAATTTATATAAGTCATTTTGTCGTAAAAAATTCAATAGGCATTAACTTTAATAGAAAATACATTTAAGTAAACGATAAATGAAGAAAATAATCAAGGTATCAACTACACATGTGAAAAAAACATACAAATGTGTTATTGAAAAAATGTAAAACCAACAAGAACTTAATGTGTTATATCACATAACAGCATGCCTCATCCCATAACCATATTAGTAGGTTATCATGAACATGAATAACATCAACCTTGTGCCATCCTCCTACCCTACATGACCCCAACCACATGCCACATCTTATTATAGCCTTATCACATCACACCTCACTGGAAAACACTAGGGAAATCATAGTACATCTCACCTGAAGATACATGGACAATCACATCGCATCTTGCCTAAAAACACATGGTCAATCACTTTTGAAGGAAGAGTAGGGAAGACATGGTAGCTATCCAAACATATAACCATCATCCTAGATATTAGAAAAAATACCCATAACTCAAATCCTCTGATCGTTGGTAAGTTTATCCAACTCTGGTTGGGAATGTGTAGAAATAACATAAAAATAAATGATATATAGATAGCACAAAATACTCAACCTATGGGTTCACATTAACTACATAATCACACACTTCACTACTACCATAAAACACATAAACCACACCACCACCACACAAGACGCATAGCATTTCTCACATTCATTTATAAGCCACTTCATTCACACTTACATTGTCCATTCATTTAATGTTAAATTAATTAAATCTATTTACCACACATCATACACCACAACTTCATCACACAACACCTCCACACGACACAACACCACCACACATCATCACTATCATACAACTTCACATGTCACCTCCATACCCACTAACCATCACATTACAACCCCACATATCACAAAGTCCAACTGGTCACCTCAATCCCCATAAAACACCCTACAACATACAATGAAACAGAACAAAAAACCTCTCATAGAGGCAACATACCCCAACTTACACAATGTATTTATTCAAGGTCTTTTATTACATTACCCCTTTATTTATCATGGGCATTATAACACAACTGATATTCCAGGGGAAACTAATTAATTAACAACATATTCATTCATTTCCCTATTTCTCACGGTAAAATCACATCAAAATCCTAACTTAAAACAAAAATATTAGATCAATAACAATAAAAACAAGGTACCATATATGTATAAAGAATAAAATACCTAATTTGAGATGATTCAACTGGGTTTTCACCTATTCAGATGGGGATTTCAAGATTAGCAGAGAGTTGGAGCTGGATTGATAAATTAAAACTCAAATATGAGATCAATAACAATAAAAATAAGATAGTATATGTGTATAAAGGAAAAAATACCTTATTTCAGATGATTTTTCACCTGTTTGGATGTTCGGATGAAGGGAGTTTGCGAGAGGAGGGAGAGCAGCCCCGCTGGATAAGAAATTTAGGGTTCTGTCCGAATGGGGGGAGAGCAGGCCCACGCTTGTATTTGGGGGAATTCTTTCCCAACGGTTTTTAAAAACCATTGGGAAAGGACCCTTTTCCCAACGGTTCAGGGGAACCGTTGGCAAAGGGGTTCTCTAGGGGGACTTTTCCCAACGGTTCACTAGAACCGTTGGCTAAAGTGTCTCCAAGACACCCCTTTACCAATGGTTTGGGGAAACCGTTGGCAAAGGGGTGGCCTTTCCCAACGGTTTCACTAAACCATTGGAAAATCCTTCCCTGGACATTCCTTTGCCAACGGTTCTGTATAACCGTTGGTAAATATGTCCTAATCCCATCAACCCCAACGGTTTATGCCAACCGTTGGTAAACACCCGTTGGAAAAAATCCTATTTCCAGTAGTGAATGCAAGGGAATAATGATGAAACTACTAGAGATAACACAAAAATAATAATATAAATTATGAAATTTCAAGTAACGTTAACCACATGGGAAGAGAATTGGTTGTGAAAAACCTAACATAACATAATATAATATATATAAATGTAATTATTTTAAGAATTATCAAATAAACTAGTACTACCCTATTTTATTCAACTATATTATCCTATTAACTAGAATAATTAAAATGAATTAAATTAAAAAACCTTTTAGATAAAGTCAAATACAAATCATGGTTTATAATTTAATTTACTCTATTTCATTGGATTTATTTCCTAATAAATTTCTATATCAAATAATTACTCTGGAATTTAAATAATTATCAAGATAATATTAAATTAAAAAATCCATTCATAGGTGAACTTAATTAAGATTTCATTTAAAAATAATTATACTCTTAAAACTATAATAGATTAAAATTTATTAAGTGATAACCTTTATCAAACAAAAAATTATCATAAATGGCATAACAAAACCCAACTCCAGAAGATCGAAATCAGTAGTTATTTTATTACACTAACATAAGATACAAGGGATCACATCACCAAAGATCAATTAGTTTAGTAGTATTTAGGAACTGGATTCATGGTACCCTTATTACATTGGTAGTTAAAAATAAAATATAAAAAAGGAAATTAATCTGCATCCTTGAACTCATTCAAATATTTCATCTTCATATCTTAGGGAAAGGAAGCAAAATAAGGGTGAGCTCAAATGCTCAGTAAGGGTTACATAAAATAGAAGCTATCTTGAATCAATAATGCATAATCAATATAAAAAGGTAAATAACCTAACACACATGAAATTTAATCAATAGCTTTTCTATTATGAGAAAATAGGAATAATCATTATGAAAAAGTAAATAATTGGAAACAAATTCCATTTAACCAATAACATGTACAGAACCTGAATCCACAGATAATATCACAGTGAAAACCTTATGGATAATAATAAATGAATTCTTAACAAGGGAAATGATTATTATTAGACACCATGATCTTAGAAATCATGGTACCTATACTTTAAATACCTTTCATAAGGAATTTTGATCACCATGTGTAAAAACTCATTTAATTTGGCTAACTGATTTGTCTCATGAGACCTATCGATGTAATGAGGGGCTATATAATTTCGAGCCCCACCGATAACTACTTTACAATGAATTCCTAATATATTAAAATGATTAATTTAATTCATGAATCAATATGACTTAACAAAAAATATTCATATTAAGTAAAATATATAGATATAACATTATTTCCTAGTTATTCAAATAACTTTCAAAGTAATCACCGCATGTAAAAATGGTAAACTGTTTATAAAATAATCATATCCATGACATAAGGAATGTGAATATTTAATAGAAAATAAATTTCCAATGAATTATGATCATAAATAAATCAAATGGGTATTATATACACCATATTAAATAAATTGGGCACATAGTATTAAAATATGCCTTAATGAAGTGAAATTGAGATGAATTCCTTTACCTTGCATGTTTTCCTTTAGTTTAACATACTTTAAACTCCTGTATAATGATTTAAAGCGTGTTATTAATTTATAACATAACCATATTCATATTTATTACATCATATATAATATTTATATAACATATTACCACTCATTCATTAATAATATTTCATTATTACTATTGTTTCAGGAGTTAACTGCTTCATTTTTTCATGTATTTTTTTGTCAGGTAAGTTATGGTTCATGTGAATGAGATATAGACTCATTATATCCAGAATTTTATTAATGATATAAGTATCATATTTAATTATTTAATACATTTTTATAATAATTATTGAAAGTTGGATATGAAAAATGAGTTAAATCTCATTGTGGAGATGGTATGCCATACTTATGCATGAGTGATCTTATCATTCTGTTAATGGTGAAGGGGTAGGGAAATGAATGATATATAAATTTTATAGAATCAATATAGTTTTATAATTATCATATATATACATTATTTCCATCAATATAACCATCCAAGTAAAGTGGTGATGAAAAACGAATTACATCGCTACATAGACACGGTAAGCCGTATGTACACGCGCGCGGTGATTTCATTTTTCATAGGATGGATAAATAGCAGAATATGGTTTTTCATAATCATAATGACATCTAAGTATATTTATTATATTTTATTTATTATTTTTTTATAGTTACAACATATTAAGAGGAGCTAGAAGAAAAAAGAAATTTGAAAGAGTCGGTAAAGACAATCACCTCTTCTATGAAGGAGCTCCTTTATAACTTCCCTTAAGGGACCCATGATAGATATTTTTGAAAGACCAGAGACTAAATAACTTTAATAATGATGTTTAAAAGATAAATTAGTAGAGTTTTGTTGAGATGTATGGATCAAAATGGTGTAAATAAGTGAAGTAAGGGGTTTCCTTTTATAATTGAGGTGTGAGAAACTTTTGGAGTTTCTCAAAATATTAAAATAAAATAAAACTATTCTAGATTAAAATGATTCAAAATGGAATATAAATTCATAGAGTATGATTTTTTTTACCAAATATTATCTCATTTTTTCTTATTTAATATTTTTATGATTTTTAAATAATTTAATAAAATATTAATCCCATAAAATATCATTATTTTTAATTTTGATACTATTCATTACTTTGAATTTAAAAACTTCAAGACAACAATTCAAACTAGAAATAACTATTTTATTATATCCTAAAAATTTCATGGTAATCTATATAATTTGTGTATCACCTTAAATATCTCAATTTATGTGACATGTTTGATTTTTTATTAAAAAAATACTATAAAGATATTAATCTCATCCAAGTGACCCCAAAAGGACATAAATTTGACCCTTGGATGATTATGTTTGATATATACTCATAAAATTAAATTTATTGAAGTGTTTTGATTATTTTATGGTTTTTTTCATTTTATTTTTAACTTAAATTACTAGATTTACCCTTTATTGTGGTAATAAAATTATTAAGTTTACTATTCATATTGACCCAAAATAAAAGGGATATATTTAATAAATTTGGACCCACTAATTCCAAATATGGAATCCATTTTTAAAATTTCAAAACACAAAATATTCAGAATTTAATTTAAAATTAAAATGAAAAAATGCAATGAAATATAGTTTTTCAAAAAAATGCCTTTTCTAAATATAAAATGTTTTTATACTAAATTTATGTATAAAATCAATTTCAAAAAACCATAATTTGATTATTTTAAATTAAAATTATCTAATTATAATTAAAAACTAATTCAAAACATAATTTTACATGGTTATTACATTAAAATAAAATACAGTTTTCAAAAAAATCATCATTTTCACTATTCCTTAAAAAAATTAATCATTTCAGAACAATATCAAAAATTAACCCTAAGAAAATTTTAATACTATAATTTAAAAAATGATATTATTTTTATGAATAAATTTATAATTTTTTAAAAATTTACTATAATATTCACTCATAAAAAGCAAGAAAAACCATTTTTGAAGAAAACATATTTTTTTAAAAATAAATTGGATTTACTAAAAATTCAAGTGGTTACAAAGAATGAATTAATAAATTATCAATGAGTAAAACCATTATATATTTCATAATTCCATTAATAATATTAATTTTTATATATTTAAAGGTTATGTTATAATGATCAATTTTAAATAATAATATTTCTTTGTTCGTTTAATCTCGGTGTCACGTGTCACATATGTTATCGTACATAATTTTCTTCTTTTAAAATCTCAGGGTGATACATTCTCCACAAATTAAATAAATTAAATCCTTAAAATTTAAACTCATATTCTATAGTAAAAGGTTTGGATTTTTAAGATACCTTTTTTGAAATCCCACATCGCAAAAAGGGTCAATAAAACCTCCACTTAAAGAGAGAAATGAGGATGTAAAAATGTCATATGGAATAACACATAATAGATTTTCATATAGGATAAATTAAACGGGAAGTGAAAACATGGATATGGAAGAGAAAACTAACTTCCAAGTACCGATGGAGAGTGATATAGAACATTGTAATAAGAAAGTTAACCAGCAAAAAACCATAAATCTGCGATGAGTTAAAAAGGACATTATTTTTCTCAGTAAGAAAAGTAAATGAATAATGTTTTTTGTTACAAAATAATTTTCCTAGAATTGAGGAATTATTTTACTACTTATAGTAAGAACATAAGGAAATATACCTGCTTGATTGGTAAAGTTTCATCCTTTAATCAATTTCTACCATAAACTCATCTTTTTTATCCAAATTACGAGTATGATTTTTTTTCATACCTAAAGCACTATAATCAAAATTTATGGATCAAAAAATACAAAAAAGAAAAAAAATATATCCTTAATATATTTATACATTAACCAAAACTAATATAGTTCTTATAAGATAAGATAATTCCCAAAAATAATAAACCTTCATGTGAGGAAAACTACTTTAATCTCCCAAAATTAAATAACAATACCCAAAATTTAACTTATATCATTCAATAAATACGTATCATTGAAAGTAATAAAAAATATTCTAGCATAATATTGAAACCCAAAAATCTGAAGGATTTGATCACATAGTCTTCCAAGACAAATATAATATTTATCTCCAAATAATATCAATCAATCTTAAACTCTTATACAAAAATGTAATTTACTTAATCACATAATCTTCAAGATATGGTAATAATTTTCATAAATAACCCAAATCACCAAAAATCCATAATAAAATCACATATTCTTCCAAAAGAAAATTATACATTTATTTCTCAAATAAATCCCATAATATTCTACTTACATTAATCCTATAATATTCCCAAAAAAAATTACAGGAATCATCTTCAAAAATAAAATTAATAACTTAATCACCAAATCATTTTCCAAACCCAAAGATTATATATAAAATAACACATATGTTCCCAAAATAAACTCATTCTTCATCCATAGATTTTTTTAACTAAAAAAATGTCACACTAACTAGGACTTCACACAAACTAATGGTAGGAGATCTCCCATTATCTCCCTTTGGTTGCATCTTTAAGCCTCGCAGCCTTGCTGAATGTGATGGGTTGTCGCCCAAACAATGATTCTTCATTTTTCAAAAAATATAATCCTTAAAATATTCTCAAAAATATAATAACCCACAATTACTATAAAATAAAAGAACATATAAACCATAAATTTTATCCTTACCAATAAACTTATGACCACAAAATGTAAAGGAATTATTCCTTAAATAACTTTTTCATCGAAACATATACTAAAACAATGGGTTGTATTGCCACAAATATCTCCCAAAATATCCTTAATCTTGATTAAATCCCATAAAATAAAATATAAAATTGTTTTTGATAATTTATACTAATGATCAACGTAAAACTAATAAAGCCATGATGGTGTCTATAACCCTTAAGTTTTTGAAGACATATATGCTTCCAAAATAAACACAATCCTTAGACATTTCATGATTCTTATAACTAAAATACCATTGAAAAAAATTATTTTGCAGCATAATTATTTAATCCCAATACATAAGAGTTCCATCATTCCACTTTAATGATTAGAAAATAAAAACATAAACCCCTCCTTGCTCTAGGAGTTAACCTTTAGAAGAGGGAATTGACTCAGATAACACCCAGGTTCCCCATACTTAAGACAATGAACTAAAAATTCATCCCTCGGATGAAATTTATTTCCTTCCATTGCACTCTTCATTTTTCCTCAGATTTTTTTGCATTATATGTAATGTCCTAGATTTTTAGTGGGTATGTCCAAGCATAAGGGTCAAGTCAACTGTTAAACTATAATCTCTAGGTATTAAACAAGATATGTGGCAAGAAAGTAAGGAGGTTATTGTTTTCCGAAGCTTTCGCCTGGGTGCGTGTGTTTTTCTGCTTGAGCGCGACAGGCACGAATTTTTGTTACCCCGCTTTCCCGCTTTCCAAAGGTGGGCATCATTCGGTCTTTGTTCAAGGACATTTTCTCCTTGATCAAAACGGGATGATTGGATGTCGGTTCTTCCTTCCATGGATTCTTCCTCAGAACTCGTCACCTAGTTCAGGTCACCCTCATAGATTTAATACGTTGTTCGTGAAACTCTTCCCGGTGCCATATTTTCATGGAAACCAGTTAATTACACTACTTCTGTCAGGACATTCCAAGGGGTCCAGTCATGGCAGCAACCTTCGGTTAAGGGAGTAGTCACACTGGGCATCACTGGCGTGTCTGGACGCTGGGGATTGGTGTGTCTTTATTATGTCCCTTATTATAGGGATTCTTGAGGGTACAGAAGCCCGAGGCATCCCACATCGAACAGAGGGAATTATATGCCATAGGCTTGTATTTGAGGTTTTCCTCAGCTTCCCATGTTTAACACAGGGTATGCCGTGAGTTTAATGTCCAGTGGGGACAGATTGGACTGATCAGAACACTAATTAGAGTGGATCGGATTGAGGAACCCCTCTGGGGGAAACACCGATATTGGGGCCAACATGTGGGCGACTCCCTGAATCCTATGGATGGGAATGAGGTGGCATGATCTCACCGGGATGTGGCGGCCCGGGAAAGAATCAGGATGGACGGTGGTTTTGGGCTTGAGCCTCAAAGAGACTTCCTACGTACCATGCCTTGACATGGATCAAAGTCCACATAGTTCGGGCATAAGGTTTAACGTCATGCGGGACGGGGGAGAACCGACGTGAAAGGGATCGGAACGAACGGGTGGTGGGCTTGAACCTCGTGGAGGCTTCCTACATACCATGCATTGACATGGATCAAAGTCCCCGTAGTTCGGGAGGATGTCGTCAACGAACCGACGTGAAGGTGAACCTTGGTCTATGAGGATGATGGGATTGAACCTCGTGAGGCTTCCTACGCACCATACCTTGATACGGATCAAAGACCACATAGTTCAGAATGGTGTGGGTGTCGGTGAACTGACGTGAATAAGGACCTTGGTCCGATGGGTGATGGGCTTGAACCTCAGGGAGGCTTCATATGTACCATGCCTTGACATGGATCAAAGTCCCCGTAGTTCCGGATGGTGTGGGTGTCGGTGAACCGATGTGAATAAGGACCTTGGTCCAGGTGGATGGCAGGCTTGAACCTCAAGGAGGCTTTCTACGTACCATGCCTTGACATGGATCAAAGACCATGTAGTTTAGAATGGTGTGGGTCTTACACTTTAGGCTGCCCAAGATGTTTATGGGGGCTTGGTGCACCAACTCGGAGATGGTCAGGGCCAATGGTAGTTGGGATTGAACCTCGTGGAGGCTTCCTACGTATCATTCTTTGACATGGATAAAAGTCCTCATAGTTCAGGTGTACAGTTTAACGTCATGTGGGACGGGGGTGAAATACAGTTTAACGTCATGCGGGATGGGGGTGAACCGACGTGAAGGGGGTCAGAATGACCGAGTGGTGGGATTGAACCTCATGGAGACTACCTATGTACCATGACTTGACTTGGATCAAAGTCCACGTAGTTCTTTTGGGTTTCCATGGTCGGTGCTTACTCTAAGCCCACGTGAGTCATGCTTGGTGTGAGAAACAATAGGTAGCAGGGACCTGCTAATCATGTCAAGAAAGGTGCGTCTGTGGGATGTGAGGAGGGGGGCTTACGCGTTGAGCAGCCCATGGTGCTGGGACTTACTCCAGGATGGAGGCCCGATGGCGACAAAGCGCAGTGGGAGAGGGGTTCAGGACTGAATAAAGGAGGAGCTTCGTTCCCTATCACGCCCTCCACTGGCCTTGGCACCGAGGAAGTGAGGAGTAGGGGTGCTGCCTCCTGTGAGAAGAGCTAGGGGATTACACCAAGATGGATACCCTTACCTGTGGACAAAATCCAATCCAAGAAGGAGGATATAATCCCCTGTGAAGACCATGGGGCATGGAGAATGCCCTAGGTGCGGGAACCTACGTGTGAGGCACGGGGTCAGGTCATAGTTTAACGTCATGTGTTGTGGATGAAGGTGCTTAGAAGTTTAACTTCTTGCAGCTCGGACGAAGTGGGTTTGATCCACACCCCTAGGAATTACATAACCGGTACCCTCTGCTCCTTGTGGGAGGGGAGGCATCATCAAGGCCATGGTAAGGAGGTGTCGCAGAGCGAATCATAGAGGGTTCCACGTTAGCGTGGCTATGCGAAGAAGCAATAGCCATTAGCGTGCCTATGCGAAGAAGTATTAGGCGCAACAACGCTACGAGCGGTATCGTCCAGGGGACTTTGAATTCACATCGTGCCAACCTAGAGGGTCGCATGGGAAAAGGATTTTCCAAGCAGAGGGGCCATAGGCAGAGGCCTTGTGGAGCTCTGTTGTTCCGTGTGGCGGAGGGCACTTGCGAAGGGGTGAGATTCGTGAAGTGGGGTACCTTAGCCTTAACAAAGGGTATAGGTGCAAACGGGAGGTCTTTTGCGAAGTGGAAGGGAACTCACAGAGCACAGCATCGCGGAGCAAAGGTGCCTCGTGGAGCAAGGTTTTGAGAAGCAATGTGCTCCGGGAAGTACAATGATCCTGCCTTAGCAAATGGATCAAGTGTACATGAAGGGTACTTCATGAAGCATAAATGCTCCGTGATGACCCGGGTCCCCTTGGGTATCCTCTTCCTTCGCAAAATCCCATAGGCTTCACGAAAGGAATCCCTCCCGGAAGAGGGGATCAAAAGGAGACAATGGGGAGGCACTTTGCAAAGCAGAAGTACCTCGTGAAGCTCATGGTTCTCCGAGAGGAAGAGTTCTTCACGATTTGGGAGATGAGAAGCCGAAAGGCTGGATTGTCTGTCCTAAGAGCTCAGGGGGAGCCTGGTATTTATAGTCAAGAGGCACCGCAGAGTAGGGATCAAGTGGTGTGAAAAGTGGTCGGGTGTCTTTGCAGCGCGCTCACGAACATCAAATGGGTTCGCGGAGAGTCTCACCTCCTTCGCTTCGCGGCGGGATCGCGAACGTCAAATGAGTTGGCGGATCCTCCCGCCTTCGTTGCTTCACGGCAGGCTCACAAACGTCAAATGCGTTCATGGATCCTCCTGTATTTCTTTACTTCACGGCGACCACGGTGCTGGGGGACTCCGCGAGAGGGCTTCGCAAGGCAGTCCGTGGGGCCATCTTGGGGCCTTTTCTTCCTTCCAAATTTTGGCGCCAACAAATGCCCCCCCTCAGACTTGGAGCTGCAGAGGGATCAAGGGTCGAAGTCTAAGGGAAATCACCAAAATCCTCGGCCGTTCGCGATGTTGATTCACGAGGCGTGATCGCGAGGCAAACTCGGGACCCGTGGGCCAGGCGCTCCATGAAGCTCTGTGTGGCTAGGACGCACCACGAAGCTTTGAAGTCCGTCGCCTATAAATAGGGGGTCGACCCTCTCTTTTGTCCTTTCCTTTCTCTGTAATCTTGTCTTCTTTCACTCTCGATTCGCGAAGCTCTGTGTACTCCATGAGCGAACTCTGCGAATTGAGGCTTCTCGGAGCACAGTGAGTCTTCGACTCCGCGTTTGCGCTCCGTGATCCGACTTTGAACGCCAAAGCCGCACTCCCGTGAGTAGTCTTCGAGAGAGCCCTTCACGAACTCACTTTACAAGTGAACTTCGCAGACCATCCAAGGAAATGTCCAAGTTCCAGAACCGAATGGCCCACCAAGGAGCTATGCAGGGGGTCCTCGCAGATGCCACCCGAAGGGATGAAATGGCGAACAACATGGGGCTAGGAGAGCTAGTCCGGAGGCAATCAGACCATATTTCTTTGGTGGAGCTGCTGTCAGAGTGGCTAAATAACTATCCGAAGTGTAGGAGGTTTCCTCTGTATGGCTTTGGGTTGAGGGATGATGTCTTCATCCCTACAGAAAATAGGGATGAACTAGCTTACTGGTTCCGGAGCATGTCGTGCCAGCACCGATGGTTCAGGGAACCCGATGGTCATGCCCGGGAGGACTTCACGCCTGTAATTTCCAAATGCATAAAATCATCTGAACAAAATCGATGGAAGGAAATTACAGTCAGAGACGTCCCCTCCCCTGTACCGAACCATCCTTAAGGCGGCGCTGGGGAACCCGAAGAAGGGGTGGTCCGAGGAATGGGACCTGCGCCCGGGCGGGAATTTCACGGATGATTGGGCTTGGGCCTACTGGGTAGGTGTCTCATGCGGGGAGTTCAGGACGGAGTTGAGAAGAGTGGGCCTGTATGAGGCATCTTGGGCTTCCTAGTTCCATATCTACAAGCCGAAGCAGTTGATGTCGGATTTATTGAGCCGGTGGTCACCAGGGACCAATACCTTTCACCTGGATCATGGGGAGGTCAACATCAGCCTATGGGATGTGCATCAGATCTCAGGGCTCCCGATACTGGGGGAAACGTATGACAAATTCCTCCTGGCCATGGGTGCATGGGAGGATCCGGAGCAGATGTCGCATCTGGCAATGGCACTGATGGAGCTCATTCCCAGGGAAGACAAGGAGTCCATGAGGGATGTCCAATTCAAGAAATGGTTCAAGAACTTATTGAACTTCCAAGAAAATAGGCAGTTCCGGGTGAGGACTCAAACTTTTCCGAAGGGTGCCCGGATCAAGGAAAACTCGTACTGGTGGCTACTGGAGAATAGCCAGTGGAAGACCTGGGGGTTCAGTGTCAGTACTGAACAATGACTAATAGTCAGGATGGAGGCTTTTATCGCAGCCCTCATCTGTGGTTGGATCCTACCGGCGAGGGATAAAAACATGGGAGTGTGGACAAGCACTTTTGTTATGGCATCCACCTTAGCGATAGGAGGGCGGGTGAACCTGGGGATCCTGATGCTCGCCAAGTTGTAAAAAATGATGTGACACATCAGCGAGGGTAAAAGGCCACAGAGGATATGTGGGCCGTTCCATCTTCTGTACGGGTGGATGGGGGCGCACATCAGGGGGATCTACGAGTACCCGAACCCTATCTCACCTCTGAGGTCAAAATTTCATCCCTCGATCTTGAACGCCGCGGGGAGCTTTCCGACCAAGCTGACCACACCATCGGTTCTAAAATGGGTGCGGAAGGTGGAGGAATTCAATTTACACCTGTTCTCGTTGCCAACAAGGGCCTTCATGGATGATGGTTGGGGAACAGAAGAGCACCGAGCCTACCTCCTAGCCTTTCGAGGTGGATTCCTGGTGGCCAGGGTGGACCGAGAGTGTCTCTGCAAGCCATACACCACACAACGGTTCCCCAGGAAATTACGGTGCCTGTAGTGGCTGACCCCGTAGGTCTATATGGGGGTATTCTACGAGGAGCACCCATGTGTAATGAGGCAGATGTGGCTCATGTTCACATGGGAAGATGGGAATATGCGGAGTGTATTGCCTCCGTCGACCACCATCCTTGGGCTGATAAAAGAATACACCCAGAGCTGGAAGGCGGCCTACCCAGGGGAGATGCTGAAGCGACCAACCATCCTGGTAGGTGAGGGTGAGCCTCCCAAACCTCGAGGCCGGGGCCGGAAGGCGACAAGGTCATCCCATAGTGGTGGGGCTGCTGTAGCGGTGGCGCCCACACCAGTTGAGGAGGGAGAAGCAGCAACGGGTTTGGCAGCGGCAGTAGAGTCGGTGGTCCTAACAGAACAAAGTCATCCAGAGGGACAACCACCAAGAGGGTTCCGCAGGATTTCCACTCAGGCCCTGGGGAAACGGTTGCGCCACATTGACATGCCGGAGAATTCTACCTTTCTGGAGGCCTGGGACATCTGGGAGGTCAACTGGAAATTCCTTGTCCCATTCGAATTATGGCAGCACCTTAACCACCTCGGGATGGAATTGCTGGGGAACGAACCCATTAGAGTCGGATTCGTAGTGTCCCAGGCGGAGGCGGAGTAGTACATAGCCGAGCTGGAGGACTTTATCCATTACCGGGGCGCCCTGCACCCGATGACAGACTGATTTAGGGTACTGCTGGATTAGACAGTTCCTACGCAGCTGTTGGCCGCTGATATGAGGGAGCACTTCCCCCTACCATACGAATCAAACGAGTCCTCCTGGGGAGACGAGGCTGGTCGGGAAAGTCTGCCAGAGGAGGGCGAAGTCGGCGAATAGTCCTCGGATCTTGAATATTTCGTGGAGGATCTCGAGGTAAAGTCCAAAGTTCCTTCTTCAGAGCCTACCCTTAGGTTACTATGGATTCCTTATTAGCGTCTGCACTGTGCATTAGGACCTTGTTCATAGACCTTGTTCTTGCCCCTCAACGGGCATCGACACGGGACCTTCAGGATCCGTGCCCGGGGCTGCATCGACCTCCATGTATGGTGGGGCTGGGACAGTCGAGGCGGCTCCCATGGAGTCTCCAGACATTCCAACCATATACGGGGGGCCATGTATCGGGGTTCCGATGACATCAACGCAAGCACGAGACCGGGGATTTGACCTCTGTAAGTCTTCTCTACTGTATTCCCAACTGTCATCCCATGACCATGTTAACTGGAATCCACGTTACTTGGCGTGTACAGTCCTTCAACTGGTCTGGGCTGCTGCGGCGATGTTGGTGGGGGATTCTGGTAGTGATCTTCCTAGGGGAATTCCGATGGTCATGGAGGTGAACATCCAGCCCGAACGAACCGCAGTGCTTCTGACCACTGGCGGGGGCTCTAGCGGGACTGCGCCTGAGATCATCGAGGTGGGATTTGATGATGAGGATCAACCAGACGATTCAGGCCCTACCACGCCCGATCCGACACTAGATGTGGACCCGACCGAGGAGTTCCTGGGGGAATTTCCTGCATACGAGCTATCCAATCATGCCAACTAGGACGAGACAACCTCTGATGAGGACGACAATAAGATAGTCCGTCGCCGATCGTGGAAGCTGATCATGCGCTTCATCGATGACACCCCCCAAGAGCTATGGTTGAATGAGATGGACAGACTTCATTCGCACTTGTGAAAACTATGCGCTGAAGGAGTGGATGCCTGACTCCCTCACATGCTCATCTGAGATCTTATGGCGGAAAAGATTCAGGAGTATGACCGAGGCCTTGGCGTGGGCTGGCAGTGGAGGAAGGAAATAAACATCAAGAGGCTCCAGAAGGCTGAAGACAAGGTCCAACGACTGTAGGATCGGGCAGACGAGCACCTGACCTCCCTCAATGTGCAATATGAGTGGATATCACGACTGAAGGCCTAGCTGACAGAAGCTGAAGAGGTCCTGAGGTGAGCTTCAGGGGAGATGATCGCCATCCAGCCCGATGTGGAGCGGGCCCAGATTGCGGCCAATGAATTGTGCCCTCTCGCTGCCGAGGAGGAGCAGGAGGTGAACAAGTGGCAGCATCTCCTGGACACCATCAGCCAGAGGGTGGCAGAGCTGCAATGTTCCTTTGAGAAGGTCAATCTGTCCATGAGGGGAGTCGACCCCCGAGTGCTGTAATGATTGCAACCCTTTAAACATTCTTTCATGCTTTGATTGTCTAAATGCCGCAGCATGCATGAGTTCTGTTGTTTTCATTAGTTTACTGCATCCTTGTGATGTTCACGGAGCATCCAGTGACCATTCCCTAAGCTCACGTGGGTCAAGCCCGATGTGAGAAACAAGGGATGGTTACCTCATTGCCCCATCCAAACGTAGGAGTGTAAACAAAGCTTCGGGCATTCTGGGTTTGGACAACCGGTCCGGATTTCTGGGAAATGGGAGAGACCTGGCTGGAGAATGAAGTTATCAGAATAGCTGAATTACCATTTTTCCTGTGTACTCTTGTGCATGAACGGTGTAATGCTAGGGGTGCTGAAATCGATCAAAACTGATGGGAATGGGAGATGTGAATCACGATACCCAAGATTCGGAACGTTGTGGAGTGGCATGACAATAAAGAATTATTGTTGATCGTATTTGAAACATAGTATTATTATTGTATTATCCTAGAGTGAGGATAGAAAATGAGGGTTGACCATTGACCATGTTCGAAACATGGGACCTGTCGCAAATGTCATCCCTTAGTCTTTTGGAACGTTGGACCAGGATAGTAGGTGGGTCATAGGCCGAGCATCCATACTATTAGGGGGTTCCTCCAAACATCCGTTAGTCTTCCAGAACTTTGGACCAGGATAGTAAGTGGGACATAGGCTAAGCATCCATACTGTTAGGGGGTTCCTCCAGACATGAGAGAGGATGAGGGTCCGAATAATGGGAATGCAAAGCGTGTAACATAGAGTGAGGGTTTGTTCGAATAGAATCCAACACTCTCGAAGTTACGCCACCGTGGGGGGGGGGCAACATTGGATGGGTGCATCGGTTTGATCATGGATCATTCATTCTTTCAGATAGGGCCTCTCTGGCAAGGGGGGTGTCACTTCCCAATGCCATCGTGGGGCATTCCGAACTTGTTCGGGGCAAAATTGAAGTTGCACGGTTCCCTAGAAGGGGTCAGGATAGGGGTCGACAGTGGGAAAGGATGGGATCCATGATTACCGAGGCTGGACCCTAGGTGAAATACCAGGGTGTCTCTACGTATCCCATGAGGATGGGAATCAAGCCATACATAGTTATGGAAGCACAGTGTAATCATAGACCAACACTGATAGGTGAAGTCCCCTCTGGCAGAGGCTCTGGTGCATCCCATGACTAAAATGGGGCATCCTGAACTTGTTCAGGTTAGAACCGCAGTTTAGTGTCTTGCGCTGAGGACATATGGACTCTTGCAGTTTAACGTCATACGATAGGACTTCGAATGAAAGGACAGAGCCCAGGGGGTATGTGGTGCGGTAGCTATGAAACCGACGTGAATGAGGACTTGGAGTCCAAATCACACCATGTATCCCCTGAGGAAACTCTTCAGGTCGAGGGACCAAGAGTGATAATTAGGCTGGGCCTGAGGCATATTGGTCAGGCATTCCCACATACCCCATGAGGATGGGAATCAATACATATGTAGTTCTGGAAGCGCATTTTAACGTCCTGCCGGACGATGAGAAACCTGGCCACATCGGTACACATCCTACCAAAACTACTAAGACCACATGAGTCGTGGTTAGTGTGGGAAACAATAAGTAGTGGTGGGATTCTCCAGACACAAGAAGGGGCATGCTAGGACGAAGGGAAACTCGGTGAATACTGGCCCAATGATGCTAACTCGTCTGTGAAGTGCACTTAGAAACACGAAGAGACAAAGTCGAGTATGTCAGAATTCCACTTGAACATGAGTAAGTGGAAATGTGTGAATCATGACGCTTGAAATCTGGATCACAATGATGGCGGCGTGAAGATGGAGGATAACTATTGACCATGGAGGAAATGTATCATCCACATCACATTAGCCTGGAATGGGGACAGACAAATGAGGGTTGACCATTGACCATGTTCGAAACATGGGACTCATCGCAAATGTCATCAAAGATCCTTAGGGATGTTGGACCGAAACGGTAGGAGAGCCTTTAGGCCTAACATCTATAGAGAGCCCTTTGGCCTAGCATCCATTTCGTCTGAGGGTCCTTTTGGATGTGGAAGAGGATGAGGATCCAAATAGCGAGCTCACAAAGCTTGGACATGGAATGAGGAGAATGTCCCTATGAAAATTCCACACTTCGGGCTCTTTGTCAAAACACATTTGAATACGAAAACAAGAAGTATTAGATAGAGGGAGTCGAGTCCCTTTCAACATGGATATCTTAGTTTAGGTTCGTAGAACTCAGACCATAGGTGGTAGGAAACATGGGAGACTAATGGTGAGTAATTACAAAAACCTGACGTGAATGGGAACTGGGGGTTCCGACCATGACGTGTTCCTCGGAGAGGTTTTAGGTCAAGGGACCGAAAATGAGAGTTGAGCTGGGCCTGATCCAAAATGCCCAGGCGTTCCTACATACCCCATGAGAATGGGGATCAAGTTGCATGTAGTTCTTGAAGTGGAACAGTAAGATACCAATGCCAAGGAGAAGGGGACATGTGGGTGTGGCCCTCGCACCAAGAGAAGCAGAATTTGATAAATCTTGTTTGTAATTTAAGGTGAGTGGTTTTTTTTGTGAAGCGATAGGCCTAGGGTAGCAGGCCCTAGAATTTCCACAAGAACCAAGTCGTAGTAGGCATTGAAAAATGGTATGGTGAATGACCAATACCCAATGTGATGTCCTCTATGATGAGGTCATCACAGTGCAGTTCCATTTTTCATCGTGCGTCCAGGACAATAATATCACAGTTTAGGGTCATGTGATGGGACCAAGCATGCATTTTAACATCGTACAGCACAAACATAGCAGATATGATGCTAGATGGGGAATGTGTGCGGTGTAATAGAACATCCCTGATGTGAATGGGTAAAAGATCCCATATCACATCCTACGCCATTCCAAGAGGATAACCTTGGGCCAAGGGGCCCAAATATGGGTAATAGGAGAAGGGGAAGGAGAAACTAGCTCCCAAATGAGCTGGACTCGAAGACGAGGTGTCTGGGTGGTCCTACGTATCCCATGAGTATGAGAATCAAGCCTCACATAGTTCTCAAGGTGCAGTTTAACATCATGCAGGACGAGGAGGAGAGTAGGATACCCCCAAACAAGGGAGGTGTATGGAACAACGAATAAAACGACGTGAATGAGGATGTAATCCTACACTAGACCATACAATCCCATGAGAGAACCTGGGCCAGGGGCCCGATAAGGCCAAGGGGCTTGAGGCTGGGCCTCAGTCAAGGAGGCCTGAACAGATTGCAGTTTCACCTCTTGCAGTAAGGACGAGGGATGAGGGACCGAGAAGGCCAAGGGGCCTGAGTCTGGGCCTTGGTCAGGAAGGCCTAACCATCTTGCAGTTTAACGTCTTGCACTAAGGATGAGGGCTGGGGTCCTGAGAAGGCCAAGGGGCCTGAGGATGGGCCTCAGTTAAGAAGGCATGACCGAATTTCAGTTTAATGTCTTGTAGTAAGGACGAGGGTCGGGGGCCCGAGAAGGCCAAGGGGCCTGAGGCTGGGCCTCGGTCAGGAAGTCCTGACCAACTTGAAATTTAATGTCTTGCAATAAGGATGAGGTCCAGGGGGCCGATAAGGCCAAGGGGTCTGAGGCTGGGCTTCGGTCAGGAAGGCCTGACCAGCTTGCAGTTTAATGTCTTGTAGTAAGGATGAGGGATGAGGGCCCGAGAAGGCCAAGGGGCCTGAGGCTGGGCCTCGGTCAGGAAGGCCTGACCAGCTTGCAGTTTAACGTCTTGCAATAAGGACGAGGGACAGGGATGAGGTGTCTCATCCGGGGATGTGTATGGAACGGTGACCAACCCGACGTGAATGAGGACATAATCCCATACCATGCCGTATAATCCCAGAAGAGAGAACCTGGGCCGGGGCCCCGAAAGGCCAAGGGTCCTGACAGTTGGCATCATTCGGAGGGAGTTCATCGCTTGGAGATACAACATGGCAGAATGAACCTCTAAACTCATCGTTTGGGACCTCTTGGGGTGGCCTTAATGGTTAGGGACAACTGTTGACCATGTTCAAAACACAACATCCCTATAGTGACCTGAAATGGGAACAACAAACGAGCATAGAATACTGACCATATTCAAAATGTGGGACTTGTATTGGCTTTTTGCTCAACATCCTCAAGGGCGTTGGCCCGAAGTGGTAAGATAGAGCCCTTAGGCCTAACATCCATACCATTCAGGGGCCCTTCCAGACGGGAAAGGTGGTGGAATCCCTGTTAAGGAGTGGTCGAATCATAGTTGTACCCTTATCTCAAAGAGGCGAATGTCTCCAGGGAGTGGGACGTATGACCAGATCGAGGTTAGATCAACATGAATTGGGGCAAGAGTGCACCCTCTCCATAAATCTTAACACAGGGGGGGGGGGAGATTCTGGTGTTTGGGCTGGGCCAACAGACAAAATGTCTGGGCATTCCTACATATCCCATGAGAATGGGAATCAAGACATATATAGTTCTGAAGGCTATGGAGTTTAACATCATGTAGTGAAGATGTGGGAGGATAGAAGAATGGGAGCAGGCACATGGTGCGACCGTTATAATCCTTGTATGAGTGGGGCTAAGGAAGCCTACTCCATATCATGCAAGGATCCTCCGAGGAAGCTATACCCAGGGGGAATAGTCAAAGAGAAGAGCTCGGGGCTGGGATCAAGACGAGGTGTCTGAGTGTTCCTATGTATCCCATCAGGATGGGAATCAAGCCATATATAGTTCTCACGATGCAATTTAATGTCATGCAGGATGATACACAGTTTAAAGTCATGTAGGACTGGATAGTTTAAGGTCATGTTGGACCATCCAGTTTAAGGTCATGTTAGACCATTGTGCAGTTTAGGGTCATGAAGGACCATCGTGCTATTTAAGGTTGTGCAGGACCAGCCAGTTTAAGGTCGTGTCAGACCAGAAGGCTCAGAAAAAGTATTTCTTAAGGAATTTGGAATTGGTGGGAGGAGTTATACGCTCACCATCCATGGTCACAAAGGAGTATTCTCCATTGGGGTAAACCCTCTGGACTATATAGGGCCCTTCCCATTTGGGCTCTAACATGGGTGGTTTCCTACCATGGATCATTGGCTCTCGGAGGGCTAGTAGCAGGTTGACTTGCAGAAAATAGGGGAGGTGAACCTTCTTATTGAAGGCTCTAGCCATCTTGTTCTAGTGCCTTTTCAAATTGTGCAGGGCACAGATCCTACTCTCATCAAGTGCTTCCAATTCAGCTAGATGGATTTCAGCCACCTTAGCTGGTGCCTTCTGGTCATAGACTACAGTGCATAATGAAAGCAGCTAGATTTCGATGGGTAGGGCGACCTCATCTCTGTACACCCAGGAATACGGGGTTACCTGGGTGGAATTGCGAGTCATCATCTGATAGGCCCAGAGGGTGTTGGTGAGCTTGTCCGGCCAACTCTTCTTGTTCTGACCAACCTTTTTCTGAAAAATGTTAGAGAGAGTTTTGTTGAATGCCTCGATCTTTCCATTTGCCTGCGCGTGATAGAGGGAGGTATGGTTCAAACGGATATTGTACTTGGAGTACAATTTATTCAGCTCGGATGCTCTGAAGTTGGTGCCGTTATCGATGAGGATGACATGAGGAACGCGAAACCGGTGGATGATTTTGGAGCTCATGAATTCAACAATGGAATGGGCCTTGACCTCCTTGAGCGGAATTACCTCTTCCCACTTGGAAAAGAAATCCATGGCGGTCAGGATGAACCTACACTGGCGAACTGTCCCCGGTGGATATGGTCCCACAATATCGAGTCCCGACACTGTAAATGGCCAAGAGTACTTGGTGGAGTGGAGGGGTTATGGCGGGCAATGTAAGAAGTTATCATGCACTTAGCATGCATGACATCTCTTGGAAAACTCAATACAATCATGGATCATAGAGGGCCAGAAGTAACCTAGTATCCAGATCTGATGGGATAACTTCGGCCCATCCTGGTGGGTGCCACAGGAACTAGCATGAACCTCTTGCATGAACTATGGAATCTCAACTCCTTGAATGCAATGGAGGAGAACACCATCAAAACCGCACTTATTGAGGATCTACTCAAGACTGGGACCACTTTGGAGGGTAAACTGCAGCGTGCGGCATCGTATTCGATCGCGCTCGGCCCGATCAGCCGGGAGGCAACCATTTGGAGATACTCGAAAAAAGGGGCTCTCCAGTCTGGAGTCATTTCGATCACTGGATCTGACGAGCCTAGCGGTCCTGACATGGAGGATCCAGAGGTAAGATGGGTTACTCGCAGGCCGTTGTCATCCTCTGGGGTGATGGGGGCAATGACTCTCCGGTGGGCCACATGTATAATCAGATCATCCTGCTCGGGCTCTGTAAGTAATGAGGCCAGGCTGGCCAAAGCATACGCTCGACCATTCTGTGACCGAGGGACATGGGTAACCTCTGGTCGAGAAGGGAACTGGGCCATTAGATGGAGGGTGCGCTCCAATAATGGTGCGAGCTCTGGCTTCCTGACAACGTAGTCACCATTGACTTGCTTGATGACTAGCTCAGAATACCCTTTCACATGCAAATGGGGCACATTGATCTCAAGGGCCAGCTCGAGGCTAGTGATAAGAGCCTGATACTTTGCCTCATTGTTAGTTCTTCCTTCTAACAACAGGAATGAGTACGGCAAGACAACTTGTGCCAGGGTAATAAAGATGATACCCAGGACCACTCTATTGAGCCTAGGATCATTGCGCCTCCTACCGTTAGGGCTCCAGGAGGCACCATCAAATTGCATCTACCAACATGGGACGACATGATCAACTGAGAGGATTGCCTCATCAGGAAAATCCAAGTCTGAGGACTGGTTTGTGGATGTTGGATGGACAACTAGAAAGTCTTCCAATGCCTGCCCCTTGATGGCCTTCTAGGGCACAAACCTGATGTCGAACTGCTGGAGAATCACCTCCCACTGCGCTAGACGGCTGGTCAACATGGGGCGATTCAGAATATACTTTAGCGAGTCTACCCAGGAGACCAGCTGTACCTCATGGTTCTGTAGGTAATGCCACAAATTCTTCATAGCAAATACCAGCACAAGGCAACTCTTCTCAATAGGGGAGTATCTGGTCTCAGTATTGAGATGCATGCAGCTGAGGTAGTAGAGACTGTTCTCTGCCCCCTCGTTATTCTTCTGGGCAATAAGGGCACTGATAGATCGGTCCAGGGCAGTGATGTATAGGATTAGTGGCTTACTGGAGATGGGTGACATCAAGAACAGAGGCTAGATAAAATATTGCTTCATTTCCTCAAAGGCGTCCTGGCAGTCCTCGTCCCATTCATTGGCAGAGCCCTTCTTCATAAGCAGAGAAATGGGCTTACACTTTCTATCCAGATTCGTAATGAATCGACATATGTAGGCCAAGTGGCCTTGAAAACCTCAAATCTCTGGAAATATTGCTCGAGGGAGGCATCTGGATGATGTCCCTGATCTTCTCCGAGTCGATCTCGATGCCTCGGTACCTGAAAACAAAGCCAAGAAACTTCTCGGAAGTGACCCCGAAGGCACACTTCAACAGGATCATATTCAGGTGGCAGGAACGGAGGAAACATAACACTTTATCAAGGTCCTTGATATGGTCCTAGCACTGGTGAGATTTGAACACCAGATCATCTACATAACATTCCACCAATGTCCTGAGGATTGCCTTGAATATGTGATGCATGGCCCGCTGATAGGTGGCACCTGCATTTTTCAGGCCGAAGGGAATAACCTGGTAACAGAAATTACCTTGGGGTGCCCTGAAAGCTGTGGACTCCTCATCCTCAGTGGCCATCTAGATCTGATTATATCCAGAATAACCATCCATGAAGGATAGGGCTTGGAACCCGGCCATAGCGTCGATCAAAAATTCTGTCACTAGAAGGGGAAAATCATCCTTCGAACAGTGACAGTTGAGATCTCGGAAGTTGATACAGACTCTGATCTGTCCGTTCTTCTTTCTGACTGGCATAATGTTGGCTAGCAACTTGGGGTACTAGACCTCCTTGAAAAATTTGTCTTTGATGATCTTGTCAACTTCAGCCTCAACCATGGCACCATGGGAAGGGTGTATTTTTCGGGGAGGCTGCTTGAACCCGCGATGGTTTGTCGGGAGACCAAGATGGTGGAAGGATACCTGAGGATATAGTCCTAGAATCTCATCATAACTCCATGTAAACATGTCACGATGTTGTTTAAGGAAGTCCACGTACCACTGCTACTCCTCAAGGGACATGGCGGCATTGATCAATGTGGGTCTTAGATCTGCCTCACTACCAAGGTTCACCTATACCAGTTCATCGACCATGGTAGAGACTCCTTCTTCAAAGGTAGGGGGTATCTTCTATATCCTCTTCTTCTCTTGTGGAGGAGGGATTCCCAATGGGTGAGGCTTTCCCTTGGTCGGAGGAACCTGATGGGAGACTGGTACCAGCCTAGACAGTAGTGGACAACACATCAGGAGATTCACGCGCCGCTGAGACCATGGCGATGAAGGCAGTCGACCCAATCCCATCGGGCCTTCGGCCCAGAGGGCCATGCTTGATGATTTCAAAGCAATAGTGGTGCGTCGGCTTGAGCTGGTTAATCCCAGCTCGGTGAAACAGACACGTATGATGTATTGTCGTTGCCATGGGGATGACATCCCGATATCGTACAGGGGTAGGAGGTTCTGGGATCACCTGGGCCTAGTTTGTGTAGGAGTATGAGGTGATTTCCCGCCGTCGCTTGGACTTGGGAATATGCCTTCCTCTTATACCCGAAACAACAAAGCATTGCCTCATGTCGGGGGTCGTGGTCTCCAATCAATGGATTGGGAAGAATTAGGTGTCATCCAGACCTGCCCAGGGGTCACTTGTGACCGGGGTGGGATCAACCTCACTTTCCAGAATCTGCTTATCCTTGCTCTTGTAATAGTCAGAGTCCAGATAACGAGCTTCACAAGAGGAGAAAGGAGATGAATCACCTTGGAGTACGCCTAATCGACCATTAAGGGAGTACTTGAGGAACTGGTGATACGATGAGGGGAGCACCACATGCAGGTGGAGCCATGGCCTGCCCATCAATGCATTGTACGCGGTGTCCTGGGAGACAACCATGAATTCAGTTTTGGAAAATAGGCCACCGAACTGGGTCTTCAAACGGATCTTGCCGACTGGGGTCTTCTCTGTTTTGTCATATCCCTGGATCCTTAAATCGGAGGGAGTCAGGTCATCCTCGGATAACCCCAGCTTCCACAGCATCCGCGTCGGGATAAGGTTGACCCCGGAGCCGGTGTCAACGAGACAACGATGAACCTCAACACTGTTGAATTGGATGGTGATGTACAGCGGGCGGATGTTCCCCTGTATGGAAGAGCCTTCATCCTCTCCAGAGAATGAAATGATGTCCTAGCATTCGGCTGTCCCAACTGCTTCAGCGTTAAAGGCTTCTGCAGCTACAACCTCCGTCACAAACTAAAGGGGGATCCTTAAAGCCTCAGCGAGGGCCTCACACATATCTGACAAAAAGAGGAGGGATTTTAGAATGGAAAGCCTCACTGGGATACTGAAGAGATGCTTAATAACACCATACTTCTATGCCAGGCCCGAAATTCTGCTTACAGGGGGCCGCTCTGTGATTGGAGGCATGATGGAACCTATCGGCTGGACCGACGACTGGCTGGTGTTGGGAATATCCCACTGATAACTGGTTGAAGCCTGAAGGGTAGCAGCCAGATGAGGTTTGGGTGCCTAAGGCAAACCTGTAGTGGGGAGAAACTGGTCTCAGTATGGCCGAAGTGACTCTGCCTGATCAAATAGCACAAACGGTGGTGGAGGCAGACTTGACGATACCGGATGAAAAGGCTGCGAGTGATGAGCTCTGTGCCAGGCCTGCTGTCTGGTCTCAGTGGCATGCATGGCCTAGTTAGAGGTGCCAACTGGTGTGCCTCGATAACCCATGTAGTCACGGCTCCGCTGACATTGGTGTCAGTTGGGGATGTTGGGGAGGTTCGCCTGGCGTTCCCCCTCGTTGGGAGTCATATAGGTGTTTACCAACTCAACGATGTTAACCGAAGCGTACCCTTGACTGTCACTTGATGAATAATCCACCACTGGGTGAATTCCGAGAGGGATACCCATCTCCAGAGGCATGAATTTTCTGATAGTGTGGGATGATGATGGCATCGACGGGGCACGTTGCTTCTTCTTGCGCCGCTGACGCTTGCTCTTCTGGGAAGAGGCCGACTGAGATAATGAGGCAGAGGTGGTGGTCGCAGCTTCCGAAGGCTTAGGCTGATTCAGGAATGACCAAATTATTCCATGGTCATGAGAAACCATTTTACGAGCCATCCAGTCGTCGTACTTCTGGGATCCATGACTGGGAACCTGCTTGCACTCACCTTCGTCGTCGCTACCGCTTTCTGACCTCACAAAGACACCTGCCACTTATGCTGGAGCCGAGCCCAACCTGACTATGTTGTTATCAACCTGGTCTTGGAGCCAGTCCTTAAACACATATCATGTATTGAGGGTGTTCCCCAGTATCTGATTATAGGGGTAGTAGTTGGGGCGATCGGTAAGATTTGCCTTTGCCGGCCTTCTGCACTCAGGCAAGCATACAATCCCCTGCTCTAGGGAACTACGGAAGTAACCAGGGACCTGATTCTTGATGAACGAGTAAGTATGGTGTCTTCTTTCTAGATAGGGATCCCTTAGAGCCAGGCCTTGACGAGGAGCTGGAGGGGCTTGTCGAGGAGGTGGACCCGGATTGTCCCGCCTGGGTTGTGGTGGCGCATTACGCGGAGGTGACTGCCGATTCTGAGGAAGTTGCGGAGCTGGAGGCTATGCCTGAGGCTACGCCTGAGGTGGAGGGCCTCTGTGAGGCTACATGGCCAGTGCTACTAGTAAAAATTCTAGCTGCCTGGGGGAGTCTATCTGGGCCACCGTGGAGAGCCCGGCTCTGACAGCTCTCCTTGTTGGGATTGCAGGGGGCAATGAACGTGCCTGCCTGTCCTGTTGCAGGGATTTTTCGAGGCGTTGGGCCTTATCTGAGAAGTATCAGAACCCTCCAAGATAGTTTTGAGTGATCAGGGAGGGAACCGGTTCTATCTTGACATTCCCGACGCACATCATCAGTAATTTCTCTTAAGTAAGTGGCATGTCGAGGGAGTTTGTAAGTCCCCTCCACCGGGCAATAAAGTCTGCGACTCTCTCATCATGCCTTTGTTTGCACTTGAATAGGTCTATGATGCTAGTCTTCCAGGTGTTAGAGCTGAACTGGTAGAGGAACTTTCTGCGACGGTCCTCCCAACTGGTCACGGATCCGGCGGGGAGCTGGCTGTACCAGATGAATGCTATCCCCTCGAGTGTCTGAATGAAACAACGGAACTTGGCGGCCTCCTGCTGCACTGGAGTCCCCAACATGCACCCAAAACTCGAATTGAAGTGGGGAAGGTGCTGCGGCAGGTCCCCCATCCCGTTAAAGGGGGAGAAGGTGGGATTCCTGAAACCCGAAGGTGCCGACATATCATCCACCCAGGCTGGGTATGGCTTGCCATCCGGTGGGATTGCCACCTGCCGCGTTTACAATGCCTCAAGGTGGGAAATGAGTGATGCCATAGGATCATTCAAGCGAGGGTCCCTATCTTGATGGGGATACATAATCACAAGTGCGTTTTTGGGCTCTTCGACATGGTAAACGGGTTGAGCGGCTCGTGGAGCGACTGGTGGGATGGCCTGTGGGGCAGCTGAGGGAACCCGGGCTGGATTCCTCGGATTTCCATGCCATTCAGGAGGGTTTGGGGAGACATACCGCGCCCTCTATCCGTGAGTTCTGGCTTCAGCCCTGTCAGTGGGAGTGGCATCGTCAGGGTTGCCCAAAGGCATCTCACCGGGGGGGGGAGTTGATCCTTCCCCAGCTGCCCCGGCCTAGGATTTCCATAGTCGGGTCGTCGCTATATCGAACTTTCGGCCATGAGTTTGTCGACCAACCTCTTTTGCTCAACAAGTTGCTAGCACAACGTGGCCTTCTCTGGGTCCTCTTCTATCTTCTGCACTGAGACTGACAGTTCAGAGTGCTTGACAGCTCCGAAGGGCTCTTTACCCTTACTGACATTCCGGCTGAGCACCAATGACTTGGTGGGTGCAGGGAGACCTAAGAGGTTCCTCTGCTAATGGGTAATCCTTACCGATGGGTCCAACAATGGTGGCACACCCTCAGGGGGTAAGTCTCCATCGAGAAACTCCTGCTCCTCCTCCTTGTCCACTATGTCAGCCATGTGGACCGTGACCCTTCCTGGGGGCATGTCCTCAATATCGCATAGCGAGTCGGGCTGCCGTCAGATAGGGCTGAAAAGGAGGGAAATATACTGCCCCCAGCCACGAACTTGCACGTGGGGGGTTGCTTCCTTGATTATTTTTTGGAGTACCTTAATACTCTGAATGCATTGATACTGGAGGGAATCACGATGGCCTAATGACTTAGGGCGCTGGGCCACCAGGAGTGTGGCTAGATTGACTAGACGACACTACTCGCTGATGTCCTCAAAATGTGCTTGGCTCCTTCGATACACCATGTGATGATAACGGAGACTGAAATGTGTCACCTAGAGGGTGTATCGAAGACATTCAACTTACTCTAGGGTGAGGGAATCGGGTATGCAGAAATCCTGTGCTGCTACGAGCCATAACTCCTCGGGGAAGCGGCCCACTGCAAGGATGCTTCGGAAGCTCCTCGGCTCAATTTTAGGGTCTGTCCCTTTATTTCCCCACTCACCCACTGGGGGTGGTTGAGGAACTAGCAGCGGTACTGAGGCAGACCGCTGGGACGACAGGTTGGCCGGTGGAGAATATGGTGAACGGGCTGACTGGCCGCCGATTCTTGGGCGGTTCTTTGAGGAGTGTAGCGACCTGGCCGCTACGTCACGATAGGATGGGCTGACGGTCACCATTCTTGGATCAGGGGCCGAGGCTACTGGTGGTGGGTCGCAATGCTGCTCACCTACCATTGGTCCCCTGAATAGCTCTCCGTGATCTCTCATGGAGGTAGAAAATGCTTCTGGCGATGATGGTGGTGACTGCCTGACTGTAACCTGCGGGGTCACCAGATTTTCATCCTCCTGGATAAACCTGCAGAGGGAGATGAGAATCTTGTGGACCTTTCATTATGGAAGTACTAGGCTGATGCACCTCGTCCCTACGCCAGCCCTTGACTCGGATGATCGAGGGGAGGGTTCCTGAGCTGAGTCGCACTCCGCTCCAGATTCTGAGAAGCGGACCAGTTTGATCTTCATCCGGGCCTTCCCAGGATTCTTTTTGTGGCGGTGACGACCCGCCTTCCTGCCCCTGGGTGGCTCCTCGGAACATGGATGATTTCCAACATGTAGTCCTTTGGCCGCGCTGGTGCCAGGGTGGAGATGACTTCCACTTGAGACAGTTAGGGTGTGAGGAGCACCAGGAAAAATGTCGAAGGGGACATAGGGAGGACCTCCATGAACAACGACTGAGTGAGAAAGACCTCCACTAGAACTGGCAGGAGCATGGGGATGACCTCCATTATTGGTACGGGTGGAGCGAGGCAGGCCTCCACTCCTCTGGTTGTTGGGGCGAGGAGGACCTTCGCCAGCTACAGAGAGGACGTAAGGTGGATCCCCACATTGGAGAGAGACCGGACTGTGGGGCGAACCCTCATTCGGATTGAGGGTGGCACGGGGCAGACCTCCATGTCGATCCTCGAAGTGGGGAAGACCTATGCTCGCGGTGGTGGTGGTATGGGGAGGACCTCTGTACAGGATGGCATCGCAGCAGGTTGGTTCACGACGCCCCTCGCTTGCTCTTGTGACCAGGAGAGCCGACCCAGCTTGCCCGTGGGGCAGTTGGGGCCTCGATCTCGGCTGGATGTAGGGGCACCCCTACTCAGTGTGTGTAGGGACTTGATGATATGCGTCGGTGGTGGCTCGGGCCATAGTAGTCATTGACGTTGACACCCCTTGGCGGGCGTCCTCAGCTCGTGCCCGATGCTGGCGTCAGGTCAGACGGGCCGGTGCTGGTGGCGCAGGTGCATAGATTTCCTGCTCCTCTGGCAAGGCTGGGCGGTGACGCTGACACGGCTAGGTGGGGGCCCTCGCTGGGAGCCCTTGGATTGCGACTCTAACCTGGCTGGGCCGGACTTCACCCACCTCGTCAGCGTAAGGCACGGAGTCGTCGAAGCGCTCCGACGATAGACTCCCGAAATGATTGAATATTGGGGTGGGGAGCAACGGATCCCTACGCGGCCCTCGGGGGCAGCATTGACGGCGGGTCCTGGATGCCTCCAGGTCCAGGCGGGCCATATTCTGGGTCGAGATTATGCCCTCCTCCTCGTAATGACATACAATGTCATTAATCACCCTTCTTTGGATGAATTCTGATGGGGAGATGGGGCGTGGGCACCCCACGGTCGTAGACGCAGATGCCGTTATAGCAGCAGTGGATCCACGTGGAGCTGTTGTGCTGGTGTTTCCCCTACTCCTACGTAGGCGGGCAGGCGGTGATCGCATTCCCATGGCAGCAACCTAATTCCTGAGAAGCAGGGAGATTAAATAATCAATACTGCTAGGAAAAAGAAATCAACAACCAGTGCCCCAACACCATTCCGTCTTCCGTGGTTGGTAAGAGGGATCCACGCTGACAACATCACAGAACGGGATGCACAACGTTCTGCTGCCCCTACTTCTGGTGAGTTTCATGCCAGGCCCGCTATTTTCTTGGCGGGACCCAGCACCAGATGGCTGGATCCGGTGACACATGAATCCATGGATGCCCCGAGCGTTATTAATCTCCATATTGAGGAGAAGAACTTCACATCGGGTTTACCATTTCTGTTTCCGATGCTTTCGCTGGGGCGCGCGCGTCCGTCTGCTTGAGCGTGACAGGCACGACATTTTTTTACCCCACATTCCCTCTTTCCAAAGGCTAATAGCATTCGCTCCTTGTTCAGGGAAATTTTCTCCTTGATCGAAACGGGATGATGGGATTTCAGTTTTTCCTTTTGTGGATTCCTCCTCAGAACTCATCACTTAGTCTGGGTATCCCTCATAGATTTAATATGTTGTTTATGAAACTCTTCTCGACGCCATATTTTCATGGACACCAGTTAATTACGCTGCTTCTTTCAGGACATTCCAAGGGGTCCGGTCAGGGTAGTAACCTTTGGTTAGGGGAGTAGTCATGCTGGGCATCACTGGCGTGTCTGGACGATGGGGATTGGTGTGTCTTTCTTCTGTCTCTTATTATAGGGCTTCTTGAGGGTGCGGAAGCATGAGGCATCCCACATCAAACGTGGGGAATCACATTCTATAGGCATGTATCTGAGGTTTTCCTCAGCTTCCCATGTTTAACACAGGATATGCTGTGAGTTTAACGTCCAGTGGGGACAGATCAGACAGATCAGAACACTGATTAGAGTGGATCAGATTGAGGAACCCCCCTGGGGGGAAACACCGATATTGGGGCCAACATGTGGGAGACTCCCTGAATTTTGTGGAGGAGAATGAGGTGGCATGATCTCACAGGGATGTGCCAAACCAGGTAAGAATTAGGATGGACGATGGTTTTGGGCTTGAGCCTCAAAGAGACTTCCTACGTACCATGCCTTGACATGGATCAAAGTCCATGTAGTTCGGGCATACAGTTTAACGTCATGCGGGACGGGGGCAAACCAACGTGAAAGGGTTCAGAACGACAGGGTGGTGGGATTGAACCTCATGGAGGCTTCCTACATACCATGCCTTGACATGGATCAAATTCCCTATAGTTCGGGAGGATGTCATCAGCGAACCGATGTGAAGGTGAACCTTGGTCCAGGAGGATGATGGGATTGAACCTCGTGAGGCTTCCTACGTACCATGCCTTGACACAGATCAAAGACCACGTAGTTTATAATGGTGTGGGTGTCGGTGAACCGATGTGAATAAGGACCTTGGTCCAATGGGTGATGGTCTAGAACCTCAGGGAGGCTTCCTATGTACCATGCCTTGACATGGATAAAAGTCTCCGTAGTTTGGGATGGTGTGGGTGTCAGTGAACCAACGTGAATACGGACCTTGGTCCAGGTGGATGGCGGGCTTGAACCTCAGGGAGGTTTCCTACGTACCATGCCTTGACATGGATCAAAGACCATGTAGTTCAGAATGGTGTGGGGCTTACACTCTAGGCTGCCCAAGATGTTTATGGGGGATTTGCACACCGAATCGGAGATGGTCAGGGCCAATGGTTGTTGGACTTGAACCTCATGGAGGCTTCCTATGTACCATGCCTTGACATGGATCAAAGCCCTCATAGTTCGGGTGTACAGTTTAACGTCATGTGGGATGGGGGTGAAATACAGTTTAACGTCATGCGGGATGGGGGTGAACAATGTGAAGGGGGTCGGAATGACCAAGTGGTGGGCTTGAACCTCATAGAGGCTCCATACGTACCATGCCTTGACATGGATCAAAGTCCACATAGTTTTTTTGGGTTGTCATGGTCGGTGCTTACTCTAAGCCCACGTGAGTCATGCTCACTGTCAGAAAAAAGAGGCAGTAGGGACCTGACGATCACGTCACGAAAGGTGCGTCTGTGGGATATGAGGAGGGGGGATTATGCGTTGAGCGGCCCACTATGTCGGGACTAACTCCAAGATGGAGTCCTGATGGTGACGAAGCGCAGTGGGAGAGGGGTTTAGGACTAAAGAAAGGAGGATCTTCGTTCCCTATCATGCCCTCCGCTGGCCCTGGCACCGAGGAAGTGAGGAGGAGAAAGGGTGTTGTCACCTGCGAGATGAGCTAGGGGCTTATACCAAGATGAATGCCCTTCCCCGCGGACAAACTCCACTCCAAGAAAGAGGATATCATCCCCTGTGAATACTAATGGGTGTGGAGAATGCCTTTGGAGGGGGGACCCTGCGTGTGACGCATGGGGTCAGGTCACAGTTTAACTTCATGTGTTGAGGACGATGGTTCTTGGCAGTTTAACGTCCTGCATCTCAGATGAAGTGGGTTTGATCCGCACCCCTAGGACTTACATAACAGGTACCATCTACTCCTTGTGGGAGGGAAGGCATCAGCAAGGCCATGGTAAGGAGGTGTCGTGGAGCGAACCATCGAGGGGTGTACGTTAGTGTGGGTATGCGAAGAAGCAATATCCATTAGAGTGCCTATGCAAAGAAGCATTAGGCACAACAATGCTACGGGCAGTATCGTCCAGGGGACTTTGAATTCACATCGTTCCAACCTGGAGGGTCTCATGGGAAAAGGATTTGTCAAGTAGAGGGGTCCATAGGCAGAGGCCTTGTGGAGCTCTGTTGTTCCACGTGGAAGAGGGCACTTGTGAACGAGTGTGATTCGCAAAGTGGGGTGCCTTAGCATTAGCATGGGGAAGAGGTGCAAAAGGTAGGTGTTTTGTGAAGTGGAAGGGCACTCACGGAGCACAGCCTTGCGGAGAAAAGGTGCACTGCGAAGCAAGGTTTCAGGAAGCAATGTGCTCTGTGAAGTATAGTGATCCTACCTTAGCAAATGGATCAAGTGTACATGAAGGGTACTTCATGCAGCATAAACACTCCGCGATGACCCAGGTCCCCTTGGGGATCCCCTTCCTTTGTGAAATCCCTTAGGATTCGTGAAAGGCATCCCTCCCGGAAGAGGGGATCAAAACGAGACAATGGGGAGGCACTTCGCAAAGAAGAAGTACCTATCATAGCTCATGGTTCCTTGAGCAGAAGAGTGCTTCATGATTTGGTAGATGGGAAGCCGAAAGGCCGGATTGTCCATCCTCAGAGCTTAGGGGGAGCCTGATATTTATAGGCAAGATGCTCCACAGAGCAGGGCTCAAGCGGCTCAAAAAGTGGTCGGGTGGCTTCACAGCGTGATCGCGAACGTCAAATGGGTTCGTGGAGCATCCTGCCTCCTTCGCTTCATAGTGGTCTCACGAACGTCAAATGCATTCGCGAAGTCTCCCACATTCTTTTCTTCGCAGCAGGCTCACTAACATCAAATGCGTTTGTGGAGCCTCCCGCCTTCTTTGCTTTGCGGCAGCCACGGTACTAGGGGAATCCATGAGTGGGCTTCTCGAGGCAGTCTGTGGGGCTATCTTGGGGCCTTTTCTTCCTTCTGAATTTTGGAACCAAAAGTTATACAGAAGTTTCATATGTCACCATTGGTGGTAGATTCTAAAGTGGATAAGATGTACCAGGACCTATAATGTCAGTTTTGGTGGATAGGAATGAAGAAGACAGTGGAAGAGTTTGTTTCTAAATGCCTTACGTTCTAGTAGGTGAAGACTGAGCACCAGGTTCCAATGGGTTTAGATCAAACCCTTGAGGTACCAGAACAGAATTGGGATGAGATATCTATGAAATTCATGATGGGTTTACCATATACGTCTAGGGGACACGATGATATCTGGGTGATCGTTGAATGAATCACCAAGTCATCCCACTTCCTAGCTATCCAGGAGCAGAGTTTAGTAGAGATCTTGAGACACCTCTACATTCAGAAGATATTTTGACTCCATAGAGTCTAATTGATGATAGTTTCTTATCGTGATGCTCATTTTACTTCCCAATTTTGGAAGGGATTTCAGGAGGCATTTGGGACTTAGTTATGTTTGAGCCTGATGTTTCACGCATTGAAAGATGGCCAGTCAGAGTAGACCATTCAAGTCCTGGAGGACATGCTGCGAGCTTTCATATTGGACTTCAATCGTAGTTGGGAGGATCACCTACTTCTAGTGGAGTTTACATACAAAAAACTACCATTCCCCAATTTTTATGACACCATTTGAGGCTTTTTACAGGTGACCCTTTCGGTCACCTCTTTTCTAGACTCACTCAGGAGAGCCTACACTCATGGACCTAGATTTGGTGAGACCTACTTCTGAGAAGATGCAGATCATCCAAGAGTGGATGAAGATTGAAAATATTCATCAGAAATCTTATGCTGACCAATGAAAGAGGCCTTTGGAGTTCTATGAAGGAGACCATGTGTTCCTTTGAGTTTCAACTCCAAGAGAATTATGGAGATTTGGTCAGGGTGAAAAGTTATATCTGAGGTTTATCAACCCTTTTCAGATACTGTGTGGAGTTGGAGAGGTGGCATACCACTTATCTCTACCCCCATAGTTGGACTGGGTACACGATGTCTTCCACATGTCACAACTGAGGAGGTACATACATGACCCATCACATGTCATTAACTGAGGTGAGCTAGACATTGAGTATGAAGTGACTTTTTATAAATATCCAGTGGTGATCGAGGATCAATAGGAGAGGATCCTTCATGGGAAAGTGATTCCCTTGGTACTTGTTCACTAGTAGTATGAGACTCTCCATGAGAGAACATGGGAGCGAGAGGCTCATATTCATGTGCAATACCCACATATTTTTGAGTATCCATGTTTTTAGCTTTTCAGGGATGTAAATCCCTAACGTGTGGATAATGTAATGTCCTATATTTTTATATGTATTATTTGAAATATTATATAGAATTAATTTAAGATCAAGCAGTGAGACGACATGCGATTCCAAGGCCCAAAGTTCCCATAAAAATTGATTAAAAATTATTAAATATATTAAATAGCACATGTGAACATTTTTTTAGAAAAAGTGGAATAACTTCTAAATGGGTGCTTGGATCAGAAATATAAGGGAACCATTGCATTCAAAGAAACATGTTTACCCTAGGTGCAACCTAACATTGGCCGGTGTAGGTCAATTGCGAAAAGTAGTTTTTGGAGTTTTAATAAATAAAATAAATTAAGAATTTATTTTATTTTCATAGTTTAGAATGAAGCATCAATGTTTATTTTAAATTATCCTTTTAAGAAGGGATCCAGGGTTAGGCTTATAACCCTAGAATTTCCTAGAGGCTCTGGAGAGAACCCTAGAGAGCACTCTTGATGGAAAATGATGACATAGGTTGGATCAAATATCAATGGACAATATTTTTGATGAATCTGACCAATGATAGTGATGCGACGATTGATCATCTTCAGCAAAAAATCCAACCTTGTGGTAGGGCATTGTTATTTGGAATTATTTACCAGTTTTTAGAATCAACGATGAGTGTGAATCAACCAACAAACAAGTTGACCTGTGGTTCACTCGTTCTTGAGGGTTGGGCATGATTATAGGTTTTTATCAGGGTTTGATCATTGAGAATTTATTTTTTTCCTAATCATTATTATAGAATGGATCGAGGCTGGAACAAACAATGACCGATATTTGTTCCTTGGGTTGTTCTTGTTCTTTTTCTCCCTCGATATTCTTCACGTTCTTAATGGTTTATGAACAGTTGATCATTACACCTCCGTTTAATGGTGTAATGATCCGAAATTGATGTTTCGACCTCATGATGACCTAGATTTAGTGAGACGAAGATGGATATGGATGCATCAAAGCGATTCAGGAGATATTGTTCTTCAAGCGATTTTCATGCGGGTGATCAGAATCGGATTTCAGAGTCAATTAAAAGCACGAAACCCAATGATTTGGTGTTTAAATTAAGAGAAGAACTTGGATCTCTAGTTTCGAGGTGAATAGAGCATTGGATAGAACATCAGAGGATCAGATGAGGCGCGCAAATTAAGAACAATGGTTTTTGGAAAAACAAACTCAACACGGCATGTAACTCAGGGTTACATGGTGTGTTGATCCCACCTAGTGAAGGCTAGGTTTTAGGGATGTATTAAAGTGTCATACTGCATGTGAACCCTATCACATAGTGTGTGGGTCTTTCCCTGAGACTTGTATTGTATCTTAGAAGATACAAGGAGATGGGGTGGAGTACATAGGTTGCCTACACAGCATGTGCCCCACCGCACGGCTTGGCCTAGACCGTTTACATAGGTTATCCCATTTACTAGTGCATGTATAGGCAGACACAGGTTAACACCACATACTGGAACATGGACAAAGTACATGGGTGGACTCTGGATGGAAGGAAATGGTGTGTGGACCTTCTATATTGTGTGTACCTAACTTCTACATGACATGTTCTAAAAAACACGGTCCGTTGTACACAGGAAGTACCTGGGGTCAAGGGGAATTAGGTGTGACCCTACTACATGCTATGTACCCCTTTATACATGGATTGAATCTCTTTTCCACCTTATCTTAGACAAGTTTTGTTAGGGTTTGTGCCCTTGATATTTTTCCTGAAGGTTGGTGGGTATCATTTCCTACTCAAAGGAGTATGACCCCTTCAACAATATTTTTATGGAAATAGTTGTTGGACTCCCATTAAAGAGGCTTAGAGAAGGATCCTCTATTGATTATTCATGCCCTAAGTAGAGTCCCTGGTATTTACGTGACCAACTTCACTGGGCATTGTTTCTCTACTTAGTAGGTTAATCTAGATGGAGTTGTTGGTATCACCCCATGGCACTGACTGCGATCCTCATCTATTGTGTAATATCTATCTTTTCAGTTCTATCACTGTATCTCTCTCATGATGGTTCTCAAAAAGAAAATATTTCTTGGATGGACTTCATCACTACTATCCAACTTATGGGTGTGTTATCCCGGATGAGTGCTTTGTGGAATCTATGGACTAAATCCCTAGTGTGGGTATGCGGTGATTGTGACTTACCTCTAGACTACATGTCTTGGTTTTAGTATATCTGGATATTCTTGTTATATGTGTTGTAGAAATATACTGTGTAGAGATTACTATACCTATTTATTAGTGTATTGATTTGTGGTTTCAGGATGTCCTACTGAGTATTGTTATACTCACCCCTACATGGGATTTTCCCGCACGTGTCGTGTCTTGTGCAGACAAGTGACCTTTTTACAGAGTCCAGGGCGGACCATAACTGGACAGATCTTTGCGAGTTCAGGTAGGTTGAGGTGTTCCTATGTATTTGATGATTAATCCCAATACCTATTTTTTATAGGTTGGACTTTGTAGTTTACAAACTCTTTATATTGGTGGTATTTTATTTTAGCCCAGTTTACTTTACTTCACTTTACTTCTTGTCATACTCTATTTGTTGGGATAGTGGTATGCATGTATCTGTTTCTTAGTATTTTTTACATTTTAGTATTTTTGGGCTTAGATATTTGTGCATATTTATAGGTACATATACAATGCCTATCATGTTAGTGATATGACTAATAAGTGCTAGTCACTAGCCCCTGGCCTTTTGAAGGTGGGATTGGGGAGTCATGGAAAGAGGCCCACTAGGACAGGTCATGACATTATATCTTTATTATGCACACTTAGAACATATTCCCATTCCTTTGATACATTCTCCAAGGTGTCTCTTTTCACATTTCTGACATAAAGTAAATTGACCCTTCTTTCCTCCATGGCCTCCACTACTCGAGCTCTTAGAAAACTCCATCCTTATTTTCTTTAGTAATTATGATAGTTGGTTAAGGTGTAGGTTGTTAATCATATATCTTGATAACTGATTAGGCATGATCAAAATATCTTTCAATCCCATTATCATTCCATTTGGATACTTGGGATCACCACATTTTCCATCACATTTATTGTTAATATGGTTCCTTTTGGTTCCATCCATTGACTAAATCAAAAAAGCAATGTGTAAGCATCAAACTATAATAATCAGAGTGTGCTATAAAACAATCATGAAATACTATTCAAAGGATGTGAAAATCATGATACATTGTTCTCAATCTATGAGTCCTTATGTTTAACCTAGGTTATCCATGGTCATTACCCAATCTATGGGATGTTATTCTATACATAGACTTATCCTTAAAGTCATTCTTAGGGTTTTGTTCCTTAATCTATGATATCCTAAATCTAGTTCCCAAGATTTATACTAAAATTCATCTAATTCCAACTGTAACAACTACAAATCTAGAATCCCATAATCAGTAGTTATTTCATTATGTTGGCATAAGATATAGGGGATCACATCACCAAGGATCGATCAATTTAATATTCTTGAAGAACTAGATATATAAATGGTACCATTATTACATTAGTAATTAAACATATAAAATAATAAAGTAATGTAATCTATATCCTTGAACTAATTCAAAGATTTCATCTTTATATCATAGGGAAAGGAAACAAAATAAGGGTGAGCTCAAATGCTCAGTAAGGGTTATATACAATGGAAGATATCTTGAATAAATAATACATAATCAATATGTCAAGGTAAATAACTAAACACACATGAAATTTAATCAATAAATTTTCTATCATGAAAAAATAAGGAATAATCATTATGGAAATGCAAATAATTGGAAACAGATTCCATTTAATCAATAACATGTGCACAATCTGAATCTATGGATAATATCAAAGTGAAAACCTCATGGATAATAATAAATGAATTATTAATGAGTAAAATTATTAATATTAGACTCCATGATCTTAGAAATCATGGTATATATACTTCTAAGACCTTTCACAAGGCAGTTTTTTCATTATGGGTAAAATCCCATTTAATTTGGCCAACTAATTTGTCTCATGAGACCTACCGATGCATCGCGAGGCTATATAATTCCGGTACCCACCCATCACCACATGTACAATGCATTAATCATATATACAAATAATAAATTTAATTAATTAATATATATGATTTATAAAAAAATATATGTACTGAGTAAAAGATACAAATTTAACATTATTTCCCCAGTTATTCAAATAATTTTCAATGTAATCACCATATGTAAAAATGGTAAATGATTTAGAAAATAATCATATCCATGATGCAAGTAATATGTATATTTAATAGAAATTAAATTTTAAATGAACTAAGATAATAAATAAATAAAATGGGAAGTATATACATGATATAAAATAATTTGGGTTCATAATATTAAAATATGCCTCAATGAAGTGAAATTGAGATGAATTCTTTTACATTACATTTTCCTTTAGTTGAATTTGATTTAAACTCATGTATAATGGTTTAAATAATGTTATTAATTTATAACAAAACCATATTAATATTTATTATATCATATATAATACTTATATAACATCTTACCAACCTTTCATTAATAATATTTCATTATTACCATTCTTTTGTGTGTTAACTACTTCATTTTCCCACGCATGTTTTGTCATGTAAGTTCTGGTTCATGTTCATGGGATATATATTAATCATATATAAAATGTTATTAATTCTATAAGTATCATATTTAATTATTTAATACATTTTTTGAACCATTATTGAAATTTGTATATTGAAAATAAGCTGCTTCACTTTGCGGAGATGGTTGGTCGTACGTATGCATGAGCGAACTTATCATTCCTTTAATGATGAATGGTTATGGAAATAGATGATATATCAATTTTAAATAATAAATATCATGTTATAATTATCATAAATATTCATTATTTCCATCATTATAACCATCCAAGTAAAGTAGTGATGAAAAACAAATTACACCACTACATGGAGATGGTAAGTCGTACGTATGCACGCGTAGTACATTTATTTTTCATAGTATGGATAAAAGGTGGAATATAGTTGTCTCATAATCATAATAACATATATGTATATTTATTATAATGGATTTATTATTTTATTATGGGTAAAACATATTAATAGGTGGTAGAAGAAGATGTTTTTTGAAAGAGTTGGTAACGACAATTACCTCTTCTATAAAGGAGCTCCTTTATAACTTCACTTAAGGGACCTAGGATAAGTCTTTTGGAAGGACCAGAGCTTCAAGAACTTAAATAAGGATGTTTAAAAGAGAAATGGTCTGATATTGGTTGAGATATATGGCTCAAGGTGGTGTAAATAAGTGAAGTAAGGGGTGCCCTTTTATAATTGAGGCGAGAGACACTTTTGAAATTTCTCAAAATATTAAAATATAATAAGAATATTCTAGATACAAATGTTCCAAATAACCTATAAATGAACAGGGGAAAAATTTTTCGACCATATATTATACTATTTTTTCTTATTTAATATTTTTATGATTTTTAAATAATTTAATAAAATATCAATCCCATAAAAATTATTATTGTCAATTTTGATACTATTTATTACTTTTACTTTAAAATCACCAAGAGAACAATTAAAATTCAAACCAAATATTTTATTATATCCTAAAGATGTCATGGACATATAGATAATTCTTGTATCACCTTAAATATCTTAATTTATGTTACTTTAATATTTTTAATATCATTTATTTAATTATTCCATTAATTAAATATTTACTACATCAACATTGTGTAAGAATTTAAGTTAATTATTTATTCACTAAAAATTAAAAATAAATTATCCAAATTAATATAAAAATTTTATATTAAAAAATAATATTTATATTCAAATATATCCTTTAGATAAAACCATAAAAAATATTACACTTATTAAAAACAAGTGTGTGACAAGTTTGGGTTTTCATTAAATAAAATATTATCAAGGTATACATCTCATCCAAGTGGCCCAAAAAGGTCATAACTTATAACCTTGGATTATTATGGTATAGATATACTAATAAAATAATATTTAGATAAGTGTTTTGGTTTTTTATGGTTCTTATCATTTTATTTTTAACATAATTTACCTGATTTATCCTTTACTGTGGTAATAAAAAATACTAAGTTTACTATTCATATTGATAAAAAATAAAAGGATAATATTTAATAAATTTGGATCCATTGATTAAAAATATGGATTAAATTTTTCATATTTCAAAATACCTAATTTATATAATTTAATTTATAATTAAACCAACAAAATGCTATGAAAATAGTTTTTTTAGAAAAATTCCCTTTCTAAATATAAAATGTTTTTATACTAAATTCAAGTATAAAATCCTTTTCAAAAAACTACAATTTTATTATTTTATCTCAAAATGAACTAATGAAAATTTAAAACTAATCCAAAAACATAATTTTACATTTTAAATACTTTAAAATAAAATATATTTTTTAATAAAAATCATAAATTTCCACTATTCCTTTAGTAACCAGTCTTTTTAAAAAAATCACAAAAATTAACCATAAGATAATTTGAATATAATTATTTAAAAATGATATTATTTATATAAATAAAATTAATATAATTTCTAGAAATTTATTATAATATTCAATCATAAAAAGAAAGAAAAATCATTTTTAAAGAAAACATATTTTTTTGAAAATAAAACAAATTTATTAACATTTGAGTGATTATTTACAAATAATTAATTAATACATTATAAATGAGTATGACCATTATATATTCCATAATTCCATTAATACTATTCATCTGCACCTATATAAAGGCTTTTTTATAACGGTCACTTTTAAATAATAATATTTTTTTTGTTTAAGAATGGTATCGCATGTCATATACACTATCATACATAATTTTCTTCTTTTAAAATCTCATGGTGTTGCAAATGGGGAATTTTTTCAACAGTAACTAAAATATTTGATAAAGGTGACCTTTATCAACACTAAAAAAGCAATGATAGTCAACGCTTTTTTAGTACTAATAACGGTAGCCTTTTATTTTCACTTTTCTTAGCACTCATAAAGCACCATTTAATGATACTAAAAAACATTGATAAAGGGTACCATGAATAATTTAATTTATATATATATATTTATACATTTTTAAATATTATTTACATAATAATAAGTATATATAATAATTAATATAATATATTACTATGTTTTATATAACTATATAATAATAAAGAAATTATTATCAATATTATTTTAATAATTATATATATATATATGAAATTAATATTAATTAATAAAAATGTTTAATAATATATTTACATACATTAATTAAAAAATGTATATATAAATATGATACATTAACATTTTATTTAAATAATTATATAAATATATAAATGAATGTATATTTATTTAAATATAGTTCATATATATTTGAATTTATATATTTATATTAATGTTAAATAATTTAAAACATACAAATATATTTGTATGTATGTGGATATATGTATATGTCTGTATGTGCGTGTATGTATGTGAATGTATGTCTGTGAAGCTATATGTATGTGTGTGTATGTATGTATGCATTTGTATGTGTATATATGGGTTGTGTGACTATGTGTGTGTTTATATAGATATATGTTTGTGTATGTTTATGTTTATGTGTATGTGTATGTATGTGTGTGTGTGTGTGTATGTATTTACATATGTAAGTGTATGTATGTATGTGTTTGTGTATGTGTTTGTGTTTGTGTATGTGTATGCATGTGCATATATATATATGTGTGTGTATGTGTATGTATATATGTACGTGTATATATACGTGTACATACATGTATGTATGTATATGTGTATAAGTGTATGTATGTGTATGTTTCTGTAGTATGTGTATGTTTATGTAGTATGTGTATGCATGCATATGCCTATGTATGGACGTGTATGTAATTTTTTGTATGTGTATGTATATACATGTGTGTATGTGTAAAACCCCATGTCTGTATGGGTGTTCAGAATTAGTGGTCAGGTCAAATTGAGCATCGATATTTTGAATTAGGTCCAGAGGCTTGGGAAACCACAAAAGAGGTGTTTTAGACTTAGTTGGAGGCTCAAGAGTCATCCCAAAGGCTCATGGAAGCCTTCAGAGTGGTCGGGTGGGTACTGCAGCTAAAGTTATAATAATGCTACCAACTAGCCAATGGGGTTATTTAATGGTCAAAATAAACCTTATGTCCCCCTCAAGTTTTAGTGGGGAAACCTCCCCTCCTTCCTCCTGTTTTTGATTTTGCGGCTATGGGTCAGTCCCCCATTCTCTTCCCATATTCTCCCTTGATCAAGGGGGTGTTTTGAGGTCATTATTTGGAAATTTGAGGAATGTTTCATCGTCAATCATTCTCTTTTGATCTCCTCCCCTCCTTCACCTAATTTTTTGGTTTCTTGGTTTAGAGTTTTGGTTCTAATTCTAATAAATCATAGTGGAATCAGTTGAGAGTGATGGGGTTTTAATTCTTCCTAGGAAGAGGGTGACCTTGGGCACTGTCTATATGCGGTGGGTCGTCTATTTCACTAAGGTATGATGTGATGTGGAATTTTCTATTGTTTTAAAAAAAAATAATTTATATTCCTATTGATTTGGCATCAATTGTTGGGGGGTTTCACTCAATTTAGGGATAAGGGTGTGATACAAGACCTTTGTGTGCTGTTGGAGGTGGTTCTACTACAGTTTAATGAACTAGTGTGTTATCTGACATTATACTGAGTTTTTTTAATTAATAAATTAATCATAAATGTTAAAATTAATTAATTATTGATGTTTGGATTGATTTAGAAGCTCGGGTCACTGAGAAGAAATATTTTGATTATGGATGAGGATGGACAGACTTGGATGGGTGATTATCCAATAAAAATACATATTTTAATTATATTTTAATGGTATTAAATATTCATTTTTGATCTTATGGGCCTGAGTTAGTAGATTTTAATTTTGAACATCCATTCTTATCATTTGTGCACTTCATGCCTAATGTACACCAGTTTAGGACCAATGATTCCTATGATTTTAAGGATTGTATTTATACATATTTTAATTTGATATTTTTGGAACTGTATCTACACTTAAATATGAACATTTTTTATTCAAGGATAAATAGAGGATTCATAAAGGATGATGGAGATATTTGGTGATGAAAGGAAAGAATTATAGAGAAGGCATATTGGACACCAACCCACTAATAAGAATATGGGACCCACAATACAAATCCAATGAACCCCAAATTTCATGGGATTCTATAATACATATATAGTAACAAATAATTCTTCAGTAACCAGTGCTAATTTGGCCTCCATGATGGAAATTAAGGTGACCCAAATAGAATATCAAAATCTCAGCCAGAATATGTGGCCCATAATATTATCTCACTAAATCGGACATAACTCTCGATTCACAACTCCAAATGGACCCAAATCTTATAGAAGGTTAGGATACATCTAGATATCCATTTTATTTTTCTATGGATCACTCTAATTTGGTCGTCTAGAAGGTCATTTCGACATGTTTGTTCAGTGATTGCAAGCTGGATGCCACCTCAGGTCAAGAGTGGAAAAGTCCAAGTTTCACAAGCTTTCCACTACCCAGGCCTACCATAATCAAGTGGGATGCTTTGTTATATTGGAGGCTTAACCTAAGGCTCCCAAAATTCCTATTTAAGGTAGTGGTAGTGGAGGAGTTTATCAACCTTGGATCTTGTTTTCATTGTAATGTTATTATATCAATTTGGTTTTGTAATGTTCTTCTTTCTCATGTAAGTTGTTCGAATCACCTTAGTCCTTAATAAAATTTCTTCCTTTCCACTTATTCTATTTTTATTCTTATCACTTTTATATTGTTTCCTTAAGGTGTGAATTTATTCACACCATACCTTGTGTTATTCTTCACACAACGGTGGAGTGATTGCTTTCTTTTTATTGTTTTTTTACTTCTCCAATTCCTCCCTCATGAGTCTACTATCTGCTTCCATTGAAACCATAGAATCAATGGAGGTATAAATATTTTATGGGTTTATCCAAGGGAGTGTCAAGGGTCTGGTTTGGATGTTATTTCTCACTCCATTTATTTCTAATCACTTCTTTTAATTGAGAATTTTGTTTGAAGATCTTTAAGCTCCACCATCCTTGTTGAATTTAAGGCCACACACTTCAAGTGCTAATACAAACCATTACCTTGAAGTGATCAAAACTTTGATACTTCAAGTGTATAGGTAATTATTATTAAAGGGTGTAGGTATTAAACCAATAATTGATGATTTTGTTTAATCTTCTTAAATGAACCCATCTCAAATATAAGAAATTGAAATCATTAAAAAAGGAATTCATCCAATCCACCCCAAGCGATAACCTAGGATAAAATCATTATATTAATTTGAATTAACTTAAATCTATTAGTGGTACCTTAAACCCATCTAAAATCAACCCAAGTTTTCCACTTCATAGCCAAAAAAATCCATAGAATGTACGTGTCTGTAGGTTACTTCTTAGGTCTCTGAGGATTCGACAACCCAAGGTAAACTACAAGGACCATTCTACCTTATTCTATTGGGTAAATTTGAGCATGAATAAAATTTTTGTGCCGTTTCCAGGGACCCAAGTAAGTTATCTAAACACCCATTCTATTCTCTCCCATTTCATCTTTTCTCAACCAAATTCTCTTATCTTTTCCCTTTCTCATTTTTTTTTCTTTTGACGCATGTATGCCTACACTCGTGATCAATCAAACTGTTTAGTTAGGGTGGATTATCCTGGGGTTGGGGAGTCAAGTACACTAAGGGAAATCTTTACATTAGATCCTAATATTCATAATACTCCAGAGTCAAAAATTTATCCCATTTTAATGGAAGGTCTTCAAATAAACCAACTCATAAACCCAGGTGGGAACCAAAATGGAAACCCAAATGAGGCAGCCCAAAACTTGGGGAATGCAATCGATCAAACCCTAAATTACTACCTCACACCTGCCTGGACCAATGCTCCCTCATGCATTAGACACAACTCGATAGGATATGCCAACTACATCTTTAAACCCCATGTCCTAAACCATCTTCCCACATTCCATTGAATGGAGTCCGAGATTCTCTACCTTTACATTAAGGAGTTCAATGAAATTGTTGAAACCATGTGTCCCCCACATCAACTAGAATCAGATAAGATGAGGATATTTCCTTTTTATTTAAATAATCAATCTAAAAATTTGATAAACAAGTTGATACCATCATCCATAAACTCTTGGGACCAATTAAAAAGATAATTCTACAAAAAAAACTTTCCCCACCACAAAACAATTTCACTTAAAAAGATCATCCAAATCTTTTTTGAAAGAGAGAGAGAGAGTCATTCTATGAAACATGGGAGAGGTTCAAGGACACTATAAAAATGGTTCCACACCATGGTTTTTATATTACTGAACAAGTGAGAATTTTCTATGAAGGGTTGGGTCCGGGGAACAAACAATTCATTGACATGATGTGTAATGGAACCTTTAAAAACAAAGCCCCAAATGATGCTTACGAGTATCTGGAAAGGCTTGCTAAACAAAACAAAACATAGGGAACTTCACCTAATTCTGAAAAGCCACAAGGAACTACTAGAATTCATACACTTAGAGAAGAGTAAATACTTAGGGATAAACTCGCAGCACTCTCTAGGAATGTTGAAGAGATAGACCTCAGGAAAGTCCATGAAATCCAAACTTTAGACCCTGTTTGCACAATTTGTGAAAAACATGACCATAAGACAGACAACTTCCCAACTATTCCATCCATCAATGATGTTATTTTGGAGGACCTCCAACGTAAGTAAATTATTTGAACTTTCAAAAGCCTCAATACCAAAACACCTTCAACCCAAGTTGGCCACTTTATAGCCAAAAACAATCCATAGAATGTACGTGTCTATAGATTACTTCTTAGGTCTCCGAGGATTCGACAACCCAATATAAACTACAAGGACCGCTATACCTTCTTCTCTTGGGTAAATTTGAGCGTGAATAAAATTTTGGCACTATTTCCAGGGACAAAATCCTTACTCCCATCAGAACTACCAAACCCATAACTAGTTCCAAACCCAACCTATCTAATACCAATAGCCACCAATCCATTTTCAACAAACCATCCCACCTCCAAAATATCCCCCTGGGATAAACCAATATTCTCAAGCACCAACCCAAACTGTTCCACAAAGCCTACTAGAACAAATGTACAAACAAATGGAAAGGATGAACTTGGAAGTCTATTCCCTAAAACAAGAACTTAAAACCAACAAAACCAGAAAGGAACCCATGCCTACTCAGGCGGTACCATCCTAAAATTCAAGGGGAGAGTCAAGATGTACTAAAAAAACTCATCAACAACTAAAGGTTGTGACTATTTTAAGAAGTGGTAAATCAATTGAGAAACCTGAACAACTAATTCAGAACCCATATGAAGATTCAAACTTGGATGAAAATTCAAATGAACCAAATGATCAAACTGAAAAACATGATAACATTGTCAAATAAACAACTCTTCAAAAAAAAACCCCACAACCTACACCATTTCTTCAACACATAAACCAAGCCTTAATTGAGTGAAACATTAAGAGAAATCTTCTCACAAGTCAAGTTGAACATTCCCCATCTCGATGCAATCCAAACCATACCTGCCTACTCAAAGTACCTTAAGGACTTGTGCAATTTTAAAAGAAAAATTTCACATAGAAACCAAGTCCTTTTGGCAGCTAATGTGAGTACCACTATTCAAGGGACCATTCATCCTAAGTTGAAAGACCCGGGTTACCCTTACATCAATGTTGAAATAGGAGAGAGAAAAGTTGTCAAGGCATTGTGTGACCTAGGTGCTAGTGTCAATCTCATCCCCTATGTTGTGTACTACCAGTTAGGCCTAGAAGAGCTCCAACCCACATCTGTCACACTTCAACTTGCTAATCACAGCATTAGGGTTCCAAAGGGTATTTTAAAGGATGTTATGGTAAAGGTTGAAAACTTCATCTACCCTGCTGACTTTATTATCCTTGAAAACCATCCAAACTTAGGAAATATGGAACAAACCCCAATCATCCTTGGTCGTCCCTTCCTTGCAACAATCAACTATGTTATCCGAGTCTGAAATGGGAACATGATCATCACCTTTGGAAACATGATTCTAGACTTGAATATCTATAATGCAAGCTCACAAATAGAGGATTATGAGGACATTTATGAAGTAAACATGATAGGAAGCATTGATAATGAATCCATAAAACATTAAGGAATATTTGGTGGATATTTAATTCAGGATGAGATTTACTTCCTTTGTTAACATGAAGGAAGTTTATCTCCTTGGCTTGAATCATTTTAAAATTTCTCTTATGATGAAGTATTAGGTACAACAATCAGTGAAACCTTTCATGAAACCACTTTCATGGAGACCACTCCAACTTCCTTCCCTAAATCTGATCAAGCCAATCTAATAGCTGAACCTTATACATGTGGGGAATCAATCCTATCTAAAACTCTAGGAAACAAAATCGATCTTGATCCAATGTCCCAATATTCTGCTGAAATTTTGAACCAACTTGATCTTGAATTAAAGTAACTTCCTGCTGCACTCAAGTATGCCTTCCTAGAGGACAATCAAACACATCATATTGTCATTTCTTCTTCTCTTGAATCCAATCATGAGAGGATGATTCTATATGTCCTTAAGAAACATAATAAATCCATTGGTTGGACCCTGTTTGATATTCCTGGGATTATCCCACTTATTGGGACTCATAGGATTATTCTGGAATATGATTCAAAGCCATGTCATCAACCTCAATGGTAAATCAATCCTAATCTCATGGAAGTAGCGAGAAAAGAACTTCTGAAATTGTTAAAAGATGGTATCATATATACCATAGCTAAGAGTGAGTGGATCAGCCCAATCCAAGTGGTTCCCAAGAAGGCAGGAAACATAGTGATAACCAATAAGGATGGAGAGATTCTTCCAACTAGGGTGAGTAGTGGATGGAGGGTCTGCATTGACTATAGGAAGCTAAGCTCATTCACCAAGAAAGACAATTTCCCCTTACCATTCATTGAACTAGTACTTGAGAGAGTGGAAGGTCATGACTTATACTATTTCTTAGATGGGTACTCAGGGTATAATCAAATTGATTTATCCATAGAGGATCAAGGTAAGACTACATTAACATGTCCATTTGGTACCTTTGCCTTCAAACGCATGCCCTTCGGGTTATGTAATGCCCTTGGAACCTTCCAGGGGTGCATGATGGGAATATTTTCAGACATGGTAGAGGATTTTCTTGAGATCTTCATGGATGACTTCTCTATATTTGGGGATACATTTGAGGGAAGTGTTAGAAATCTAGAGAGAGTTTTGTCCAGATGTGAAGAAATGAATCTAGTCCTAAACTGGGAAAAATGCCATTTCATGGTTAAACAGGGATTATTTCTTGGCCATATAGTCTCAGGTAGGGGGATTGAAGTTGATAAAGCCAAGGCTGACATCATTCATCACCTTCCATCACCCAAAATTGTCACGGAAGTGAGGTATTTATTAGGACATGTTGGTTTCTATAGAAGATTCATCAAGGAATTTAGTTCAATCTCTCATCCCCTTTGTGCTCTCCTAGTAAAGGAAGCTCCATTTGTTTGGACAGAAAGCTATGAGGGTTCATTCTCAACCCTCAAATCCTCTCTCACCTCTCCTCCCATTATGAAATCTCCAAATTGGAACCTTCCTTTCGAACTTATGTGTGATTCCAGTGACTTTGTTGTCGGAGCTATGTTAGGACAACATTGTGATAAAAATCCTTAAATGATTCCCAAATCAACTACACCACCACTTAAAAGGATTTAATTGCTATTATGTTTTCCTTAGATAAGTTTAGGTCCTACATCTTAGGATCCCCCGTCACTTTGTTCACTGACCATTCTGCACTAAAATACCTCTTCCAAAAACAAGATGCCAAGGCTAGAATAATTAGGTGGGTCCTTCTCTTACAAGAATTTGACCTCACAATCAAGGATAAAAAGGGTGTTGAAAATGTTGTATCTGATCACCTCTCTTGGATGGAATTCAAAGACAACTCAAATCACTTGTCTGTGTCTGATTCATTTCCTAATAAACACCTATACTTTGTGAGTGACTACCCTTGGTATGCTGACATAGCCAATTTCTTAGTTACAAGAGTCATTCCAAAATTCTTAGGGACTCAAGCTCGAAGGAAATTCATTTCTGATGTTAGACACTATGTGTTTGATGATCCATACCTCTATAATTTCTACCCTAACCAAGTCATTAGAAGGTGTGTCCCAGAATCTGAACAAGAGTCCATCCTTAAATTCTGTCATAGTGAGTCATGTGGAGGTCACTTTTACTCTAAGAAAACATCTGCAAAGATTCTTCAGTGTGGTCTCTTCTAGCCCACCCTCTTAAGGTACTCCTACACATTTTTTCAAAGCTGTTCTAAGTGTCAAAAAGTAGGGTCAATCACAAAAAAATCAAATTCCACTCACTCCCATCTTAGTGATTGAAATCTTTGACTGCTGGGGAATCGATTTCATGGGTCCCTTCCCAAACTCTAGGGGATACCTCTACATCCTCTTAGCTGTTGATTATGTCTCAAAATGGGTTGAAGCCATTCCCACCAAGTCTAATGACCATCATTTTGTGATCCTATTTCTGAAAGAGCACATATTTTCTCGATTTAGAATTAATAAGGCTATAATCAGTGACCGAGGAACCCATTTTTGAAACCGTCCATTATATTCACTCATTTATAAGTATGGGATTTCTCACAAGGTTTCCACTGCGTACCATCCTCAAACCAATGGCCAAGCTTAGTTAGAAAATAGGGAGATTAAGAATATTCTTGAAAAAACTGTCAATCCTTCTTGGAAAGATTGGCCCGAGAAACTCTCTAATTCTCTTTGGGTATATCGTATAGCATACAAAACCATCCTAGGAATGCCACCATATAGGTTGGTTTATGGAAAAGCATGCCATTTACCTATTGAAATTGGGCATAAGGATTTTTTGGCAACTAAGAAAATAAATTATGACCTCTCACTGGCTGGAACAAAAAGTAAATTAGAACTTATTTAACTTGAGGAACTAATGATAGAGGCTTATGAAAATTCAAGGATCAATAAAGCTAGAGTTTAAGACTACCAATATAGGAATATCAAAGTCAAAAATTTTGAACTGGGAAAATTTGTGCTCTTGTATAGTTCAAAACTTCATTTAAACCCAGGAAAGTTAAGGTCTAGATGGTCAGGTCCTTTCATAGTGCATCATGTGTACCCCCAAGGGGCAATAGAGATTCAAGATCCCACTAGTGGTCACATTTTCAAGGTCAATGGTCACATGTTAAAACCATTCATTGAATCATTCAATAAATAGGAAATAGAGGTTGAGTCAACTAAGCCAACCTATGAATACTCATCTTAATATTGAAATAAATAAATAAAAAAATACAATAAAAAAATTTGAATACTCATCTTAATATTGAAATGTGATTCCACCTAGCGCTTCCATCATTTCCCTATTGAATAAAGATGAACCCCCCATGTCTAATGCGATGCACAACACATCATCACTTTTAATTGATATTAGATGAAATATGGCGATTAATTTGAACAAAGTAATGGGTTTGGGATTGGGATTTTCTTATGAAAATATCTTGTATTAAAATATTTTTATGGTTTCATGATTGTTTGGTATAAGGGTTTTTGGTGATCATTGTGTATTAAAATGTTTTTGGAAAAGTGAATTCGAATATCATATTGTTGAGATACATTTTGCTCGGGACTAGCAAGTCTCAAGTTGGGGGGTGTGATTAGACAATAAAAATACACATTTTAATTAAATTTTAATGGTATTAAATTTTTATTTTTTATCTTATGGTCCCGAGTTAGTGGATTTTAATTTTGAACATTCATTCTTATCATTTATGCACTTCATGCCTAATGTACACCAATTTAGGCCCAATGATTCATATGATTTTAAAGATTGTAATTATCCATGTTTTAATTTGATATTTTGGTAACTATATATACACTTAAATATGAACATTTTTTATTCAGGGATTAATGGAGGATTTATAAAGGATGATGGAGATATTTGGCGATGAAAGGAAAGAATTTTAGAGAAGGCATATTGGATACCAGCCCACTGATGAGAATGTGGGACCCACAATACAAACCCAATGAAGCCAAAATTTCGTGGGATTATAGAAGACATATATAGGAACAAATAATAATTCAGGATCTAGTACTAATTCAACCTCCATGATGACAATTAAGGTGGCCCAAATAGAATATTAAAATCTCGGCCGGAATCTGCTTCCCAGAATAGTATTCTACTAAATCAGACATAACTCCCGATTTAAAGCTTCAAACGGGACCATATTTGACATAAGGTTAGGAGACACCCGGATCTCTATTTTCTTCTTCTATGACCCACTCTAATTCGGCCATCTAGAAGGTCAGTTCGACGCATATGTTCGGTGGTTTCAAGCTGACTGCAACCTCGGGTCAAGAGTGGAAAAGTCCAAGTTCCACAAGCTTTCCACCACCCTAGGCCTACCATAATCAAGTGAGATGATTTGTACTGTTGGAGGTTATACCTAAGGCTCCAAAAATTCCTATTTAAAGCAGTGGTTGTGGATGAGTTTATCAACCTTGGAGCTTGTTTTCATTGTAATGTTATTATGTCGATTTGGCTTTGTAACGTTCTTCTTTCTCATGTAAGTTGTTCGAATCACCTTAGTTCTTAATAAAATTTCTTCCTATAATCTTATTATATTTTTCTCCTTATCACTTTGATATATTTACCTTAAGATGTCAATTTATTCACACTATACCATGTGATATTCTTCACATAACGGTGGAGTGATTTCTTTCTTTTTATTTTTTTTACTTCTCCAATTCCTCCCTCATGAGTCTACTTTCCGCTTCCAATGAAACCATAGAATAAATGGAGGGATAAATCTTTTATGGTTTAATACAATGGAGTAGAAAGAGGCTGGTTTGAATGTTATTCTCACCTCATTAATTTATAATCACTTCTTTTAATTGAGAATTTTGTTTGAAGATCTTTAAACTCCATCATCCTTGGTGAATTTAAGGCCACACACTTCAAGTGCTGATATGAACCATTACCTTGAAGTGATCAAAACTTTGATACTTCAAGTGTATAGGTAATTAGTATTAAAGGGTGTAGGTATTAAACCAGTAAGTAATGATGTTGTTTGATCTTCTTAAATGAACCCATCTCAAATATAAGAAATTGAAATCATTAAAAAAGGAATTCATCCAATCCACCCCAAGCTATAACCTAGGATCAACTCATTATCTTAATTTCAATTAACTTAAATATGTTAGTGATACCTTAAACCCATCTAAAATCAACCCAAGTTGGAAACTTCATAGCCAAACACAATCCATAGAATGTGCGTGTCTATAGGTTACTTCTTAGGTCTTTGAGGATTCGACAACCCAAGCTAAACTACAAGGACCGTTCTACCTTCTTCTCTTGGGTAAATTTGAGCGTGAATCAATGGGACTTAAAAGATGTTACTGACCCTTGGAGATAAAAATGGAAATCTCTTTAAAGGAAATTAGTCTCAAATACTAGCCATATGGATTATGTTCCTTTTTGTTCTAAATGTGGATACTCAAGCTGGCCACCAAGGGTGATACCTCTATTAATTTTGAATAAATGATTTTTTTAATAAATCTAAAATTTATAAATAAAATGAATAAGGTCCAGGGGTCATGAACAACCCATGCTTGTTAGCATGACATCTCAGCTTCCGATGACCGAGGCCAGAACTATTGAGATATTGAGTGGCCTCTAGACCTTTTGAGATGTAATGCTAGACCAAATGAGACTCATTAGACCATGTGTAAGTGACTGAGACTTAAGTGTCCAATGCATCATGTAGTCACACTAAGGGGGGGGGGGGAATTAGGCGTGACTTGTTTTACTAAATTATTTTCTATTTTTAACCCTCTTAAAATCTCTATCACATATTAGGATGAGTGGATCCTGTATGAAATTTATAATTTAATTGAAAACACAACACACAATAATTTTATAAGGTTTGGTACTAAGAACTACTTCTTACTGCAACTGATCATACCCCCTGATTATATATTGTTCACTATATATAGATGGTTATAACTAGGGAAAGTACCATTCCCATCAACACTAAGTTCCACAGTATTCCACTCTAGAGTACCACTAGAGTTTACAAGTTCCCACCCATACTAGCGACTCCTAATTCCCATAGGAGGATCTTTATACTACATCGTATAGTGTTATCAGCATCCCACTGGCGTACTGTAGAGTCCCATAAAGGCTTCTTCTTCTTCAGAGTCCCACTGAAGACTTCCACTAATATTGAGTCACACTAGATATGATCCACATATATAAAAATCTATGTTGGCTTTAGAATGCTTCTATATTTCCTTGAGATAAAGTCTTTCTCCCCAAAAAAATTGTATCACCTGATCTGATTGTGTAAAAACTTCAAGAACTTTAGAAATTGTCAAAAACCTTCATGATATTTCTCACCATTCACTAATATTTAAATGATCCAAAAATTATCAATACACTAACAACTTGGGTATATTCCTTTAGAAATAGTGGTCGACTCCAGTCTCAAAAATCTACAATCACTATATAAATGCAATTTATATTTCATGTTCATTCTCAACCATCATGCATGTGTAAAAAAATGCATGGTATTCTCAACATTTTCCTTATTTAAGTTTTATTTCATGTGCATGAAAATGTTTCATAATGAATGCACACATACACTGCCTCTAATTTTCTTCTTCACTACCTGATTAATTGTATACTACATAAACACATATACAATGTACCGTCTTCTTGCTTCTTTAATTTATGTGCATGATCTTGCTCACATTCTTGCACACACTATTCATATTGTAATTCACTCATTCTTCTCAATATGTCTTCACACAAAAAATGATAAACACACACTATTCAATCATTATGTGAAAACATGAGCATGAATAGGTTCTTTTCATAACACCTCCTTCGCAAGAAATCAAATACTACTTCTATTTGCAGAAGAATGTCACACACAAGTGTCTCACTATTTCTTCATGCAAAATATTCCCTTGCAAGAACTCAATCATGGTTTCATGTGAAACTCTCTTCAAGCACGAATGAAAATACATCCAGTGTTATCAAAATCCTCACATAAAATAGAATACGTGAGTCCCTCTATCTTATTTATGTAATAGAAGTGCGGATATCAACATTGGTTCACAGAAACTCACAACATCATCATGCGATCTTTAAACTAGAAACAAAACATGAATTCATGGAAATTTATTATGAAACCCGAGTAATTTTAGGTCCCTATTTTTTATATCTCAATGCACTCTAAAAATTCACAAAAATCACACCCCAAAAAAATGATATCCTCAGAGTATTTATAGATAAAGACACTAAATCAATGCTTCCTAAAACCACGAACATCTACCCATTGCATTAGCTCATGTGCTCACTACCTTAAGTTACTCTTCAAAAGAAACCACCATCATTGAAAATATAATTTTTTTACTTTACACTTTATTTTTTGGTTTGTTCCTCATTAAATAATGAAAAAAATATTGTATAATGATTTGATTATATTCTAATCAACAGGTTGATGAAACAGCGATTGAAATTCTTGGCTTGATAAAAAAGATGACGTTGTTTAGAGAAATATCAATGCACAAAACTCCCAAAGAATCTCGAGGTAGAAGATAACATGTGAAACTAATTGGAAGGCTCTAGATGATCTCATCAGATAGATACATTTATTTATGTATTTTTAAAGGTGGGTGAAAAATTTCTAGTTCTTTGCATCCAACATTGAAAAACACTTTTGTTTCACGCTCCCTTTTATAACAAGTCACTCCAAAAGTGGTCCATCATTGGTTACTGGTCCTCTTCCTTTACATTCTGGCATTTCCCCATACTGATGTTCTTGTCCGCCATCATGCTGACCCACATTGTGGATTGCTTCTCCCTTACGCCTCTATCTGGGCTCACTTCACATAGCCTCTTCCACCATACTATCCCAGTCGAGGTTGAACCTAACCACCTAGGTAGTGGTTGTGGGTCCCTCATGCCAGCTAGTGTGGTTGGATAATTTTTTATCAAAGGATAACAAAAATAATATCCAAGTATATCAAATCCAAGATACTCAAATTTTCTCATATAATATAATCACTATTTTTCATGGTTCCTCTTCTTCCAAACCTTGAATTAAACACCATGTCAATTAACCAATGACACATGTATTATGAACTTAATATTAGCTCTATAATCATCAAAATTAAAACTCATTGAATTTTTATCTTCTTAACTATTTGAAAACAATTTCAAATTCAAAAAACCACTTCGGTTCTTCAATATCCCTCTTTAGATTTATTATAAATACCCAATTTATTTTAAAATTCATCAATATATTCTGTTCCATATTGGAAATAAAACCAAATATATAGAGATGGGAAGTAATTATCTTCTTCATAGAATGATGGAATCACCACTTTCTTAGCAAAGAGATAAAATTAAAAAAATCTATTTCTATGTGAGTAATGCTCTGTGTAAAAAACAAGAGTGATCAAATTTAACATCAATGTTGTTAGTAAATGTTTAGTATATGATACCAACATTGAAACCTTACATAAAGGGTTGGTCAAAATATTTTCAACCAATATCCAGCATACATCTCAATGAATAGATTAGAAATATTAAATTGTATGAATATATTTCCCCTCTCAAATTACCTTTCTATTTTTTCATCAAGAAATAAATATCTCCCTTTTAGAATTAATTTTTCAAAATGAAAATAAGAGTTTATTCATTATACCTCAATATATGGGCCTTGTAATCACCTAAGCCTACGAGCCTTGTAATCTCTGAGCCTACGGGCCTTGTAAGGGTTCCCCCTCATCCCTTGAAAGGGGGGTTATCAAAAATCAATAAAAATAAAGGCCTTCAGGCCATTCGGGTCAATATACCTCAATAATGAAAAGATAAAATTTTCTAACTTTTATCATTAAGAATTATTAGATTTATACCTCACCAAAACTTATGGTATTGATAATATATCAAATGAGATATAAATATATGATGGTTGATCTTATATGATCCCCCTTATAATATGCACTCAATAATTCTTCATCATGATTGGCTTTCTTCAAGAATAAACTCTAACCATCTTTTGAGATTATTTGAAATATTTTAAAAAGACAATATGATTCCAATAGTCTTCCATGATGGATAACTTTCTAGATGTAAGATGTTAAAAGATTTTATCAAATTCAGGTCTCCACATAAATAAATGATTCACCTTCACTTCACTTCTTGAAAAAAATAATGTTTATATGGGAATAAGGTGGTTCTTCAATGATACCCAATTAGAGAAACGTGATTGGGATTTGATCTCAACCCAACAATATTCATAGATGAAAAAATCTTCTTCACATTTTCTAGAAAATTAGTTTTAGTTTTCTTTTCTTGCTCCATATTTATTACTTCTTCCAACTATTCTGGTTATATGATCAAGAATTGTTTAGAAACATGCTCAATCTTCACTTTGTTTGTAAACTTATTTTTTCCAATACTGGAAGTCACATATGCTTCCCCTTTCTTTTTTCAAGAATTATTCTTCTTCTAGTTACCACGTAAAACTATTTTTACTTGAATGTACAAAAATATTACACTTTTCACACACAACTTTAACATTCATCAAGTTACCATTTTTAGAAAACTTTTCAGATTCTTCATCATAGACATATTTCACCAGATCAATACTTTTGTTTCTCTTCTAGATTGATTCATTCTTGAATTACATCTTACTTCCTTTAGTATATATATTCCTGGAAAATTTACAATGGTCTATTATGTGACCTTTTCTACCACAAAAGATGCATCTTTTATTTGGTGCGACACTCCTCAAATCATTCTTCACAAACTTTTTGGGATTTTTTTGTTCAACATACTCCTTCTTTTGTTTACATCTCAAGGCTGACCTATCATCTTTATTTATTACATGCTTTACTTTTTGTTGTAGTCTAGATAATTTGTACATAATTGGAATATACCAACACTCATCATAACAAGCACCAATTCTATTTTAGTAATCATATAAATTTTCAAAGTAATCATATCTATTTTTGATAAACTAATTCTCTTTATCTGATTTTTGATTCTATTGTATAGGTTTCCACTTCTCTCTAGATTGTATCCCCCTAAATTCCTAAATTATATATTTTTCATACAATTACATATTGTTCCAACAATTCATTTCTTGATTATAAAACTTTCAAAAACACCAACAATAGAAAAAAAAACCTTTATTTATTATTCTCTAACATATTATGAATGTATTTTACATTTTTTTTGATTTTGGGAAGCACAATTATTATTTTTTTATTTATTTGGGGAAAAACATTTCCACACTTCTTCACATACAACTTCGAAGATGTAATTGATTCCTAATAATTTTTCTTCACCCATGTTTTTCCACATTTTAAAGTCAAATATTCATTAAACATCAAAAAAACATTAGTACATATAGATTTATCAGAACAAAGGGTTACCTTATTCAATGAGCTTGTAGTAGATTTATCCTTGGATAATATCAAGATCTTCTCTCCACTATATTAAGTATTTTCATAAAAATTACTCTTATCAGATGAATCCTTGGTAGTAATTATTTTCTCGCTAACTTGGGAAGTCTTATATTTTGTTTCTTCCATATTTCTCAGTTTCACTTCTTGCTCAAGAAATGTTAAGTTGAGAGAAATATTCTCATCTTCAACTAATTTCATAATTTATTCCTACTAAATCTTTATATTTTGATTAGTATCTTCATGAATATGATTTTCCTTCAATAAAAAACTATTAAGATCCTTGATTATTTCTACTTTAACATCTATCTGAGCATCTTTAAAATTCATAAATATATTAAGAATATTTTCAAGTGCATGGATAACTTCTATACAAACAATTCAAAAAGAACATTTCTCACAAAAATTACTTTTCAATTATTAAATAGCTCCAACGTATCATTCATTGCAAAGAGATATTTTTTCATCATTTTCACTGACATGTTTTTTGAGAGTGTTTCATATTCCTAACTTTTTAGTCAATGACTCTTTCATAACATTAGCCTCTTATTCTATATTTAAATTTTCATCCTAAATTTCATTGAAAACTCTGATCATACATGTGACCAATTCTTGGGGAACTTTATTAAAATGATCTCTAACTTTAGAAATTAGCATATATACATCATTTATTTAACTTCATTCATCAAAATTATAATCAACTGATTTCACTAAAAAATTACTACTTTGAGTGCCTTCAGCTAGCAGTTGATCTTCATTTATCTTTTAATTATTCTTCAGCTTCTTTTCCACTATTTTCTTCCTATTTTTATGGGTCCTAACTGAAACTTTAACAATTATAACTTTAAGAATAACGATAGGATTTTCCATCTTAATTTCTTATAAATTTTCATCAAACATGAATCTACACTTTATATACTTCTGATAAAAACAGATAGACAAGTAAAGTAGATCCAACTAGAGGTGGTATTTCCTATGATACTAATTGAAGTTTCCAATGGATCGTGTAGTCATAATGGGGGGGGGGGGTGAATCATGCATGAATTATTTTAAAAAATTATTTTTTATTTTTTAACCCTAATAAAACCTCTTTAACTTGTTATGATGAGTATATCCTATATGTAATAAATAATTTAAATGAAAACACAACAAAAAATATTTTTACAAGGTTCAATACTAAGACCTACTCATTACCCCTTGGTTAATGATTCTTCCCTATATATATATGGTTACAATGAGGGAAAGTCCCATTCCCATCAACACTAATTTCAATAGTGTTCCACTCTAGAGTCCCACTAGAGTTTACAGGTTCCCACCTACACTAGTGACTCTTAAGTCCCATAGGAGGATCTTTATACTACATCCCATAGTGTTACTATCACCCCACCATCCTAATCTAGAGTCCAATTGGAGACTTATTCTACATAAGATTCCCACTAAAAATTTACACTAACCTTGATTCACACAAGATATGATCCAAAAATGAAATATCTATATCATCTTCATAATGCTTTTTCATTACCTTGAGATGAAGTATTTGTCCCCAAATAGACTGGATCACCTTAAATTCTTGTGTAAAAAATTCAATAACTTCATAAACTATTTGAAAAATACTCGATATTACTCATTTTTCACTGATCTTTAAATGACCTGAACCTTCTCAATACACTAGAAACTTGGGTATATGTCTTCAGAAATAGTGCCCAACTTCAGTCTCAAAAATCAATACTCACTATATACATGAAATTCATATTTCATGTTAATTATCAGTCATCATGTGTATATAAAATAATTCATGGTCTTCTCAAAATTTTCATTATTCAAGTGTCATTATATGTTCATGCAATTGTTTTATAATGCATGCACACAAAAACTAACTTAAATTTTCTTCTTCACTGCCTAATTAATTATATACTACATAAAAACATATACAATGTACTGATTTCTTTATTATTTAAGTGATGTTCATGAGCTTACTCAGATTCATGCACACAATATTCATAGTATACTTTATATAGTATTATCAACCTATGTTCATGTAAACACACACACATATACACTGTTCAATCATTGTGCACAAATATGCGTATGCACAGGTTCTTCAAATAACACCTCCTTTTTAAGAACTAAAATACTACATATCTTTATAAAATAATATCATGCACAATTGTATCACCATTTCATTGCGAAAATCATTCCCTCTCAAGAACTCAAGCACTGTTTCATGCGAAAATCACTTCATTCATGAATGAAAATACATGTAGTGTTATCAAAATCTTCCCATAAAATATAATATGGGAGATACTCCATATTCTTTACATAACATAAGTTTGGTTATCAAAACTGGTTCATGGAAACTCACAACACCATCATGTAATTGAAAAAATAGAAACACAACATGAATTCATAGAACCTTTTTGTAAAACTTGAGTGCTTTTACGCCTTTATTTTTTTTTATCTCAATGCACTTTCAAAATTCATGAATAAAACACCACAACAAAATTAACTCCTCAAAGTATTTATAGATAAATACACCAAATAAATGCTTCCAAAAATCATGGACAAATACCTGTTGCATCATATCATGATCTCACTGCCTCAGGTTTTTCATCACAAGAAACCACCATCACTAAAAATATAATTTTTTACTTCACAATTTATTTCTTTAGGTTATTTTTATTAAATCTTGAAAAAAAAATTCATGGTGATTCGATCATATTTGACTCAATAGGATGATGAAATGGGGATCAAAAGTATTGGATCGATAAAAAAAAGAGGCTGGATGGAGAAATTCCAATGTAGTGAACTCTTGGACAAGCTTCAGGTATAAGACGACACATGATGATGATTAAATGGATTTTTATGATCTCATTTGAATACTTCACTTATTTATATATATTTAAAGTCAGATGAATAGTTACATGTTCTTATCCTACATCAAAAAAAACTTGGGTCTCGTTCTCCCTTTTATAGTAATCCACTTCAACAGTGGTCCAGAAATGGTCATCGATCCTCTCCCATTACATGCTGTCACCACCCCATGCTAGAAATCCCATCCACCATCGTGAAACCACACATGGTGAATTACAACTTCCTTGTGCTTCTATATGGTCATTCCTTACACACCCTCTTTCGCCATGTTATCCCAGTCGGGGTTGAACCTCCCCACATCAGTAGTGGATGTGGGTCCCTCACGATGTCTAGTGTGGTTGGCTAAATATTTTATCAAAGGACAAAAAAATAATATTCACGTATACCAAATCCAAGATACTCAAATATTCCCCATACAAAATAATCACTATTTTTCATGGTTCTTATTATCCCAAACCTTGAAGTAAATACTGTGTTAATTAACCAATGACACATGTATTCTAAAATTAAGACTGGCTCTACAATCATCACAATTAAAACTCATTGACTTTTCATCTTCTTAACTATTTGAAAACAATTTCAACTTCAACAAACAACTTTGGTTCTTCAGAGACACATCTCAGCTAGAGGCTAGGGTAGATATAGAGATCATAGGATTTGTAGGCCCTAAATGACCTCCCTTTTGTGATTTCAAGATCTTTGGGGTTGTTGAGATGAGTGAGAAATGAGAGATCCACTATTGTATGATGTGACTATTCCTAGGTGGACAAACTCTAAGTAGAAAGATTCAAGGATGGGTGAGTTGATTGAACTAGTGAGACTTGATGACTGAGATGATCCATGGGCCATCTTCTTGAGTGATATTATGGAATACCCATGTAGCCAGAAATAAAATACTATTTTGGTTATGAGGCCAAGTTATATGGACTCAAGACCCAGATGAGACTGAGGAACCATGTGAGGGTACCTCTATTATATAGATATTAAGGGGATCCAGTGGGTGCCTCATTGTAAAACAGACCCTAAGTGGGTATATATGGCTATGGAAAATGATGGTAGAAAGTGTCACCTTGAACCTAAACTAATGTGAGGTATGGGATGATGATGATGGTCATGGGAATTCAGTTGGACCTTGTGTTTTATGTTTTTTTTGGTTGGATATCTAATGTTCCCTAAGGGAAGATGTGATATGATTAGGCTTCCACGGATACAAAGCTGGGTATATGGAAGAGATGCCATGATTTGGAGCCCGGTAAAAATGGGGGTTTCCATGGATATGCGATCAATGATTAGAGCTTCCTTGGATTAGGATCTCAATGTATAGTTATATACGCCATAGATTTGGATCAATATACATGAACTACCATGGCACATGTCCTTGGAGTCATGAGATTATGGTTATGGATTCCAGGGATTTGGAGCTAGACGCACGCACCGCTGCAAGATGGGTCCTCAAAGTCATGAGATTGTGGTTATGGATACTATGGATTTGGATCCGAATGCACATGATATCGTAGGAAGGATACTTGGATCCATGTGATATATAATTATGGATTCCATGAGTTGAAGGTGGATGCATGATTGATTGTTATGGGATTGAGATAACATGGATTTAGAGCTAAAATGTTTAGACTACCATGGGATGAGACCCCAGAGCCAGGAAGATTGGATAGCCTACCATAGATTTGAATACCACATGTTACATGAGATGCATAGTCACTGAAACATGCTCAGAGACAGCCTGCCACTAGCTGAAGTAGGTACGATTGATCAGGGTCATAGACATAGGAATCAATGTTGGTTTTATTAATTTATTTTTGATAGTTATCCATTTATTCTGAGCATATCAAATGCACATATCACTACATTTATAGTTAGTATGGGACCATGTTAGTGGTTCCCATTTGAGTTTTGTACTCACACCCTGCTCGGGTTTCCACTGCACTTGGTTACCCAAGCATACATTCACTTGGTTGCAGGTATAATTTTCACTGAGGCCTGAGTTTGATCAAGAAATATGGATTTAATGAGGACATAGATTTTGGGATGAGGTATGGATCGTGGAGGTCATGAATCCAATATTTTGTTTATTTTATTTATTTTTGTTACGTATATATGACTGACCTAGTGGGTAGTTTGTTGTATGCATGACATGGGTTTTCAAGCCTGTACTACATTTCATTTATCATACAATCTTGTTTATATTTTCATTTTTATTTTATTTTTTGATGTTTGATATTTAGTTATTTATCCATTACTATGCACTCTGATACATGGGTTAGAGTATCTCCATATTACCATATTAGATTTCCACTACTAGTAGGAAACCTCTGGTGTATGAGGATGTGTGCTTGAGGTTAAGTAGTGTTACATCATTTCAGGAATCAATCAGTGGTTCGGGGTGACAAGATATTACAATTACTGTATGTATGTGTAGATGCATATATGTGTATGTGTATGTGTATGTGTATGTGTATGTGTATGCGTATATTAATGCATATTTATGTCTATGTTTGTATGTATGTAATGTGTATGTCTGTTTATTCATTTAATATTATATATTTATTATTAATATTTCTCTATTTTTAATATTTTCTATAATTAATTCATTTTTAGTATTAATTCGTTAAATATTTTTTTAATATATTCAATTTTGATATTTATTAACATATTTTTAAATATTTATACACTTAATTAAATAATATATTTTTTAATTATTATTAAAAAATCTAAAGCTTAATATTTAATTACATTTTTTATTTATAATTAATACATTACATACATCAATAATTAAAAATAATAATAATATTTATTTATTCATTTTTTATGTGTTTGTAATTCATGTAATTAATGTTATGGATTCATTTTTTTTGAATTTATTCAATTTTATTTATTTAATTTTTAATATTATTTCTTTTAATATATATTTTTCATTTATGATATTTATTTTTAATATTTTTGAAATTTATTCATTTTTTTTGAAATTTAAAGATATTTATTTACTCATTTTTTCAATAAGTTTTTAATTTATATGATTAATATTTATTCATTTTATTTATTAAGTTTTAATATTTTTAATATGTTTGAAATTTATATAATTAATTTAAACAATGAATTTTAATTTTAATATTTTTTTAATTTAAATAGTTAATATAATTCATTTTTAAAAAATTATTTTATTTATATAATTAATAATATTTATTTATTCATTTTTAATCATTTTTTTGTATTTTTAATTCATGTAATTAATTTTATGAATTCATTTGTTTAATAATTTTGTAATTTATTCAATTTTATTTAATATTATTTCATTTAATATTATTTATTCATTTTAATATTTATTATTTTTTAATATTTTTTGAATTTATTTATTTTTTAATATTTATTTACACATATTTATTTATTTGTTAAGTTTTAATGTTTGTAATATGTTTTTAATTTATATTATTAACATTTATTCATTTTTATTTATCAAGTTTTAATATTTTTAAAATGTTTAAAATTTATAATTTTTTATTTAATTTCATTTTTTAATATTTGTTTTTCAATTTAAATAGTTGATCTAATTCATTTTTTATTTATATAATTTAAATTATTTACTTATCCATTTTTCCTCATTTTTTCACATAATTTTGATTTTTAAATTTCTTAATAAAGCACTTTATGGTTGAGTGGAAACCTCACAATACTGGATTTTAGGATTTCAGAACAAATCAAACAATTTCAAAAAGCTACGATCATAAGAAACATAACTCCCCCACCCACTCCCACCCCCACCAAATTTAAATTCAAATTTCAAAAATCTAACACACCTCGTTGCCTTGATTTATGTGCTGCCTCAAGCCGTATGCCTCACAACACACATCACCAAAATCATCACTTAATGTATGTGCAATAATTTTTTATTTATATATTTAATATTATTTATTTATTCATTTTTATTAATTTTTTTATGAGTTTGTAATTTATATAATTTATGTTATGAATTCACTTTTTTTATTAATTTTATAATTTATTCAAACTTATTTATTCATTTTAAATATTCATTAATTCAATATTATTTATTAATTTTTAATATTTTTAAAATTTATTCATTTTTAAAAATCTATTTATACATATTTATTTATTATGTTTTAATATTTTCAATATGTTTCTAATTAATATTATTATTTTATTAGAATGTTTTTTAATATTTTTGTTTTTTAAATAGTTAATATAATTTATTTTTAATAATTTTTTATTTTTATAATTAATATTATTGATTTATTCATTTTTTATAGTTTTTCAATGCTAGATTAAACATTGATAAAAGTGTATTTTATTAGTGTTAAAAAGTAATCATTGAGAAATACCACCTTCGTAAGTGATTTTTAGTGTTAATAAATGTATTAATTTATCAGTGCTAAAAAGAATTGAAAAAATATTTCTTTATGAGCACTTATTTTTTTAATGCTGATAAAATAAGTTTTTATCAACACTTTTCGGTAAGTGCTGATAAAATCCATTGTACTTTTTAAAATAAACCTTAATATACTGCTTCACCTCCTGTCGAATTTAAGATCTCATGGAACCAAAACTTTATAGATGGATAATTTATTTTATTTGGACAAATCAAACCTCAAAACCATAAGTATGAAATTCAAAACCGGTTTTTAAGGATTCTCAGTCGATCTTTCATGTAATTTTTAGGTTTTTTGAGTGTTTCTTCCCCTCTTTGTCAAAAACAACCAAAATCATTTATTTTGGACAAATCAAACCTCTTAACTCTGAACTTGTTTTAAGGATTCAAAATTGATCTTTCAAGTGTTTTCATGATTTTTTGAGTTTATTTTCCATTGTTCACCCATGATGGTTCTTCCCCTACATGTTCATCTATAACTAGTTTTTTTTATTATTCTTATCTATTTTTTTGTATGAATCAACCCTTTTAGAGTGTTTTACATTTGGGTTCACTGATCTTTCTAGATTTTCCCAATTTTTGGGTTTTATTGCTCATTTTATATATAAATATAGACTACAGATAAGATTTTCCTAAAAAATAATTAAAAAATTTAAATGGGGTTCAGTGGAATGAAAAAGGTTTTTATCTATTACGTGGTGAATTGATATCTTGGGTAATTTTTTGATAAGAAACCAATGTTTGTAATTTTATAAATAAGTACATGCCTTATAAATATTAATGGATTCAAGATTATTATTTTGGATATGGTTTGAGTCAAGCTGATAACTATATTTGAAATGAGAATGATCGAAGAATATGGATAATGGTTATTTATAGAAACATGGCATGAGATATGATGTTTTCTTAGATATATATATATATATGTTTATTTCATTTGTATGTATATGTATAAGTACAAAAGTATATATATTTTTATTTATAAGTGTTTGAGTATTTATATATCTATGTGTGTATATATGTGTGTGTATATATATATTTATACATAAACATTAGTTTATATTATATTTAAATCCTTAAACTTATATGAAAAAATCATCACATTATATCATCTCATTGTGCATGAAGTTACCTACTCTACACTAAGAAAACAATCCACACTAAGAGAAAAAACATAATTCTTTTCAAAACACAGGATTTGTTATATAATCACATATGTGTGTGGTTAAACAATTATATAAGTAAGTGGTGGTTTATGGAACTTTTTTACCTTTATGGACTATTTTAGTATATATAAACATGTATTTTGAATAAAACATAAATATTTAAAATTTCAAATGTTCCAAAATATCCAATAACTATATAAAAAATAATATTGGAAATATTATTAAATTGTTTTACCCAAATTGAGGGAGTGAATACCTAACTGAATAATTTACTAACTATTTTATAGGGTGTGGAATTGTATCATAACCCACTCATTTGGAAATACCATAATATAATGGTTTATTAAAATAATAAAACATTGTTAAACATGGTTTAAACAATGATGATTTAACACTACTAGAAAATGGGGTTATATAATGACCCATGATTTTCATACATGGATATTACATATATTTATATAAATATTCATTAAATTTTAAAAACACATTCCCAAGGACCATAATAGTTTAGTGCCTTTTGAAACTTGGAACACATTCTTCTAATTTGATGAAAGATCTTCAACATCTCCCATAAAGATCTTCCCCTTTAGTATTCCAACCTAAAACCTTTCTTTATATCATGGGGAAAAGAAACATAAGAAATGGGTGAGCTCAAATGATTAGTAAGGGTAAAAAATGGAGTTATAAATCATATCATAATCATAAGACAAAATAACCTAAACAAAACATTTGAAAATCATATCCTTCATATCAAATATCATCATATCATGCCATAGAATAAATCATTGAAGTTCATAAAGAACATATTTCATGAGATTCATAACATAAGACAAGAGATTATGGAATACATATAGCATATAAAAGAATTTAAATATTTGTCAAGGCTCATTACCAAGACCATCATAATAGTATAATTCCTTTACTGAATCGGGTTGAATCATGTTCCAGCTCTATGTTACTGAACTATGCTTACTTGCTGTTCTGACCCTTTATTACTAAACTGAGATCATTTCCCATTCTAGTCAGGTCTATATCATGAGATATAAATCTTTAACCAATGCATTAGAGGGAAATATAGGTCTCAACCATCACATAATAAAAACCATACATATTCATGCCACAACAAAATAATTCATTCACCATATCAGTACCTATAAAAAAGTGGTTTTTGTAAACATTTCATCATAACATAACTCATGGAAAAGAAATAGAATTCATAAACATCTATCTATAATAAACATAAACCATTAAAAGAGAGAATAAGAATGGAATCATTTGATTATATCCCCAGTAAAACATAAGTAACATCAAATAACATTGTCTTAGATGGAAAATGATTTTGAAATATCACTTGAAAAAACTCTTGATGAAAATATCCTTTCTATTTTGAATTTTTTTTCATAAAATAACACACAATTTTAAAAGAAAACATTTTTTCTGAAAATAATTTTTTAAAATTGTAAGGTAATATTCAAGGAATTAAGGATTTATGAAAGAAAAAAAAATTTCATGATGTATAAGTTAAAAAAATATTATTCTTATACTTTTTCCAAAAAATTCACATAGTACCTCATTAGGAAAACGACAAAAGATTCTTTTCAAATAGTTGAGTAAAAATTATTATATACATAAAATTTAATTTAAAAAATTGTATAAGAATAGTAAAAATATTTTATAAAACATTTTTTAGAAACATGGACAAGGAAAATAAATATTCCCCAAAAAATACTAATGTATAAACAATTATGGATAATAATGAGATTGTGAAATTAACCATTACCACTTTATAATTAGTAGATTTGTATGCCATATGAAAGAAAAAAAATTATATGGATATGAAAATACCATATTTTTTAGAATAATACTCATAAAATACATTTATGTTAAGTATATACACTACACAAAAGAAATAAGTAGTGTATAAGGCATGTGTCCCACAGAAGTAAAAATGAGACAAAAATCCCATTCCTTAGGCCCGATTTCCTTCATACGTATCTAAAACTTATGTATAATGGTTTAAAGAATGTTATTAATTTATAGTAGAACCATATTAATATTTATTATATCATATATGATCCTATTATATAATAATATCACCCATTGTTTAATAATATTTCATTATTACCCTTCTCTCGGGTGTTAACTACTTCATTTTCCAATGCATGTTTTATCACATAAGTCCCAGTTCTCATGCATAAGATATAATTACATCATTTCCAAAATGTTATTAAAATAATATATATCATATTTATTTATTATATACATTTATATAATCATTTTTTAATAATGATTATGGAAAATGAATCGCATCGCATTGTGGAGATGGTAGGTCGTACGTACGTACGAGCGATGGTATCATTCCCTTAATAGTAGAAGGGCAAGGAAATGGATGATATATATTTTTGTCCATAATAAATATCATTTCATAATTATCATATATATATATATATTATTTCCGTCATTATACCCATCCAAATAAAATTGTGATGAAAAACATATTACACCACGGTGTAGAGACGGTAAACCGTAAGTATGCATGCGTGGTGCTTTTATTTTTAATAAAATGGATAAAAAGTGGAATATGGTTATTACATAATCATAATAAAATCTCATAATATAGGTTATACTATATTTATTACTTCATAATAGAAACAACAAATGAAGAGGAAGTAGCATAAGAAATGATCTAGAAATAATTGGTAAAGACGATTACCTCTTCTTTGGAAAACTTCATTTACGGTTGGTCTTTTGAGAAGAACGTAAAATTTATAACGTGTATAGGAAAGTTTAGAAAATAAATTAACAGTTTATGGTCTAGATTAAAATCTCAACGTGATGTCAATAAGTGAGGGAGGAGACGCCCTTTTATAATTGAAGCGAGAGGCACTTTTAGAATATTCTCAAAATATTAATTTATAAAAAATTCAATATCAATAAAAATACCTCAAAAAATAAATTTATATAAAGATAAGAAGAGATAAGGTTTTAATATTATCTACCAATAGAATTTAGAAATTTTTTGATATTTTTTTAAACCTTATCATTTACGTTAACCCTCAGATAACCTATTTTAATTTTAACCAAGGTAACAAAATTTTCAATATTAAAAGGTTGTAAATTTTACTTATGGGATGTAAATTAAATAATAAAATAAAAATTTATATCATTTTAGACCATATTATAATTTTTTTTATATTTTTAAATATGTTTTAGGATTTTTAAATAATTTAATAAAATATTATTTTGAAAAATATATCATTAGTGTTAATTTTGACACTATTTATTACTTGGGCTTTTAAAAATATCAATATTACAATTTAAATTTGAAAAAAAAATATTTTATTACATCCCTAATAGGTCATGTTAATATATAAGTTTTTTTGATCATATTAATTATATAAAATTATATTTATTTTAATATTTTTATTAACATTTATTTGATATTTCTACTAATAAAATAATTACTGCATCAATGTTGTGTAATTATTTAATATACTTCTTTGTTCACTAGAAATTAAAAATAAAATACCACGACAAAGATAAATATTATATATTTTATAATAATATTTATAGTTGCATATATCTATTGTGTAAACCTATATAAAAAATTAAATATACTATTTAAAACATGAATGCAACATCTTTAAAGTTTTATTAAATAAAATACTATAAATGCCACAATTTCATCTAAGTGACCAAAAAAGTCAAAAATAAAATTTATATAATGAAAACATTCTTATTAATTTAAAAATTTATAGTTATATTTATCCATAACATAACTTTTCCTGACGTGGACACATAAGGGACATTAAAGACAAAGAAAATGACATTTTTGCGACTTTCTTTGAATTAAATATTATGTAAGTCATTTTCATGGACAAGTGTCCATTAAAAAACTTTATTTCGATCCTTATGAATTAAGGGTATAATTTTATTTATCCAATAAAATTTTGGCATGTGTTAGAGTCATTTTATAATATTTATAATTTTATTTTTAACTAAAATCTCTCAATTTACCCTTTACCATGGCAACAAAATTTACCAAGGTTACTATTCATATCGGTAAAAAAATAAAATGTATTATTTAATAAATTTGTAACTTATGAATCTAAATTTTTCATTCATTTTTTAAAAATTAAAAACATAGACGTTGTAGAATGTAATTTAAAATAAAATCGGTAAAAGGCACTAAAAATTTTTTTTTCAAAAAAATACGCTTTTAAAACATAAAATATTTTTATAATAATTTCATAGATAAAATACATTTCAAAAAAAATTAATTGGATTTAAAATAAACTAATTAAAATTTAAAACTAATCCAAAACATAATTTGACCATGTAAATACTTTAAAAGAGAATATATTTTTCAATAAAAATCAGTATTTTCACTATTCATCAAAAGATGAAACTTTTTTAGAAGAGTAAAAAAAATTCATCCTGATCTATTTTTGAAATTATTGTATCAATAATTAAGTTTATTTTGTAAAATATAATTTATTTAATTGAAAAAAATTAGTTCTAAAATAGGTGCACCATTAAATTGTTATAAAACTGCCTTTAGAAAAAAATAAAGTTTTTAAACATAAAACTGGATTTATTATGTCTAGAAAACACATAAAATGAATATTAAATATTATATTGAATATTATATATATATATATATATATATATAATAAAAAAATATTTATTTTTTAATTTATTATTACAAAAAAACTTGTGAAAAACTAAATAGTTTTTCATGAAAAAAAATTTCCTTTTATATTCAAAAGCTTTTTTATTTTCGTTTAAAATTAATTGGTCACCAAAGAATTAATTATATGTAAATTTTTTGAAAAAGTATTTTCATAATTCAGTTAATCCTTTTAAAACCTACATTCCAACAACCATGTTAAAATTGTCTTATTTAAATAATTACAATATAAAATGACGTTTTGTAGAAACTTAGTACCATGTGTAACGCAAGCTAAGACAATGTTGTGTATAGTGAAATATTAACAAGGTGTAGCATTCAATGCAATCTATCAAATTATTTAAAAATCTATTTCATAAAAATATTAGGGTGTTACATTCTACCCCACTTAAAATGAATCTCACCCTTGAGATTCATCTGGGTTATCAGAGGTTTAATACTTAAAAGAAACCCACATCATAAAAATGAATACAAAAAACTCCCTTTAAAAAGGGAAAGTTGGAAACATAAAGGTTTCCCAAAGTAACTAATAACTAGGGTTCCAAATGAGGGAAATGGTGAAAAGTGAAAGTATGTACATAGAAGATAAATCTAACTATCATGTTCTGATAGAGAGTGATAGATAATATTGTTAGGATAAAGTTAACAGTCACAAATCCATAAATCTGTGATGATCCAAGAGACCATTTGATTCATCATAAAAGTAGGTATTATGATGAAATTTTTGGTTCCAATATCCTTTTCCTAGAGTTTAAGAAATACTTACTTGGTTTCATTACATTTCATAGGAACATTCTCATTCTTTCATCATGCCTTGATCAATTCCACTTCATCCATTAGTCTAAGAAATGAAGGTGAATTTTTCATTCTTAAAGCATTAGCAGATCATGAGATACATAAATGGAATGATAGGTCATTCCATCCATCTTTAGTTAACATTATAACAAAAAAAGGTTAACAAAAGTTATCTAGTATGCATAAATTCTCATATAGAGAGATAATAATTTAATATCTAAAACCTCATCCAAATTTCAATGTAAACAATTTCATAATTCACTATAAGAAAACTTCCCTTTAGTGGTGGTTATTTTTGCATTTAGCAGTGGTTTAAACCGCAGCTACATGGGTTAGTCGCGGTTTACAGAAACCGCCGCTAAATTTGGCATCGACAAACTATTAGCGGTGGTTTTTTCCATTTAGCGGCGGTTTAAGAAAAGCATCATAGCTGCCTCATTTCGCAGGGGTTCTCTTCAATTTAGTGGCAGTTTTTAAGAGCCCAAGATTTTATTTTATTAGCGGCGGTTATAACCACCGCTAATAAAATAAAATCCAGTGGCCGTAAAACCGCTGCTAAAGTCACAAGAACCTCCGCGAATGCACACGGGTGATGAAATTCTATAGCGGTGGTTAAAACCGATGTTAAATGTAAAAATACTTACATTTATTAGCGGTTAAAACTTCTTCTAATGACTTACCTGTATACTCTTAGTGGTGGTTAAAACTGCCACAAAAGGCTGACCAGAAAAAAAAATTCTGCTTCCACTGCACCACTGCCCTAAAAAACAAATCAAACCAAACACAATCTCATCAAATAACATAAACTCAATGATGTGTTGGACATTTCAAGGATGTTTTTGGATATATTTATGAAGATTGGACTGGGTTTATGGCCACCCATGCGGTGTACCAATCCCTTGAACATGTGAATTTAGTTATTAAATGATAAATTGAAGGGTTTATGAGATTAAACCAATTATAGATATTTTTAGCATGTCAAAATTGAATAAGTGGTTGTTTATCATGACTTTTATGGTTAAATGGGTTGTGAGATAACTAAGGGGATAAATAATGAATGGAAAATGTAGGAATATCCATGTTATAAGATGGAATTGAAAATATGTACAATGGTTTTTGTTATGAATGAATAGTAAAATAGAATAGTTATGGAATTACGTTAAGTGCAGTGAAAGTGATAAACTATGTGAATATTGGTGAAATGAAATAGGTTCACCCTTGATATTGTAATTTTTTAAAAAGGTCAAGTGTGTTTGACCTTGTAGAATGTGTATTGATGGATTAGTAAATGATGAGGGACATAGTAGATCCCACCCATGGGTAAGATTTTTTTTACAAGGAATTCCTTATCTTTGATGTGGTATGGATAGACATGAAATTTGACATAATGGACTTGATATGATGTATATGGAGTTTCCTATGCTTGGATAGTGTATTGACATGGCTTTCCAGACACTAAAGCCTATGTTTATGATATGAGTGAACTGATTAGTGCACCACAGTATATGAATTTGAAATGATTAATAAATTACCATTTTTGTTAATAAAAATGTAAAACCCATTTATATTAATGGAATATAATTTTGACATGTCTGAAGAAGGTTTGGTGGGATTTGATGCCATCATAAAACTGAAGGATATACAGGGTTAAATGCTTGATATTTAATTATTGAACTTGTTTACATTTTCTTCCTTGTTCATTATTTAATTATACTTATGTATATAGTATTATTGTTATTACAGTATTTATTTGTTTAGACACTATTTTTTGTGTCCTATTAACCTATAATCACACCATTTTTAGGATTCCATTGATACATGAGTAGATCTCATGGTTGTAGGGAAGTATAAAGGAAAAATACGTTTGATAGATGGTTGGTTTGGGATATGGTATAGAGCATGTATGAGGGAACTGGATGGACATCGAGACCCATTTTATGATTTTTATGGGGTTTTTTATTTTTTTTTCTTTAACACATGACACTTGTATGAACTAACATGTTTACTATATTGGTTGCAGGGATTTACCCAATTTTAGGAATTGAATACATCATGCATGATTATTCTTATAATATACTTGGTTATCATTTAAATTGATTTATAATATTGTTTTATACTGGTAAAGATGGTATATTATCCCCACATACCTCATTGGACCCTCAATACTATTAGAAAGCCTCTTTTATATGAGGAGGCATTCCTATGGTCATGTGGCACATTGGTTTGGGGAACCAGTTTAGTGGAACCTAGGTAATGGTGTCATAATGTTGTATCAAAGCCATTTTATTTTCTATTGAATAATTTTTCTGAAAGTTTTATATGATATTAATGTGTTTTATTCCTTGGTAATATGTTTTTTTGTGGGATTATCTAACCCATATATGGGGGAAACACAGGTTCTTATGATTCACAGTGTCATAGGATACCAACGCCAGAAGGGTTTACCTTCTTAGATGATGATATTGAATAATTACATATTATAATATTAGGCATCGAGAATTTATTCAACACATCAATGATGGGTTTAACTCCTAGTCATCCAAAATCTCAACTACTAATTTAGACACATGCCTAACTGCAATGATGTATACCACACTCGAGTAATCAAGACATAAAAGGAAACATCAGAAATCAATAAAATGCATAAAAGGAAACAAGAGAAATCAAGAAAATTTTAGGACATAAAAATGTTTGGTGGAAACTATGTGCCACACATGGTACATATACAAACCAATTGTTCTCATATTTGTTCAACACATCAACAATACAACTACTCGGGGTCCGATGATGCATCATCACCCTCTCCACTTCCATCTCCACTTTTTGCTGTCACCTGTAAGAACATTATATTGAAAATTAAATATTATTGCATATTTATATTAAAACTTAAAACCAATGGAAGTTTGAAAACTAAATGATTTTTATTTTTTGTGATTTACCTGCTGACCACTAGTTGATGCACTACAACCGGGGGTATATCTTCTCATCTGCCAATGTATATCAGTCATCGCTTTCTGCAAAGCGGATATCTGAGCTGCATGATCTTGAACTGTGGTTCGTAGAGAAGCAATCTACCTATGAGCATATTCGGGTATGGACTGACTATAACCAAGAGTATATTTAGTTGGAATCCCTGGTGGCATGCCAAAGACCTCCGATGGTATGGGTCTGAAACCCATCCCACACACTCTACCAGGATGCTCCTTCCCAAGGACTTTAGCAACTGGGTCATCCTGGGAGACTAAGTAAGACTGCCCAGGATTGGCATCCCATAGTTCTTTAATTTTTAAATATAAATCAAATATCAATATATATTAATAGATTAAAAACTGATAATAAGTTATTATAATAAAAAATTGACTTCATACCCCAACTTCTTTGGCAGGCTCATTAACAAAAATTATATCTGATTTTTTGTGAACATCCAACTATAGTTCAGTTCAGGATGCTTCATGCCCTAAAATCTGTGACTGCATTAAGTAAAGATAAATCAAAAATTCAATATATTAAACAGATAATATTTTCTTATAAATATTTAAAATAATTAAAATATTACCAATGTCGTTCGGCTTCTAGAAAAGCTTTTGGAGCCCGCAGTGTGAGGGATGACTTACTTAGCCTGGTTTGATGCATTCTGTCTTGAGAGATCCTGAAATAAATAAAATTCGATTTAAAAGTAATGTATTCAATGTCATCTTCTCCTCATATACATGTATAAATGTAAAATGAGGATCATATAATAATATATATTTCAATACCATCTGCTTCTCATCACGATGACTGTCAACAAAAACTTTCCACTGTTCTTTCGGTACCCCACTGGGTAGCTTCTCATACATTTGTTGCATGGTCAACAAAGTATCATTGACATCACACCACAATCTCCATTTGAAAATTTTCCATTTCTTACCAAGATTTTTCAACGTCCACTTCTGTGCTATCACATCAGCAACTATAAAGTGGAAGAACATCTGTATATAGAAATTTATTTTAAACATATTAGTAACATGAAATTGAATTAAACCATAATGTAATAAAATTACCTTTATTTGGGAATCAAAAACTTCATTTTTCCATCTTGGAGGCATATTTCTCCAATCATCATAAGAAATAGGAAGGGAAATGGGCTCTGTTGCCAACTGGCCTAGAATCTAGCCAAGTAACCCCACGACGTCATCCATAGGGACCCCATAAGAATCAAATGGCACAACTATCTTCTCACCATTCATATTCCAAACATCTTAACTTTTTAAGTTTTTCTCAATGGTTTCATTTTTTTCATCTTCAATGAGAAAACAATTAGTATAAACAAAATACAATAAATTTATTTAATTAAAATTTGTACCTATAACAGTGACACTCCAGTATGTCTGTGATGAAATGGAAGGGGCATGTCGCCACCCCACTGCTGAGGCTTCTGAAGGGGGAGTTGATGACTTAGCCTCTAATGGGACACCCATAGATGGTGTGAGAGATGGTGCAGGGGAAGATGGTGAAGGGGTGTATGCAGCTAGTGCCTCAGATGCCGTGGGGAGGGAGCCAGATGGATCGTCATCTGTCGCAGAACTAGATGAAACAGTGTACCACTTTTTCCTTGGCATTCCTTTCATTTTATCAAATAAAATTTATTTTAGAATATATATTTCAAAAAAAATTCAGAAAAAAAAATTAAAAAAGATAATAGATGCCCAATACTGACAGAACAAATATATATAACAATGATAATGAATGACTGCAGAAATGAAACAAATGGTTGCTAAATGAATAAATAATTGTACATACAATCATTTTCCCCTTCAATCATGTCGGTTTCCTGCTCCATTGCTTCATCCACTTCATTCATCCTTGCTAGATTAATATTTTCAATATCATGATGGACAAATAATTCTGCTTCCTGTTGTTGATGAAATTCAATTTCAGAGGTCAAATCTTCCACTTCATCACCCATATCATACAAATATCTTTCTATTACGTGAACAACTACACTCCACTCTTCATCCACAACATCATTCACATAATATATCATTTTTTATTATGATGCTAAGATATATGGATCACGCAGTTCACGATCACCAACCCATTTGCATTTGAATAAAATAACAGAAAAATGTCTTTGTTAGTTTAATTCAATAATATCATGCAGTTTTCCATAGTATCCCACTTAAGAAAATGTAAATATACCACTATTCTGTGTTTTTAAACCCACTTCTCAATCGAATGTATGAAATCTAAATCCATTCACATTATAAGCATCAAACTTTCTAACTTGTTTTATAGGACCTATAGCAAGATACTTCAAATCTTCTGACAAGTCTGCTCGAGTATCAGTATTCATGATCTGAAAAAAGAAATATAATTTAATAGATTTAAAAAATGTATGTGTCAAACTAATAATCGTATTTATTGCAATATTTATGAACTTACACGTCGTGAAAACCATTCTACAAGATTTTTATTCACAGCTTTCGTTATATCTTTCTCATTTCATGTTCGGCGTCTCATTCATCTCTATGTTTGTATCCTCAACTCTTCAATAAAAGGATCTGTAATTTCACTATTCAGCAGCACATATCTATGTGCCTGTAATAAATCCAATTCTATCAATGTCACATTTGAGGTCCTCCCAACTGATCGGCCAATAGTAGGAAATATTTTTTATTTCTGATGCATTTGAGATTGAGTTGATGTATTGTCAACACGTCCAACTCGATTAAATATTGTCTCAATATCATCCAAATATCTGGAAAAAAAGGTAAGACACTCCTTATCTGAATAGCCTTCAGCAATAGAGCCTTCTGGTTGGTATTTATTTCTCACGTATGCTTTCAAATTCCCAAGATATCTGTGAAATAAAATAATAATATTATGTATTTATTTAAATGACAAAAATTGTTTACTTAAATGAAAAACATATAAATAAAATACCTCTCAGTTGGATACATCCATTGATAATGAACGAGGCCTCCTAATTTAGCTTCCTCAACCAAGTGCATAGTTAAATGAATCATGACAGTAAAAAAGATGGAGGAAAGATCATCTCCATTGAAAAAAGGGTCAATACAAACCTCTCCTGGAGGTTGTCAAGCTGAAATGGATGTAGATATTTCTCAAATAATTTCCTAAAAAATGTGCAGAATTGGAGTACAACAGTAGTAAATTTTCAGGTAATAATGTACGCAATGTCAATGGTAGTAACTATTGTAACAAAATATGTGAATCGTGACTTTTCAATCCATGTAACTTACGATTCTTCAAGTCAAAACACCTCGAGATGTTACTCGAATACCCATCAGATACCTTCATATTCTTTAAAATTCGAAGGAATGTATCTTTATCCCTATTTTTCATTGAAAAAATGGTCGAAGCATACTTTTCATTCTTATCTGGCCAGAGATCATGTTTTATGTTCATTACTTATAATTCTTTGCGAGCATTGAGATGATCCTTTGACTTTCCATGATCATTAAGTAATGTGAAAATAAAATTATCACATAAATTCTTCTCAATATTCATCACATCAAGATTGTTCCGTAACAAATTAAATTCCCAATAAAGAAGTTTGAAGAATATACTTTTTTTTATTCCATTGTTGTGTTCTGATTTCACCTGACGATGCACTTCAGACCCATTTTACACTATCATTCAAATAATGAACCTTCCCAAATTCTGTTTCAACATTTTCAAGTTGTGTCAATATTTCAGAACTAGTTAACAACTTTGGAGGTGGTCTACAATCAATGGAACCATTAAATTTTGATCTGTTCAGCCGAAATTTATGAGATGCATTGAGAAATATTCGATGGCACAAGAAGCACCATTTTCTACGGTGAGGTAGTCGTTTGGGCTCAAAATCAAAGTTACAAACGGGACAAGCCAAACCCATGTAAGTGTTCCAAATAGATAAATTCCCAAGACTAGGGAAGTCACTAATGGTCCACATTAAAGAAACATGCATTTTGAACATTTTTTTAGAAGAAGCATCAAATGTCTCAACACCGTTGCTCCATAACTCCTACAATTCGTCAATCAAAGGCTACAAGTATACATCAATATCATTTCCAGACATTTTTTTTCAGGAATAATCAAAGAAATGATAAAATATGTTTGTTGCATACACATCCATGTAGGTAGATTATAAGGGATCAAAACAACTGGCCAAATGCTATAACTGGTACTCAAAGTCCCAAATGAGTTGAATCCATCAGCAGCCAATCCCAATCGAACATTCCTAGGATCAGCTGAGAAATATAGATGTAATGAATCAAATGTCTTCCACAATTTGGAATCTCGTGGAAGTATCATTAACCCATCATTGTTTTTATCTTCAGAATGCCACTTCATGTGTTCAGTGGTTTTTGATGACATGAATAATCTTTGCAATCAAGGCTTCAAGGGAAAGTAACGCAAAACCTTTACAGGTGTGTTCCTTTTCTTCTTATCCATGAAATTATGTTCATTCAGACTTCAAACATCACCGTTTGACTGCCATCTAAAAGAAGAACATTTCTTGCAATTCTGTCCACTTGAATCCTCTCCCCAATAAAGCATACAATCATTAGGACAAGCATGTATTTTTGTATAATTCCGACCAAGCTTGTTAACAACTTTTTTCATATTATAAAAAGATTCTGGGATTTTTGCTTCAGGAAATGCATCACGAATCAATTCCAATATCATGGACATTTCCTTATTTGTAATTCCACATAGACATTTGATATGGTACAACTTCAGCAGAAATAAAAGCTTTGAATATTTCAAACACCCACTATATAACTCTTGATTTCCATCGTTAATTAAATCATGAAACACATTTTTCTCAGTAAAGTTTTCTCTTACATTTGGCTCCACAGAATCAAGAGGAGGATCCAATGATATGTTACAATCTTGATCTGCTTGTGTTACAGTCTCAAAAAAATCAATTGTCACGTTGTAATTTTTACCACCCTCTTCTGGTTGTTCTGATATGTTTTAATGCTGATGGTTGTGCCTTGCAGTGCCGAATGCATCATTTATGAGGTTTTTCATTTCATTTTCCATTGTCAACAAACTTGGGACCTCATTCTGTGGATTAACATCAGTACTCAATCTTTCTATAACGTTCGATTCTCTATGCCAAACCCAACACAAATATTGACCATGGAATTACTTCAGTATTAAATGTTCATAAACTTCATCTCTCTTCAACCATATTCTAAATTTACATTTAGGACATGGACATATTATTCTCCCTTCAACGGATTGATTATAAATTTCAAAATCTAAAAACTCATTCAAACCCTTAACATACTGAGGTGTGTTCCTCGGTAATGTGATCCAACTTTTATCCACGTATATCACAATGTGCCTACACAATAAAAAAAAATAAAACACATAGTTACTACTAAATAGAGAAAGATATTCATATATACGATAGTATAAGATTACAGAAACATAATATAATAAAGATGATACCCTGAGTTAGATATGAACCCTCTAGTGTTTAGGAGAGGGGAAGTTTCTTTAGTAAAGAGAAATAGTGTGCTAACAATACCATATTACTCAATTATCACATGGTCAATACTAAATGTTATGCTAAACAATATTCCTATCATGTTTCTCCCAAATCTCCAAATTTTCAACCCTTGACTTTTGAAATCCTTTATAGCATCAAAATATAATATTAGATAACAAAACGTAACATAATCATAACTTGGTTGGAATCACAGTTCATGAGGAGGCTATATTATTGGACTACTTATTCCTCTTATGAAGTGAAAAAATGATGGATAAGAGCATATAAGTTCCATTAATTGAACCCAATTGTTCCCAAGACATAAAAGAGTTGGAGAAGAATCTCCACTTTATCAATATTCTCCTTTATCCCCATGATGATAGAAAAAAATTGGCACCAAACACATTTTATCACAACTTAGTTTTTTACAGTGATGTTGGGATCCAAATACTATTTACTTGATTCTGTAAGTAGGAAGCTAACGATACTGTAGAAGCTTCCCTATTTTATCCACCCATGAAGCCACTATAACCAAAACATAGAGAAACTAAGAATGTAGATGCTCTATGACAAAAATTAAACTAGGATATTGTTCAGAGTATAGAAAATGATTTTGTGGAAGTTGTTAAGGGACCTGTAAATGTGAAACTTCATTAGGTAAACCATTTAATAGAACTTCTAAAATAGAATCCACTGACATTTTAAGGGGATTTTAGACCCAATAAATCAGATGTGTTTTTGTATAGGAGGTCCAGTTTTTTTAACATTGATGGGAAACCAGATGAGATAAACATAAAATTTGGAATAAATATTCTTGAGTACCTGATGCTAGAATGATTAGACATATTTGTTTTGGATATTTTGTTTCAATACCTCACTTGGAAAGGATTTGTATACTTATAATGTAACATAATTATTCTTGAAAACCATTGGTGGGATTTAAAGCTGGTATAGTCCACCAAGATTATTAGGTAGTGTTCACATCTCTATACAGAGATCTTCATGAATTTACTTGGGATGTAGTTCTAAATATAGTAAAAATTAAAAATATACTAATTGTGGATGGAAAAATCAAGGACTAGTTAGTGTTAAAAAAATTGATTGCTGCTAATGAAACATGAAATGTAACTCTTACTATCATAGTGGATTAACACACCAACATCTTTCCAAATGATTTCTCTAGGTTACCATCCGAGAATGAAATAATATATTATATCAATCTACTTCAATGATCATTCACATAACTGACTATTTATATCCCATTTATAATGAATAACCCATTAACATATATTCCATTTACAATAACAACTCATTTATCATATATATCAATTCCATACCTTAACCCATTTAACACAATCACATTATACCAAATTCCCCCTTATGTTATGTCATAACAAAACACATTTATCACTTATTTCATTTAATAAAAGAATTTAACATTCCAACCTAATTGTCAGGGGTTCTATCTCACTAACCCATATATTATTTAAATGACTATGTTCTCAACATATCTTTAAAATAAAATCGTGGAATAAAACACAATTCAAGATACTAAATCGAAATAATCTTGAATCCACCCTTCAAAAAACGAGTCTTCCTCTTTTAAAAACTCAAAATGTCCCAAGAATTTCATTTCTATTTACAACCATAAAAGGGGATTTTAAATCATTTTCAAAAAAGGGGAACCACACCCTCATTTCTAATCACCATTTGAAATCTATTAAGATAACCCCTTTTTTCCTATAACTTTGAGGTCGACACCTCCTTTTCAAAACAATACCCACTTTCAAAACATTGTTTTACTTCATGGAAAACCATAACCAAATCAAAGTAAAAAATTATTATTTTAATCCATTTTAGAATCCAACTAGGAATTTAAAAAAAATACCAATTCCATATTTCAAATATCCCATTAACATTGACTACATACCAATTTACAATTCTCTACCCATTAACTTTCATAATTATATTATTGCAACATTTTAAAAAATACTTCACCAACCTTAAGGGGTTTTCATAACCCAAGGGTAGACCTAGGTACGATCTCAAACATCAATGGACCCAACAGAGTCCTTAGAGGGTTTCATACATCAATTTGAGTCCTAATATCACTTTTCTTACTCAGGAACATGAAACATAGTAAATAAGTAAATTGGAACAACTACATACGCATATAATACATAAAGTTTATGAGAAAAATCTTCAATACCACCTTGGGTCGCAGGGTCGCCGGGGTCACTGGGGGCTGGGGTCGCCAGGGTCATAGGGTCGCCGGAGTCGCGGGGTCTCTAGGGTTGCGGGGGGGCCGGGTTCGTTGGGGTCGCGGGGTAGCCGGCGTCATGGGGGAAGTGGGCAGAAGCGGGGTCGGGGTGGGGGGGGGGGAAGGGTCGGCAATGTTAAAAAAACGTTTAGCGGCGGTTCCCAAAACTGCCGCTAAAACCAATTTTTGTTGTAGTGATTAAAATCCTAGATTTTAAAAATAGGTTCACTAAATTTCCATAATCAACGTATCCTTTATTCTCTAAACATCTTAACGAAACTATTAATTATCACACACCAAAAATTTGAAAACCATTATCATGTATTCTCTTAAAATATGGTAATAAATTGAATTACCATAAAAGCATAATGAAAATGTGCATGCTTTCAAAAATTTACTCTTTCCTCAAACCATAAATCCAAAAATTCTATAAACTAAATCCATGATACTATTTTATCAAAAATATATTTATTTTAATATCCCAAAATCATGCACATATTAAGGGTTATACTTCCCTTAATATTGTGTTCTAAAAAAACCATACCATCTCAATCACTTTTTAAGGTTACTAGTATCATTGAACATATGCTTTTGAATACTTAAGGAAAAAATACAGTAGGCTAATCCTTATATGTTTAATTATTCTATAATACCATAAAAATTATTCTTTAATTCCATTACATAAACTCTAAATCATTCCACCACTTCATTTTTATACTCCACATTGCTAATAGTGATCACATGCGATTCCCCTTTTCCTTTGGATTTAAGAGGTTGCCGACATTGATCATCATCAATAGACTGCAAATTTGGGCACTGGTTAGAAGAATGACCATTTTCCTTGCACTTGAAGTGTTGAAGTTTGGGGGATGAATTATGTAAAATCTTTTCATCATTGGCTATCTTTTTCCATCTCTTTGGTATTTAGTTTCCCGATGACCTTATTTCCCACACTTAAAACATTTAATAATCCTCTAAATAATGTTTTCTTCATGTTTATTTCCATACTTTGAGAATAAATGAAATCTACTCTTCTTTTCTCCATGATTTTTATATTTTCCTTTCTTGATATTCTGTTTCTTGTCAAAACCATGAGATTGATATGTAACTCCAACCTCTATTTTCACATTGATAGCATATCACATAATCTCTTCATAGCTACAGAAGTATCTTATGGATAATACCCATAGAAGACATGGTCTTAAGCCAATGAAGAATCTATAAACCTTACTTTTAGGTTGAATGATAATTCCAGAAGTGTACCTGGAAAGTCTTGTAAAATTAGATTCGTAAGTACCAATGGATTCATCATCCTTTTTCTTAAGTTCATGTAACTCTTTATCTATACATGTTTGAAGAATACAAGGAAAGTAATTATTGAAAAATAAGTTCTTTAACTCATCACATTCCATGGATTCAATTTTATCTTGCTGCCTCTTATTCTTAATTTGATTTCACCACTGGTTTGCTTCACCTATTAAATGATAGACAACCAAAATGACTTTTTCATGCTCTGAACACTAAAGGAATGAAAATATATTTTATATGGTATCGATCCATTTTTTAGTAACAAGTAAATCAAAATACCCACTTAAAGAAGGTGGATATTTCCTCATGAAGGATTCAATATAAAGTTGTTCCCTTATCTCCTCATCTGAGAGTCTATAATTATTCATAGCTTATGTAAGTATAGCGATAAGTTTTTCTATTCCATATCCTATAACATTTTTTTGTTCAGGCGGAAAATAATTTTATTTCCCATTACATTCATCATTAACACGTTTCCTCTAGGTTCAATCCATTGACTAAAACCATAAATCATAGCATGATAAACACCAATAATAGTGGTAGAACCACACAATCAAGGGAAATTAATTATAATATTTTAATCTATGACACCTTAGGTCAAATACTAGGCTATTAATTCTTATTAAAAAAAACTCTATGAGTGTAACCTATACTTAGAATTATCTTTAGATACATCCTTAGAAATAACCTTACAAATATCTCTAGGGATATCACTAAATTTTTCTCATCCAAGTTTTCAAAGGTTGGCTAAACCTCTTCTCTAATACCAACTATAACAACCCAAGATTTCCATACATGGATATTACATCTATTAAGATGAATATTCATTACATTTCACAAACAAAATCCTGAGGACCATAATAGTTTAGTGCCTTTTAAAACTTGGAATATATTCTTCTAATTTGATGAAATATCTTGAACATCTCCCTTAAATATCTTCTCCTTTGGTATTCCTACCTAAAACCTTTATTTATATCCTAGGGAAAAGAAACATATGAAAAGGATGAGCTTAGATGATCAGTAAGGGTAAACAAGGGAGTTATCAATCATATCATAATCATAAGAAAAAATAACCTAAATAAAACATTTGAAAATCATATCCTTCATATTAAAGATCATGATATCATGTCATGGAATAAATCATAAAAGTTCGTAAATAACATATTTCATGTGATTCATAACATAAAACATGATATTGTTACATACACATAAGCATATAAGATACTTTATATATTATTTAAGGCTCATTTCTAAGATCATCAGAGTGGAAAAAGTCCTTTACTAAACCGGGTTCACTCTCGTTCCAACTCTATGTTACTTAACCAAGTTTACTTTCCATTCCAGCCCTGTATTACTAAACTGAGATCATTTCCCATTCCATTCCATCTCATGAGATATAAATCATTACCCAATTAAATGGAGGGAGATATAGGTGCCACCTATCACATAATTAAAAACATACATATGTGTACCATAAGAACATAATTCATTCATCATATCAGTACCCATAAAAAAGTCGGTTTTATCAACATTTCATCATAACATAACTCATGGAAAAGAACTGAATTCATAAACATCAATCCATCATAAATATAAACCATTCAAAGAAATAATAAGAATGATATCATTGGACCATATTACTTATAAAACATAAGTAACATAAAATAAAGTTTTCTTATATGAAAAATAATTTTGAAAGATCATTTGAAATAATTCTTGAGGAAAACATCTTTTCTATTTTGAAAACATTTTTTTCTTAAAATACCACACAATTTTATAAGAAAATAATTTATCTGAAAATATCCTTGTAATCATGAAATGGAAGCTTCAAGTTATTAAGAAGTCATGAAATTAGGGAATTTTTTTCATTTTTTATAAGTTAAAAAAACATTATTCTCATACATTTTCTGAAAAAGTCACAAAGTACCTCGTTATGAAAATGAAAAATATATTCCTTTCAAACCATTTAGTAAAAAATCACATATGGGTAAAAATTAATTTAAAGAAATGTAAAAGAATTTTAAAACTATTTTTAATTTTTTTTAAGAAACATTGATATGGAATATATATATTCCCATATAAATACTTACATATAAACAATATCAGATAATAGTGATATTGTTAAATTAACCCTTACCACTTTATAATTAGTAGAATCGTATGCCCTATGAAAGAAAAAAAAATTTTATGGATATGAAAATACCATAATATTCAGAATAATACTCATAAAATTAACTCATGATCATTATATACACTACACAAAGGAAACAAATATTGTATAAGGCATGTGTCCCATATAAGTAAAACTAAGCCAAAAACCCCTTACCTTAGGCCCAATTTCCTTTATACGTATCTAAAACTCAAGTATAATGGTTCAAAGAATGTTATTAATTTATTAAAGAACCATGTTAATATTTATTATATAATTTATGATCCTAATATATAATCTTATCACCAGTATCTTAATAATATATTTCATTATTACCCTTATTTTGGGTGATAACTACCTCATTTTTCTATGGATGTTTTATGCCATAAGACTTAGTTCTTATTCATAGGATATAGTTCCATAATTCCTAGAATGGTATTAAAATAATATATATCATATTTATTAATTATATACATTTATATATTCATTCATTAATGGTGAGTATGTAAAATGAATCGCATCGCATCATATAGACAGTAGGGAGTACGCACGTATAAGCGATGATATCGTTCCCTTAACAGTGAAAGGGTAAAGAAATGGATGATATATATTTTTCTCTAGTATAAATATCATGTTATAATTATCAGACACACACACACACATATATATATATATATATTATTTTTATCATTATACCCATCCAAATAAATTAGTGATGAAAAAAATATTACACCGCGACGTGAAGACAGTAAGCAATATGCACACACGCGTGGTGATTTTATTTTTCATAGGATGGATAAAATATAGAATATGGTTGCAATATAATAAAAATAACATCTAATAATATATGTGATACTGGATTTATTACTTCATAATGTAAACAACACATGAATAATAAGTAAAAGAATAAATGATATTGAAATAATTGGCAAATATGATTACCTCTTCTCTGGAGAACATCCTTCAGATGTTCTTTATGGACACTAGGGTTGCTCTTTTGAGAATACCTGATCCTTTAGAATTTTTTAGGTAATTTTATAAGATAAATTGGCATGTAAATTTAGATCTTAAAGGCTCAATGTTATGTGAAGAAGTGAGGGAGGAGGTTCCCTTTTATAATTGAGGTGAGATACACTTTTGGAATTTTCTCAAAACATTAATTTATAAAAAATTAAATATCAATAAAAATACCTAAAAAGGCCAATTATTCTAAGATAATATGATATGGTTGTAATATAATCAAAAAATATAATATATAAAATTTCTTATATTATTTTAAACTATATAATTTTAGTTAACCCTTAGTAAACCTATTTTAATTTTAACTAAGTTAATAACTTTTTCAATATTAAAAGGATGTGAATTTTACTTATGTGATGTAAATTAAACCATAAATGAACAATTTATATACTTTTAGACCATATTATATATATATATATATATTTGTATTTTTAAAGATGTTTTATGATTTTAATATAATAAAATAGAATATTATTTTGAAAATTATCATTAGTGTCAATTTTGACACTATTCATGACTTGGATTTTTAAAAATATCAAGATAACAAGTTAACTTTAAAAAATATATTTTAATATATCACTAAGAGTTCAAATTAATATTTAAAACTTTTCGATCACATTAATTATCTCAAATTATATTTATTTTAATAGTTTTAGTAACATTTATTTGATATTTCCATTAATAAAATAATTACTACATTAGTGTTGTGTAATTATTTAATATACATATTTATTCACTGAAATAAAAAAAATAACAATACTAAGATAAATATTCTAGATTTTATAAGAATATTTATAGTATAATATATCTATTGTGTAACCCTAAATAAAAAAATAATAAACTATTTAAAACATGAATGTGACATCTTTAAATTTTTATTAAATAAGATGTTATAAATACCATAATTTTATCTAAGTGACCCAAAATGAAAAAATATATCAATAAAATATTTTTTTAAGTTAAAAATTTATATTTAGATTAATTCATAACATAACTTTTTCCCCATGTGGACAAATAAGGGACATTAAAGATAAATAAAGTGACATTTTGTGAATTTCTTGGATTTAAATATTATATAAGTCATTTTCATGTAAAAGTGTCCATTAAATAGATTTATTTATATCCTCAGGTGTTAAGATTATAATTTTATTCATACAATATAATTTTGAAATGTGTTAGAGTCATTTTATAGTCTTTATAATTTTCCTTTTAACCAAAATCACCAAGTTTACACTTTATCATGGTAACAAAATTTACCAAGGTTACTATTCATATTGAAAAAAAATAAAAGTGACCTATTTAATAAATTTATAACTTATGAATTAAATTTTTCATCCATTTTTTCAAAATTAAAAACACATAATTTTCATAATTTCATTTAAAATAAAACTGGTAAAACGCCATGAAAAACTGTTTTAAAAAAAATCCCTTTTAAAATATAAAATGATTTTATAATAATTTCATGGATAAAATAATTTTAAAAAAACTTAATTAAATTTAAAATGAATTAATTAAAACTTAAAACTAATCCAATACATATTTTTAACACGTAAATACTTTAAAATAAAATATTTTTTTCAATAAAAATCAATATTTTCACTATTCATAAAAAGATGATTTTTTTTTGAAAATACAAAAAATTGATACTAAGTTAATTTTTAAATTAATATTTTAAAAAAGAAGTTTATTTTTTTAGATATAATTTATTTAAGTTTCAAAATTTAGTTCTAAAATAGGTGTGCCATTAAATGGCAATAAAGCTGCCTTTAGAAAAAAATATACTTTTTTAATAAAATTGGATTTGTTATGTATAGAAAAAACATAAGATGAATGTTAAATATTAGATTGAATATTTATATATATATAATCCAACAATATTTATTTGTTTATTTATTTGTAAAAAACAAACTTGTGAAAAATTAAATAGTTTTTCAGGAAAAAATATTTCCTTTTATATTCAAAAGTGTTTTTATTTTAATTTATAATTAATTAGTCAACAAATAATTAATTATATATACATTTTCAAACAATATTTTCATAATTTAGTTAATATTGTTAAATCCTCCATTATAATAGCTTGTTTAAAATTTTCTTGTTTAAATAATTATAATATAAAATGATGTTTTATAGAAACCCAGTATTGTGTGTAACACAAGATAAGCTCATGTTACATGTACCAATAACTTAATATGGTGTAGATTGAAATGAAAGATGTCAGATTTTTATTAAATATATTTCATAAAAATATCAGGGTGTTTCATTTTACCCCGTTAAAATGAATTTCGCCCTCAAAATTCGTCTGGATTATCAAAGGTTTAATACTTGAAAAAACCCACATCATAATAATTAATACTAAAACTCACTTTAAAAAGGGAAGGTTATAAACATAACAGTTACACAAAGTAACTCATAACTAGGGTTTCTTATGATAGAATATATGTGGTAAGTAAAAATATGGACATTGAAGAGAAATCTAACTATCTAGTTTTTATGGATAGTGATAGAGAATATGGTTAGGATAAAGTTAACAATCAAAAATCCATAAATCTATGATAATCTAAGGGAGAATTTGATTCATCATAAAAGAAGGTTTTAGGATAATTTTTTTTGGTTTTAATATCCTTTCCCTAGATTTGAAGAAATACTTATGTGATTTTATTACATTTCATAGGCATAATCTCATTCTTTCATTGTGCCTTGATCAATTTCTACTCCATCTCTTAGTATAAGAAATGAAGGTGAATTTTTCATTCCTCAAGCATTAGAAGATCATGAGATCTATAAATGGAATGATAGGTAATTTCATCTATCTTTAGTTAAAATCACAAAAAAAAGCTAACACAAGTTATCCAATATGCCTAGATCCTCAGGTGTACATATAATAATTTAATATCCAAAACCTCATCCATATTTCAATGTAAACAATTTCATAATAAAAACCCAAGATTTTCAAAAGAAGGTCACTAAATTTCTAAAATCAACTTATCATTTATTCTCCAAACATCTTAATATAGGACTTAATTTTCACACACCAAACATGTAAAGACCATTATCTTGTATTCTCTTTAAATATGGTAATAAATTTAATTACTATAAAACCTTAGAAAAAACATGAATTATTTCAAAAATTAATTCTTTCCTTATACCATAAATCTAAAAATTCTATAAAATCAATTCTTGATACTATTTTATCAAACATCTCTTTATTTCATTACCCAACATCATGCACATATTAAGGGTTATACTTCCCTTAATATTGTGTTCTATAAAAAATATCTCCATACCATCTCAATCACATTTCATGGTTACTAGTAACATTCAACATATGCTTTCAAATCCTTAAGGAAAAAACTACAGTAGACCAATCCTTATGTGTTTCATTATTCAGTAATTCCATAAACATTATTCTTGAATTCCATTACATAAACACTCAATAATTCCACCACTTAATTTTCATACTCCATGTTGCTAATAATGATCGCATGTGATTCCCATTTTCCTTTGTATTTAAGAGTTTACTGATGTTGATCATCATTGTTTGCCCTCAGATTTGAGTACCAGTTAACATAATGATCATTTTTCTTGTACTTGAAGCATTGAAATGTAGTGGGTGAATTCTATGCAGTCTTTTGATCATTAGATATATTTTTCCCATAACTTTCATAGTAAATTTACTAATGAAATTATTTCCCACACTTAAAAAAACATTTACTAGTCCCCTTATGAATGTTTCCTTCATATTTTTTCCACACATTAATCATAAAGGAAAGCTTATCTTCTTTTCTCTATGGTTTTTATTTTTTCCTTTAATATCCATATTCTATTTCTTCTCAAAACTATAAAATTTATATGTAACTTCAACCTCCATTTACACATTGAAAGAATATATACTTAAGTTTATTATGGATAACACCATTTGAAGATTTTGTTTTAAGACACTGGAGAATTTATCAACCTTACTTTTGGGTTTAATTATAATTCCATAATTGTACCTTACAAGTCTTGTAAAATTTTCTTTGTAAGATCCATTGGATTCATCATCCTTTTGAATAAGTTCAAGGAAATACTTCTCCATACTCATTCAAAAAATATTAGGGAATTAATTATTAAAAAATAAGTTATTGAACAAATATAATTCTAGGTATTCAATTTCTTCTTGCTGCCTCATATTATTGATTAGATTCCACCACTGGTCCGCTTCACCTTCTAAATGATAGACAACCAAAATTAATTTTTCATGTTTCGAACACTGAAGGGTGGAAAATATCATTTTAGTGGAATCGATCCATTATTCAGTAACAAGTGGATCAAAAGATCCACTAAAATAAGGTAGACGTTGCCTCATGAAGGACTCAACAAAAAGTTGTTCCCTTCTCTACTCATTTGAGAGTCCAGAATGATTCATAGCTTGTATAATTATAGACATAAGTTTTTTTATTCCATATCCCATAATATTTGGTCATTCAGGAGGAAAATCATTCCCTTTACTATTGTATTCATCATTAACATAGTTCTTTTAGGTTTCAACCATTAACTAAAACCAAAAATCCTAGCGTGCGAAACACTAATCATAGTGGTAGATTAACATAATAAAGAGAAATTAATTAAAATATTTCAATCTATGACAAATTAGATTTAAACCTATGTTATTCATGATTATTACAAAAAATCTATAATTTTAACCTATACTTCGACTTATCCTTAGATACATCCCTAGAAACATCTTTAGAAATATCTCTAGGGTTCTCAGTAAATTTTTCTCATCCTAGTTTCCAAAGGTTGACTAAACCTTTTCTCCGATACCAACTATAATGAACCATGATTTTCATAAATGGATATTACATTTACTTATATAAATTTTAATTACATTTAAAAAAACAAGCCCGAGGACCAAAATATTTTAGTGCCACTATAAAATTGGAACACATTATTATAATTTGACGAAAAATATTCAACATCTCACTTAAATATCTTTCCCTATTGTATTCCTACCTAAAAACTTTTTTTATATCCTAGGGAAAAGAAACATAAGAAAAGGGTGACCTCAGATGCTCAGTAATGGTAAACAAGTGAGTTATCAATCATATCATAATCATAAGACAAAATAAACTAAGAAAAAAAATTTGGAAATAACATCTTGAATATCAAATATCAGGATATCATGTCATGGAATATATTGTAGAAGTTCATAAAGAATATATTTCATGATATTCATAAAATAATACATGAGATTGTGGAATACACATAAGCATAGAAAATAATTTCCATATTTTTCAAGGCTGATTTACATGACCATAATAGTGAACAAATTCCTTTACTGAATTGAGTTCACTCCCATTCCAGCCCTGTGTTACTGAACCAGTTTTACTTCATATTCTAGCCCCGTATTACTGAATTAATATCTTTTACTCTTTGAGTACAGTAAATATCATGAGATATAAATCATTACCCAATTAATAGGAGGGAGATATATAGGCCCCACCCCTTACATAATTAAAACTATACATATTTGTGCCATAATATTATAATCCCTTCATCATATTAGTACCCATAAAAAAGTGGGTTTCATAAACATTTTATCATAACATAACTCATGGAAAAGAAATAGAATTCATAAACATCAATCCATCATAAATATAAACCATTCAAAGAAATAATAAGAATGGTATCATTGGATTATATCCCCAGTAAAACATAATTAACATCAAATAATGTTTTCTTCTTTGGAAAGTGATTTTGAAAGGTCACTTGAAATAATCCTTAAAGAAAATATCCTTTCAGTTTGGAAAACATTTTTTTTAAAATTACACACAAATTTAAAAGAAAACATATTATCTGAAAATAATCTTGTAAGATTTTAAAGGATTCTTCAAGGCATTAAGGTTTCATGAAATTGGACAAAATCGTTCATGCTATATAAGTTAAAAAAATTATTCTCATACTATTTCCAACGAATTCACAGAGTACCTCGTTAGGAAAATGAAAAAAATATTCCTTTAAAAACTTTTAGTAAAAATTCACATATGGGTAAAAATAAATTTAAAATTTTCTATAATAATATTAAAAATATTTTTTATTTTTTTAAGATACATGGACATGGAAGATAAATATTCCCCAAAAAATACTCACACATAAACAATCTTAGATAATAATGAGATTATGAAATTAACCCTTACCAATTTATAATTAGTAGAATCGTATTCCCAATGAAATAAAAAAATTATATGGAAATGAAATTATCATAATATTCAGAATAATACTCATAAAATAAATTCATGGGTAGTGTATACACCACACAAAATAAACAAGTAGTATATAAGGCATGTGTCCCATATAAGTAAAAGTGAGACAAAAATCCCTTACCTTAGGGCCGATTTCCTTCAAACGCATTTAAAACTTATATATAATGGTTTAAAGAATGTTATGAATATATTACAGAACCATATTAATATTTACTATATAATATATGATCCTATTATATCATCTTATCACCCCTATTTCATTATTACCCTTCTTTCATGTTTTAACTGCTTCATTTTCCTATGCATGTTTTATCGCCTAAGTCCTAGTTATTATGCATAGGATATAATTACAAAATTTAAATAATGATATTAAAATAATATATATCAAATTTATTCATTGTATACATTTATATAATCATTATTGAATAGTGAGTATGTAAAATGAATCGCATCACGTCGTAGAGATGGTAGACCGTACGTACGCACGTGTGATGATATCATTACCTTAATAGTAAAAGGGAAAGAAAATCGATGGTTTATATTTTGTTAAATAATAAATATCATGTTATAATTATCATATATATATATATATTATTTCCATCATTATAACCATCCAAATAAGGTAGTGATGAAAAATAGATTACACTACAACATCGAGACGGTAAGCCGTATGTACGCACGTGGGGTGCTTTTATTTTTATTAGGATGGATAAAAAGTGGAATATGGTCATTACATAATCATAATAAAATCTCATAATATAGGTGATACTATATTTATTAATTTATAAGGGAAAAAATATATAAATATAAAGTAAAAGAATAAATGATCTTGAAAGAATTGGAAAAGACGATTACCTCTTCTTTGACAAACTTCCTTTTGATCTCCTCTTAGGGACACTAGGGTTGGTATTTTTGAGAAGACCATAACATCTATAATGTTTATAGGGAAGTTGAGAAGATAAATATTTATGTTAATATTAATCTTTAAGGCTCAATGTGATGTGAAGAAGTGAGAAAGGAGGTTCCCTTTTATAATTGATGTGAGAGGAACTTTTGGAATTTTCATAAAATATTAATTTATAAAAAATTCAATCCCAATAAAAATAACTCTAAAAGGATATTTATTCTAATATAATATGATATAAGGTTTTAATATCACCAACCAAAAGAATTTATATAAGTTTTTATATTATTTTAAACCTTATCATTTTGGTTAACCCTTAGTTAACCTATTTTAATTTTAACTAAGGTAACAACGTTTTCAATTTTAAAAGGTTGTAAATTATACTTATGTGGTTTAAATTAAATCATAAATGAACAATTTATAATATTTTACACAATTTTTTAATTTTTTTTATTTTTAAATTTATTTTATGATTTTAAAATAATTTAAGAATACCTTATTTTGAAAAAATATCATTAGTGTCGATTTTGAAATTAGTCATTACTTGAACTTTTAAAAATATCAATATAACAAGTAAAATTTGAAAAAATACATTTTATTATATCTATAAGATGTCAAGTTCATCTAGAAAATTCGATAATTACATTAATTATCTCAAATAATATTTATTTTAAAAATTTTAGTAACATTTATTTGATATTTCTGTTAATAAAATAATTACAACATTAGTGTTGTCTACTAATTTAATATACTTATTTGTTCACTAAAAATAAAAAATAAAATAACATGATGATGATAAATCCTCTAAATTTCATAATAATATTTATATTATAATATATTTACTATGTAATCCTATATAAAAAATAATATACTATTTAAAAGAAGAATGGGACATCTTTAAATTTTTATTAATTAAATATTATAAATTTCATCTAAGTGACCCAATAAGTCAAAAATAAAATTTATATGATGAAAATAGGTTTATTAAGTTAAAAATTTATAGTTATATTCATTAATAATATAAATTTTTCCAATGTGGACACATAAGGGACATTAAAGACAAAGAAAGCGACATTTTGTGACTTCCTTTGATTTAAATATTATATGTCATTTTTATGGAAAAGTGTTAATTAAAAAACATTATTTATATCCTTAGGTGTTAAGAGTCAAATTTTAACAATACAATAAAATTTTCGCATGTTTTAGATTCATTTTATAGTCTTTAAAATTTTATTTTCAACCCAAATTACACAATTTACCCTTAACCGAGGCAACAAAAATTACCAAGGTTACTATTCATATTGACAAAAAATAAAATAGAAATATTTAATAAATTTTTACCTTATAAATATAAATTTTTCACCTATTTTTTAAAATTAAAAACATAGAAGTTTCAGAATTTAATTTATAATAAAATGGTAAAATTCCAGGAAAAATAGTTTTATGAAAAAATTCCTTTTTAAAATATAAAATGTTTTTATAATAATTTCATGGATAAAATATTTTTTAAACACCTTAATTATATTTAAAATTAACTAATTAAAATTTATAACTAGTCCAAAACATAATTTTACCTTGTAAATTCATTAAAATAAAATATATTTTTCAATAACAATCAGTATTTTCACTATTCATCAAAAGATAAAAAAATTTCAGAAAAGTACCAAAAATTGTTCATGAGATAAATTTGAATTTACTCTTTCAGAAATGAAATTTAGTTTTTAAAATATAATTTGTTAAAGTTCCAAAATATAGTTCTAAAGTTGGTGCGCTATTAAAATTTGATAAAATTGCCTTTAGAAAAAATACCATTTTTAAGTATAAAACTGTATTTTATTTTTTTAAAAACACATATGATGAATCTTAAACATTGGATTGAATATTTTAAATATATAATCCAATAATATTCATTTTTTTATTTATTGGTAAAAAAACTTGTGCAAAATTAAATAATTTTTCAAAAAAAAAGATTTCCTTTTATATTCAAAAGAGGTTTATTTTCATTTATAATTAACTGGTCATCTAAGAATTAATTTTATATACATCTAGATAAAATATTTTCATAATTTAATTAATCATGTTAAACCCTCTATACCAACAGATAGGTTAAAATCATACTGTTTAAATAATTTCAATATAAAATGATGTTTCATAGAAACTCAGTGTTGCGTGTAACGCAAGATAATCCAGTATTGTGTATAACATAAGATTAACATGGTTTAGAATCTAATGAAAACAATTATATTATTAAAAAATATGCATCATAAAAATATTAGGGTGTTATAGGATATTCCCACATATATATACCAATGGTTTACAATAATAGTTGGTATAGAGTCCCTACTAGTAGTTTATACCAATGGTTTGTGTAAACCATTGGTATATGTTATCCTATACCAATAGTTTTTACAAACCATTGGTATTGAATATCATATACCAATGTTTTTTTAATTTTTTTTGGGTATATAATCTTCACATAAGCCTCAACCTCCCCTCCTCCCCTCCTAACCCATGATCCCTAATCTCCCCTCACTCGAGTGGTAGTCTATCCTCTCTCATCCTCTAATGATATACCCTTATTTAGGGATTTTTTGATTTAGTTCTACTTCAAAATCAGATTAGTGAGTTCCAAATCCTTCATCTCTTCTACTAAGAATTGTTTCCATTTTTTATCTATGTATCAAAATATAACCGATTCCCTGTTAGGTCATGATTCTTCCCAATTCATTGAAATAAGGTTCCTTTAGCTTATCTTTGTGATATTATTTCATAATAAATGTGATTGTAATAGTTATATATATATAATTTATTTATCTACTACCTTTACATAAATCACATATAATTTTTTATAATACACATCAATCAATCAATTAATTAATTAATTAATATTGTAATTTGTTTTTTATTAATGCATTAGGAGGTTATTATATGTCCTAAGATTATATAGAATAATGTTATGGGAGATAACTTGGATACTTTGGTGGGAACTTAGGATAGATAATTGGTTGGACATCTATTTAAAATTGGGTTTGATATTATTTAAATTATTATGTAGAGTTTTATGAGGAGATTTAACTCTCATAGAGTAAATAATTTGGAGATAAATTTCACCGATCGAAATTAAACTATATAGACACGGTGATCCCCTAAAAATACACCCCAATGATATGGAACTCCTATATAAAATGAACTATGTGGATCTGGTTATCTATGGAAGTATATCACAAATATATGATGCACTAAAAGATATCTAATGATTACTAGACTTAGATATTTTTATACTTATCCATGATCCTTATTGTGAAACTTTATTATGAGATATTCTCTTAACATGTCCTTATGTTATCTAATTCTTCTCACATAATCTGATTATTAATTATTATTTTTTTGTAATTTTTGTTCATCATAATGGTATTATTGATTATTAATTCTTATATCTTTTATATTCACTGTGTATTTATATATAATAGAATTTAAATGGTATTTTCATTTATTATAATCATGTTCATTGGATACAAGGTGATGTTTTATTTGAAATTTTTATTTCCATTTATTCCAAATTTGTTTCTATATGAATCAAAATTTTATCCTTATCTCTTGATATTCCTTAATCATAATTAATATTTTCTTTATAAGACAATATTCATCCTTATAAATTAAATATAATTCCTTCATATGTCCATATTTTATTAAATATTAGGAAATAGTTTGGAATATATGTTTTAAAAGTGGATAACTTACATGTTTTAAAAGATATGTGAAAATTTTCATTCTTCGATGCTCACGTTTTTATTGAAAACTAAAATATCAGTTTAATAGTTTATTTAAAACTAGTATAGAATGTATTATACTATGATGGTTAAGAATATATAATTTAGTGTAATCTTAGTAGATTTTTTCTTTTTCACAATATATGCACACTCTATGTGTATGTAGACCCAATTTACTTTGATTGGATTATGCAATAGTTGTTTCACATTCCAGACATTATACTTTCTTTTGTTTGATATTTATATACATCAGTTATAGAATATATTATTTCTTTTATTCTTTTTTTAGTTAACTAAATGTATACTTTGATATCTTTCTTATTAAAATTGGTTATAATGAATTTTTTAATTATGGTTTACATTTTTGATTTGAATATATATTTTTTCCCTGTAATAGATTGGATAGAATCTGGATGTATCATACCGATTGGATTTTAACTAAGTTTCAAAAGAATATGAATATTTTTTATATGTTACATTTAAAAATGATTCAAATGTAAGTTGTATAAATTTTCAATGTTATAATTTTATTGGAAGACCTTAGTTATATCAGTAATAAGTTAACTACCACATAAAAAAATTTAGATTTCAAACAAACTATTATGTTTGTTATCATAATGGAGAGATGAGAAAAATATTCTATTATTCATGAATGAAAAGAATGAATTGGTATGGAGAATTTTATATTTGATCATTTTTCATTTGTGCATCATCATAATAAAAATAGTATTCCAGCTTAAGAAGACAATTATATCAATAAACATGAGGAAAATAATTAAAATGATGATGTTGGGAGAGTGATAAAATTAATGGATGATGGCAAGACTCTTGTATATCATGAATGTATAAAAATAAAAAAATTGGATTTTAATGCATCTATATCATGTAAAAACCATGTATGGAATTTTTAGTATCACCATTGATTATATTCTTACATTTTTTGAAGTAATTACTTCCTGATAATGAAAATATTCGCACAAATCATTATATGGAATGGAAGTTAATTAACTGGATTATATTTTATACTAATAAAATTCATACTTTTCAGAATGATTTAAGTTTATTTTGGGTGAAAAAAATACCTTAATGATTGTAATGAATGTGGTATATCTTAATGGGATCAAATATATATAAAACACCATCTCATGTTCCATAAAAAGTAATGTGACACTTTCCATTGATTCCTAGGCTTCAAAATCTATTAATGTCTGCTGAAATCTCAGAAAATATTCAATGTAATGACGCTGAGAGAATTAAATATAATGATGAGTTGGTTCATCCAATATATAGATTAACATGGTAGACATTTCATGCACAACATCTTGATTTTTTATCTAAGGTGTTTAATGTTAGGTTTGTTCTATCCTGTGATGTTTTTAAGTCATTTGGTCAGATTCTTACTTCTCACTGCATGTGATCAGTTTTTATTCATGTTTATAATCTCCTCCATGGATGTGTATGAAAAAACCTTTCAATTTTTTAGGTATACTAATATTTGGACTTTATGATCCTAGAAATGATATAGAAATCTACTTACAACCTTTAATAATAGAGTTAAAGCATCTTTGGGATATTTTTTGTGTGCACATTCAATGGTTATTAAAAAAATATATTTTAGATGTGTGATTCCCTTATATAGACTATAAATGTTTTCCCTACTTATGAAATGATATATGGTTGGAGTAAAAAGGGAAAACTATAATTTCATATTTGTATGAATAATACACAATCCATAAGATTTAAATATCATCATAGTTTCAATCTCATGGGGATCGATAATTATTTCCAATGGACCATAAATAGAGGAAGAATCGCTAGAGGTTTGATAATAATATTTCCAATGAACAACCACCTAAATTCATGTCAGGAAATTATGTTATTAATGAATTTAAAGGTTTAAGTTTTTTATTAGGCAAAGGTCAAATGAAATTTAAAAAGTTGAAGAATGTTGGCATTGAATCCATTTAAAATTGGAAAAAGAAAAGTAACTTTTTTGAGTATCCCTATTGTTCAACCAATTTGTTACACCATTTTTTAGACATAATTCACATTGAGAACATATATGTGAAATTATGATTTCAATTCTTCTAAATATCAAGGGGAATACCAAAGATTACTTGTGGTCTCAACATGACTTGTTGGATTGGGGTATTCGACTAGAACCACATCTTCTATGTACTGGTGACAACAAATGGAAAGTTCTCTATGCTTCTTATGTGATGAAACCTATAGATAAAAATAAATTTATGGATTTATTAGAGAATATCAAGGTTTCTAATGGCAGTTCAACCAATATATCTAAATGAGTCAACAAAAGGGAGTTGAAACTAAAATCCCTAAAAACTCATGATTGTCACGTCCATCTTCATGAATTGATTCCAATAACAATCCACCATTTAATATGAAATAATGTAAGCTTTAAAGTGATTCATTTTTTATATTTTTATAGAGACCATTGTATTAAAAATTCATCCAAGTATTTATTGATAAAAAAGAAATAATAGGCACCATAAATTTTGTGTGAGATGAAAAATTTTCCTCTATTTTTTACTTCATGTTTCATTTAACAGTCCATATTCCAATGAAAAAACTTATTGGGGGACTCGTTACTTTTTTTGTGGAGGTATCCTACTGAAATAAATATGTTCACAATTAAATCTTATATCTAGAACTAGAATCATCTAGAAGGTTTTATTATGAGAGGTTATCTATCTTAAGAATTTATGGTTTTTTGTTCAATGTATTTTTCTGATGTGAGCACAATATGTAACTGACCAATAAGAAATAAACATGAGATGTATGGGAAAATTGATCCCTCATTTCCATATCTTCCCCAAATAGGGGGAATTCCTAGTTCATAAACATTGGCTACATTGAGCCTTGAAGAGCAGGATATGGCACATCACACAATATTTTTAAACTATAGTTTGTTTAATGACTATATCAAGTATGTAATTTGAATATTTACATGTTATATCATGCTACATAATTTAACATATGAATTTAACTTTTATTACCATTTTATATAGGGAATATAAATAATTTATACGTAGAGTTCATCAATATTTTCCTTTGAGAAGGAGATATACTTTGCATAAAAAAGAGTTTCCTATTTGGTTGAAATCAAAGTTATGAACATTACTTTAATAAAAATTAAAAAATATATATTCATTTAATTTTATTATTTATATATATTTAAGGTATATATTTTTCCTTTGGACTCTGTCTCTCAAGAATTAAGAGTATTGGATTTTGGTCCCAATTCTTTGGTTTGTGAATGAAAATCTTTAATAATCATTGGGTATAAATTTTCTACACCTGATCGAGCGGTGATTATGAGAACACGACATGATGTCATTATATTAACTGTAAGAATGGATTTTTATGTCAGTGCATAAGATAGTTGACCATGATATGAAAATGTGTCTTATTATATAGTTTTTTGGATTATTACTCTCATGGTTGAGTCACTATGATGAAATGAAAATGGTTTGATTGAATGATGTAACATGGTATATTTATTGATGCTTATGGATTTAGAGTTATTGAAATAACTTTATTCTAGGATAATGATGAACCATATATTTAGGAATCAATTATTCTTTTATGTGAAAGATCATCTCAGACCTGATTATGGTTTCATTATTGAAGTAATCCCAAGAAATATTTTTGATGATAGTGGGGATGAAATTGACACCATTGATGCACCCATTGAGGTTGACAAAAAATTGTATTTGATAACTCAAATTGTCTAATTGTGAGAATTGATGTCGAACCTAAATTAGTGGTGGGAAATATATAAAAGAAACCATATATGTTCATAGTTCATTCCATTTACCTTGGCTTGAGTTTCTCAGGTTATTACTACCGTAATTACTCTAATTTTGTTTCTATTTAAAATGGTATTTTTTTAATTTCATTTAATTAGATATATTTCAATTCACAAAACCAGTTTTAAAATAGGTTTTTAAAACATGTATAACTTGGTTTTAAATTAAAGTGTCTAAAACATGTCATGATACTATTTTTGTCTTGTTGGACATCTAATTTGTTTGAAAAATATTTTAAAACATTTTCTATAAAAATTTACATTTTATTCTTCTGAATATTATGAAATATATTTAATAAATTCAAAGGAATATAATATTTTATAATGATAAATGAATGTGTAAACTAGGGCATCCTCTTATGGTTCCCTTAGTGAGTATAATAATTGTAATATTTTTCTTCTATATTACATTTAATTTCATGTTCTTATTTTTTATCAAATTTTCAGGTATATTCTTCTACACTAGATTTGAACTATCCTCATCCTAATAGTAGTGGTTGAAAACATGGACAATCGAGTTGGGGTGATACTAGATCTACACGGATCACCCATCGTACCCGTTTATACCGAGACCTTTTAGTAGACATCCCATCTACCACACTTTTCCTTCTCTACTTGAGCATCTTGGGATGTTTATACCTATTCCTCCATCATCATCTTATTTTGTATCTACTTATTATACCATGTCTACACTACCTCAAAAGATGTCCCCACCTATACCATATTTGTATCCTATGATGAATCCCCATCCCTTCTATCTTTATCCTACCATGTCTATGCTACCTCCATTTCCTAATCCTATCCATCTAGGATCTAATGATTGTGCTCCTTCAGATTCCACTCCACCACATGTAGATGATCTGGTGTATACATTAGAAAAAACACATTATTCAAAGGATACTGATCCATAACATCCCATAGATCCATAAAAGCCTAATGAGTAGTCCGGATGTGTGAAATTATATCTCATCATTTTTTTCAAGTTGTATGATGAATTGATTCTAATAATTTTTATTTTATATTATTTAGTGGTATCTTATAATAGGTGATGTGGGAACACCCATATCCATGAATCCATAAATCATCATACACAAATAATGGTAGATTATAATGAAGACAATCAAATGACAGGTAAAAATTCCAAACAATGTAGAATTTTCATGGAAACTTTATCCAAGTACAATGATATCGTTCAAGTGCAACCAGTCTAATAGAGTCATATCGGTACTGAAATCAATTAGAATTCATGGGTGGAGATATGGTCAATAAATTTTGTTAAATTGATATATATATTGTTGTCTTATTTATATGAATTAACATATTCATTATAGTTTTTGTTTAACATTCCCAATGGTCAAGATGATAAGTTCACATGGATGATGGAACTTATAGAATTATAGAGATCATATAAGAATGAGTTATATGATGGTTAGAAGAGTAGATTTGAGACTAATTTAGTGGGTGTACAAATATTCAACGAATTTCCAATAACACAATACTAAGAAATGAAAGTATATTTTAATAGTAATGAGTTTAGGGTATTATTAAAATGTAATGGTTTGTATTGAAAACTTAATTCTTATAAATTTTATTTAGTTTTTTTAAGGATGCATCATGAAAAACAAAAAAGAACAAGGATGTTATGAATTATATGCAAACTTTGGGGTGAACTACATTGCAAGAGCATGAGAGGAACCAGGTACTTTTTATGGCCAACTAAGTTTTACTAAGAACTAATTAGGATCACATGAAGGGTGATGAAAAATGAGAGGTGGGATTGGTGTTTGTATATTTTCTCAAAACCCTTTCTTGAATCTTTTGAATATTTTTTTGGATATTTGAAATATTAAAATTCCTTGATTTTCTATGGAATATGGTATTTTCATTCAAACCAATAGATATTTTCATTTTTAATTGTCCCAAAAAAACTCTTAAAATATCATTATTTATTATGAAAAATGAAACAAGATATTATCTATAAAACACCACTAAATAATATATAACTTTTAATTCATTCCATATCTTCTTGCATGTTTGCATGAAAAATGATTTACAAAATATCACCTCTTTCTTATGATGTGGAAAAATCTAAAACTCCAGAACCATATTCAAGTTTATTCCCATATTATAGATGTTTTAAAAATCATAGATACCTTAAAATTTCACTTGTCTCAACTTTTCAAAGCTGAACTACTAATATTTTAATAAAGATAAGAAACCTTATGAGATTCTACAGATAACCATAAAATGACCCACAATAAACCCTATGAGGTTCTTTTTGAACCTCATAAATTTCAAAAGAAAACCTTATGAGGTCTCAAAATTTACCTTAAAAAGATTCAAAATCTTACAAAGTCTAGAATAAAACCTTATGAAGTCTAAAAAATGAACCTTACCAATATTTTATTAGTATTTTTTTATATTTGGGTGAACCTTATGAAGTTATCATATGAAATTTATGAATATTCCATTCATCATTTCATCATATTTCCATGTGAAACCATCTATAAAATGAATAAATATCTCTTTAATTCTATTTAATTTACCATTATAGAACATAATACCTTCATTGGTTATTATATGATTCTAATGACCCCCTTTATCGTCTATTACATAAAATAAATCACAATTATATATTAATTTCAATTAACTCAAATATCTCCATGTACCAATAAATAAATATAATAATATCAACAAAAATGACTATATTAGGATCCCAAAAGAGTTAGCAGACCCAATTGAAATGAAAAATTAAAATTCATAGTATATGGGTTTTACATCTCTCTCTTAGGTATAAGTATAACAAATTAAAGAGTGTACTATTAGACTCTACATGAAACCTAAAATTCACTCTAAAATTTTCTAATGAGTATCTTAACACATCAGCTTATCTATAAATATATGAAACAATAGAATCATGTATACTAATAGAAGATAAATGGACAATACATTGATGTATCTTCTTTTAGAAATGATCTAAATATATTATCTTGTTAGCATGTACTATACACATTGAATCTACTTTAGTCTAGAGTTTACACCATACCTGATTATTTTTAATAATAATAATAATAATAATGACAAAAATAATAATTATTATAAAAATGAGAACAAATTAGAGCCAAAGTTTTAAGGTCCCCAAATTAATACAAAATAGAAATATGTTATTTTACAAATATCCAGGAACAAAATTTTCTCAATTTTAGATAGAAATTAAATTATTCCAAATATTAAAAACTAAACCCACTCCCTAATTTTCAATGGTATAAGTGACTAAGTTACCTTTTTTATAAATAGAAGATAAAACAATATAAAAATGATCACAATAATCTTGGAAATCCTCCTAAGACATTGCCAATATTCAACAACATCCTATAAACATTTCTTTAATTACATTAACAATGCAGTTGAAATATAAATCAAGAAATTATTTCCAATATTGTTTTTATATGTAAATTTGAATGCATTGGATTATAGATTCTATCTCAACCTAAAAATGTAACAAAAATCTTACAATATTTATAGAAAATTTCCTCACTTCCCCCTTGATGTCTCTAAAGATCAACCCACATACAACTAGTTTAACGAACCATTTTATCAATTCATGCATGTCAATTTTAATCCAACCCAAAATTAGAGGATTCCAAGTAATATATATATATATATATATCCATTATATGTTATAAAATTTACTTATATTCCAAATATATTAAGAACATAAATATCATCAATATAGGTTTTTCTCTACCCAATTACATAGAATTTTCATCCTTTACAGTTGAAAAAAATGTCTGATAGGGACTTTTATAAGTGAAGAAATTTATTATTAAACCTGATATAATTTGTTCCACTTATTTTTTTTGAAAAATTCCACAATATCCACATTAAAAATGTCCTTGTGTTTTGTATATATTTCTAGGCTATAACAACCTAAAAGGATCCTCCAGTTGGATCTCTCCTAGTATTTCTTAGCATCCTAGAGATCCAAGGCTCTCCCTCTCTTGATTTCTCCCCTAATAAATGAATACCCTTTATCCTTATTCAATATTATATAATATACCTTAACAAAGATATTAATTCTAGATAGAACATGTTTTATTTTCATCTATAACATACTCAAATAACATCATTCCTATTTTTGGTTCATCGTATTTAGACTGAACCAAACTCCTTTAATTTTGGTTAACATCACATGCATTAATCATATTATATTCTTTTATATGATTATTAATTTTATTTATTTTTTCAAAATATAAAATTTTAATTCATTCTAGTTTGTGTTGAAATCCTATTTATCTTAAATTGTTTACTTTAAAATGATCTTCTCACTAATATTATTAATCTAACAAAACTTCATCCTTATATATGTTTCTCATTTGAGCTCGAATTTCAATTAATCACATATATATTCATTCCCTTGCAGCTTAATCAAATGTGATAATTGAAGTTAATACCACAAAGTGACTCACCACTATAATTTAATCTAATGTGAGAATATTTTAACTTGATGTGAATAAATGATTAATCTCACATGTATTCACAATTTAATTTGTTTTTATTTTGTTTGTCAATTTTATATTATTAAATAATTTACTATTATTGTAAACAATTTCATTTACAGGAATAAAATTTTCACATTAAAGGCCACGTGCCTTGAGAAAAATTGTTTTTATTGAGTAGGAGGAGAAAATATAGGAGTGTTGTAAATGCACATACAAAAGAAAAGATTGTTTTTATTTTTAATGATACTTCAAATTTTGATATGTAATTCATAATTAAATATCTTATTTATATTTTCAATAGTGTTCCATGGATTCCCAAAATGAGAAAGAATATGAAAAATTTAAGCCAAATGATCATTTGAGACATTTATTAGGTGAGGAGCACTAGTGAATATTTTGATGTCAACCCAGGAAAATAATTGTCCCCACTAGGTATTGGTCCTATTTGAGCACCTCTCGAATCTCTACAACTATCAAGATGAAAAATTCTCATTTATAAGAAACTAAGTCCAAAAAATTGGTACATAGGACTGTAAAATTGGTAAACTAGTCACCTAATAGTTTCTGGAAGCAATGTTAGATATATTTCCATCTCTTCTATTAGAGTATGATAATATTTTTCATTCATGTATGGAAACAATGCACTATTTATATAATGCATTGAGTGATGTCAATGATGGTCTAAGTCGATCTGATGAAACTCATAGTGATGATGATGATGATGATACCAAATATGATGATGCTGGTGCTCCAGATGATGATGCTGATGAAGATGTCAGTGATTATTATGATGACACTGGTGGTGATGGGGGAGATATTGATCCCATCTATTTTTTGGATTAAAGTAAAGAGACATATGTTTAGATGGTGTTTAATGACTAAAAGTAATTGATTGTCTGTATATGTATGTTATATTATTGTAAATGGTTTGAAAACCATTGAAAGCAAATGGTAAAATTCTAAATATACAATATTTGTACTACATTAAATGTGTACCATGGTTTTTATTTTGTTTACAAGTTCTAGAAGAGGTACTGGATGGGCCTATTATGCTTTACGGGGAGAGTAATCTATACTAATGGTTATATGAACCATTATACATCTCTATTGGACAATATAATATACCCACATTTTTATAAACCATTAGTATACGTCTCTATAAATGGTTTACTAAAAACTATGGGTATTAAAATTTTCCCATGGGATATACCAAAATAAATATAGTCCATGGTTCATAAAACTATTGGTATAGCCTATATCAATGTTTCTATAGCCTATAATACTGGTTTAAAACCATTTGTACATGTTACTTTTCTAGAAGGATAAGATCGATCTTATTAAATTAATTTAGTATTATTCGTTAGAAATGATAACATTCACAGTTAACCAAGTTCTAGGTATGAAATCTCAAAATACACCATATGATATGTATACTTGAAAGCATATAATTTTTTTATAAGTATTTTTTATTCAAGGTGACCTCCAATGACTTCTGATAACCTTGACAACATTTGGACAAGTGAACTGATTAGAGATAGAGATCTCCATTTTAAAAGTTTACATTATTATATACCTTGATGAATCCATTTCAAAAATTAAAATAGTTATTTAAGATATTCTAATTACTGTAATAAAAAAATAAGTGTTATAATACTTTAAATTTATATAATTATTTGTCTTTATATGTTGTACCAAGTTATTGATGCAATGATAGTTTATATCAAATATGATGACTATGTGTGTATATATATAAAGAATTAACTTTTAGGATTCTAAGGTTATACCTTATTTGTATTTATTGTTTTGTTAAATATGAATATTAATATATCAAATAGTATGGATATGAATAAAAAATGGATGGATATAAAACACCCCAACCTAAATCATCGAGTCCAACTTTGTGTGCCACATGACCTTAGGCATACCTCCCTACATGCCAAAGGCTGTCGACTAGTAGAAAAGGTCTAAATTGAAATAATGTGGAGACTATAGCCTCAATCAGAGTTCACAATAATAGATAAATAACAAAAACTTTAACAAAAAACAATCATAGTAACCATATAGTAATAACATATCATATGTAATGAATGAATGAAAAAATAACAGGTCAAACTTGAATACAATGACACCAATCACCCTTTAGGTTGGTCACACAAATAAGATATAAAATAATATAAGTACAAAATAGGATCTAGACCCAACCCCAAGAATCGTCTCCTCATATTCTACAAAATCATAGCAAGCTATCCTATTTAATGATAAATCCTAGGCTTTAGACCAACCAATACCTATAATAAATGAGATTTGATCAGGTACCCAAGTGTCATGGCTGCCTGATCAGGGTGTGAGTAAAAATCAGTAGGGAACCACCAACACATTCTAGTACCTTAATGGTAAAACAAAATTTAAATTCTTGTGATAATATTAGTAAAAAATAGATTGAAATTATATAAATTTCTCAATTTTAACAAATAATAACCAATTCAAAATTAAAATAAAATCATCCATATGGAAAGTGTTTGTGCAATAACCAAGTTTCCACAAACCCTAACTATACCTTCTTTGGCACCATGATAAAAGAATAAACAAGGAATTTTCATGTGGCTTAAATCATGTAATGGAACTCTCTTCACCTTTAAAGACAGTGAACATTTCACCTTTAAGGAAAAATACCACTCTCACCATTAAAGGAAATTCATGTTCCACATTTAAGGAACAATGCCATTTTATCCTTTTAGGTAAATTCACATTCTTCCTTTATAAGAAAAGTCTAAAACCACCTTTAAGGGAAATTCTTACCCCTAACTCATGGTTTTCTGCTCACCTGTGATGGTATGCATTCTTATAACACTCATATAATGGAATATATCTCATACGAAAGGATGTTCTCCATTAGAAGATCACATTGGAATATATGGACACTCTTCCAGAGGTGATATCGTTTCCCCCATGCATTCCAATATAAGTCACTAACTATCCTATGTAAAGCCATCGCTAATGAGTCAATTCATCCATTCCCCCTATAAGGAGTCGACTAATTCTGTCAAGGCCACCTGTCATCTTGAATGATGAAATAGAGATCCCACCAGTTATGAAAAAGACACATATAAGGCATAAGATAATAAGGAATACTATATATATATATCACATCAAGTAATTTCACATGCTATGAAATATTGCACAGGAAATAAATGATATATAAAGGAATAACATGGAATTCCAAGAAATCATATTAAGCACAGGTATTAGTAGCTACACACAAACGCACATGTGGTCAACTAAAACATTGGTCTCATGGGACACACACACACATGTAATCAATATCAAACATGGGTCTTATGAGCTACACAAGAACACATACATGATGAAGCTTTACCATTGACAAACAATATTAATCGATGACACAAGGGTCTATTATGGCCCTTGTAACTTTGTTCATTTACATTAGGAATGGTTCCTTTACTTAGTTAAGATTTATATATCATTAACTAAGTAAACATTACACGAAGTTCATAACAAAATTATGAATTGAGGATCATTCTTAAAAGGTGGAAAACCTCTTATCACAATCCAAAAAACCATGCATAATACCATAGGGTAGTGAAAATGGGACCACCTATATCAATATAGAGTTATCTACCTTCAAAGAAAATCCTATAAACTTTTTCTGAGTTAGTCAAAGTTCATTAGACCTCCATCAATTTCCACAATGTCCTAACTCATGCTCAAGCATTTCAATTTAATTAATCATAACTAAATTTTAATTAATTAGATGATTAAAAGTAACTTGAAACCAAACAATAAATTAATACTTTTTGAATGGATCAATGGGTATTTCTACCTAGTTAGAACCATGAAAAATATTGGAAACCAATGAGAATTGGTGTTTCTATATATTGTGTGTTATATTATTCATCAAACCTATCACTGTCAACCCCAGTGTGTTATATGTGGTGTTTCCATTGACATGGTGTAATGGTTCACATTAGATTTCATGTTCACTATATCAATTGTTTCATGAGAATATAACATTACCACTTAAGGGAAATTATAGGATTTCATAAATCAATGTGTGAGTTGAGAATGTTTTTTATGAGAATACTAGGTGGTGGGTTGAAGCTATCTATGGAAGTAGATCACCCAGATTAAGATATATCCTAAAACATTCATAGAGAAGTTCTAGAACCATAAAGTCCTTTATTTATTCATTAAGAAATGGGTCTAGAAGTGTTTGGGTGCATACAAGAATTTCACATAGAAAAACATATAAAAGGAAGAAGGATCACATAGATCAAAAGTTGCATGAACATGGTGAGTTGCCTTATAAAAATATAGAAAAGGAAATAATTTCATGAAAGTGAAAAAAATTATGTGAAAGGAATAAATTTTGGTGTGAATTTTTTAGAAAGAAAAGATTTGAGGTTTCCTCATTAAAAAAAATGGAAAATGCATGAATTTTGAAAAAGTACTTAATGAAGTGGAAATGTTTCACGAACATATTAAAAATTTCATGAAATCAGAGTTTTGAATTTACCTTGTTCATATTTTCCAAAGAAAGGTTTTGATGGAAGTGTAGAGATTTTAAAAAGGTGGAGTTGTAGGAAGTTGATAAATTTAAATGAACCATGGAAATACAAATGGAGTTACATGCTAAAGTTGACATTAAATCATCAAAGTTTAGAAAACCAAGAAATTTGTGTATAAAAAGGGTGGTTCACAAGTTATTTTCATGATGAGATAACAATGTCTATAAATAGGGGGCTTCCAACCACCTCATTTAAGTAATATATACTATTTTAAGACATAAAGGATCTGAATCATGAAAAAGTTGCATGAAGCTATTTCTTGCATGAAGCATTCATGGAAACATGAACTGCGTGAAGAAAGGAAATGTGTTAGTTTGAACAAGTGAGTTTCATGATTGAATTAACGGGGACATAAGTTTTATGAATGAACTTATTTCATGTGTCATTAATATTGAAATCATTTGTGTGAATAATGTAACTTGTGTCTATACAGACCAAGTAAAATTTATAAAAGACTGAAATTCTCATGATTGTTGGGAGATTCACAAAGTAATGAAAGTTTCACAAAAGTGTGGAGTTTCTTGACACTATGAAAGTTACATGAAATTGGAGAGTTTCATGATATATGGGATGTTGTGTGAATTTTTAGAGTTGTGTGAAAGTGTAAGAGTTCCATTCAAAAGTTCATAGTTAAAAAAAGTGAGTATTGGGTATTTTCATGAGGAGAACAATACAAAATAGTGATTTACACTTATTTTAGACCTTTTAAAAGGAGATATTACTTGAAGACTACTTCAATAGGAAAATTGAATATGCTATGGTGATGTTCAAAAAAAGTTTCTAAAATAGATATGGGAAGATTAATGAGTACTAATCAGTGCAACAACTTTTAGATGATGAATTCATACACTGACATGTGTGCCAAAAATATTTCCCTCTTAAAGTAGTAGGAAAAGGGAGAGGAAAAAGGGAGTGACCCTTGGGTGGTAGTGAGAAAAACCCTAACTCTTTTAAAGGAAGTGATCCTAACACAAATTGACCATAGGAAAATAATTATCCATAATACTAGTGAAGATATTTGATTTTAGCACATCGCCACAATGTCGATGTGTGATCCTTAGACATAACCCAGTGTGGGTAAACTAAGTAAAATATTGGGTCTTATGTGCTTTATTTTCTTATATTTTAGAGGATGATAATTAGTGAATGTGGATTGAGTGATCATAAATATTATTTGAATAAGGCTTAAATAATCACACTAGTTAATTATTTCATTACTTAATTAGTGAACACAAGAGTTACCATACTAACAAGTGAGTTCAATATAAGTTAGGATAATGAGAGTTTCATGGGTATGTGAGGAAATGAGAATGAGTTTAATACCCTAATTCACCCCCTTTATAAGAACATATTCCACTAAATTATATTATGGTTATAATAATTGGTATCAAAGGTAGGTTTATCTTGTTGGATTTATTTTTTTCTAAATTGATCATATCTATTTTTGGAGTTTAAATGTATTATTACCATACTACATGGGAAATATAAATCATCTAAAGAAAAATCAGAACTCTAAAGAAACTCCATATAATGGAACAATCTTTGAGAAGTGTGTAATCAAGATAAAGGATCCCAACAGTTCACAAATAAAAGGTATGAATGAATTTTATTATATATTTACTTGCTTATACAATGATGATACAATACTATCCAAGGATCCTAATATTACAAGTGATGTTGTAATTATTAACGATGATGAGATATCAAGAGATCCAAAGGTGGAATTTGTTTACATATCATAGGAGATCAATTAGGGGATAAAGGAAGAAAACATGAAGATGAGAAAGAATAATTAATATCAAGGGATCCATGTTGAAGAATTAAAAATGTAGGCTAAAAAATTAAAAATATTCAATCAAAAACTAATTAAGACCACTAAAAGAGATAATGATAATACTCGGGATAAGAAGTTGGTGGAAAAGTCTTCCAAAGTGAAATATTTTAAATATCGTTCCAAATAAAATATCCTTGACTAAAATATTGTTTAAAATCCAAGGGATAAGAAGGATGAATTTTTTTTACACATAGAAGAGTTGGTTGAGGAGAACTAAAGTCTGAGGCATGTAAAGGTGGCCCATAATGATGAAATTATGAAGATGGATGCAAAAATGAAGAGTGGAAGTGACTTATAAGAAGAACTTGCACATGAGTGGAAAAGAAAATGGCCATAGAGAAAGAGATGAAAGATATAATTATCTCTCTCAAAACACAAGTACAAGATATGTTAAAATATGGAAAATAATTAAGCTTAAGTTTAAGGTTGATGACTTACCAACTAAAGGAGAAGGATTGTGTCATGAACCAATCTAGATAACCAGGTACCCTGATACCCATTCCAATCCTAACTTATCCTGAAGTGTGCTCCTGATCTCCATGGTTGGCTACTGGTACCTGGAATCATAAAAGGTAAAATTAGGAATAGTTTTTCCAAAAAATAGTTGAAGAAAATAGATACAAATCAGTATGCTCAAAAATCCAAAGGGATACAATATCAGTAACTGAACATGTATATTAGAATCCCAAAAAAGTACAAATAAAAAATTTCTTAGAGTTTAACAAAACAAACATCCCAAGAGTCACAATACTCTAAGACTAAAGTATCAAGAACATTCACCTCCTCCAAGAGGCGCTTTCCCTTTACTCGGACCTGGTAGAAGAAAATTTACAAATTCTAGAAGGAAATGGTTGGGTGTGAGATAAAATTCCTATTGGGTCTCACCAATTATTCCATAATAAGATACCATAATGATAAACCATGTAATTCTTTCGATTTTAATAAAAAAAGAATGATAGTACAATTTCATATTTAAGAAAAAACATGATTTTCATTTAAAATGATGGAAATAATTTCAAATAATGGATTATATATAAACTCTATATAAAACAAATTATATTAATCACTAGGCATGAGTAAAAAAGTTTCAAAAATATTGGAATTTATAATCAAAACTGTCACAATAAGCACCATGGTCATATTTCCTATTGTATGATAGTTTTTAGTTACAGGATACTCAAACCTTTATATCAGTGATTATAGAATATGTCTACACATTTCCCTCATGCTCATGATAAATAAGACTCATCAACATTCCATTAGGGATATTATATTCCTAACTAGAGTTTTGTTAGAGTTGTAATCATTAATCTGTTTCTAAGTAATTATCATCATAGTGTTCTTGTCTCAAATAACCCCCTAACAACCCATTCTCATATATCGTTAATCAATCAATCAATTGAAAAAGGGAAAATAATCTCATTTTAATCCAATCATCATTCACAGTCAATTCCCCACTTTTCCTTTTCAAAATTCCAATTAACTTTCAAAACCAAAACACAAGTTTTTCATCAATTCATTCCTTTTCAAAACAAAACCAATCATAGTTTTTTATCAATTAAATTTAGAACCTTTTCTAAAATAAATTCCCAAACAAATTTAAGAATTCAATTAATTTCAAATTACACCCTAAATTCCAATTCTATTAGAATTGGGGGGATTTTCCAAAAATTCCATTCCAAGTCAATTTAAATTACAATTTTCATCAAATTAAGTTTTCATAAATCAATCAAAAGTAATTTAAATCAAATCAGTCAATTCAAGGTTTAATCAATTAGCCAATATTAAATAAAACCACCTACCTTTAATCATAGCATAAAAACTCAAAACCCACAGTGGGATATTCTAATGATGAAATATGGAAATAAAGATCAAGAAATCCAACCTATATTCAAGATCCAAATCAATGGAGTTTAGTCCATAAATCACGCGATGATCTAAAAAACCCTATAGAGGAAAGAAAGATAGAGTGGAAGATAAGGAATTATCAGAGAATAACGTACCAAAAAGTGATCAAATGAGATCTGACACACTTTAATCCACCTAGGAAATTGTTTATAGGATTCAAAAGGGGTTCTTGAGAGCTCCCAAAGACCTAGGAAATTGTGATATGAGAAGTTAGGGTCGAGAGGGGGTTCAAAAGTAGCTTGGATAATTTTTAAAATAATTTTATTTTAAAAAAGTATAATCTTCATGGTTAGCGGGGTAGAGCTACATGATTATAAAAACCATTCCTCCTAGTGTAACACCCTTGGAAATATGATACTTAAATGGATAAATGTTACTAATCATGTCAACAAGGTGAACCTTTATTTTTGGTAACCTACCTGATTAGAGCTCCATAGTTAATCATGCTTGACCTAAATTAGTGATCAACATGGGTGACTTTCTAGGAAGTTTCTTAGGGTGTGTGTGAGTGGGGAAAAAGAACACAGAAAGAACATGTATTGACCAATGAAGAAAATTATTAGCCTGATAAGTGACCACAATGAGTAATAATTTGGTGTTCTGTAAATAAAACCAAAGTATTATAGAAGACCCATGGGGTTAGATGAATAGGTTCATGAACTAGGGAAGGATGAGTCATGAAAAATTATATCAATGACAATACCTTGTCAAAAGTGAAGTGAAACTACCTAGGTTTGGAGTGTGGGTCCATAATGAGGATGTAATTCTTTAAATGGGTGGAGAGTATAACACCCCTAGAAAAGTGAGACCTAAATGGATAAATGTTACTAATCAGGTTAATAAGGTGTACCTTTATTTTTGAAAGCCTACCTGATTATAATTACACAGTTAAGTATGATTGGACTGAAGTGGTGATCAGGATTGGTGACCTTCTAGGAAGTTTCCCAAGGTGTGTGTGAGTGAGGAAAAAACACACTGAAAGAACATTTTTTGTTCTATAGGGATAGTCATTAGTCTTATAAGTGACCCCATTGAGTAATAGCTTGTGGTGTGATGTTAAGGAAACCAAGGTACTACATGAGACTCATGGGGTCATATGACTAGGTTCATAGCCTCGAGAATGCTGGTTCACGATAGATGGGAAGATCAATGAGCTTAAAGGAGGATGAAAACCTCAAATTAGAAGACATTGTTCCCTCTAATGTGATCATTAACAAGTGGATTCCACAAATATGGAAATCTAGTGTCAGTAAGTTAGTATAATAATCTTTACAAGCCTGAAATAGATGAATCTTTGAGGAAGGTATACACTAAGTGATACTATTATGGAATCATGAGAAATACCATGAAGGTTTTCCAGGACTCCAAAGGGATCAAAAGAAATATGTAAATCTACTGAAACAATATCTCAACAGAGGTGTAACTATACAAGTTATGATTTTTATAGGAGATTATTTATTTTTATAACTAGGTTCATATGGATAGGAATTGTAGTAAGAGGAGAACTTAAAGTGTTGCGAGGAATTACTCTATTCCCATGACTAACGGGAAGAAATTTTTTACTGAAAGAAAGTTTTTTAAGATGAAAAACAAATTTACTATTCTAGGGAAAAGGAATGGATCTCAAAAAAATGTATATCAAACAACATCATTAGTTTACTCATGCAATCCCTTCTATAAAGAAAGAAACCAAATATAAAGGAAAAAGAAAAAAACTTATCTAACTATGAGAAAGATAGAATATCACACAAATAAGGGTCCACTTAGGAAGAAAACAACTATGGTGGATCTGTTAGTTGTTAAATAGAGTAGACATGAGGCATGCCTAAGTGGTTTTTCAAAATATACCACAATATAAGAGATGAAGAGAACTGTGGGTGTACCCAAGAAAAGGTAAAACAATGATATAAAGATAATTTTTAAATTAGAAGTTGAATAAAAGGGTAATTGGGAGTTCAAGAAGAAAATTTGGAAAAATATAAGGACACCAACAGATACTCATATGAAAGGGATATCCCAAAAAATGACATGGGGTGTAAAATATGATAAATCAGGCAGTGATAAATAGAGATCCAAGAAGACATAAAGAATAAATATCCAATTAGTGACATGAGAGGAGATCATTATTAGTAAGATTACACAAGGATGAATATTTTTTATGTTGGGAAATAAAGAAAAAGAAATTCCAAACCCAGGAGAGGTGAATACTAAATAAAACATCTGAAATAAAGTTTTTTTAGATGAATCACTCAAAGTACATCTGCTTATAAGGCACTAAATAATCTTACCATGAATAATGATTAGGAAGAATAATAGGTTTATGATTTGATGAAATTACATTCTCAAATATAAAAAGAGGAAAATTAATATGTGAAATTGAAGGGTTGTTCAATCAAGGCTAGCCTCATTCTCTAACTTGAGGAAGTGAAACATCCCCTCTCCCTATGTGTTTAAATTATTTAAACTATTTTTGAAGTGTTTTTAGTCTTAAGGGAGATACAAACCATGGGGAAGTTACATAATATGATGAAAATTGTTGTTATGATGTGATCCATTGTTCAAATTGATTAAAATAAGTACAAGAATAATTTTTTCTATATCTAGAAACATAATTAATAAGAACAGAAAAAGAATCAAAGACGTAATGAGGAGTTTCGATGATTAGCCTTAGGAGTTAAATGCTAATATTTCAATTGATTTAAATTTTTATAAAGACATATGAAGTATTGTTTCCAAGATCACCTGATCTATCTAACTTCAGATCTCAAAGATAGAAAAATGGGGAAGCAACAACAAAATAACCTCTCATGATTTATTTTTTATCAAACATTTGACATCATCTGACTGTTCTTAGTATATCATAGGATTATATTGATGGATAATTCTCATGATGAATTTTAGTGGTATATTTAGTAAAAAAGCTAACAAATTCATGGGGAACTTTATGATGAAAATTTAACAGATGGTTTCCCCAACAACCCTCGAAAACACTCTTATGGAAGAGAGAAGAAATCTGTTACCAAGTCAAGTTCAGGAAGTGGTCTCAAAAGATAAACAAACAAGTCATAATTTCAATATTTGGTATCAATAAATATCCAATGAATGGTACCATCCATATTACTCATATATATGATAGTTGGTATTAGTTTTAACAATTGGTATTGGATTGTTATCTAGAGTTAAAGAAGAAATCTAGAAAATTTCTTTGAAGGAAGATAAACTTCATTGGATTCTTGAGGTATATGGAATTAGGTGAGTGAAATGGAGAAATATGGTGTTATTAAATATATCTATTAGTTCCTATACTGAGTCTCAAATCATTAGCCTTAGAGATTTTTTAAAGTCTCTTTTCTAATTTGTTAGTTCTCTCATTGATTTTTTTAAAGCAGTTATAGCTGAAATATGTTTTTCAGCGAAAGATGAGGAGTTATATATAATTGGGGGAGAATTTTTTATCCTTATTCTATTCAAGAAAAATACTGACAAAGGGGGAGTAGAAATAACTTTATCTAAATCATTGATAAAGGTGAAAAAGTTCAATGATGCAATGCATGGTATCAATGGTATTGAAAGGATAAAAGCTTACATTATCGGACATCAAGAAAATTGGGGGAGAATGGTATGAATATAAAAGTGATATCTATATTTTCTAAGTTACAAGTTTTCTTTAGATTCTATACTAGGTTCATATAGTACAAATCATACTTTGGATTTGATTTCAAATAGGGAAGAGAAAGTATTATGAATCTATGTATAGTTTCTTCCTAAATTATATAGGATTATGGATCCATGTGTGTTCCTGCCTATCCCTTCATAAGGGGATTAGAAAGTGAAGGCTATAAATTTGATGATGTTGAATATTTCCATTCAATTAAGATAAATCACATAAGGAGTTCATGATGGAAATAGTTTCCCATTGGGGTTGAATAAGTGGTCTTATCATGTTCCACACATTATGAAACAATTGGTATCAATCAATAATTGGTATTGACATTCAAAGAAAATTGGTATAAAAAAATCGATATAGATTAAATGTATTCATGATTTTTTTTCAAAAAACCCAAAAGGGGAGATTGTTGGAAACCAATGAGAATTGGTGTTTCCATGTTTTGTGTGTTGGATCCATTATCAACCCTATCACTATCAACTTTGGTATGTTGGTGTGTGGGATATGATGTTTCCATTAACATGGTGTGTGGGAGCATACTGTAATTTTATGTTCATTGTGACAAAAGTTTCATGAGAAGATGGCGTTCTTGATTAAGGGAAAGTGGTAGATTTCATGAAGAAATGTGTGAGCCTAGAATTTTGATCATTATAATAATGAGAAATGGATTGAATTTAACTATGGAATAAGAGTAACCATAATAGGATTCATCATGAAATGTTCATGGATAAGTTCTAGGACTATGAAGACCTTGACATATTCATGAATAAATGGGTCTAAATTTTTTTGAGTGTGTTCAAGAATTTAGTATAGGAAAACAGCGTAAAGGAAGAAGGCTCATACAAATCATAAGTTGTAAAAACATAGTTTTTCTAAGCCTCTTAATAAAAATATGGAAATTTAAAGTTTCAGAAAAGTGAACAAAATTTATATGAAAGGAATCAATTATTTCATGAAGTTTTGCACAAGTGAAGATTTGAGGTTGCCTCATCGAAAAATGGGAAAGGAATGAAGTTCATAAAAGGGTTTTATGAAGAGGAAAAGTTTTAAAAATAGGAACAATGTTTAAAAAAGTGGTATTTTGAAGTTTCCCTGTTTATATTTGGAAAAGTAAGAATTTAACAAAAGCGTGAAGAGTTTACAAATGTGGAGCTGCACAAAGTAGATAGAGTTGTGTGGAACCTATAAATACAGAAGGAGTTATATTCTAAAAGAAAATTTCTATTTTATAAGTTAAAAAAACTAGGAAATTTGCGCAAAAGTATGGAAAAATGCAAGGTAGTTGCATGATGGGATGAAAATATCTATAAATAGGGGCTACCCACCTTTATTTAATTAATCCAAACTCATTGAAGATATGAAGTCTTTGAATCGTGAAAGAGTTACATGAAAGTAAATATTGCATGAAACATTCATGTAAACATGAATTCCATGAAAAGAACTTATTTTGACTAAAAATGTTTCATGAATGCATTCACACAAACATCAGCTGCATGAACTAACTTCTTGTGTGAATCAGTAATGATAACATCAGTTGCGTGAAGAAAGTAACATGTATTTATACTAACCAAGTGAGATTTGGGAAAGTATGAAAGTATCATTCAATTTGGTATATTTTTAAGTAGTGGTAACACCCTAGATTTTATAATATACTTCTCTTTAAAAAAATTTATTTCTTTTATAGCTTGTGTTATACGCAACACTGAGTTTAAATGAACCGTAATATACCATTAAAATAATGATATTTAATGTGATAGTTATCGCCTATCCATTGGATTTAATGTTATAAATATGAATAACTAAATTATAAAAAATTTATCGTTTGAATATGTATAAAATAAATTCATTTTTTATAAATTAAGTAGAAAAGAAAAAAATCATTTGACAATAACGGAGATGTTTTTCTGAAAAATTGCTTTTATGCACACAATGTGTTTTTATCCTAATAAATTAAATTTATCACTATTGGTGAATGATTTTAATGATATATATATATATATATATTAAATATTTAATAAACTTTTTTAACATTTATCTAGTGTTTTTCTAGGAATGATATAGGAATAAACCCAGTTTTATGATTAAAAATATATTTTTCTAAAAAATAATTTTCATTGCATTTTGCACAATTATTTTCTAATATGGAATTATATCAGTTATAGAAATTTAATTATAAAAAATGGATTCCAAATTAATAATTAGGAGGTCTAAATTTTTTAAATATTTCTCTTTTATTTTTATTCATTATGAATTGTAACCGTGGTAAAATTTATCTACTTAGTAAAGGGTAAATCGAGTTAACTTAGGTTAAAAATAAGTGTTAAGTTCACTATTTTAAATCATAATTCATACTTTATGAAGTTAATTTTACCCATATCTACTTATAATATAAATTTAATTGTTTAAGGGATAATTTTCTATATAAATGTCTTATATAATATTTAAAGAAAATAAAAATACAAAATGTCACTCTCTTACTTTTAAATGTCTTGTATGTGTTTATATAGGGAAAAATGAAATTTTTTAATGAATATTAATGGATATTCTTATCATAATTAAATCATTTTCATTATATAAATTTATTTAAAATTTTAATTAATTATATAATTACTATAAATTCTTACATAATGCTGACGCAACATTTATTTAATTAATAGAAAAATAAAATAAATGATTCTAAAAATATTAAAAGTAATATAATTTAATTTTTTTATAGAGTTACAAAAATTTTATAGATTAATACAATATATTAGTGTTGTTTTAATGGATTACATTCAAATTCTATCTTTTTACTGGTGTATTTAAAGTCAAATTAAATGAATAGTGTCAAAAATGAAATTAATGATATTTTATGAAAATAATATTTTATTAAATTATTTAATAATCATAAAAATATTTAAAGAGAACATGGTGGATAATAGCTGGTAAAAAATTTATTCCCTTGGAAAATTATTATCTAATTTTTACCTTATAAGTAAAATTATAACCCTTTAAGAGTGTAAAAGATGTTATCGCGCTTAAGGTTAAAATAGGTTAACTAAGAGGTTAAACCAAAAGATAAGGTTTAATATACCACTTAAACCTATCCAAATTTTATTGTTTGATGGTTTTTAAATATATAATATCTTAAATTTGAATATATATCTATTTGGAAGCATTTTTCTTGAGAATTAATTTATTAAAATTTATTATTTTAAGAATTTCCAAGTGTTTAATCTCACCCACTTATAAAAGGACACCCTACCCTCTCTTATTTACACCACTTTGAGCCTCATATATTGATACAACTTCCAAATTATCTTTTCAACATATTTATCCACATTATATAGGTTATTTTATTCCTAAAAGTCTAACCCTAGGATCCTTAAGAGGAAATCTGAATAATTTCTTTCAAATAAGAGGTAACCACCTTAACTGATCACTTTCTTTTTAGATCTTATTTTAATCCTATAAATATATGTAATTTATTATAAAATAATAAATTCAGTATCATAAATATACATAAATTTTATTATTATTATTATAAAATTACCATTATAAATCCTCTTTACTATCAAATAAGAATTGAAGTTATCGCTCAGGCATACGTACGAATTACCACCTCCACATAACAATACAATTCAATTTTCATCACCATATTTCATGGATGGGTATTATGATGAGTTTAATGTTTTTATATGATATTTATTACATATTTATGATTTTTTAATGATAATATATTATCACACTTCTTACATTTCAATCTTTTTTAAAATGATAACATCGCTCGTGCGTACATGTGGACTACCACCTCCACGAAGCGACATGATTTGTTTTCCATTTACAATCTACATGGATGGTAATAAGGATATATTTTATTAATTTATCTAATTTATATTATATAATAATAAATTTTTAAAGTTAAATTATTATTTATCTTTATTTATTTCCATCATTTAAAAAGTGAAAACAACATTCATGTGTGCGTACGGTCTATCATCTCCATGAACAGTGTAATTTATTTTTCTATCTATACATTTTATGGATAAATATATAAATATATATATACATGTAATTAATAAATATGATATGTATGTCTTGATTAAAATTTTAGAGATGATATAACCATTATCAAATGATAAGGATGGGGACCTCCAAACCAAAACATGCATGAAAAACAAAGTAATTATCATATGTAATAGTGTTTTTAATAACATATTGTTAATAAATGAGTGAAAAGATGTCATAAGTAAATCATAAATGATATGATATATATGATTATGGTTACATAATTTATATATAATAAATAAATATTTATTATATATGTGGTTCAAACATGTATGAAGAAAGAAGAGACTTGAGGTGATAGATTTATGTTTCAATTCTATTTTAATCTAGATTTTTTATGATTAAATTTACATTGAGGATATTATGTGATACTTATATGAAAAATACCTTCTATTTTTTCTCCTTTTTTTATTTATGAATAATATATGTTTTCCTTTCATTTTACTCATAATAAGTACTTAAAATACTGAATGAATTATTTTAAGGAAAACCAACTATGTTTTACTATTCAGTCGAAAAACATTCTTTTCCATGTCCATGTTTCTATAAAATTTTTTAAAAAATGTTCTAACATTATAATATGATTGTTTAAAGTCATATTATAAGGCCCCAGCCTTAAACCTTACTTAATCTTGAGTTATTACAAGATTACACATTGAGGATCTTTTCGGGTTTAGAGTTTTAGAGAATTAGATCATAAAACTTGCATTACATTCCACATATAAACAAAGTGGTTACATAAAGATAGTATTCTTCATTCCCATCAATGGAAACACATTTAAAATAAAACATGGATTATTTCTTGACACATCCTTGACTCTATCATCTTATCATGTACCTTTCCTTTGACCTGTGAAAAACATTTCAAAAACTTGGGATGAGCATAAAAACTCAGTATGGGTTATAAAAAAAAACATGGAAAGGAAACATGAGTTCATATATACATAAGAATGAAATCATACTTTACCCATAAAACATAGGCACTTTAACATACCTCATAAAATCATGAATAAATCATAGAAATCATAAGACATAAAGGTAACTTGAGGCATTCATAACATTCTTACGTAGGGAGTAACCCTCTTGGTTACATTTGGAATACCCATCACAGTATATTCCCTAAAATCTCTTCGGAGAAACCTTAACGTTTCACTCCTTCGCGTTACCCAATGCATTGGAGAGCTATAACGGGCTCACCCGCCCTTAGTTTATCACGGAACCACCCATCTTCATAATAATGCCCAAGAACCATAACATAATCATATCACATAAAACATGCATAAAGGAAACATAACATTTCAACATTTCAATCACGAGATATCAATACAACACATTGATATAAAAACATTATGAAAACCATTTTCAATACTAAAATAAAAGAAAAGTAAAACATGGTATTTATTTTTCTTTTAAAAAGAAGGTATGGCTTGTAGAGGAAGCCGAAACTCAAATAACGGTCACGATGGCGGAGAAGTCGTTGTCGCCGCATACGTACGACAAAAACATTCCCTTTTGTCGTTTAGTAAATGCTTCGTATAAAAAATATTCCTTTTGAATAAATGTAAAAGTCAAAGGGGTTTATACACCGTATAAAAGAAAGTTGTGTATAAAATAAAATATGCCTCAACGAAAGGATATTGAGACGAAGTCCCATACCTCGTATCCGACTTGACCCGACCGTTCTTTAATCTCCTGAATAATAAACTTGAGTTAATCTCTACTTGATTATGAATCTTTTTCAAGTTCATTATTCCTTTTATACCATGTTATGAACATCATGAAATCAGTTAAGTTAATAATGTTCATTTTGTCGGTATTTGGTTCTTAAGTCAAAAATAGACTTCTTACACTTACATGTTGTTAATTTGGTCAAAGGTTCATTATATCCAGAATGGTATTCATGATGTAGATATCATATATGTCATATATATCCAGTACTTACATGCATTTATAATATTACATAATCATTTAGAGGTAAGAAATGAAATGCACCGTTCATGGAGACGGTAAGCCGTACGTACGCATGAACGCTACTTTCATTTATATTTCATATCTTCTTGAATGGAATCATAATGATATAAGAGTATATTATAATTCCAGTATAATAACATATATAATATCATTAACTTTATCCCTTACACATCCCACATATGGTATTAACGAATCAAATCACTTTCAGGGGGCGGTAGTCCGCACTTCCTAAAATGAAGATATCGTGTTTACCCATAATGGAAACCATAAAGGTATGCCAAAAATGAAAAAAACAGAAGCTTAAGGAAAACATAAACATATTATATATCATATATAAAAATAGTGACATCATAATGGCCACCTTTGAAGGTGCTAAATGAGTGTTGAACAATCATCGTTTCGGGAGGCAGAATTTCGCCATCCACGGAAACCGTATGTTCTTTAACCATTTGATGTAGTTGTGTGAGAGTTTAGCTCAAATAAATCTTATAACAACATCCTAGTATATTGAAGATACTGGTGTTGTTACAAAAGAAGTAAATAAAAAGAGTTTAGGGGGTTGGAGAAGCAAAATAAAACAAATGAACATGAGAGAATGAATTACCTTTAAAAGTGTAACTCCTTTTGATTTGAGCCTAAAGGCTTCCTTTGAAAGGATATATGCCCAAAGGGAATCCTCTAGGATGAGGAGAGGGATGTGGAGAGAGAAAATGGGCAGGGGTTGGCCGAGCCAAAGGCTTGAAGAGTGTGTGAAATGAGGTAGAGGTGGGGGCCTTTTATAAGAGGAGAGGAGGGGCACTTTTGGAAAGTAAAGAAATATTACTTTATTTGAAAATGTGTTTCGGATTCAAAAGGTCCCACATTGATATAATTCGTGGATAAGGTTATAAGGGTTCGAAATCCACTCATCCAATTGGTTTTGGACATGTGTAGTTCATAGATTTTACATTATCTTTCCATTTTATTTAAATCGTCAAATAATGATGTCATCGCTGCATCATTATTATGTCATAAATAATTTAATTTATTTAATGTCTAAAAATTATAAAAAAAAATACTATGATGTAGGAAATATTTTTAGCTTTCTAATGACTATTTATAATCAAAAATATGACTTGTATAACCCTACTTAAAAATTGTTTTAGTAAAACATATCATGTTTGTGTCAATTTTACTTTTCCATTAAATAAAAATATATTATTGTCATTTTCCAACTAAAGTGGCTCCATGGGGTCCCCAAGTTGGCCCATGGCTTGTCTTGGTCGGCCATGACTCACCCAATAGGTTTAGGACAAGTGTCATGGTGTTTTCACATTCCTATAATATCATTTTTACCTTAAACTACACTAATTACCACTAATCGCGATTAAGAACTTAATAAGTTACTATTCACCAAAAAATTATTATAATCTCATTGAACCACATTTTACTTCTTAATGACAACCATGTATGTCGGATTTTCAAAATTCAATACACATTAGTGGTAAACTTTCATTTAACTGAAAAATCAGTTTGCTTGATTACCACTTAGTGGTTTCACTATTCATCAAAAATTGAAGTTTTTCAGAAAATTACCAAAAATTCACCCTAAGATATGTTTGATATTCCGAATTCAAAAATGAAGTCTATCTTACAAAATTCAAAACATATAGGTCACATTAATTAATTTAATAATTAATTCCCGCTTCCAGAGCAAAAAGCGTGTTTTTACAAAACAATAAGTATCAAAAGATTGACACCAGTTTAAGTCTAATTTCAAAGTGAAATTGATTCCAATGACCACCATTGGATAAAATGGTAAAAATATATTCTAATTTCACTTCAAAACCAATTCAAAACATAATCTAATCATATAAATAAATTAGATTAAAAAGCAGTTTTGATGTAAAATGCAGTATTTTTCACTATTCATTAAAAAATGAACATTGTCAGAAAATTACCAAAAATTCACACAAGGTAAATTTTGATGTCCCAATCATAAAGGATAAGTTTATTTTGACAAACATAGTTTATAAAATTGTCAAAATATATATTCAAAAAGGGTTTCCCATCATAAGGCACTAAAACAATCTTTTAAGAATATTAGTGTATTCCATGCATAAGGTTGTATTTATTTTCATTTTAAGCCTCTATAACACTATCTTAATCATTATTAGACATAGATAAAAATATCTATTATTCATTACTTACTTGGGATGTTACATCCTTCCCCTCTTTAGAAAATTGCGTCCCCGCAATTTATTTACTTATCGAATAAATGGGGGTACTTATCCCTCATTGCATTTTCAGATTCCCATGTTGCCTCTTCAATCATGTGGTTTTTCCACAAAACCTTTACCTGATGAATCACCTTATTCCGTAACACTTGCTCCCTGTGGTCAAGAATCTGGACCGGTTGTTCCTCGTAAGATAGGTTCTCTTCCAGCTGAACTACCTCTGGACTCAAAACATGAGATGGATCTGGCATATACTTTCTCAACATCGAAACGTGAAAAACATTGTGTACCTGAGATAAACTTGGAGGTAAAGCCACTCGGTATGCAACTGATCCAACTCTCTCCAGAATTTCGTATGGTCCAATGAACCTTGGACTCAACTTTCCTTTCTTACCAAATCTCATCACACTTTTCCAAGGAGAAACCTTGAGAAAAACATGATCACCTACCTCGAAAGATAGATCCTTCCTCCGGTTATCCGCATAACTCTTCTGCCTGCTCTGAGCTGTTCTCATGTGTTTCTGAATCAGCTGAACTTTTTCTGCCATCTCATCTACCAATTCTGGTCCCATCAACTTCCTTTCACCCACTTCATCCCAGAAAGTTGGAGTTCGACACCGCTTCCCATATAATGCCTGAAATGGTGCCATCTGTATACTGGAATGAAAACTGTTATTATATGAAAACTCAACCAAAGAAAGATGTTGGTCCCAACTTCCCTGATAATCCATAGAACAAGCTCGTAGCATATCCTCCAATGTCTGAATTGTTCGTTCCGACTACCCATCTGATTGAGGATGAAAAGCTGTACTAAAATTTAATTCAATACCCAACGACTTCTGAAGGCCTTTCCAAAAGTTAGAAGTAAACCTGGGATCACGATCCGATACAATGGAGAGAGGAACTCCATGTAACCTGACTATCTTTTTAAGATACAAACGGGAAAGTTGATCAAGAGAGAAAGTATCTCGTATAGCAAGGAAATGAGCAGATTTGGTCAAGCGATCAACAATAACCCAGATTGCATTATTACCTCGAGATGTCTTCGGTAATCCAACAACAAAGTCCATGGATATATTCTCCCATTTCCACTCTGGCACTGGTAAAGGCTGAATCATCCCTTTCGGTAACTGCCGCTCTGCTTTAACCTGCCGACAAGTCAAACACTTCACAGTAAAATCAGCAATGTTTCTTTTCATTCCATCCCACTAGTAATACTCCCGCAGATCTCTATACATCTTAGTACTGCCCGGAAGAACTGAAAACGGAGAACTATGAGCTTCACATAAAAACTCTCTCTTCAACTGTGAATCACAAGGCACACACAATCTCTTCACAAATCTCAAAACACAATCATTATCAATGTTGAATTCAGGCAACTTACCTTTCTGAACCAGCTCTACCTTTTTCGGCAACTCACTGTCTTGCTTCTATGGTTGCTTGATTCTATCTGATAGAGATGATCTCACTGATACCTGAAACAAAACAGAAGGACTCCCTGCACCAACAACTTCTATGCCAAAGTTCATCAAATCCTTAACCAAAGGATCACGTTCCAACCGCAACATTGTTAATGAAGCATTACTTTTTCGACTCAAAGCATCAGCCACTTTATTTGCTTTTCCCGGATGGTAATGAATTGTACAATCATAATCCTTGATTAATTCCAGCCATCTCATTTGTCTCATGTTCAATTCTTTCTGAGTGAATATATACTTTAAACTTTTGTGATCGGTATATATTTCACACTTTACTCCATACAAATGATGCCTCCAAATTTTTAAAGCAAAAACAACAGCAGCTAATTCCAAATCATGTGTAGGGTAATTTACCTCATGAGTTTTCAACTGTCGTGAAGCATAAGCAATTACCTGATCATTCTGCATTAGGATGCAACCAAGTCATTTCAATGAAGCATCACTGTATATGACAAACTCACCATTCCTGGAAGGTAGTGCCAAAACTGGAGCATTCACCAATCTTCTTTTCAATTCCTGAAAACAATCATCACATTCTTTTGTCCAGATAAACTTAACACCCTTCCGAGTTAGCTTAGTCATTGGACTAGATAACCGTGAAAATTTTCTAACAAACCTTCGGTAATAGCCCACCAAACCAAGGAAGCTACGAATCTCGGTTACATTTGTGGGTCTTGGCCATTCTTCCACAACTTTTGTTTTTGCGGGATCAACAGTTATTCCATCTTTAGAAACAATGTGACCAAGGAAAGAAATTTGTTGCAACCAAAACTCACACTTGCTGAATTTCCCATACAGTTTCTTTTCTTTTAAGGTTTGCAAGATAACCCTTAAATGTTTTTCATGCTCTTCTTTACTTTTAGAAAACACCAAAATATCATCAATGAAAACCACCACAAACTTATCCAAGAACTCATGGAAAATTCTATTCATTAAGTCCATGAATACAGCAGGTGCATTGGTTAGCCCAAAAGGCATTACTACAAATTCATAATGGCCATATCTCGTACGGAACGTGGTCTTCGGAATATCTGCCTCCTTTACCTTCAGCTGATGGTACCCCGATCTCAAGTCAATCTTTGAAAAAAACTGAGCTCCCTGGAGCTGATCAAACAAATCATCGATATGAGGCAAATGATATTTGTTCTTAACAGTGATATTATTCAAGGCTCTATAATCAATGCAAAGTCTCATAGAACCATCTTTCTTTTTAACAAATAAAACAGGAGCACCCCATGGTGATGTGCTAGGTCTAATGAAACCTTTCTCTAATAAATCTTGCAATTGCTCCTTCAACTCTAAAAGTTCAATTTTTTCCATTCGATAAGGGGGTTTTGAAATTGGCTTAGCATCAGGAACTAAGTCAACAGTAAACTCAACTTCCCGATCTGGTATTATTCCAGGCAACTCATCAGGAAAAACATCAGGATACTCATTTACCACTGGCACATCATTAATCTGAACAGTTCCTTTATTTTCAACGACGTGTGCAAGGTAACATTCATTTCCATCTTTTACAAGTTTCTCGGCCTCTTTATATGTTATCAAAAGTAAGGGTTCATTCTTGTAAACAAACTGAAAGTATTTCTGAAAAGAAACTTCTTTATCTCTACAGTCAATCTTAGCATGGTAAATAGAGAGCCAATCCATACCCAGGATAACATCAAACTCTACTAGAGGTAGAACAATAAGGTTTGCAAGTAGGTTCTTTCCACAGATAAGGATAGGAAGATTCTTATAAATTCTTTTTGCCTCGACACTTCCCCCAGGTGTTTTTACCAATAGTTCAGGAGTCATTTCTTGAGATGGTATTCCCATTTTACTAGAAAAGGTTTCAGAGATGAAAGAATGTGTAGACCCCGAATCAAACAACACACTGGCATAATCTTAAAAACAAACAAAGTACCTGATACCACTTCATTTGATGGCCCGACATCTGCTGAAGTAGTTGCAAAGGATTTCACCACCCCTTTCTGCTTGTAGTCTAACTGCTTCCCAACACTCAAGCTCCTTGTCGGACACTCGTTTGCATAGTGACCCATCTCATTGCACTTATAACATTTCACTAACTGTAAATCAAATTTGTTCTTACCTTCACCTTGATCCTTTTCAGTGCAATCACGAGCCTTATGTCCCATCTTACCACATCGGTAGCACTTCCCAGAATTCAGAAGACATTCCCCAGCATGCCTTTTGCCACATTTATCACAAACTGGAAACTTAGTTCTCTTACCATCAGACTTTTTTGAAGAATTCTTACCTTTCTCCTACCACCTCGGTCTCTTCTTCTGCTGGTTGTTATAGAACACTTGGTCATCGGCAAACTCCATTTCCACCTTCTCAGCACATCGAACAAGCTTTTCATAACTTTTAAACTCACGAGAAGCTAATGCCCTTCGATACTTTGGCTTTAATCCTGAGTAAAAATGATTGATTTTACTATCAAGGTCCCGGATAAAATTTGGAGCATACCTTGCCAATCGAGTGAACCTTTCTTCATAAGCAACCAATGAGTCTTCCTCTTGCCTCAATTCCAAGAATTGCTTTTCCATCCTAAGTCGAACAGCCTTAGGAAAATACTTCTCAAGAAACATACCTTTGAATTCATCCCAGTCAAGAGAATCAATCTCATCGGCGTCCCTGATATTTTTAACCATAGACCACCACTGATCTGCTTCACCCTCCAAATGGTAAAAAGCAAGACTAACCTTTTGATTGTCTGAACACCCCATGACATCAAAAATCTTCTCCAGTGCTTTAATCCACCCTTCAGCTAGCACAGGGTCAGATGATCCTCTGAATGATGGTGGATGTTGCCTCATGAAATGTTCCACCACTGACATGTTCCTCTGCGGTTGATCTGGCTGATCTCGTGCATGGATACCACCGCCATTTATCGCTTGAGTCAACTGTGGCATCACTGCAACAAACTGTTCAGTTCCAATTCCGACCATTTCTGGATGCTGATTCGGAAGGTTATTTCCTTCTGTATGCCTTCCTAGCACTGCTTCCCTGTTTCCTCTGCGGAAAACCATTCTGAACAAACATGTCTTAGATGAAGCAACATGGTAATCTTTAAATGCTATATCATTTCAAAAAAATATTTTTGGATAATCATTTAATAGAATTCTAACTCCTAAAGTTATCTAAACCGACCTCTGATACCAACTATAATGCCCCAGCCTTAAACCTTACTTAATCTTGAGTTATTACAAGATTACACATTGAGGATCTTTTCGGGTTTAGAGTTTTAGAGAATTAGATCATAAAACTTGCATTACATTCCACATATAAACAAAGTGGTTACATAAAGATAGTATTCTTCATTCCCATCAATGGAAACACATTTAAAATAAAACATGGATTATTTCTTGACACATCCTTGACTCTATCATCTTATCATGTACCTTTCCTTTGACCTGTGAAAAACATTTCAAAAACTTGGGATGAGCATAAAAACTCAGTATGGGTTATAAAAAAAACATGGAAAGGAAACATGAGTTCATATATACATAAGAATGAAATCATACTTTACCCATAAAACATAGGCACTTTAACATACCTCATAAAATCATGAATAAATCATAGAAATCATAAGACATAAAGGTAACTTGAGGCATTCATAACATTCTTACGTAGGGAGTAACCCTCTTGGTTACATTTGGAATACCCATCACAGTATATTCCCTAAAATCTCTTCGGAGAAACCTTAACGTTTCACTCCTTCGCGTTACCCAATGCATTGGAGAGCTATAACGGGCTCACCCGCCCTTAGTTTATCACGGAACCACCCGTCTTCATAATAATTCCCAAGAACCATAACATAATCATATCACATAAAACATGCATAAAGGAAACATAACATTTCCACATTTCAATCACGAGATATCAATACAACACATTGATATAAAAACATTATGAAAACCATTTTCAATACTAAAATAAAAGAAAAGTAAAACATGGTATTTATTTTTCTTTTAAAAAGAAGGTATGGCTTGTAGAGGAAGCCGAAACTCAAATAACGGTCACGACGGTAGAGAAGTCGTTGTCGCCGCATACATACGACAAAAACACTCCCTTTTGTCGTTTAGTAAACGCTTCGTATAAAAAAGATTCCTTTTGAATAAACGTAAAAGTCAAAGGGGTTTATACACCGTATAAAAGAAAGTTGTGTATAAAATAAAATATGCCTCAACGAAAGGATATTGAGATGAAGTCCCATACCTCGTATCCGACTTGACCCGACCGTTCTTTAATCTCCTGAATAATAAACTTGAGTTAATCTCTACTTGATTATGAATCTTTTTCAAGTTCATTATTCCTTTTATACCATGTTATGAACATCATGTAATCAGTTAAGTTAATAATGTTCATTTTGTTGGTATTTGGTTCTTAAGTCAAAAATAGACTTCTTACACTTACATGTTGTTAATTTGGTCAAAGGTTCATTATATCCAGAATGGTATTCATGATGTAGATATCATATATGTCATATATATCCAGTACTTACATGCATTTATAATATTACATAATCATTTAGAGGTAAGAAATGAAATGCACCGTTCATGGAGACGGTAAGCCGTACGTACGCATGAACGCTACTTTTATTTCTATTTCATATCTTCTGGAATGGAATCATAATGATATAAGAGTATATTATAATTCCAGTATAATAACATATATAATATCATTAACTTTATCCCTTACACATCCCACATATGGTATTAACGAATCAAATCACTTTCAGGGGGCGGTAGTCCGCACTTCCTAAAATGAAGATATCGTGTTTACCCATAATGGAAACCATAAAGGTATGCCAAAAATGAAAAAAACAGAAGCTTAAGGAAAAAATAAACATATTATATATCATATATAAAAATAGTGACATCATAATGGCCACCTTTGAAGGTGCTAAATGAGTGTTGAACAATCATCGTTTCGGGAGGCAGAATTTCGCCATCCACGGAAACCGTATGTTCTTTAACCATTTGATGTAGTTGTGTGAGAGTGTAGCTCAAATAAATCTTATAACAACATCCTAGTATATTGAAGATACTGGTGTTGTTACAAAAGAAGTAAATAAAAAGAGTTTAGGGGGTTGGAGAAGCAAAATAAAACAAATGAACATGAGAGAATGAATTACCTTTAAAAGTGTAACTCCTTTTGATTTGAGCCTAAAGGCTTCCTTTTAAAGGATTCTGCCCAAAGGGAATCCTCTAGGATGAGGAGAGGGATGTGGAGAGAGAAAATGGGCAGGGGTTGGCCGAGCCAAAGGCTTGAAGAGTGTGTGAAATGAGGTAGAGGTGGGGGCCTTTTATAAGAGGAGAGGAGGGGCACTTTTGGAAAGTAAAGAAATATTACTTTATTTGAAAATGTGTTTCGGTTTCAAAAGGTCCCACATTGATATAATTCGTGGATAAGGTTATAAGGGTTCGAAATCCACTCATCCAATTGGTTTTGGACATGTGTAGTTCATAGATTTTACATTATCTTTCCATTTTATTTAAATCGTCAAATAATGATGTCATCGCTGCATCATTATTATGTCATAAATAATTTAATTTATTTAATGTCTAAAAATTATAAAAAAAATTCTATGATGTAGGAAATCTTTTTAGCTTTCTAATGACTATTTATAATAAAAAATATGACTTTTATAGCCCTACTTAAAAATTGTTTTAGTAAAACATATCATGTTTGTGTCAATTTTACTTTTCCATTAAATAAAAATATATTATTGTCATTTTCCAACTAAAGTGGCTCCATGGGGTCCCCAAGTTGGCCCATGGCTTGTCTTGGTCGGCCATGACTCACCAAATAGGTGTAGGACAAGTGTCATGGTGTTTTCACATTCCTATAATATCATTTTTACCTTAAACTACACTAATTACCACTAATCGCGATTAAGAACTTAATAAGTTACTATTCACCAAAAAATTATTATAATCTCATTGAACCACATTTTACTTCTTAATGACAACCATGTATGTCGGATTTTCAAAATTCAATACACATTAGTGGTAAACTTTCATTTAACTGAAAAATCAGTTTGCTTGATTACCACTTAGTGGTTTCACTATTCATCAAAAATTGAAGTTTTTCAAAAAATTACCAAAAATTTACTCTAAGCTATATTTGATATTCCGAATTCAAAAATGAAGTCTATTTTACAAAATTCAAAACATATAGGTCACATTAATTAATTTAATAATTAATTCCCGCTGCCAGAGCAAAAAGCATGTTTTTACAAAACAATAAGTATCAAAAGATTGACACCAGTTTAAGTCTAATTTCAAAGTGAAATTGATTCCAATGACCACCATTGGATAAAATGGTAAAAATATATTCTAATTTCACTTCAAAACCAATTCAAAACATAATCTAATCATATAAATAAATTAGATTAAAAAGCAGTTTTGATGTAAAATGCAGTATTTTTCACTATTCATTAAAAAACGAACATTGTCAGAAAATTACCAAAAATTCACACAAGGTAAATTTTGATGTCCCAATCATAAAGGATAAGTTTATTTTGACAAACATAGTTTATAAAATTGTCAAAATATATATTCAAAAAGGGTTTCCCATCATAAGGCACTAAAACAATCTTTTAAGAATATTAGTGTATTCCATGCATAAGGTTGTATTTATTTTCATTTTAAGCCTCTATAACACTATCTTAATCATTATTAGACATAGATAAAAATATCTATTATTCATTACTTACTTTGGATGTTACACATATTTACCAAAAAAAATTTACTTTTTATAAAAAAATTTAAAAGGAATATTCTATTCATTTTCTGAATGTGGTAATTTTTTTACTTTTTACAAAAGTTTGAAATGAATGTTTTCTTTTAACTTACACAGAATGAAAAAATTTTACCACTATTATAATCACTCAATTATTTGAATCTTACTTTTAAAATTTCTGAGTTTATTTTAAATTATAATGTTTTCCTTAATATTTGGGGATTTTTTATATTTTAAATAAGTTATTTTAAAATGAAAAGGAATTTTTCCTAAATAAATTTTACAGTGTTCATTTAAATGAATTTGAACCTATGATTATATCCTTGATTTTAATTATGATTTACTGGGGATATGATCCAATGATTCCATCTTTATTATATATTTTGACGGTTTATGATTATGATGATGAGATGTTTATGAAACCCATTTATTTTCCATGTGTTATTCTATGATGAAATTATGAAATGTTTATGAAACCCTTTTTCTTTGATTTGGTTATGATGTGATGATATGATGAATTTTTTATGATATTGTAGCACATATATGTATGGTTTTCATTATGTGATGATTGGTCCTAAAATTATATATCCCTACAATGAAGTGGGTAAAGTTTTATATCTCACTAAATGACTATGGGAAACAAGTCGATGTACATGATCCACTATAGGAAACAAGTCAATGTGCTTGATCCACTATGGGAAAGTAGTCAATGTTCTTGATACACTATTGAAAATAAGCAATGATTCCTGGTATGATATGATATTAGAAACATGTTTTTATACCTAATTCACTATGATTTGATGTTCTCAGTTGTTAACTATGACATATGAAATGGTTTCTATACCTATGATGGTGCCAAAATTTTATTACATGAACATATGGTTCATGATTGATTTATGATGTTTTCTCACTCTTTTTATTCATGTGTTTTTAAATGATAATTCTTTATTCCATTAATCATGTTTATGATCTCTAATATATTTGGTATCAAATTTTTTATTTATGGTTATGATATCACACCCTTATGCTTATATTATGATTTCATATAATCATTAATTGATACCTCCTATGTTTACCATTACTAAGAATATGAGATCACCCTTTCTTATTTTCCTTTCCCCATGTTATGAAGAATGGTTTTAAGTAGGTTATTCTAAGGAGGGTAAAAAGGAGGAAAAACATTATGGGATATGATGATTAATCTATAAAAATAATATATTTATATATATAGTCTCATTACACTTTAAACCATCTTGGTTTTGAAGTTATTTATAATTTTATATACAAAATATTCATCTAAAATTTTGTAATATTTATGCATGAAAATCTTGGGCCATTATAGTTGGTATCATAGTAAAGTTTAGTTGGTGAAAACCATGTGGATAAGTATAAGTATAATATAAAATACTATATATATGGTAATGACCATAGATTACCCAAGATAAAACTAAATATATATATATATTTTGAAGAAGGTGTCATGATTTGGACATCATATGAATAATATTTTGTGATTATTTGATAGATCACTCTAATTATTATTATGTGATACTTATACTTTTATATTTGGTTTTAGTTAATAAATCAAACTAGAAGGCATCGTGATAAAAATGAATGTGATAGAAAATGAAATGATTTTCCACCTAAGAAACTAAATACTATGGGATCTGGAATGAAGAATATTGTTTCTACGCACACATAACTTTCTTAGTAAATGAATCATACTGAGCTACCAAATGATCAAAAGAGAGAAAAATGTACTATTTATTATTTAATAAGGAAACATACATCATCTTTTAGTATATCTTATGATCTAATATTGGCTGAGCAATTGATTAACACCATTGAGAAAATATATTATGTTCTCCAGTTCTTAAAACCAGAAAAATTTGTCCTAACCATTTTTCATTTTAAAGGTGAAACATATTAATAGTGAAACCTTATTAATAATATGATACAAGAAGAAGAAATTGACTCCATGGAATGGGATGAGTTTAAAAAGATTTTTTTAGTATGTATTTACCTCATATTCTACATACAAGAATGGATAAGGAATTCCTTGAGCTTAAGAAAAAGTAGGATGAATCCATTGGCACTTACGAAGAAAATTTTACAAGACATTTAAGGTATGACTCTAGTTTAATCATTATCCTTGATATAAAAATTGATCAATTATTTGGTGGATTAAATCCAATTATTCAAAATTTGTTAGCTATAAGAGACTTTAGTAGATATGAATAAATAATTTAATGTTCACTCAAGGTTAAAATGGAAATGATAGATTCCCAATATTCCCATGGTTTTGAAAATAAAAAGAAGATTGAGTCTCATGAAATCTCAAATAAATTGCACAGTGAAATTAAATTATATCCATCTACATGCCAAAACGTGGGAAGAAATATCAAGATCTTGAATTCAACTGGGAGATTATTTAAATGTGGAAAGGTGGACTATAAATCCTGTGACTTTCAAAAGGTGATGAATAGTCCAATTAATTCAATTATGGAAAACAAGAGGCCAAATAATACACCAACCACACTATAATGCTTCAAATGAAAGGATTTAGGCATTATTCCAACCAATTAATGAATATGAACATTTATCATAATGATCAATTTCAAATACCTCTTAATCTCAAATATTAAAGGAAATCTCATACGATCATGACTACCAAAGTGGGTTACGAGAATCATGTATCTAAAGGTACACTTATAATCCACTCTAAAATAGATAATGTTTTATTTGATTTTTCATTAACCCAATATTTTATATCTAAGGAATTTAAAAAGGGTATAAAATTACTATCTCAATGATTATATGTCGAGTTATTAGTGAAAACTCATAATGGTATGTTGGTTTCATATCATGTATATATTTCCTCTCTGATTCATGTTTGTGAGAAAGTGAATCCTGGAAATCTTGTGATTCTCCATTTAGTTAAACTTGATGTGATTTAAGGCATGGATTTGATTTATTTATCTGAATCCTATATCAATTTATAAGGAAGGTGTAACACCCAAATATTTCAGAGTACATTATCTTTAATATCTTGTGTTGCATGCAACACCAAATTGGCTTACGTAATACGCAAGATTGAGTTTATGCAAAACAACACTTTAGTGTTGTAATTATTTAAATGATATATTCATAAAATATCCATTAAATATAGTAATATGAATATTAATAAATAAAATTTAATTGTTATTTATATTAGTTTCACATAAATAAAGCATATTTATATTGAAATGTATATGTTTCAATAAAATAGTTATATGTTTAGAAATACTATTTTCTTAAAGGAACTACTTTTTATGTCCTTTTGTGAAAAATAATAACATTAATTTTAGACACTCATATAAATTTAATTAGAAAATACAAGCTTCATTTTTTAATTGTGAATATTGAAATTATCTTAGGGTGAATGTTTGGTATTTTTATAAAAACTTTACATTTTTGACGAATAGTGAAAAATACTGCATTATTGTTTAAAAAATGACTTTATTTATTTAAATAATTAATTTAAATTAAATTGTTTTTAAAGTCACAATAGATAAATAATAAATATATTAACAAAAATGGGGTCATTGGAATAATTTTTATAATAGAATTAGACATAAAAATTCATTGAACATTTTTCACATCTTTTTACTCACCTTCTAGCCACATTAGAAGATTAGCATTAAATGTAATTTTACCAATTCAATGAATTGAATTTAGAAAATACAACATACATGGTTATAATCAGGATAAAAAATGTGGTCTAATAGGATCAAAATAATTTTTGTTGAATTGAAACTTTTGAATTTTATTTACAACAGTTAAAGGTAAATAAGGTAATTAAAGGTAAAAATAATATTATAATAATATAAAATTATCCTAAAACATGTCCTAATTTTATTGTATAGGTGTATTTAGAAAAATATAAACCTTATTTTGAAAATATGATCCATTTTTAAGCCACTTTTTTAATGTTAATACATTTATTATATTCTATTTAAAGAAGAGTTAAAAGTGTCATGTTCAAATTTTAATAACAATTTTTTTTTTAATTTAGGGTTTTTCATAAGATAAAATCAACTATAAATATTAATTTTAAAGATAAAAAACTTATATACATCTTGATAATTTATTTTATAATTTTTATAAATTACATAATTAAATTTATTTGTGATACAATGATGATGTAGTAATTAATTTACTAAAGCAAGAATCAAATAAATGCTATTAATAATATTGAAATAAATTTAATTTTATTTAATTAATGACATACACATATTTTATAGATAACTTATACATTTTAGTGACATATTTGAAGTGTTGGTTCGAATTTATCATGTTGGTTTGATATTTTCAAAAATACAAATAACGATTAGTATTAAAATTGACATAAATGATATTTTAAAATAAATACTATTTTATTAAATGATATAAAAGTAATAAAAATATAAGGTTCATACAAATAACTTTTATAATTACAAATATTTCATTAATTATCCAATTGGTATTCTATTGGAATTTTATAGTAACTATATTAACCCTATAGTATAAAAATACAAGAAGACATGGTAAGAGTTAAACTGTTTAACTAAGGGTAAAATCCAAAAGATAAGGTTACTTTTATGACCTAAACATGTCTAAAATTAATTGGTTAAGTGGATTTAGACCCATAATAATCTTATACTTTAAATAAATCAATTTTTTTCTATTTTAAACAGAAAATATATTTATAATAAATTAATATTTTAAGATCTTCAAAAAGTTCCCCTTACCCCTCTTATAAAAGGGAACTTCTCCTTCTATTTAATTCACACCTACAAACAAATTTATCTCAGAAAAAACATTCCCATTTCCTATTAAAACATCACTCAAATCATCTTATAGGATATGATTTGGGAAGAAATCCACCCTAAGGAGTTATTTTGTGCAAATCAAAAGGAGATACCTAAAAAGAGGTAATTGTTTTATCACCTCTTTCAAAGTTATTTTATTCTTCTACTTCTTATTCCTCTATTGTTTCCACACTAAAATAATAATAAAAAGTACCTTACACATGATTATATGTTATTATAATCATGGTATAACCATTTTACTAATTTTATCCATTATAAAAATAAAAACATCACCATGCGTGTGTATGTACGACTTACCGTCTCCACGTCATGGTGTAATTTATTATTCAACACTACTTTATTTGGATGGGTATAATAATATTTATAATGGATATAAATAATAAATATAACATAATAATTATTTTTTATAATTAATATACCATCCAATTCCATACCATTTAACCATTAAATAAATGATATCATCGCTCATGCGTACATACGACTTACCATCTCCACGACGCAATGATATTCATTCTCTACGTTAACCATTAAAGAATGATTATAAAATTTATATGATGAGTCAAAATAATAATTATGAACTTAATTTAATTCTATATATTAATAAAATATACCCTATACACAACAAATATGACTTACATGAGAAAACATGAATGGGAAAACGAAGCAGTTAACACCCGAAACATCAGTAATAGTGAAATATTATTACCAAAATGATATAAGAGGATAATATATGATATAATAAATATTAATATGGTATTAGTATAATTTAATAACATGTTTTAACCATTATAAAATAAATCTAAGTCCCCCTATACTAAAGTAACGTACAAGGTAAGGGTTAATTTTACAATCTCTTTATTATCCGAGATTGCTTATATGTAAGTATCTACTGGGACATCCTTATCATCCATGTCCATGTTTCTTAAAATGTAATTAAAAAATATTATAAAAATTTCTTTTAATTAATTTCTACCCATGTTTGACTTTTTAAAAAATGTTTTGAAATGAATCTTTTTGTCGTTTTCCAAATGAGGTACTTTACAACCTTTTCAAAAAATTTAAGGAAAAAATGTATTTTAACTTATACGACGCAAGGAGCTATTTTATGCCATTATAATGCCTTAAAGTTTTGAAAATTTAATTACAAGATTATAGGTTTATTTTAAAAATAAATTTTTTAATTTAAAATTATGCAACTTTTAAATGATTTCAAAGTAAAAAAGGGATATTTCCCTCAAATATTTTTAATGAATTTATTAAATTATTTTCATCTATTTCAACATCCTTTATTAGATTTTATGATTATTTTAGGTTGAATTATTATGATAAAATCTTCCATATTGTATTTAAGGGTTTATGATATATTTGGTTGTGGATGTTCTATGTTTATTCCATTCATGGCTTATGGTCAAAGTATTAACATTTCGTATGCTAGTTTTAATACGAATGTTTATGTTATGTTTCACCATTTTCATAAGTGGAATGCATTGGACTTAGTAAGTTATGATCATGGATTGCTATAAACCCTTGATGCATTGGTAGGTATCATGAGACAAACTAGTGTCTTGGCACAAAGCCTTGACATTATGGTAATGGTCTTGGCATGAGGCCCTGACGATAGGGTTATGATGTTCGAAATTATGCATTTTCTCATTATGAGATTAGTTATTGATTTTACATGTGATTATTCGACTAGTAGAATATCTATGTGAATGTTCAAATGACATTATTTGATTTATTATTTCCATATTATACTAAATATAATGTTCTAAAAAGTCTTGGGTTATAATTTGATACCTTTTCTTAAAAGTTTACACTTATTTATGAAATATTCTATTGTATTGTTTAACATTATTGAGCATCTAAGATCACCCCTTTATTATGTTTTATTTTACCAAGATGCCAAGAATTATAGTATAATTTATATTTAGGGTAAATTTAGGTTAGTAATGGAATTATCAAAGCATTATCAATGTTGTATTTTATGTTTTGAATTGTAAAGTTCATATATGTAATCTATTTTTTCAAGACTGCTAAACTAATCATTCCTTTGGGATTTAATTCCAAATAATCATGCAAATATATTAAAATAATTCACAAGCTATGGGATTTTGGGGTCTGGGTGTTATATAAGGGAAGACACATTTCATATTTTAAATAAAAGTATGATCATTTATCAGTGTGAGGATGAATAAGAACCTCCAACATATATTAATTCTATCTTGTGGGTATTAATTTCTACCCATGAAGTATATTTATCTTAGATGGTTGGGGATAAACTCAACATTTAATATATTCCTATTTTATGGTATTTTTTTTGATATATTTATGGAAGAGTTTCCCGGTCTTCCTCCAAATCGTGAAGCTAAGTCTTTAATAGAACTAATATTTGACGCTACACCTATTTTAAAGACTCCATATATAATGGACCTAATTAAATTAAAAAAATTAAAGAATAAACTCAAAGATAATATTGGAAAGGGATTAATTCATCCAAGTGAATCACCTTGGGGAGCACCTATTCTTTTTGTTAAGAATAAATATGGTTTGATACATCTTTTCATTGACCATCAAGAACCTAACATGATCACTATCAAGAAAAATTATCCTTTACCCTGTATCGATGATCTTTTTGATCAATTATGAAGAGATAAATAATTTTATAATATTTTTATTCATTATAGATATAATAAACTAAGGGTTAAGAAATAGAATATACCAAATAAAACCTTTCATATGTGGTATGGATATTATGAATTTATAGTGATTCCATTTGGACTTAGTAATTCCCATGAATTCTTTATGTATTTAATGAATATAGTCTTTATAGATTACCTTGATTAGTTTGTGGTAGTTTTTATATATTCAATTATAAAGAGTTGAATATACATCAAAGAAGATGGTTGTAGTTGATAAAATATTATGACTACTTAATATATTAGTACCCTGGGAAAGAAAACATGGTGGAAGATGATCTGAGTTGAAAGGATTATGATTGGTTATCTATGGTGAGGATCACAAAATATCTAATATTTTTTGGATTTTCAAAGGATAGATCTAGAAATTTTTAAGGAAGGTGGAGAATATTATCTTTCTCAAATAACTTTTCAAACATATATCTAGGTAAAAATTAAAGTGTCTAAAAAGGAAGATGTAGCAATGCAAAAGAAGGTGAGAAATATTCCTGTGTTTAACCTTGATTATGATGTAATGATAAGATTTAGTAACTATTCATATATCCCATTTGTATCATATTTAAATAAAGAGTTTTTGGATGAGGCTCATAGTTCATAATTCTCTTTCCATCCTATAAGTATGAAGATTTATAGATATATAAAATATTTTTTATAGAGAGACAACATGAAGTGATATATTTTTGAGTATTCATGTCTTTTCTTGGTTTGTTAGTAATTTAATTCTAAGTGATAGAATCATAAGGGTATGTTACAATCATGAAGAGATGGCGAGCGCGAGGCGACACGACGGCGATGACGATGGAGCTCGGGTTCCAAACCATAGCGCATGAACGCTGCTGATTTTCCCCCCTCCCTGGCGGTGGGCGGGGGGAGGATGTTCTTCCGCGTTTCACGAACAAGCGAGAGAATTTTGTACCCTTCTCTAACCCTAACTTTCTGCCTGATTTCCCTCCGATTTCCTTGAGTCCAAAGGTCCCAGATTTACATCTTGGGATTCCTCAAGTATCGATTTCTCTCCCGGAGTTCTCGACGGCATCGAATCTCCTTAACCTTACTCTGGTGGCTCGTTTTCATCACCGAAGACCATCGGTTGACGAATTTGACAGGTTCGTGTTCAGTAAGTGGGATTTGCAGGATCGTGTCGTCGTGGGGTTGCTGGACAAGAATCAACTGATGATTCGTTTTGCCTCGGAGGAAGATCTTGTTTGCGCTTGGTCGCGGGCTCCGCGTCGATGTGGTGGATGTCGCTTCTTTCTGCTTCGATGGACGTTCGATCTGTGTTTGAATCATGATTCACCTTCAGCTGCGTTGTGGGTTAGTCTTCCTCATCTCCCGCTGCCGTTTCAAAACCCATCCATTATACGTATGCTTGGGAATTTGGTTGGGCGGTTCCTCTGCTCGGACGCGCGAACGTCTTCGGTATGTCACCCGGTCAATCCGCGGATCTGTGTGGAGGTGGACGTATCTAAACCGCCTATTGAGTGGATTTAGATCACGATCGGTGAGGAACTCCGATGGAAGCAAGCGGTGGTCTTTGAGTCATGGGAGGATTTATGTCCAGGGTGCCAGCGGCTGGGTCATCGGGATGGGCAGTGTCATGGTGGTGTTGTTTCAGGGCTGATGGGGTGCAGTGGTAAGGATGCTGGAAATGGGAGGAGGACTGGTGCTTCTCACGATGGCGTGGGTGAAGTAGGGCCGCGACATGCAGTGGGGCCTCGTCAGGACTGTGTTCGTGAGGTGAATGGTGCCGGTGATGGCATGGGTGGAATGCGGGCGAATCCTTCAGTGGTTCTTTCTCAGGTCTGTGCTCATACAGCCGGTCCTTCTGAAAGTGGGGTGAGCCTGCATTCTGCAGTGATGCGTGATGTGGGTGCCTCCAACGCTGGGATTGAGGGGAGCAGAATCAGCCCGGGAGCTGCTATTGCTGTCAAGGCTACTGATTTTCTGATGGAGGCTTTATATTCTGTAAGTGCTGCAGGGGTGATTGACAGCATGAAATAGGATGGGAGGAGGTTGGGTTCAGAGGGCCGGAAGCAATCCATTGATGTGATCTCTCCTATAGAGTCCAGGAGGCAATTGCATGCTGCTGTTCCTCCAAATGAGGTTCAGACTGATAACAGGTTCCAAGTCATGGCGAATGAAGAGGATTTGAATGGGGAGATCACACTGGATGCTAGTCAGGAGATGCAAATTGTCCCGGTTGATACAGAAAAGGATGTAAATGATGAACAAGTCTTTGAGGGACAGCCGCACTGCTTGGAGATGGTGGACTGTAACAGTGTGAATGCTGCTCGGGAGGTTGCTGTTGGCCCTTATGGTGTGGTGTCTGGGAATTGGGCTGATGCTTTGGAAAGTGATAAAGAAAATGGGAAGGGCATGTTGTCATATAGTGATGTTCTAAAATATGGGAAGGGAAAGCGTGGATAGGTGATCCCTGTCACTCCAAGTCGAAAGCCGAGGAAGGATTACTCCATGCTGCCGAAGCCAATATCTACTCGGTCCTCTTTAAAGCAATCGCCAAAAGAGCTGATCTCGTTGGAGAAGCTGAATCTCCGAAGGAAGTATGCCAAAATCCTCAAGCAATATGAAAGTTCAGAATGGGAATCAGCCACGGCGGAGGATGTCTATCCGGGAGGTGGGAATGGGTTTGATATGTATGACATGTGATGACTTTTACTTTGTGGTGCGCTCTTTATACACTTTTTGTTTATTTTAATAAATAGTCAGGGGTTTGCCTCTGGCCACCTTCCTTGGTATGTTACAATCATTACCCATACCATAATGTAAATTGGAAAACATCACCATGGATTTTTTTATCAAACTCCCCAAAACGTCTAAAGAGTAGAATGCTATATGGGTTGTAATCGATCAACTTATAAAGTTATAAAACTTTATTACCATTTTAGAATATTTCTATCTTAATAAACTTACTCATTTATAAATTATTAAAGTTGTAATATTGTATGACGTACCACATTCTATTTTATTTGATCAGGATATGAGGGTTCACCTCAAAGTCTGGGAGAAGTCTTCTGTAGGCTCTACATACAGAGTTGAGTTTCAGCACTACTTATCATCCTCAGAATGATGTTAAGTATTAGAGTCCCACTAAAACTTTAGAATACATTTTTAATTCTTTATATATTGATTTCAAAGGTGGTTGGGATCAATACCTTCCTTTTGTGGGATTTTCTTAAAATAACATCTTTCACTCAAGCATTCAAACAGATCCTTTTGAATCCCTCTATGATAGAAAGTGTAGAATTTTGATGTATAGGATTTAAGTGAGAGAAATAAATATATTGGGACCAAATATATCTGAAGAAATGGAAGATAAGGTTATATCCATTCAACAACACAAAATGTAATCTTAGAGTTGACAAAAAAAAATATGTTAATAATCGTTTGAAAGATCTAGAGGTTGAAGTTGGTGACAAGGTATTCCTTTGAATATCTCCCAAGAATAATTCTATGATATTTTAAAATAATAGAAATCTAATCCTTAGGTATATTTTTCCATTAGAAATTCATGATGATATCATGAGGGTATATTATCTATTGGCGCTTCCACTAAACCCATCTCAAGTTTACGATATATTCCACGCATCTCTCTTAAGGAAGTACAGACATGATATTTTAAATGTAATAAAATTAGAGGTCATACCAATTGAGAAGGATCGCTCTTGTGAGAAAAAACTAGTGAATATTTTGGATCATAGAAATAAATTTCTACAAAACAAGACCACCTGGTCAAATTTTTATGAAAAAACCATTAATTTGAGAAAGCTATGTGGGAACCTGAGGATATGATGAGACTAAGATATCCTCAGTTTTTTATATTATATAGGAATAATTTTAAAGGTTAAATTATTTTAATGGGGTATAATTTAACTCCTTTATATTTTATAACATATTTCTCTTTAAATATATTTGATTTTTTCAATAGTTTGCATTACATGCAACACTGAGTTTAAACGAACCATGATATACTATTAAATTATTATTATTTAATGTGACAGTTATCGCCTATCCATTGGATTGGAGGGTATAAATAAGAATAAATAAATTATTTAAAATGAATTGTTTATATAATTATAAAATAAATTCATTTGTTATCAATTAATTAGAAATTAAAATAAAAATCATTTGATAATAAAGGATACGTTTTTATAAAATACTATTTTTATGTGTGAAATATATTTTCATCCTAATAAATTAAAGTATCAATATTAGTGAATGGTTTCAAATAAATATAAATATAATAGATTCAATCAAAATTTTTAACATCCAACCAATTTTTTCTAGACAAGAGATAGGAATAAACCCATCTTTATGCTTGAAAATGTATTTTTTTCTAAAAAACAGTTTTCAATGCGTTTTGCGCACTTATTTTTTATGATGAATTTATGAAACTTATAGAAATTGATTTTTTTTTAAAATGGATTATATATTTGGAATCATGAGGTCTAAATTTTGTAAATAATTTTCTTTTATTTTTAGTTATTATGAATAGTAACTATTGAAAAATTTATCACCACAATAAAGGGTAAATCAGGTTAACTTAGGATAAAACCAAGTGTTAAGGTAATATTTTTTTATATTAATTATTATTGGATGAATTTAATTTTACTCTTATCACCTTATACTCAAAAGTTAATTATTTAGGGGACACTTTTCCATGAAAATTACCTATATAATATTTAAAGGAAAGAAAAATACAAAATATCTCTCTCATAATTTTTAATATTTATTATGTGTTCACATAGTGAAGAAGTATGTTTTTAACAAATATTAATGGTTATTTTCTAATATTATGAAATTATTTTAATTTTGGTAATTTATTTATAATTTTTATTAACTATATAAGTACCATAAATTCATACACACCAATGACACAATATTTCTTCAATTAATAAAAAAATAAAATAAATGATTAAAAAATATATGAAAAGTAATATAATTTGATTGATTTATAGTGTTATGAGAATTTCATATATGAATAAAATATATCAGTGTTGTGTTAAAGGGTTATATTTTAATTAAAACCCTATCTTGGTGTCTTTAAAGTCAAATTAAATGAATAGTGTCAAAAATGACTTTAATGATATTTTATGAAAATAATATTTTATTAAATTATTTAAAAATCACAAAAATCATGAAAGAGGAAAAGTTAGTTAATATATGGTTTAAAATTTCATCCCTTTGAAATTTATCATCCAATTTTTACCATATAAGTAAATTTATAACTATTTAATAATGAAAAACATGTTATTTTGATTAAGGTTAAAATAAGATAACTATGAGGTCAAACAGAAATATAAGGTATAAAAAATCACATAAACCAATCCAAGTTAATTGTTTTATATTATGTATACAAAATAATATCTATACTTATAATATATATACATTTGGAAACATTTTTCTTTATAATTAATTTATTATATTTTATTCTTTTAAGAATTTCCACATGTGTCCACTCCCCCACTTATAAAAGGACACCCATACCCTATCTTATTTACACTAAATTGAATTTTATAGATCAACCAAAACCTGAAAAATTATCTTCCAAACATAATTATAAAAATTATAGAGGTTTTGTTCTTCCCAAAATACCAACCCTAGGATTTTTTAGAGGATATCTAAAGAAGTTCTTTCAATGAATATGCAATCTCCATAATCGATCAATTTCTTCTTGAATATTCTTTTACCTCATATAAATCTATGGTATTTGTCATAAAATAATAAATTAAATGTCATAAATATATTGAAATTTTATTATAATTATGTAACCACTATTATCCACACTCTTTCCCATCAAATGGGAAGTGGAAATATCGATTGTGCTTACGTACGACTTACTATCACCACATATAGATACCATTCATTTTTCATAATAATATTTTATGGCTGGGTATTATGATGGATTTAATGTTTATATATGATATTTATGAGATATTTTTTCTTCAATAATGATAATATCATATATTCCCTTTTACCTTTCAATCTGTTGGAAAATGATAATGTCGCCCATGCGCACATGTGAACAACCACCTCCATAAAGCGATGTGATTCGTTTTTCATTTATGTTTTACATGGATAGTAATAACGATATATTTGATGAATATATATGATTTATATGATATAATAATGATTTTTTAAATTTGAATTATTTTTTTCCATTCTTTTTTTTATCCGTAGAAAAGTGAAACCAACGTTCATGTGTACGTACGACCTATCATCCCCATGAATGTTGTAATTCATTTTTATATATCTACAATTTATGGATAAATCTATATATATATATAATGAATATATATTATATTTATATATTGATTAAAATTATTAATATTATATAATCATGATTAAATTTCAAAGAATGGGACTTCTAAACCAAATCATGAATGAAAAAATGAAGCAGTTATCACCAGAAATAATGATTTTAATAACAAATTATTCATAAACAGGTGAAAAGATATCATATTAAATCATAAACAGTATTATAGATATTATTATGGTTATGGAATATAAATATAATAAATATGTATATGTTATACATGATTTTATAACTTGTAAGAATAAAGATGAAACTTGAGGTAAGGGATTTATTTTTCAATCCTATTTTAATCAGGATTATTTATGCTTTAATTTCCATTAAGAAAATTATGTAAACCTTATATGGAAAATCCTTCTAATTTTACTTATCCTATAGTTATTTCTTGGAAATAAAATTTTTCCCTTACTTTTCCTCACTTTAAGTACTTAAAATACCAAATGAATGATTTTAAGGAAAATCGACTATGTTTTACTATTCGGTCAAAAATCCTTTTTATTCCATGTTCATGTTTTCAATAAAATATTTTAAAAAATGTTTTAATATTATAATATTATTTTTTTAAATTAATATTTAACAAGGTTTTAATTTCTATAAAATCATTTTAAATGAATTTTCTTTTTGTTTTCTAAAAAATATAATTTTTTGATTTTGTACAAAAGTGCGAAATGAATATTTTCTTTTAACTTATACAACATGAAAAAATTTTCCTACAATCATGGTCACTCAATTATTTTAAGCTTCCTTTAAAAGTTTCTAAGGTTCTTTTAAAATAAAATGTTTTCCTTGATTTTTGGGAAATTTTAATATTTTAAAGATGTGATTTCAAAATGAAAAGGGTATTTTTTTTCTATAAATATTTCAGTGATATTTTTAAGGAATTTACATATATGATTAGATCCTTGATGTTAATTATTCTTCACTTGAGATCTAATCCAATAATACCATCCTTATTATTTCTATATTTAGTTAATTATTATGATGATGATATGTTTATGGATCTCATTTATTTTCCATGGGTTATTCTATGATAAAATTTTAATATTTCTATAAAACCCTTTTGATTTGCTATGTTATGATATTATTATATGATGAATGTTTTATGGTCTTGTGGAACAAATATTAATAGTTTTTATTATGTGATGGGTTAGACCAGAATTATATATTTCTCCAATGCATTGCGCTAGGTTTTATATCTCATGAGATGAATATGGGAAAAAAGTCAATATTCATGGTTCACTATAGGAAACAAGTCAATGTGATTGATCCACTATAGGAAATAAGTCGATGTGATTGATCTACTATGGGAAACCGGTAATGATGCATGATTCATCTTGATATGGGAAATATGTGTTGATGCCTAATCTATTATCATTTGATGGTATTGGTTGTTAACCATGAAATATGAAATTATTTCTATAGATATGCTGGTTATACACTTTTATGACATGAAATTATGGTTCATGATTGATTTATGATGTTTTCTCACTCTTATGATTCATATATTTTGAAATGAAAATACTTTATTCCATGACTCATGTTTAGGATATTTAAAAGATTGGGTATAAACTTTGTAAGTTGTAGTCATGATCTCATACCCTTATTATTATATTATACTTCCATAGGATCATTAGTTAATATCTCACATGTTTACCCTTAATAAGGAATTGAGTTAAACCTTTATTATGTCTCCTTTCCCCAAGTAATGAATAAAGGTTTTAAGTATGGTATGTCAAGTTGGGTACAAAGAAGGAAGAAAATTATGGGTAGTGATTATGAATGTATCTAAATAAAGTGTTTATGTATCTAGGGTCCAAATACACTAAACCTTAATGGTTCTAGCATGGATCATAATGTTATATATGTAATATTCTTCTAAAATGGTGTAATGTTCATATATAAAATGCATGTACCCTTATAATAGTAAAAATTGTGTGAAAGGGTGGAGTTTCATGATATAGTGAAAGTTTCATGAAAGTGGAGAGTTTCATGACATAGGGAAATTTGTGTGAATTGTGAGAGTTGCGTGAAAGTGTAAGAGTTGTGCATAATATCTACACGAAATTGAGTATTGGGTTTTCAAATCATCTAAACATTAAAAAAAGTGATTGATACTTATTAGAGACCTTTCCAAAGGATATACTCCTTGAATAAAGTTAAACCTAGAAAGTGAATCTACTATAGTGATATTCACAATCAGTTTGTAAAATAGAAATGTGAAGAACAACATGAATAAATCTTTGCAATAACTTTTAGATAGTAGAGTTATGCATTTTCTAGCATGAAAAAAATATTTCCCTCATGAAGCAGTGATAAAAGAGAGAGGAAAAAGGAGTGACCCTTGGGTGGTAGTGATCCAAACCCTAAATCTTGTAAAGGTAGTGATCCTAGAATGGAATGAACATATTTGAAACAGTATATCCACAAAACTAGAGAATATTAGTGGATTTTGGCACATCAACACAACTTTGGTGTGTAATCCTCAGACGTAGCCCGGTGTGGGTTAACCATGTAAAATTAATTTTCCTTGTGTGGTTGATTTTATTATATTATAAAATATGATAATCACTATACGTGGATCGAGTGATAATTTATCTTATCTGAATAAATCTAAGATAAGTGAACCAATTAATCAAGTTATCACTTAACATGTGGTAAAAAGGGTGATCCTACTAATAAGTTAGGTGAAAATTGGATAGGATAGTTATATTTTCATTGGTACATGGGGAAACATGAATAAGTTTCATACCCTAATTCACCCCTCTATTAGGGATTCTCTCACTAATTTTCTTTGTGGGTCCTATAACTAAACACCCGTGGAAGGTCTGCAACATTTTATAGATATTAAACTAGAAAAATAACTATCACGTGGAAATAAAAAAAAGTCCAATTTAAAAAAATTAAATTGTAAATCTATTGAATAAATAAATCAATTGATGTAACTTTGACACAAAATCATCCAATGGAGTTCATCCACTCCCTACACAGTCCATAATCTAAGGCACACAAAATCGCCAAATCAATTTCATGATACGATGGTTGGATAAATTCAATTTGATTACAAACTATAAAAGAATACAATAAGGGATGCACCTTCAATGAAATATCCATCAGCGATATATGTTCATCATCATGAAATATCATATCACCATGTTAATCAAAATCCTGATCATTCATATACAATTCCACCATGATTTGGGGGAATTATTATCTAATTATCTATTCGATATCTATACAATGATCAATTGATGAATGATAATTTGAATAAAATTGGGAAATAAATGGATCTCAAGGGATAATACTTACCAAGAGGAATCCATTGTAATAAAAAAACTTCAATCATTAAGGGAACAAGGTTAGAGAAGATACTATAGGAAAAAACCCTTCATTCTCATCCACAATCGCTAATGGAATTGGGGGACTAAAATGAGAGGGTGTTGGAATAATAACCTTATATTAAAACACCTGAAAAAATTCCTAGGAGAAGTTCATGTCATGAAATATGGTTTCATGTCATGAAAATTTAGAACCAAACTTCACTGAGGTTTGAAATTTACAATTCAGAGTGTGATACAATGTATCACACCATGAATCCTTCCTACAGTCCTCAAATACCATATAAACCCTTCCATATTCTCCAATTCTTTCACTTGAGACAACTTTCATATCTAAGGTATTAATTATTACTTGAAAATAATCCTTTAGAGGTATTCAAAACCTTATATTACTAAACTGAGACCTGATTCTCAAAATAAACCATCCACTAATGAAAAATTTTAAATTTCCACTTGAATTTATATCTCATATTGATGTGGGTAATTATAATATTTCCACTATAATGCTTCTCATTCTTGAGAATTCATGTAAATATTCAACCCATGTCTCCCAAACCACCCGACCATTAAATCACCAATAATTTTTCATGTTCCTAATTTGAACACCAACTACTTTTCCAATGTACTTCACTAACCAGTAAGGAACACTATTTACAAAGAATCGAGCCATTATATCTTCACCCACAAGAACATTGATATGAAACCCACTATACCCTTCTTTTATGGGATTCCATGAGGTGTATTACCATATTTTCTCAAAGTTTATGACGCCATTAACATAAGTCTTCACTTTATAGGGTTGATTTTTCCCAAATCATAGTGATCTCCACCATAGGAAGCACCAACCAAAAACTCCCCTATAGTTGTCCAAGATCCCTCTAAACACATTCCACATGATGCACCTGACATAGTCCCCCTTTAAACATGTTAAATACTCAAGTAAGAATGCCATTTGAACATCCTCTAGCCTAATTTTTCTAAAATGATCAGTCATCCCCACCAAAACATCCTCAAAAGTAATAAGTGCCTCTTAATTGATATTTCAACCAATGATCCTCACACACAGTGTCTAGATCATTTTACAAACGACAACAAATTTTTTTCATGATTCCCAAGAATTTTCATCACAATGGGTCACTTTTCTACATTTCATCATATGGTTCACCTCTTGAATCATGCAGTGAAATAATGTCTAACTTCCTAAACCATGTGACATATTGGGTTTTAACCCCCTATACCATGTCAACCAAAACATGGGTTAAAATTAAACATCAAAACCTCATTCCTGATTCTGAACCAAACCAACAACTCTTTATCGACCAAACACAACCCAAAGAGTCCAAACTTTCCTAGAAGGACTTAACCATCATAAATCACCTCGATGACACCCAATAAAACAAGATCAATATAGTTCCAACCCATCATATTTAGTTTTGAATGGAAAAACTAGTTGTTGCTCTTTCGTCCAACTTCCTGAAAAGGTACGTGGCCTAAAAAATCAGCGCTGTATAAAGAAAAAAATCATGATTTATTAAGCCTCATAGGCATCATTTAATCTATTTAAAATACTTAACAAAATATGAAACAACTTTGAAGTAATTTTATTTGTTGGTTCACCGACCACTCATACCATCCACATGGCTCTCAACTACCAACTAACGCATGACGGGTCCGACTCACTCACAAATCGTACAGAATACATGCTGAGTCTAATTCCCAAATCTAGTCTCTATCAAAAACCACATTTGAATCAAATATTGGGCATTATTCACAGACCTTGATGTTATCATATCCATTACACATTGATCTTCCAGAGATACCCCAACCCTTAAATGGTCATCCTTACACAAAAACCCATGACCCTTCTCACAAGAGATTCTTTCACTCCTGGCCAGATCGATTCTCCCCATTATAACAGTATCCTTATCATCACATTGAAATACATAAATTAGTCTACTAGTCCCATGATTAGTTCATCACTGATCATGATGACTAAATGTGACATCCCAATAATACTCGATTTCCATGGCTACAATCACTTCACCAACACAATAGTGACCTCACTCTGAGAGTGGTCCCAAACTAAGACTGCAAGAAAACCTCTACCATAGTTCTTATTGAGCTCACCCACAACTCAAAAAAATTTCAATGTTCTATATGAGTTCTTCTCACTATTTAGAAACACATCTGGGCATTATACATACCTGGTATGACATTGAGAAAAAAGTCATGACCCTTGTTTAGGATTCCATTCAAACTCATCGAACCCAAATATTTCATGCTTCCATGCATATAATATCATAGGATTATCATACATAGATATTACATCATTTTTTATGAATATTCATTACATTACACTAACACATTTCTAAGGATCGTAATAGTTTAGTGACCTTAGAAACTTGCAAACATAAGCACTAGTCCATAAGTGAGATACATCATCTCTGACTATGTTCTTAATAACTTGAACCCTTCATAGAAATATAATACATAAAAAATTTCTTCATAACTTGGGAAAATGAAACATAATAAAGGGTGATATCAGTTTCCTTTTAAGGGTAAAAAAGGGAGATAAATAAGTATAAAATGAACATAAGGGTATGAGAACACGAGCATAAAATTTTAAAACCACACCCTTCATACAAAAGATCATAAAATTGAGTCATGGAATAAAGATAATTAGATCATAAGACATGAATAATAATGAAATAAAAGAATATGATTCATGAGAGTATAACATTGGCATAAGACATGTAATTTTTGGTAAACACATAAGTATAGAAAATCATTTCCATATTAGTTAAGGATCACTACGAAGGCTACTATATTGGAATGGGTTCACACCCCAAACCATCATACTAGTCAAGGTTCACTCCCAAGACCATCATAGTGGATAAAATCCATTACTGAATTGGGTTAACTCCTCATTATAGTTCTCTATATCTCATGAGATATAGATATTTACCTAATGAATTAGAGGGAGATATAAGTCTCACCCATCTCATAATGAAAACCATATTTATATGTTCCATAATGTCATAAATCATTCATCATATCATAACCCATTAAATGAAATGGGTTTTATAAACATTTCATCATATCATAACCTGTGTAAAAGATACAATTTTCATATTTATTTCATAATAATTTTATCATGGTATAACCTGTGGAAGAGAAATGGCTTTCGAATATGTTTTTATTTGTTATTTTTCTAGGTAATATAAATCTGATCATGGTTTAATCATCTCAATAATATTAAAAAAGAGAGAAATGTTATGTATATTCATTATATATGTATTTTGAGTAATCCATAAAATTAAATGATAGAAAATAAAGTACACCATTCATATAGATGGTAGGCTATACGTACACATGAACCATATTTCCATTTTCTTGTCGAATTGAAAGAAAGTGTATTTTTAAAAATCCAAATGGGATTTTTTTGGAAAATGACATGAATATTCCTTAATTTTTTTTGTAAAAAGTAAAAAATTGGTAAAAATGTATTTTTAAAAATCACAGGTTAATAATAAAATAATTTTTAATTTTTTTGAAAAAATTATTTGGGAAGAAAATGAGTTTCTGAACGAAGAGAGAAATAAGTTAGATTTTCTTAAAAATAGTTTCTAAAATATTTTAAGGTCTAAAGAGTGAAAAATGATACTATTACTTGAATATATCATGAATAATAATAGGATAATAAAATTTATGAGAATTATTGAGAGTTAAATAATGATATATAACATTAGATACTTAATCATAAATAATCTCGATAAATGATGAGATTGTAACATAAAACCCTTCCCACTTTGGTAACCCTGAATCATAAGCCACATGAAAGTAAAAAATAAAATCGAACTTTAAAATATCATGAGGATAAATAAATTAATTATATTTTATGTCAAAGGGTCTATATACGCACCTTGTAAAATAACATAGGTGCATAACTTAACATATGTCTCAAAGATGGAAAAGTCATACAAAAATACCTTACCATAAGTCTTGAATTACGTTGTAATCATTAAAAATTATTGTATAATAAATATAAGTTTAATGTAAATATATTAAAGAACCATATTCATATATATAAAAACATATATTATTTTATCATGATCTCTTATTTCACATTTATTAACAATTCCATGTTAAAGTTGTGTTTTGGGTAATAACCGCTTTGTTTTTAGTATATGTCTTGATTTGTTATTTTTTGGGTAATATAAATTTGATCATGGTTTAATCATATAAATAATATTTAAAAATACAAAAATATCATATATATTCATTACATATGTATTTATAGTAATCCATAAAATTTACTGATAGAAAATGAAGTACACCGTTCATATAAACGGTAGGCTATACATACGCATGAAACCTATTTCTATTTTCTTGTCGAATTGAAAGAAAGAAAATTAAATGACATATATTATCATTCAAGAATAATTTTTAGGTAATATATATCAAATATTATTATTATTATTATTATTAAAACCATACTTAATATATTCCATGTAAAGCGTGAATGAATCACATCACTTTGTGAGGCGGTAGTCCGCTATACACTCGAGCAATGCTATCGTATTATCACAAAATGGAAATCATGAAGGTATGTGGGATATAAAAATCACAGAATCTAAATAATATCATAAATATAATATATAAACAACAAATCAATCATTACTTTCAATTTTTATAGGTGGTAATAGAAAAAACGAATGACATCAGTCCACGAGGCGGTAGTCCGCGTACACATGAATGATGATTTAATAACCCATTTAATGGAAGTGGAGATGGTTATAGGTAATTAAATAAAAATAAAAATAACTAATTATATGTAATATACTAGGGTTATTATATCATCATGGTATAATAATAATTTAATAATTTTAAAGAAGATATAAAATAAAAACGCTAATTGATGAATGTTACCACTTCTTTGGGTATCCTCCTTAGGTTCGCACCAAAACCCTTTATAGGTTGGATTTATGTCCAAATTACGGATTATAATATGAGATTAGGTAAGTTTAGAAGTGATTTTTGTAGGTAATTTCCAAAAAAAATCTTTTTTGTGGTGTGAATAAAAGAGGAGATGAGGTGGCCTTTTATTAGTAGTGGAGAGGACACACTTGAAATTTTTGAAAATAATCAAGTGCTCCCACATTTTTTATATTTAAAAAAGGTAAATATGGGGAATTATCAAGACTTAGATGTTTAATGATAGAAATAGGGCCATAAAATAGTTTCAAGACAAGTTTATAGGTCAATTTTACCGTTATCTTTTTAATTTAACCCTCGATAAACCCATTTTTACCTTAAGCATGGTAATTGATTTTCACTGCATTCACTATTCATTTTTGTTAAAAAAATAAATTGATATTATTAGATAATATATATAATAATTTTTGAAAATATGGAATATATTTTTCCAAATTTCATTAATATAAGTAGAAAATTTTAATTTAAAAATAATCTCGCAGACACGATGAGAATGCATATTTTTAAAGAGAAAATGTTTAAAAGTTTGAAATGTTTTTATATCAAAATTAAATATAAATTTGATTAAAATAAAATAAATTAGATTAATGGATGTGTAATTGAACTAATTTTTCTTTAAAATCAATTTAAAATATAATTTATCTTTATAAGTAAATTAAACAAAAATGCCATTTTTGAAATAAAATTCAGTATTTTTCACAATTCATCAAAAAATGAAACTTTTCAGAAAAATACAAAAAACTATCCATAAGATAATTTTGAAATAATTATTTTAAAATTTATATTTGTTTTATTAAATTGTTTTTTTTAATTTCAAAAATATATTTTATTTTTGTTCATAAAAAGAAATAAAAATGACTTTTTTGCAAAAATATTATATTTGAAACATATAAAACTATTACCAAAATAATGTATTTTATTATCAATATGTTTTATTTATATAAAAAAATTATAATTAATATTTTAAAATTAGTTATTAATATCCATATTAATAAGATTAACTCTAACATTACATTACTATTTTCAGGTATTCCTAAACTGCCGCTCTTGTTTAAACTTTGGTTGGGTTTCTTTTGTGGTCGTTCTGAGTGAATATCTGAGAATTATAGAGGTTTCTAGGTACGAGAATGGTTTTTACAAAACATTCACATGGTTAAGGAAAACCATATGCTAGGGTCATGTTTTGATAGTAGGCTCCACATGTCTTGTCCACTGTTTGACTAAATCGTGTGAAGTTTCCCAAGAAACTGTGCAGACGATGATTTCCATATCTGAAATTTTTATTAAAATTTATCGAGCCCCCTTTTTTGGTCCCAGAAGGACCTCCTTCAACCCTAATCCATTTCTCCCTTCCTCATAGCTTCCAAGGGATTTTTTGGTGCCTCGAACCCCTCCCGGATGCGATCTGAAGCTTGAGGAACAACCTTCGATATCAATATAGTTAGTTTCCTCCTCCCATTTTCTACCTCCCGCATTCTCCCTCTTTCTCCTTTGGGTTTCATAGATATTAGTATTGATTTTTGGATCTAATACCCCTTTTTTGGGATCTTAAACCTAGGTTTTATTCCCATTTGTGTGATCATCATTCTTTGTAGACAAATCCCATTTTGGATTTGGCATTGCAAGATTTTTGGTTTTTGGTAGGTGGTTCCATCACGATGCTCAATATTTATTATACCTAATTTCTTTTTTTAGGTTTCAATTTTTTGAATAAATTTAAATTTTCTGGTTTTTGAATAAAAATTATTTCAATTGATTTCTTTGGAAAAACCTAATTCCGAGAATTCAGGTTTTTGAGGAAAAAAATGTGTTTTTGGATTGGAATTGTAATTTAGTGAGATTTAAATTGTTTAATTTAAATTTTAGTTTTGATGGTAATTTAATCAATTGAAATTTTGATTTTAATTTAACAAAAATTTACTTGATGTAAGGTTTTTGAAAAACCCAAATTCAATTTAATTGGGGGTTTGTGATGAAAATGATGGAATTATTTGATTTGGTTTCATACCCCAATTTTGTGAAAAATGGATTAAAGTGTTTTGATGGAAACCTTATAGTATCATCTTGTTGAAAAGCGTGTTTGTTATTAAAAAACCATTATGTGTTTTAAAGAGAAAAATGGAATATTTGAAATGGATAATGTGATGAATTATATTTTTTGTTATAAAATGAATTTCCCATAATGGATTTTTACTTGAGAACATGCAAGCCTTAGGTAGTTAGTGAGATATTTTGGGTGTCACTTTACAATTCTACAATATTCTAAAACATCATATCATCATATCTTATTCCTTAGGAAATGGTGATGAATCCCTTTACCTTAGGCTTAAAGGGGCGTGTTTACATACTTTTCCATTTAGAGTGTTGGATCCCTAAAACCTATACTATCATACATATGTAGTGCATGACCATGTTGATTGCTTGTTTGTATTGGGAATTTATGCATATTCCATTATTGTAAACTATTTTACATTCCTTGAGAATTTATATTAATTGTTTATATAAAATGTTTATTTAAGCCATCTGTGAGAATTACTATTTATGAAAAGTATCATTTGATTAAAGGAAAATTCTATCTTTTGAAACGTTTTCTATGAAATGTATAGCATGATTTTCTAAAGGTATTTCCATATTTTAAATTATAGTGCATTATTTTTTTATATATGATCTCTTAATTCCAAACCTGTTTGTATTAAAATTGAAAGCACTTTTTGGTTAAATTGATATTGGAATCTATTATGGAATCTTTTTGTAAAATCCTTATGGACTTTAGCTCACACACTTTTTGTGCCTTTGAGTGTTTGTATATTATGTCCTTCCAAGTTCGAGCAAGGGAAAAGGATCTCTTAGAGGTGGATCTTGCTGTTGAACTTTGGTCTTGGTGAGTTGTGTCCTTAGGGACTTTAGGCTGTTTTTTCCCTTTAAGTACTTTAGTTGTAGTACTTTTGAGGTTTTTCTTGCTTAACCTATGGTACTTTACTCCCAATGGAGTTTTCATTTGATATGTATATTGTCTTGTTTCTTTTTCTTTCGGCATTTTTAGTTGTAAAATCATTTCCACTTTCATTTCTTATGATGTCAGGTGCTAGTCACCGACCCATGGGGATCGGGAAATCCCTTGGGGCTATGTCAAGACTGAATCAGTTATTGGGTTACTAGGGTACCAGGGTTGGTTTGTGACAAAGCGATATCAAAGTGAGAGGTTGATCCATTGTCTTGAAGTCAGTATGCATTGAGAAATCCTTTCAGGACTTAAGAGATAGTTGTAATTGATTTTCTAGCCATCTCTCACCGTAATGAACCTTATGTCACAAGGGGTGGTAAGGGAAAGTAATCTTGTGGTTTAGTTCTAGTATATTCCCTATTTTGACTTGGATAGAGTGAAATCAAAATGTTTGTTATCCTTTATATTGGGATTAATTTCCCTTGTTTATCAGTTTGAGCATTTCATAATGTCTTACTTTTTGTATAATGATGTTTTGTAGAATCATTCCTCTGAGAAGACATGCAAATCAGACCCAAGAGGAAACTACTGCTAAAGCTCAAAGAGTGAATCTTGTTGTGGATCTGAATCTGATTAAGGTGATCGTACGCACTGTCCACGATTTGGGACAGGCACCATCTCTAGTTTCCATTCAAGATCCCATTGTAGAACCTCATAGGTAGGTTCTCAAGATTAGTTATCAAGAGTTCCTTCACCAGAAACTAGCACCGTTTAAGGGATAAAATTACCCTCAAGAGGATGAGGGGTGGTTAGGAAAATTGGAATGCTTCTTTGGGTTTTTAGACACACTCGAGGTGATAAAGGTAAATTGTTCCACCTTCATATTGGAAGGACCAACCAAAATATAGTGGGACACTATAGTGAAGGTGAAGAAACATAAGGGATTAGAGTGGAAAGACTTTAAAGTTATTTTCACCAACTAGTTATATCTAGATTCGATGTTGTAGGCCAAGTCTACAGAGTTTTTCATACTTGAGAAGGCTGACAAGTCTATGATAGAGTATGCAAACCATTCTACTGAGCTTTTTCACTTCACACCTGAGATTATTTTCAATGAGAGGATGAAGTCTCGAAGGTTCGAGTTGGGAATTTGTTAGGATATACATTCTCAGGTTTTCTTTCTGAAGTTTCCTTCTTATGCCGATGTACTGGATAGAGCACTGATGGTCGAGATGGACTTGGCTGATAAGTCATGGTTTTTGGAAGTTTCTTTTTCTCCTAGTGGAATCATGAATTGCTTCAATGGAAAAAGAAAGAATGATGATTCTCATGGAATTTCATGTTGAAAAGGATTTTCTAAACCTCTTGTAATACCAGGTAGAGGTCATTTGGTTTGTTACCAATGTGGAAAGCCAGGGAATTCTAAGAAGGTTTGCACAGATGCACCAAAGAATTGTGGCTCTTGTGGGAATTTAGGGTAGTTATAGAGGTTCTTCCATATTTATTCCACTATGCGTAGTGGAACAGGATCATTAGCTCCTCCTAAAACGGCGGGAAAATTAGATGATTCACATGAAAAAGGGTTCCATCCATTGGCATCCATAACAAAGCTTCTTCATGCAGTAGAAGAGACTTCAGAAGAAGTAGAAATGGGCCCAGTGACTGTTAGAGGTTCCATCACTATATATTCATCATTAGTGACTACTTTATTTGATACTAGTGCATCTTATTCATTTATCTCAACTTGTGTTGTTAATATTCGTAATCTTCCTATGAACATTTTGTCTTGTGCAATGGATATTACTACACCCCTTGGTACGAAGAGATAGAAGGGTCTCCATAGTTCTGCTTTCATTTTCTCTCTATCAGATGTTGAGTTATCTTGGAAATTTCATGTTCTTGATATGAAATCTTTCGAAATCATATTCAGGATGGATTGGATCATTTCCAAAAAAGTTCGGATTGATTGCTATCTTCAATGGGTCTCCTTAACTACACCCAGTGGTGTGTCTCTCATGTTTCAAGGAGAATGAGACCTGAGGCCAAGCAGGGTTGGACATTCTTATCCATAGTTAGGGAAAGTAATATTAGTATATTCCTTTGACTTGGAGTGGGAATATTTGAGTGCAGATCTCCCTCTATTCATTGTTGAGTTTCATGATGTGTTTCCATCTAAATTATCTCATTTTCCACCGATAAGAGAGGTTGAGTTTTCTATTGACTTGATGTCTGGTACTTAACCAGTTTTTATTCCATCTTACCGCATGGAACCAGCTAAATTTAAATAACTAAAGTCAAAGTTAAATGATCTTCTTGAGAAAGGATTTATATGCCCAAGCATGTCACCCTGGGCAGTGCTGATTCTCTTTTACAAGAAGAACGATGGTTCAATATGCCTTTGCGTTGAGTACCGAAATCTTAATCGAGTAATGGTAAAGAAAAAGTATCCATTTTTTTGGATTGATGATATATTTGCTTTTTTGATGGGGGTGAAGTGGTTCTCGAAGATTTATCTTTACTCAGGTTACCATCAGTTGAGGATATAAGAATCTGATATTCGGAAAACCACCTTTTGGAGTAGGTATGAACATTATGAGTACCTTGTCATGCCCTTTGGTATAACCAATGATTCGACAGTTTTCATGGATTTAATGAATAGGATTTCCCATAAGTATCTCAATACCTTTGTGGTGGTCTTTGTGGGTGATGTCCTTGTGTACTCTAAATCCAAGAAGGATCATGTGAATCATCTAAGAACATTGTTGAGTTTGATGAGAAATCACATAGTTTATGCCAAGATTTATAAGTATGAAATATATATTTGGGAAGTAAAGTTCTTGGGATACGTGGTGTTGGAACATGGAATATTATTTGACCCTAAAAAGGTGAAAGAAATTATGACATGGGAACAACCACAAAATTTCTTAGAGATTTAAAGCTTCATGGGTATAGCTAGATACTACCTTCGGTTTGTAAATTACTTTTCAAAGTTAGATTCTCTAATTACTGCACTTACTCAGAAGGGAGTGAAGTTTTTGTGGAGTGATAAATATCATAGTTATTTTAGTTAGACGAAATCTATTTTAACTACTGTGCCGGTTTTGACTCTTCCAAAGGCCGGGCATGGATATGTGGTCTTTTTCGATGCATTAGGTTCAGGATGAAGATACATTATTATACCAGGTGATCATGTTGTTTCCTATAGATCTATTCATCTTAGGCCAAACGAGAATAATTATCTGACCCATGACCTTGAACTGGAAGTTATGATGCACATTCTCAAGAGTTGGAGGCATTACCTTTGAGTTATATCTTCTATTAAAAAATTTTAATCTCCACATGAGGTGTTGGGTGGAATACCTGCAGTATTTTGACTTTGATATCACCTATACCCCTGGAAAAGGGAATGCCATATTAGATGCTTTGAGCAGGAAGTTTATGACCCAGGCAGTGAAATAATCTTCTAAATAGTGGAACTTGATGTCTCTCTTTGCATAGTTGCATATTGGAGTTTAGGAGGTAGGGGAGAGGTTTCCTTGGGTAGTGTTCAGTTGACGTCCTCTCTTCTTGTAATGATTATTCAAGATCAATAACTTTATGATATATTCCATAGAATTAGAGACTCTGTTATTGGTGGGGAGACAATTTCCCATTGGTCATTCTCTAAATAGGGAATTATATTCTATGAGAATCATTTTGTTGTACCATCCTTGGAAAGAAAAATGTGATGGGAGGTTTTTGTAACTCTCAGTGGTATGTGCACCAAGGAACCACAAAGATGTTCTATGACATGAGGAGGCAGTTCTGGTGGTTAGTTATGAGGTAAGGCATTGCTGAGTTTGTCGCTTGTTTCTACATGTGTTATCAAGTGAAAGATGAGAACCCGAAACCTTTGTGTTGAATTAGCCACTTCCAGTCCCAACATGGAAGTGGGATGAGATCTCTAAAACATTTTGGGTTGGGTTTCCACATACCAAGAGGGAGAAGAATTTGATTTGAGTGGTTATTGATAGGCTGAAAAAATCATCTCACTTTATCCCCAATCATGATACAACCAAAGTTGAGGAGTTAGGAGGTCTCTATGTGAAAGTGATTGTTCAGTTGCATAGAGTTACATCTACTATAGTCTATAATATAGATCCTTAGTTTACTTATCACTTTTTTATAGTCCTTCAGGAGGTTTTGGAATCTCACATCTATTTGAGTATGGAATACCATCCGCAGTCGGATGACAAGATAGAAAGATCTATACAGATTCTTGAGGATATACTATGTGCTTTTATTCTTAAATTTGGTGGATATTGGGATGATCATTTGGGGCTGGTAGAGTTTTATTATAACAATAGTTACTTGTCCACGATCAGGATGGTTCCTTTTGAGGTCTTGTATGGTCAGACTTGTAAATCTATGTTATATTGGTTGGAGATCAGTGGGAGTTCCTTGGTTAGACCGATCTTGGTCTAAGAGTGACTAAAAAGATTTAGTTGATTGGTCAGTGAATGTTGAAAGCTCAGAGCCAATACAAGTCATATGATTATTGTCATCATAGACCATTGGAGTTCTCAGTTGGTAACCAGGTGTTCTTGAAAGTTTCACCTCTGTTGGGTCATCACTGACTTGGGAGTCAAGAGAAGCTTGCTCCTCATTTGGTTGGACCTTTTGAGGTTGTTGAGCAGGTGGGGTAAAGTCGCATACCAGTTAGAACTACCACTGTAGATGACATCGATACATAACGTGTTTCATGTATCTTAGCTTCAAAAGTATCTATCTGACCCATATCATGTTTTGAGTTGTTGTGATCTTGAAGTGGAACCTATTTTATCCATGACTGAACGACCAATCAGGATAGTTGATTCTAAGACCAAGGTACTTCATGGGAGAATGATAGCTTTGGTTTCTGTGCTATGATAGCACGGTTCTGATTCTCATGAGACATGAGATATAGAGTCACTGATGAGAGAGAAGTGGCATCATATTTTTGGCATAGAGGCTCCTTTATAGGCTTTTAGGGGACCAAAAGTTTCTATGGTGGGGAGGTTGTACCATTTTGTTACTGTTTTCAGGTATTCCTAAACCCCCATCTTGTTTGATCTTTGGTTGGATTTCTTTTGGGGTCATTCCAGGTGAATTTTTGAGAATTTAGGAGGTTTCTGGATAGTGGGATAGTTTGTGAAAAACTTATATATGGTCAGGGAAAACCATATGCCAGGGACATGTTTGGACAGAAATATTTGCATGGTCTGCGCAAGAATTGACCTAACCATGTTCGGTTTTCCAGGAAACCTTGCAGATGACATTTTCCAGATCTGAAATTTTTATTAAAATTTCCCGAGCCCCCCTTTTTGGTCTTAGACAGACCTCCTTTAACCCTAATCCATGTTTACCTTCCTCAGAGCTCCAATGAGATATTTTTGGTTCCTCGAACCCCTCCTGGATGTGATCCAAAGCTTGAGGAACAACCTTCGATCTCAATTCAGTTAGTTTCTTCCTTCCGTTCTCTACCTCATGTGTTCTCCCTCCTTCTACTTAGGGTTCCATAGATTTAGGTATTGATTTGTGGATCTAATACCCCTTATTTTGGGATCTTAAACCTAGGTTGGATTCCCATTTGTGTGATCATCATTCTTCGTGGAAAAATCCCGTTTTGGAGTTGGCGCTGTGAGATTCATGGTTTTTGGTAGGTGGTTCCATCACAATGATCAATTTTTATTAAAACTAATTTCTTTGTTTAAATTTAATTTTTTTGAATAAATTGAAATTTCTTGGTTTTTGAATAAAAAGGATTTCAATTTATTTTGTTGAAAAAACCCAACCCTGATGAATTGGGGTTTTTGAGGAAAAATGGGATGGCTTGGAATTGGAATTTTATGAGATTTAAATTGCTAAATTTAAATTTTCCTTTTTAGGGGAATTGAATCAATTGAAATTCTGATTTTAATTGAAGAAAAATTTACTTGATGGAAAGTTTTTAAAAAACCCCAATTCATGTGAATTGGGGTTTGTGATGCAAATGATGGAATTTTTTGATTTAGTTTCAAACCTTGGTTTTATGAAAAATGGATTAAAGTGTTTTGATATAAAAATTAGGATATAATCTTATTGAAAATGTAAGTTTTTGATTAAAAACCCATTATGGTTTTTAAATAGAAAATTGGCATATTTGAAATGACGAATGGGATTAATTTCATTTTCTATTATAAAATGAATTTCCCATCATGGATTTTTACTTGAGAACATGCAAGCCTTAGGTAGTTAGTGGGTTATTTTGGGTGGAACTTTATGATTCTACAATGTTCTAAAACATCGTATCTACACATCCCATTCATTAGGCGATAGTGATATATCCCTTTAACTTTAGGCCTAAAGGGGTATATGTACATACTTTTCCATTCACACTGTTGGATCCCTATAACATGGACTATCATACCTATGTGGTGAATGAACATGTTTCTTACTTATTTGTATTGGGAATATATACATATTCCATTGCTGTAAACTATTTTACATGTCTTGAGAATTTATATAAACTATTTTTATAAAATTTTTATTTAATCCATTTATGAGAATTGTTGTTTATGCAAAGTATCCTTTGATTAAAGGAAAATTCCATATTTTTGAAAATTTTTCCATCAATTGAAATACATAGCATGATTTTCTAAAGTTATTTATTTATTTTAAATTGTAGAGAATTTTTTTAAATATGCTCTGTTAATTCCAAACCTATTTGTTTTAAAATTGAAAGAAATTTTTGGTTAAATTGATATTGGCATCTGTTGTGGAATCTTTAGGTTAAATCTGACTAGGATTTAGCTCACACCCTACTTCTGCTTTTGGATTTTTGTCGATTATCTCCTTCTAGGTTTGAGCAATAGAAAAGGATCTCTTAGAGGCAAATCCTACTACTTAAATTTAGTCTTGGTGAGTTGTGTCCTTAGGGACTTTGGACTGTTTTCCCCTTTTAGTACTTATGTTATAATATTTTTTTGGTTGTGCCTACTTAACTTATAGTACTTTACTCCCAATGGAGTTTTCATTTAATATGCATATTATCTAGCTTTCTTTTATTTCCGCATTGTTAGTGGAAAAATCGCTCGCACATTGAGTTCATAAGATGCCAGGTGCTAGTCTCTGACCCATGGGGATCGGGAACACTCTTTAGGCTATGTCAGGACCTACTCAGTAATTAGGTTACTATGGTACCTGGGTTGGTTGATTACATTAATGACTAATTTATAATGGACATGTTTAAATAACTATATTAACAATATATCATGGTTTTTTTTAAAATCAGTATTATGTGTAACACATTCTAACCCAATGTTTCATGTTGTGAAAGGATAACTTGGTGTTTCATGTAGTGTAAGATATCAAAGAAATTTAATTTATTTTAAAAAAATCTCAAAAAACCCAGGGTTTTACATTCTACCATCCTTAAAATGAATTTATCTCTTGAAATTTATTAATATGATTCAAACAAGTGAGGATAATTTTACCTCATCATATCCTTAATTTAGCACATAGATTCTTAAAACTAGTTGATTTTACATGAAACTTTAACAAGGTGAGTGGCATTTTTTTCTAACGTTCTCCATTCAATATAGAATATCCACTTGTTGTTCCTCATATGAAGGATCTTCCTCTAGTGGTATGACCTATGAGTTTAGTACATGTGAAGGGTTAAGTATGTATTTCCTAAGGAGAGATACATGGAACAAATCATGGACTTGAGAGAGGTTTGGTGGAATCACCAACTGATAGGCTGCCATCCTGATAAGATCAATAATTTCAAAGGAATCTATATACTTAGGGATTAGTTTTCATTTCTTCCAAAATCTCATAAACTTCTATAGAGAAATTCTTAGAAACACCTTGTCACCAACATCAAATTCTAGATCACACCAGTGACTATTAGAAAAACTTTTCTACCAACTCTAAGTTTCCTTTATGTGTTTCTAAATGTATCTAACATTATCTACCATTTCTTTATCTATATTATGTCCTAATATATTTTTTTATCAAACTTAATTATATAACATTGGATATCTACATTTATTTTTATAGAGGGATTCATAATGAGCTATTTGAATGCTTGAATAAAATATATTGTTGTAAGAAACCTCAAATAGAGTAAGGTGTTGATACCAAAAACCTTTGAAATATAAATAAAAAATCTCAACATATCCTCTAGGGTTTTAATTTTCCTTTCAGAGTTTCCATCTATTTGATAATGATACACATTATTGAAACTCAACTATGTATTAAGAGCTTACTGAATAACTTTCTAGAAATTTGAGGGAAACTTTAGATCCTGATCAAACACAATGTAATGTGGAAATCCATGAAACATTAACACTTAATTAATTTATATCATGGGAATTTGATCCAGATAGAAGTATTATATTATAGATATGAAGTGTGAAGACTTAGTAAGGTGATTGACTACAACCCATATATCATTATTCCTATTTGACATTTTGGAGAGTCTGATGAAAAAATACATTGTGATGTTTTTCCATTTACATTCTGGTATGTGTAATGGATGCAACATCCCCTTAGACCATTTTCTTTCAACCCTAACTTTTTGACATAATAAACACCAAGATAAAAACTCTGTGATACCTCTCTTCATTCCATACCACCATAAGTATTCTTTAAAATCTCTATACATCTTCATATCTATAGGAATAATTGATAATAAAGAACTATGATATTCCTCTAATAACTCCTTATTCAATTTTGGTATGTACAAAACACATACATGTTTCTTTAACCTTATCATTCCATCATGATCAAGGTTAAACTCAAGAACATTTCTAACCTTCTTTTATAGTTCTACATATTTCTCTTATACCTCTTTAATTTTTACTTGGATAGATGGTTGAACACTCAATTTAGAAAGATAATATTTTTTCCACTTCCTTCAGGATTTATAGATATATTATTTGAAAATATATAAATATTGGATCTTTTGTAATTTTCATCATGGATAATCTATCATGATCCATTCTACTCAAAGCATCGACCACCTTGTTCACCTTCCTAGGGTGGTAATGTTTTGAGTAGTCATAATATTTAATCATATCAGACCATTTTCTTTGGCGCATATTCAAATCATTCTATGTAAATATATACTTTATACTTTTATTATTAGTATATATATCACACTTTTCTCTATAATTATAATGCCTCTATATTTTTAATGCAAAATTTACCGCAGTTAACTCCAAATCATGAGTTGGGTAAAGTTTCTCATGACTCTTCAATTGTCGTGAAGTATAAGATATAACCATGATATTTTGCATAAGAACACATACCAATCCCTTCTTCGATGTTTTAATATAGATTAGAAATAATTCTCCACTATAGGGTAATTTAAGCACAGGTGCACTGACTAATATTCTCTTCAGTTCCTTGAAAATTTCCTCAGAATCATCTATACAAGGGAACTTGGATCCCTTCATAGTTAACTTGGTTAGATTATTAGATATACATGAGAAATTATCCACAAACTATCGATAATATCCAAATAAACCAAGAAAACAATGGATCTCTATCACCATGGTTGGTCTGGGCCAACACTTAATATCCTCAGTCTTTGATGGATCTATTGATATACCCTCTCTTGAGATTATATGACTAAAAATGAAAACTTTTTCAAAAAAAAAGCACACTTTTCAAAATTTTCATATAGTTTCTCCTTCCTTAGGGTATTTAGTACAATTATCAAGTGATATTCATGATCTTCCTTGCTCTTTTAATAAATAATAATATCATCTATAAATACTACTACAAAATGATCATGGTAATCTCTAAATACTCTATTCATTAAATCTATGAAGATAACATAGATTTTAGTAAGACCTAAAGGAATCACTATATATTCATAGTATTCATACCTTTTATGGAATGATGTATTGGGTATATCCTCCTTTTTACCCTCAGTTGATGATATCCATAATGAAGGTCAGTCTTGTAAAAGTATTGAGCTATGGAAAACAGATCAAACAATACATCAATATGGGTAAGAGGATACCTATTATTAGTTGTGATCTTGTTCAAATCCTGATAATCAATAAAAAGTTTCATTGATCTATATTTATTTTTAACAAAAAGAACAGGTGCACCCCAAGGTGACATTCTTGGCCAAATGAATCCCTTATCAAGGTTTTCCTAGAGTTTCTTCTTCAATACTTGAAACTCAATCAAGTCCATTATATAGGGAGTCTTTGAAATTGGTATTGAACCAGGTATGAGTTCTATTGAGAAATCAACCTCATGTTTTGGTGTAAGAATAGAATATTTTTATAGAAACACATCAAAAATTTCCTACAAAATAAGAATATAATAAATTTCAATTTTCTCCCGAACCATATGAGATAAAAACCACTTCTAAATGGTAATCAAGACCCATACAATGGAAGTGATCTCCACCGTAAGTTCGTAGTTATCATCACATTGATAGAAAATAATAGGTTGGTTTATAATATCAATCATGAATTGACTTTCTCAAAAAAATGATGTTGTATTTAAATAGATAAATCCAATCTATACCCAAGATAACATCAAATTCAACGAGAGGAGGAGTGAAAATATTGTAGGAAGAACATTACCACCAATGCCAATTAGAGGGTAATCATATACTTGATGTGTGAACATCATAACATTAGTTGTTTTCACTAAAAAAATATATCTAATCATTTTAGTGGAATATTGATACCTTTATAAAATTATTTAGATATAAAACAATGTGTAGATCGAGAGTCAAATAAAACATTAATAGTCCTAGAGTGGATGGTAATTATACCATTCACTATGTCGTTATCACACCCCTCATAATAAATAATTATTGCATGAGATTTCCCATTTAACCTTAGATTAATAGGTTGATAATGTCTATCATCGTCATTAATCTTTGGATTTAGGAATTGGTTAGCATAGTGATCATACTTATTACATTTGGAACACTAGAGTGTGGGTGGTTCATTCTGTGAAAATTTATCTCTATTTGCATCATTAGCTAACTTCTTCCCATCATTTCGACAATCAATTGCCCGATGAAATTTCCTTCTACACATAAACATTTAAAATTCCCCTTAAGAAAATTTACTCTATTATTTTTCCCACACTTTGATCATAAAGAAAATATTATCTTCTTCTCTTCATGGTTTTAATATTTTACTTTGAAATCCATATTATTTTTTTATTAAAACCATGATATTGATACATTACTCCAACCTCTATTTCCTCATTGATATAACATCTAACAATATATTTATATATACTGAAGTATCTTATTGATAACTTCATTTGGAGACTTGGTTTTAATCCACTTAATAATCAATCAAACTTAATTTTATGTTGGATGATAATACCAAAATCATACCTCACAAGTCTTGTAAAATTTGACTCATAAGTACCAGTAGATTCATCATCCTTTTTCTTTAACTCAAAGAAATACTTCTCCATATACATAGGATGAATATGAGGAAAGTAATTAATTTCTTTTTTCTTAAACTCATCCCAATCTATGGATTCAATTTCATAATTTTGCCTCATATTCTTGATAAGAGTCCGCCATTGATATAATTCACCTTACAAATTGTAGAGATCCAAAATGAATTTTTCATGTTCGAAACACTAGAGAATTGAGAATATATTTTCAAAGGCACTGATTTATTACTCAAAAAATACTAGATCAACAGATATATTGAAGGAAGGGGAATTTTTCCTCATAAAGGAATCAATAAAATTTTTTCCCTCATTTATTGTTTTGGATGTCCAAGATGATTAATTGCTTGAGAAAATTTTGTGAGCATAGAAATGAGATTTGACATTCTAGATCCCATAAAATTTAGATGCTCAAGAGGAAAATAATTTCATCATCCATCAAACTCAGTATTAACATGGTTTCTTCAGGTTCTATCCATTGAATAAAACAAAAAATCATAGTGTAAAAAACAATAATCATAGTGAGGAACTAGATAATCATGAAAAATTACTTATAGTATCTATAAATCATGACACTTTATTCTTTAATCTATGAAACCTTAGGTTTATACTAGGTAATTCATAGTTATATTCTATTTAAATTCTTCATGATTGTTTATAGAGTTTTTGAATTTCCAAAGCATATCCCTTGGGAGTGTCAAACATGGTGTGTAACGGGGACCATTTCTATGAACTAGGTGAATATTGTGTCAAGATCAATGCCCCATTTTCAGAGTTATTACCCTTAGGTACCTCTGTGCTAGATCCACATCCACTTGTAGTATCTAGATAGAGATGTAATTTCTTGTAAATCACTCTCTCTATCATTCACCAAAATTCCAGAACATTTTCCTATACTTGGTCTCGTCCATAAACTTACCCTTAGGGATATCACTAAGGTTTTCTCATCCTAGTTTTCAAAGGTTATATAATCCTATCCATTGATACCAACCATAGCATCTCATTCTTATAAAACATATAAATTACATCATTTTAGAAGAATACTCATTACATTACATAAACACACGCCTGAGGACCATAATAGTTTAGTGCCTTTGGAAATTTAGAAACATAAACAATATTCCATAAGTGGGATACATAATACATATCACAAACACATGTTCTCCATAACTATCACCCTTATTAAACATATCATATATAATACATTTCTTTATAACCTAGAAAAATGAAACATAATAAAGGGCGATCTTAGATGCTTAGTAAGGATAAATAATAGAGATTCATAAGCATAACATGAACATAAGGGTATAAGAACATGAGAAAAACATTTGAAAACCATACCTTACATATAAAAGATCGTAAACTTGAGTCATGCAATAAATATTAGTAGTTCATAAGATATGAATCATAAGAAAATAAAAGAACATGATCCATGAGAGTATAACATTGGCATAAGACATGGAATTTTTGGAATACACATAAGTATAGAAAATCATTTCGATATTAGTCAAGGATCACTACAAAGAATATCATATTGAAATGGGTTAAATCTCTAAACAAGAATAGTAGTCAAGGTTCACTCCCAATACCATCATAGTGAAAAAATTCCCTTACTAAAATCCTCATTATAGTCCTATATATCTCATGAAATATAAATGTTTACCCAATGCATTTGTGAGAGATATAAGTCCCACCCGTATCATAATGAAAACCATATTTATATGAACCATATGATAATAAAACATCCATCATATCATAACCCATGAAATGAAATGGGTTTCCTAAAAATGTCATCATATCAAAACCTATGTAAAAGAGTAAGGTTTTATAATCATTTCATTATTTCATCATAGAATAACCCACGTGAAAAATAAATAGGTTTCATAAGAATTTTGTCATGGTATAACCCATGGAAGAGAAAGAGGCTTCATAAAAATCATGTCATCATAAACATAAAAAAATAATAGAAATAATATGAATGAGATCCTTGGATCATATCCCCAGTAAGGCATAGGTAACATTAATGTATGTCATCTTATAGGAAAATGGATTTTGATCAATCATTTAAAACATGTATTTAGGAAAATATCCATCATTATTAAAAAGAAATTTTTTTTAAAACATAAAACCTTTTGAAAATATTTTTATTTAAAAATAACCTCAATTTTTTAAGGAAACATGAAATAAAATAACTGTTATAATTAAGGGAAGTTTTGTTCATACTATACATATTAAAATAAAGATTCCTTTTACATTTTTGGCAAAATACAAACAAGAATTGTTTTGAAAGTGACATGAAGATTTATTTAATTTTTTTTATAAAAAGTAAAACATAGGCAAAAATTTATTTTAAAAATAATAGGATAATAATAAAACATTTTTTAAAACATTTTTAGAAAACATGGTTTTGGAAGAAAATGGGTTTCCGACTGAAGAAAGAAATAAAGTCGGATTTTCTTAAAAATATTTTCTCAATTATTTTAAGTAAAAAAGAGTGGAAAATGGTATTATTACTTGTAGATATCATTAATAACTATAGGATAAGAAAATTCATGAGAATTATTGAGATTTAGATCATGAGATATCAATATTAGATACTTAATTATAAACAATCCTGTTAAACGATGAGATTGTAACATAAAACTCTTACCAGTTTGGTAACCTTGAATATTAAGCCCCATGAAAGGATAAATTAAAATAAAACTTTAAATATCATGAGGATAAATAAATTCATGATATTACATTTCAAATGGTATCTATACACACCTAGTAAAATAATATAGATGCATAACATAACAAATGTCTCAATAAAGGAAAATTGAGATAAAAATCTCTTACCTTAAGTATTGACTTCTTCCATATTAATTAAAAACTCATGTATAATAAATATAAGTTTATTATTAATATATAATAGATCCATATTCACATACATCATACCATATATGATTTTATTATTACCTTTTATTACCACTTTATTAACAATTCCATGTTAAAGTCACATTTCGGGTAATAACCGCTCCGTTTTACGCATATGTTTTGATTTGTTATTTTTTTTTATCCTCTTACATTGATCATGGTTTAATAATAAAAATAATTTTAACCATGATATAAATATAATATATATTAATTATATAGGTATTTATAGTAATCTGTAAAATTTAGTGATAGAAAATGAAGTACACCGTTCATAGAGACGGTATGTTGTATGTACGCATGAACACTGTTTCCATTTTCTTAATACATTGAAATAAATAAAAGTAAATGATATATATTATCATTACAGAATCATGTTTATTTAATATATATCACATATTTTTATTAAACACATCCTTAATACATTCCATGTAAAGCATGAAAGAATCACATCGCTTTGTGAGGAAGTAATCTGCCGTACACACAAGCGACATTATTATATTCCACCAAAATGAAAAAGAATGAAGTTATATATAATATAAAAATTATATAAGAATAATAATATCATAAATATTATATATAAAAAAATTACATAATTATTTTCATTTTTTAGTGGTGGTAATGGAAAAACGGATGACATCGGTTCGCAGGGCGGTAGTCCACCATACACATGAATGATGATTTAATAACCCATTTGATTGAAGTGGAGATGGTTGTAGGTCATTACATTAAAATAAAAACATATAATTAGATGGAATATAATGAGTTTATTATATCATAATGTTATAATTATAATTTAAGGACTTTTAGGAATAAATAAACAAAACTGATTGTTGATGAACGTTATCTCTTCTCTGGGTATCCTCTTTAGGTTTTCACAAAATACTTTATAGGTTAGATTTATGTACAATACAAGGGTTATAAGATAATATGAGGGAAGTTTTGAAGTTATTTTTATAGGTATTGGATGAACTAAAAGGTTTTTAAGGTGTAAATAAGAGAGGAGATGGGTGACCTTTTATAAGCGGGGGAGGGGATACACTTTGAATTTTTGAAAATAATTGAGTGTTCCCATGATTTTTATATGTAAAAAGGGTTAAAAATGGACCATTATAAAACATTATTGGTTTCATGATTGAAATATGGCTAGAAGATAGTTTTTATAAAAGTGTATAGGTCATTTTTACTCTTGTATTTTTAGTTTAACCCCCGATAAACCCATTTTTACCTTAACTCTAGTAATTAATTTTTCTGCATTCACTATTCATTTTGGTCACAATTTCATTTGAAATTATTAGATAATATAAATTAATTTTATCCCAAATATTTAATTAATTTTTTCTAAATCCCATTCACATATGTGAAAAAAATTAATTTAAGAATAACCATGTAGACATGATGAGAATGCAGGTTATTAAAGAGAAAATATTCAAAAGTTTGAAATGTTTTTATATCAAAATTCAATATAACCTAAATTGGATTAATGGATGTATAATTTAACTACTTTTATTTTACAAATAATTTAAAATATAATTTACCTTTATAAATAAATTAAATAAAAAAGTAGTTTTCAATTAAAATTCAGTATTTCATTATTCATCGAAAAATGAAACCTTTTAAAAAAATCTAAAAAATTCACCCTAAGATAATTTTAAAATTATGGTTTCAAAAATGAATAATTTTTTATCAAATTAATTTTATAAAAGTGTGAAAAAAATTATTTTTGTTCATAAAAATAAATAAGAAGTTTTTTTGTGAAAAAATAGTATTTTTGAAATATATAAAGATTTTACCGAAATTATGTATTTTATTATCAATTGTTTTTATATAAAACCATTATAATTAGTATTTGAAAATTATTTATTTATATTCATATTACTATGTTTAATTTTTAGTAAATAACGATCACATTTAAATAACCATGTTAATAATATATCATGGTTTTATTAAAACTCAGTATCATGTGCAATGCAAGATAACCCAGTGTTGCATGTATCACATGATCAACTTGGTGTTACATGTAGAACACGATACCAAATAAAGTTAATTTATTCAAAAAAATCACAAAAAACTCAAGGTGTTACAGTGAAAACCAATCACACACCCCCAAATCATAATCCAGTGAGTCATGTCTCAACAACCTAGGCTCACATGCTTAGTTGATGAACATACTCATACACATGTCTATTCCATCATACAAAATCATATTTAGTGATACTCTTCAAAATTAGAACCACTTCAATACCAAGATTCACCTTTCACTACCCATCATACTAGTGTCAATTTAAAACTGTTGTGCATCCTTCTAAGCTTTATCTCTCCTAGGAATGACATCCTACGATCTCCACTTTCCATATAACAAGAAATATATCCCAAAATAATAATCCAGGAATCCCCTAGTCCTATCCTTGATTCCATAGGTGTAAACGCACTCCACATAAATATTCCAAGGTATAAATCTACTTCCTTTATCTCATGCATTTCTCTATATCCTAATGTATTATCACAAGTTCTAGCTCTCAAGGTGATCTATACTCTATGTTGGAAAAGAAATTCACAAATCCTTCCTCCAAGAATTTCAAAGGTCACTCACATGCATAGGGAATCTTCATCTATGAAATATACGCGTAAATAATATATAACATGAACTATCCCTTCACAAGGAATATCCTCACTCAGGTTACCCATATATAAAATGAGGAACTGACTCACAAGTAACCAAATTCACATATCTAAGGTCATAAAGGTATTCCAAGTAACCTAAAACAAGGTCACACTAAGGTCCAAAACTCAAAGAAATGTAATATAGGTACATCACCATAGATATCCCATGATGGTTCCCCTAGACCATCCTCATCAAGTAACTATAGTCACCTAGTTTAGTTAAATAGAATGCCACTAGGTGCTACATGGATAACTCCACATAGACTATAGTTGGTGCCTTATTTAACTGGAACTGTCTAAAATCTACTCGTACGATATTCCTCATTGAGGAAATTAACATCCTAAATTACCTAACAAGATTAACTACATCATCCATGCATATAGGAAATTCATCATCATCACCGTCTTCATCCTTATCACCTAGGTACACCACACCGTAGTCCCACATGACCTTCCATCAAAAGTTGGCATGCACATGGGTTTTGTCGAAAATAATTTCACCATGAAATTATATGTAAAAATAGAGTATAATATGTTGAAACTAAGAAGATGATTCCTCTATTAGCAATACAATCACACACAAGAAACATATTTTTCATTTGAAATCTACATGCAGAATATGATCCATGTGACACCTTTTGCCGATATGAACATGATTCAAATCCATATAAGATCACAAACCTCAAAATCTATAGGTGTCACATGAGGTGAAATCATACAACCATTATAGAATAAATTAATATCATCATTCCATGCCTTGGTAACATAAAATTCACTCAATAAAGTTGTGCATGATGAACCATATTGAGTTTCATCATAAGATCCGACACATTGATATGTATCTTGTCTACCAACTCCCCAAATCATGAAAACAAGACACATTTGATACCATTTTGTAACAACCTGACCTGAATCATTGGATCCAAGCTGGTGTTCCACATAACCTCAAGCTCACCTCCTTGTATACTAGAGGTTTCCGACTAGGAGCGAGGGTCTAAAGTGAAATCATGGGGAGACTATACCCACAATCAGAGTGCACAATAACAGATAAATAACCAAATATGTAATAATAAAAAATTAGAGTACATAGATAATAATAACATACCTTATTTAATGAATTAATGTGAAAAAAGAGTCAAACCTGAAGACTAGGACATGGATCACCCTCTAAGCCGACCACATAATAAATATGGAAAATAATAAAAGTAAAAAAGAGTATTTTCACCATAGTCAAAGCCTAACCACATCATAGTCTACAGACACATATTGATCTATCCCGATCAATGATCAAACCTGATCTTTATACCAACTTGTACCTATAATATGTGAGCGATTATTAAGTGCCCAAGTGCCATCTCTAACTGAGAAGTGTGTGAGTACAATTTAGTATGGCACCACCAATGCAGTCTAATGCCTAACCAGTAAAACGTAGTGTACATGCATGTGATAAGATCATTAGAAAAAGTTGATAGGAAATATATAAAATGTGTAAAAAAAATCACCAATGAAAAAGTAACCAATAATTATCCATATGATAAGTGTTTATCCACTAACCAAGATTTCATGAACCTCAAACATACCAGCTTCAATGCTACGCCATAAGAATAACCAAGGTAATATTACATGACTTAAATAAAGCCATGAAACTACATATTCCTTTAAGAAAAATTCATGTTACACCTTTAAGAAAAAATACCACACCGGTCTTTAAGGGAAATTCACATTCCACATTTAAGGAAGTGTATTACCCATGACTCATGGTTTCTTACTCACCTATAAAAATATGAATTCTAAGAAAACCTGTATAATTGACTATCTATCTCTTTCATACACATAGAAATTACCCATCGATATACCACACTCGAATATAAATACACTCTTATAAAGTTGATATGACATTACCCCATACATGACAAGGTAATGAGCTAACCATTCTACACATATCCATGGCCAATGAGTCACGTCGTCTACATTGCCTCTCAAAGGAGTCAGATAAGTCTATTAGGGATAGTTTTTATCCTGAATACTGAAACAAATATCACATTGGATATTCACAAACCAAATATAAGGCATAATATAGTAAAGAACGATCTATATATATATATCAAATCAAGTAATTCAATAGGCTATGAGATATTACACAGGTAATAAACCACATAGCAAGGAAAAACATGGTGTATCAAAAAATGATATTAAGAATAAGTATTAGTATCCACACACACACATGTGATCAACATCAAACATGGGTCTCACATATTACACATGCACACACATGTGATCAATATCAAACATGGGTCTCATGATCTATACATATGCACATATGTGACAAAGCCTTGACCATTAGAAACCAACATCAAGCCAATGCAGAAGGGTACATCGTGGCCCTTGGAACATTATTCAGTTACATTAGGCATGGTTCCTTCAATTAGTTAAGACCTATATATTATTTACCAATTAAGAATCACATAAAGTTTGTAACACAATTATGAATTAAGGATCATTTGACCAAGTTATAAAACCTTGTATCACATTCTAATTAACAATTAATAATACCACAAGGTAGAGAAAAAATGACTACCTACCTCAATATGGAGTCAAATATTCCCTATCAAAATCCCAATAACATTTTTTGAGTATCTCTAACACCATTTGGACTCCATCAATCACCATGAGGTCCTAACTCATTTTTGAGTATTCCAATTTATTTAATTACAACTAAATTATAATTAGATAAATAATTATAAGAAAATCAGAACCAAAGGATAATTGTATACTTGTTTAATGACTTAGTGTGTATCACTGCCTAGCTAGAACCCATGGAAGGTTTGCAATATTTTCCGGACACCAAACGAACCCTATAGAGTAAAAATGATATAGAGTAAAATTTAATATAATTAAATTGGAAATATATAGAATAAATAAATTGGGCAATTTAACTTTTCCACAACATCATCCAACGGAGTTCAACCACTCTCAACACACTTTCGAATCGATGGCATGTAAAACCCCCAAATCAATTCAATAATATAGTAGTCGGTTCAACTCAATTAAAAAACCATAGTGTAAAACACCAAGGGATGTACCTTCAATGAAATTATTATAAAAAATAAACATTAATCATCACATTATATCCTCTCTCCATACTGAACAAAATCCCCATCATTCTCAAACAATTCCAGCATGACCTAGGGGAATTTTCATCCAATTATCAAATCAAGATCTACACAAGGATCAATATATGAAATATAATTCAAATATAATCATGAAATCAATGGATTAAAAGGGATAATACTTACCAAGAGAAACCTATCATAATAAATTAAACTTCAATTAGTGAGGAAATCAGGTTGGAGGAGATCTAAAAGGCTATAATCCTTCATTCCCATTCAAAATTGCATAAGGGGTTTGAGGGAATAAAATTATGGGGTTTTGGACCAAGAACCTTAATTTAAAACACCTGAAAAACTATCTAGGAGTAGTTAAATATTTTAAAACTATTTTTATATTATGAAAATTCATGTTAGTACCTAACCAAGGTCTGATCATGATAATTCACAATATGGAACAATGTACTGCACCATGAATCCTTCTTACTTTCCTCAAATGCTCTATGAACCCTTCCATATTCACTTGTTCTAACTCCCAGGACACACAATATCTTCAAATAATTAATCCTTTATTAAAAAATTATTTTGAGGTTTTCAAACCCTTAGAGTATGAACATGAGCTTCATTTCTCAAAACAAACCATCCTCCAATGGAAAAGTTTAAATTTCTTCAAGAATTTCCAACCCCTATGCGGGTCATTATCTGATGAAAATTTTATAAAAAAATAGTATGGGGATGGGGTTAAATATCTCATCATCTTTACAAAATATAATGCATATGAACCTTCTCAAATCCTTTGTTTGTGTTTATTTTTTTATATTCAAACTAATTAGTCCAGAGTAATTGGAAGAACTGCTGATCTGTCATACAATATATCGAATTTATAAATGTTGGACTAAACATGATGAAGAACTAAATATAGATATTTTTTGGGATAAAATAGAAATGTATGGGTCATTTTATATGCTTACAAGTTTGAACAATGATGAAGGTCATATCAAGAATATGATTATAGGTGTAAACTATGATGAATATTTTATTGAGGAAATGAAGATGATAGTTGAAGATGAATTTTGTGATTATAAAAATATATTTCCAAATTTAGAGCGCTATAAAAATATGCCATTGTATAATGGTTATACTAAACATACAACATTTTTAGTTATATAGAATCTATTTAATGTAAAACATGGAAATAGTTGGAGTGAAACCAACTTTATTGAAATTCTTTATTGCTTGAATGATATCCTAACAGGTGATAATGAGCTTCTTTTCCAAACATATTACACTAAAATAATGTTATATTTAATGGGTATGATCTCAGAAAGAATATATTCCTATATAAATGACTGTATATTATTTTTAAAGGACCATGGATCACTTAAAAAATGAACAAAGTTTGGAGCATCTCAATATGAGAATAGTGAATCATGTCATTTGAAAGTTTTCTAGTACATTCTAATCATTCAAGGGTTTATGCACTTATATATAAGTGAGGATACTATAAGGAAATTCACATTCCTTGTGGATACACGAAACAAATATGAGAAACTTTATCACATAGTAGACTCTCCTTAGTGGAAGAGAATCGATCATAAATATCCTGAATTTGGAAAAATGTTAAGAAACCATTGTGTTGTGCTATCCATATATGGAGTGAATCCATTTGGTGTAAAAATTAGAAATAACATTACATAGCTAGTTATACTAGTAAATTAAAACTTTTCCCCATGGTTATGAATAAATTAAAAATACATTATGCTTCCTTTGATGATATCAGGATCAAAACAATAGGTTAATGATATTGATGCTTATTTCCCTCTATTGATCAAGGATATCAAATTAATTTGGTATTAAAGTGTTGTGTTGTATGATGATTATAGAAATGAATATTTCATGTTAAATCCATGTTTTATAGGATGATAAATAAATTTTCTTCTTATGGAATTTTTTTAGGATATTACATTAGAGGCACTCAGTGGTGTCCCATTTGTGAACAAGGTACACACTAAATTAGGTTGAAACATTACTTGAATACTATGTTTCTTGGATATCATGAATTTCTACCCTAATAACATAAATACCAATATTTGATGAAATCATTAAATAGTAATTGATAAGAAGGTACAACACCGTATCCACTAACAGGTGATCAACTATTTGAGAATTAAAGGATATGGTCACCAATTTTATTAAATATTCTTCAAAAAAACTTATAAAAACCAGTTGAAAAAATAGATCATTTTTTTAAATTTTCATACTAGAATTTCTTGTATGTCATAATTTTTCTTGATTTCATGCATATAGATAAAAAATGTATGTGATAGATCAATTATCACATTACTAAATACACCAAAAAAAGGATGAAATTAAGACTAGGTTTTACATGTTTGACATGAGGATATGGGAAGAGTTGGCACTAATAATGGGTGAAAGGAAGAATTTTCTTCTTCCAGTTTCTTACACTCTTTCCAGGAAAGAAAGAGATTAGTTTTTAAACTTCCAAAATAATGTAAAGGTTATATAGGGGTATACATCAAATAAAAATAATATATTTTCAATAAATTATTTAATTTTAAAGGTACTGTAATCACATTAATCCCATGTTTTGATGTAAGATTTAATTCCTATATCTTTAAATTTTGTTTTTCATAAAATTTCCATCATACATTAAATAAGATTTGTTTCATTATCCAATCTATGTATAGTAAAATTATATACCTAACAAAATTTACAATTATAAAAAAGTAAATTCCTATCATATTATGTGAATTGGAGGTGTTATTATCACTATTATTATTTGATATAATGGTTCACTTGATCATTCAATTAGTTAAAGAGATATAGATAAGTGGTCCTGCACATTATAGATGGATATACCCCATTTAATAGTATATGAAGATTTTGAAATTGTATATCAAAAAATAAATTCATTTAGAAGTTTGTATTGTAGAGAGATATATTATTGAGAAAGCCATTGAATTCTATACTTACTACCTATCTGGTGTGAAGTTAATTGGTTTACAAAAATTTCATCATAGCAGCTGACTTATTGGTGAAGGAATTTATGGAATATATGTTGTTAAAATCACCATTATAGAGTGGGAGTAGGATCACCTTTATTTTTTACATAATAGTATTGAGGTTTCACCATATGTTAAAACTAAAAAAATAATTCCTTGGCATTTGAATCCATCAAGCGCTGAAATATGGATATCCAATATGCATAATCAATAGTCTTTATGATGGTTTCAAGACTAAAGTTTTAAATATTCAACTACACATATAAAATCAATTTCATAATGAATTTAATGGATAGATAGAGGACCAAGTGTTCTTGTATTATCTTATAATGGTTATACATTTTATACAAAGTAACTTGATGAATGTAGTACCATAAAAAATAGTGGAGTTAATATTGTGGAAAAAATGATTCATGAATGTATTGTGGAAAGTGTTCAGTTGTTATATTATCAACCAAAACCACTATAGGTTCATAAATCAATTCAAACAAGGATTTCTATTTCATTGGGATGTCGTAATCATTTCATTATGGTCCCAAAGTAAATAGGGACTTGTATGTTATAAAAATACCATAATCATGGTATTTTTATACTCGATAGAGGGGTAAAATCCTTTTAACCTTTAAAGAAAAAAATAGAGTTCAATAATCAGGTTGTTATTTAATATAAATTGTGTTACCTTATAATATTTTTTGTTCACTGCTACATTTATGAAATTTAAATTAAATGTTCATCCATTTCTATAGATAATAGTTTATCCACATTCCAATACTGTAAATCCTGGGGAAAAAAGGTTTCTCAGTATAATAATGTTCCCAATCCAAAGGAACAATAGGTTTCTCCCAATGCTGATGTTTCTAATCCTAAGGATTAATGTATTAAAAATGTTTAAATGAAGAAAATTTTAGAAGGTGAACAACCCATGCCTGAGAAAAAATAGGATCATCATAGCATGATAGTCTCAAAAAAATATTAAGGTGAGAAATAGAGGCATAAAATTCAAGGTTGTATAGAATGCACATGGAAAGCCTATTAACGTTAACAAGTCCATTTTCATTAGTTATATTGGGTTCATCATTTAAATTCATGTTCCAATTGATGTGGATACATGGAAGTATATTATTATTGTGATGAAGGAACTAATTTGGGAAGAGAATAGGGTAACATTATGATATACTTTATCTATTTTACTGAAAAATAAAATAATGAAATATTGATTCACTGTTTATTATCCCTTATAAAGTGAATTTATATTAGAAAAATATCAAATTAATTCTTTATTATTGGTAATTAGAAAGTATCATAGATACTTTTATATAGATCCTATGAAGATTCATCCTAGGGATACTGAAGGGAATGCAAACCCAAACCCACCACTAATATATGCACACATGATAAAATAATAAACATTGAATGAGTTTATTGGCCATTCTGAGGAGGAGTAATTTCTAGTACATTGTGATTGGTAGTATATTACTCAAAAATAAATGTATTAATTACTTTGATTAAGATTTTTTAATTTATTAAATAATAACTCAGTGATGAAAATAAGTATTGTGCATTAAAACCAACATACCCCTATCGTAAAGAAAATATGAAGTATGATTAAATTGAATAAACAAAGTATGTATTTTATATATATAGTAATATTTATATGTGGAATGTAACAAAAATAAATTATATTCCTTTTTTATATTCATATTGATGAATCAAAATTGAAATCCACTTCCTTCCCATGTTATATTTTATGGAAGGAGGTTTGTTTAAATAAAGATGGAATACTAGTAGATGAAAACAAACTAGGAGTATGAGAATCATGTGTTTTTATGACATAATAAAAAAAATGTTATGATTTAAATTGGTATTAAACAACAATGACTAATTATTTTCTTATATTTTTTATCTGATTTAGATAAAAGAGTTTTTATTATCTATACCTGATGAATTACTACTTTCAGTGGTCTTGAGGTGCTTGAACAATATGGTTGTGTCGGGGGTGTGGATTTTGGAGTGTTGACTCGAAAATATTTTGAGAAAAGAAATTAATATAGGGATAAAGATAAGAAAATAGGTGAGATAAAAAATTAAATAAATTTTCTATAAGGTAAACTTAATTGGAAGTCTGAGTTGTTAAAGAATGTTATGGGAAGGAATCAAAGTAAAGAAAAAACACAACTAAAATAACTACATGAAGATCTATACCATATCTTCGAGTCCATCCTTTCCCCCAAAAAATTACATTACCAGAGGAAATTAATTTTAATATAATTGTTTCTGTGAAATATGAATCAAGTATTTATTGATGCATTTCAGGTATTAATATTATATAGGATGAAATTGATTATGATTTATATCTATAAACACCCATCCATTTCATTTCTATGAGGGGTAAAATTCCTAATATCTAATGATATATTATACACAATAAAAAATTCTAAAAGATCATGTGAGAGTAGGGATTAATATAGCTCATGAGCCAAGAACTGAGCTACCTGATCCTCTTAATTATTTGTATATTAACACAGTCAAAATCGCAATTAGATTCTTTCTATAATATCCATTTTATATTTTAAAAATACATGTTTACAATGAGGCATATCCTTTATAATTTATTTTTTATATAAAATCATTAATAATTAATGAAAAAGGAATGAATGAAGGAATGCTATTATAGATGGGAAATTATCCCCTGAGTTGTATCTTACCCTTCCCTCTCTTGGGATAGGGATTTTTCTAGTGGTGATTTGAAGGGGGGAGGTCTAATAATTACTTATTTAGAATCATATCCCCTTTTCCTCCCTCTCCCCTCCTTACTCCTCCCTTTGGATGGACCTACCTCACTAATTCCCTTTATTTTCTTCATAATTCCACAGTTTTTATTATATTTCCATCCTTGGTTCTTCTCTTGGGATTTTTCATATTGTGTCCCTCACTTCCCCTCATATATTTTTTCTCTTAACTTTGAGAAAACCCCATCCATGGTATTGTGTGAAGGTTCATATGGAAGATTTGTATGGTGAGAGGTTTGGGGGCTTGGTTATTTCAACAGTTTTATTGTATTTATTATATAATTGTAGCTCTCTATTTATTCCATTATTGGTTCTTCTTCCACTCTTATTGATGGATTACCACACTTCCTACCCCATTTTGGTCCAATGCGCTAGTTTATTTGAGATGGTTTAGGTCATTATAGTTGATACATGCTCAGTGTACTAGGATAATGACTCATTGTTGTTTTGCTTCCTCATTTTTTTCTATACTCCTCTACTAGTGATGGTTTGAGCGACATCTTCAGTAGATTCATTGTTCTATGGATGAGTAAGATAAAGCTCCTATTTTCAGGTATGGAGTTTTTGTGGTATTTTTTTGGGCTGGTGAGGTTCTTGGTGATGGTGAAGATAGTGATATAATTGGTTGTTTCTATGTTTATTCTTTGTATATTTAGTATGTTATATCTTGTTGATGTTTGTTCAGTTCTATTTCTAGATAGAAAATGGGGGTTCCAATGGTGAAGGTATCGATGACAGTGGTGGTGATAGGGTTTGTGTAAAGCTGATTGTATGTTGTTCATCTTCTTCATGGTGTTATGGTTATGATTTTGGGTTTGGATATTTATGTTATTGTTGGTTTTTGGTTGTGGGGTAATCCGATGGTGTCTCAGTGGTGTTTGGTTTTCATCAGTGATGTTTTTCATGATGTATTTATGATGGTCATGTCATATATTTTTGGTAGGGGTTGTAGTAGTGATGGTTATTAGTAGGATGGATGGTTGGATTTAGTGATGGATTCCTCAAGAAAATGACCCAGGTAGTGTCAGTATTAGTGCGGAACCGAGTTCAATGTAGTGACCCACCTCTCATGGTGCATTTAGTTTTTGGTGCTTTGAATTTTGAAAATTTGAAATTTTGTTTAAATGTGTGGTTTGATACTGTTCTTGGGTTCTAATGGTGTGATCGGCTATGTGAGATCCCACTTCACCCTTATAAAAGGGTGTTTTTGAACTACCAAAAATAATATTGGATGTATTATTACTGATGGAGAAAAGGAAGGAGAAATAGAAGGTAGAAGAAAAAAAATCTAAAGGATTAACCAATCAATCATAAAGACCTTTAGAGAGTAACTTTAACCCACTATTTCATGTAATTAATTTACTAATATTACAAGTTTGTGAAGATAAAATGTTCAAATAAGGTAATATAACCATAATTTATTTTTAAGAAACAATGTATGAAGATTCCATTACAGACTATTTTGGTCATGATAATGTAGATGAAATCTGCAAGAATGAATTATTAGGAGTCTCATTTTTAAATGTATACATGAGGTGCGTTTTCATAATCTATTTTTACAATAGCTAATATACTATGTTAATTATAGTTAAATACTATTAATATTTTTGTAGGTGTATATATTAGTACTATTTAAATGTAAAATCATATGAAAAAATTAGGACTCATTTGTTCTCACATTACTTCTACATAGAAAAGGTTATCGGAAGAAAATGATTATTTAAAAATAGTGGATTAACTGACCATAATGTTAAAAATAACTTACATATGAAAAACTCTTTTAATACCCATGATTAAATGGTAAAACTCTATAATATAATCATACCAAATATATTTTCATTTATTTTATTACATAATCCCTTTTTAATAAGCATTGTTTTCTCAATGCAATCAATTTGGATAGTCTAAACATTTAATTTTTTGGATTCAATTCATGGATAACTAATAAATTGACCATAAATTATGAAATTTATCAATTTTTACACACTAAATTCAACATTTTACAAATAAACATCAAGTTATACATTTTATATTATTTTTTAATTATTATTTTTATGATAGAGCAGTGTTTAAATATCATAAAAATCATGTTATAAGAACGGTACATGAGAAAAAGTAGCCCATCAATTTATATAACTGGATTAGTATTAGGGTATATATAATAGTATTTCACTATAAAAAACACATATAAAAAAATACTTATTTTTCTCAATGTTTCTACAATATATGAAACAAACTAATGACAAATATTTTTGGTTATTATGATTGAAAATTTATGAAAATATATCATATTTCATCATCAAACTAGCATTCCCAAATAGGAATTTCTGATCATAATTATAATTTAATTTAAAATATTTATTAATAATTTGTTTTATTATCTTTTTCAAGTATTTCTAGGACTTTTAACAGTCCATATATTCAAAATGGGAAATAGATTTTTTAAAAACAAGTGGGTAGAATACATGTAGTAGGAATGTACACTAACACCATAAAGAGGTGAATTCTTACTATTTATTTGGATTATTTTCTCATAATTTTCTCTACTTATTTTTACTTAATTTTCAAATCACTTTTTTTTCTATAAATTATTTATTTAATTTTAATAGAGATTATAAAGAAATGACATTATCAAGATTTTATTTTTCTCCAACCATTTTATACTATATTAAGAGCACAAAATGATTGGAGAAAATTCAACTCTTGGTAAATTATTCAAAAAGGATGATGTTATCAAGTAATATATGTTATTTCCATAGAGCTGTTTTTTCTTTATTAAATCTGTTTATGTTCACTAGTGTGTGTGTTTAGTTTAAAAATGGCTCAAAGTGCATGTTTTCAGTTTAAAAATGACTTTTAGTTAAAAATATGCATCATTCATAAAAACCCAATAAAAATCATATTTTATTGATACATTATAAAAATTATGCATAAGTCATTAGTGATGTATATAAATTCATTAAACATAAATCTAGCGCATAGTTCACTCAATATGACTCAAAGTGTAAGTTTTCAGTTTAAAAGTAAAAGTTTTTTTTAAACCTCATGTAACTCACTAAAAAAGAAGAAAAATATTCATATTATCTTTATAAGTTAATAAAATGATCTATAAGTCATTTTGGAAGTTTAAGAATCATCTTTATGTAAATTTAACACACAATGTGGCCCGTATGATTGAAAGTTCATGTATTTATTTAAAAGTGACATTTTAGATAAAAAAACCACTCATTATAAATTAATAAAACATTCTCATATTGCCTTGATACTTTAGTAAAATTATCCTTAAGTCATTTTTTATATGTAGGAATCATTCACACACCAATCTGATACATAGTGTAGATGGTTTTATTGAAAGTGAATATTTTTTTTAAAAGTGACATTTCACTTCAAAATGAACTCCACTCACTGAAAACTAGCAAAACACACTCAAATATTATTAATAATTTAGTAAATTTATCCATAAATAATTTTTGACATATAGAAATAAACCACACATCAATCCAATACACAGTGTGCCCGATATGGCTCAAAGTGAACGTTTTCAGTTTAAAAGTGACATTTTAGTTCAAAACACGAACCACTCACTAAAAACTAGTAAAAAAACTCATAAGGTCTTGATAATTTATAAAAATGATCCACACATCATTTTTGATATGTATGAATCAACCACACATCAATATGACACATGATGTGCATGTTATGACTCAAATGGAATGCTTTTTAGTTTAATGATGACATTTTGGTTAAAAATGTGTGTCAATCACTAAAAATAGAGAAAACATAGTCATATAGTGTTGATATTTTATTTAAATGATACGTAAGAAATTTTTAACATATAGAAATTTCTAACGTGTTAATATGACCCACGATGTGCCCAGTATAACTCAAAGTGCATGATTTGAGTTTAAAATTGACCATTTTGTTTAAAACATGTGTCACGTACTAAAAATTAAGAAAACACACTTTTATTGTCATGATAATTTAGGAATATAGTACATAATTAATTTTTAATTTTTAATAATAAAAAACATTTCAATCTGATAAACTGTGTGCCCGATATGATTGAAAGTGCCTATTTTTATTTAAGATTGACATTTTAATTCAAAACACATGTCATGTACTTAAAACCATGTAAAAATTATTTTATTGTATTAACAATTTATTAAAATTATCCATAAATAAATTTTTATGTGTAATAATAAACCATACACAAATATGACACATGATATTCCCAGTATAACTCAAAGTGCATAATTTTAGTTTAAAATTAATATTTTAGTTAAAAACATGCATCACCTACTAAAAACTGTGAGAAAAAACACATATTTTCTTGATAACTTAGGAAAACGATCTATAATTAATTTTCGATGTATAATAAATCCAAAACACAGTGTGGCTGGTATGAATGCAAAGGTGTTTTTTATTTAAAATCATTATTTTAGTAAAAAACACACTACACATACTCCAAAATAATCCAACATACTCAGACTGCCTTGATAATTTAGGAAAATATTTCATTATTAATTTTAGACATATAGGAATCATATTCACATCAATATGATACATGGTGTGCTCATTATGACTGAAAGTACACATGTTCAGTTTAGAAGTAACATTTTAGTTAAAAACGCTCATCACAGACTAAAAACCATGAAAATTCACTCAAATTATATTGATAACTTGGGGAAATGATTCAAAATTTAACTTTTTTTCATAAAAATTATCCCTACATCAATATGAAACACAGTGTATATGGTATGATTGATAGTGTATATTTTTATTAAAAATCAACACCTTAGTACAAAAACACTTAACATACTCAAAACTAAGAAAATGTACTCATATTTTTTTGTAACTTTAGTATAAATATCCATAATACATTTGTAACATGTAGTAATTAGGTGCATGTAAATCTAACATATAGTGTTACCATTATGATTAAAATTTCATGTTTTTGTTTTAAAATGAAAGTTTAGTTCAAAAGATGCATAACAAGATCAAAAACAAGAAAAAATACTCAAATTGTCTTGATACTTTAGGAAAAATAATCATAGGTAATTTTTGACTTGTATGAATCATCCACATCTCAATTTTATATATGGTGTGACCTGTATAACTCAAAAAGAATGTTTCAGTTTAAAAGTTATATTTTAGTTAAAATGTGAGTCACTCACTAAAAACCAAGAAAATGTATTAAAATTATTTTGATACTCTAAGAAAATAATCCATATTTTATTTGTGATTTTTATAAATTAGTCTCGCATTAATCTGATACATAGTGTGACCCATATGACTCAAAGTGTGTGTTTTCAGTTTAAAATGACATTTTAGTTAAAAAAATCTACTCTTAGAAAACTAAGAAAAATAGTCATATTGTCTTTTTATTTTATAAAAATGATCTATAAGTCATTTTTCATGAGAATAAATGAGCCACACAACAATATGATACAAATTTTGACTGGTATGATTCAAAGTGCATGTTTTCAGTTTAAAAATAAAATTCTTATTAAAAAAATGTTTCACTAAATGAAAACCAAGAAAAAACACTTGTATTTTCTTGATACAATAGGAAAATCATCCATTATTCATATTTTATGTGTATGAATCAATTTCACATAAATCGAACACATGGTGTGGCCGATATGACTCAATGTTCATGTTTTTATTTAAAACTAGCATTTTAGTTGAAAATATGTGTGACATAACCAAAGCCAAGAAAACATAATGAAATGGTTTTGATAATTTAAGGAAAATATCCATAAGTAATTTATGATATGTATAAATCATCCTTACATTAATACAATGCATGGATTGACTAATATGACTTTAAGTGCATGTGTTTAGTTTAAAAGTGACATTTTAGTTAAAAACATGCACCACTCACTGAAAGCTAGAAAAAAATTCAGATTATTTTTATAATTTATAAAAAATATCTTTAAGTCATTTTTTATTTATAAATTATCCACACTTAAATTTCATACATGTTGTGATCAGTATAACTCAAAGTGTGTGTTTTCTATTTAAATTTAAATTTTAGTTAACAATATACCACTCACTAAAAATTGAGAAAAAAATAAAATTGTATTTATACTTTAGGAACGATCCATTAATAATTTTTGATGGGTAGGAATGATCCACACATTAATCTGATACACAATGTAATTGATATGGCTCAAAGTGCGTGTTTTCAGGTTAAAAATGACATTTTAGTTCAAAAAACATGTTACTCACTAAAAAATATTAAAACACACTCTTATTATCTTGATACTTCAGGAAAATTATCCATAATTCATTATTTATCTGTATGAATCAACTTCATGCTAATTCGACACATGGTGTGCCAGATATGACTCAAGGTGTGTGTCTTTTTTTTAAACTAAAATTTTATTTCAAAAGATGCATAACATACTCAAAACCAAGAAAACACACTCATATTCTTTTTATACTTTAAGAATATAACCCATAAGTCATTTTTTATATATAGGAAATATTTTCACTTCAATATGATACATGGTGAGATCAATATGACTTTAAATGCGTGTCTTCAATTTAAAAGTGACATTTTAGTTAAAAACATATGTTACTCACTAAAAAATGTGAAAACACACATGATCGATCTTGATACATTCTAAAAACAATCCATAAATCATTTATGACATGTTGGAATCAGCCACATGTTAATGGAATCCATGGTGAGATGGGTATGACTAAAATTACATGGTTTCAGTTTTAAAAATACATTTTAGTTAAAAACATGACATTCACTAAAAACAAAGAAAAAACACTTATATTAACTTTATATTTTAGGAAAAAAATCCATAAATAATTATTAATGAGTATTAATAATCCATACATCAATTCTATACATGATATGACCGGCATGACTCTAAGTGTGTGTTTTCATTTTAAAAATGAAATTTTAGTTAAAAGTGTGTACCGCACACTAAAAATCAAGGAAACACACTCTTATCCTATTTATAATTTAGAAAAATGATTCATAATCCATTTTTAATGTGTATGAATTAACTATACATCAATTAGACACATAGTGTGGCTAGTTTGACTCAAAGTGCATGTTTTGTTTAAAATTGATATTTTAGTTCAAAAGATGCATAACATACTCAAAACCAAGAATAATTTAGTTTTTTTTTAGACTTTAATAAAATTATCCATATGTTGTTTTTGATATGTAATTATCTTATGCACCTAAATATAACACATGACGTGACCAGTATGATTGGAAATGTGTGTTTTCAGTTTAAAAGTGACATTTTAGTTAAAAATGTGTGTTAATCACTGAAAACTAAGCAAACAAACTCATATGGTCTTTATAGTTTAGGAAAAATATCCATAAGTCAGTTGTGACATGTATAAATCAGTCACATGTCAATCTGATACTTGATGTGACCGGTATTACTCAAAGTGTAGTTTAAAAATGACATTATAGTTAAAAGTGTGTGGAAATCACTAAAAACTAAGAAAACACACTCGGATTGTCTTTATATTTCAGAAAAATAATCCATAAATCATTTTTTATGTATAGGATTCAAAAACACATCAATTCAACACAAGATGTGGTTGGTAAGACTCAACGTGCATGTTTTTATTTAAAATTGTTCTTTTAGTTCAAAACACATGTCACATACTTAAAAATTATAAAACATACTCATATTTTCATGATAATTTAGGAATATTTCTATAAATCATTTTTTACATACAAATAAAAACCACATGTAAATATGATACATGGTGTTCCCGGTATGACTTGAAGTGTATATTTTCAGTTTTAAAGTGACATTTTACTGATGAATTGTATCATATTCACATTATTTAGTTTCTTTATATTATAAATAATATAATAATTTTTTTATACATTACAATAGTGTGTTCGAGATGGGGTGTTTTTTTAGAAAATGGTAGCATGATCAAACACTTTTGAGAGGGGTTCCAAAGAAAACCGAACATTATTGTTTTTTAATTTGTTGATTTTTTTCATAAATTGGACGTACCAATATAATTGTATATACCAATGTTTTAAACTTTTGAAATATTTATATGATGTTTTTTATTAATATTGTGATATAAATTTCATTGAAATTGAATTCTATATTTATAGTTGTAGCATGATATTATTTCAGCAGCACACAACTGCTACTTACATTTTATTAGTGCTATTTTGAGAATAGACAAAATCTTCCTTTCTCATTACTATAAAAATCACTAATAAAGGGATCCCTTTATCATTGTTAAAAAAACTTCGATAAAGATCCTACTTTATCGTCACTTTTTTTATCATCATTGAAGGGAGATTTTATCAATTCTATTTTTATAACTAATAAAAGACATCTAATTTTAAATGAAATTACAACATAATCATTTTTTAGTGACGATGAATGCAATTTTTAACACTAATAAATCCCATATCTATAGTAGAGTGACCCACTAATATTTAGTTAACTTAATAAATAATGATTGAATGCCCATCAACTTCTCTAGAGTATACTTTAAAATGAATGAATTAACTTACTCGAATTAAATCATCTCAATTATTTAGGGTATAAATAATGACAAAGACACACACACACACCTAAAGGACCTAATTAGACCAATACACCCTCCAAATCTCTGGTTGAAACCCTTTTATAACCTACTAGGGTCCCATAGTAAAAATTTTAATGGTTTAAAATTTATAACCCCGTCATTACAAGACCACTATAAAACTCTCTACAGTTCCACCTTTATACTGTTCTCATCAGATATGAATCTATAGTGAAACTAAAATAGTTATCATCATAGAATTTTATTCATTACTTTCACAATAACTCAAAACATTTCCAACATCAAGATCTAAACCCCAAACCTCTGGGATGTAATATAGAAACTATAACCACTAGGTTATTAGGTTACCTAAAGGTTATGAGATATAGTAGAATGGGTTGAGCCTATGTCTAATAATGGTTTTCATCAATTTATTTAGATAAATCTTTAAAAATGGATGAATACAACCCCATTTTTTTAATATTGGATCTTTTCACATATAATTTATAATTAATTTATCTAAAAATTTCCTCATTTGGGAATTATTTATTCAATGATCAATTAATACAAATTATTATCATACCATCATTGCAATGATTAATCCAAAGTAGGATACCTCTAGATGTATCCACGCGTGATCTATGAACCTTATAATTTCACTGATGAAACTTTGAGTGTGAGTGAAGAGGTTTCAATTATCTTTCATCGTTCTCCATTGATCACGATGAGAATTAGTGTGGGCTTGAAGAATGATCTCTTATTATCTTGGTCTTGAGAGGGAGGATGATGTATCTCATTCTTGAGAGCATTCTTGAGATATTTATCTATGATCTTGGAGAGTTATCTTGAGAGATTATTATTTGTACACAACAATCATAACACATACCTAGAAATGATATAAGTTGGGTCATATAATTAGAGCCAAACAATTAATAATTGAATATATTTCCTTCTATAATTTTTAAACAAAAATAAACCCAATGCCAAATAATAATAATAATAATAATATATTCCATGAAATGTACAATGTAATGGATATTTAAATATCATTTATTAAATATATAAATTAATATTTATTTAAATGATATTTAATAAAATATATTATTTACATTTCCACCTTAAATCTGTTCATCTATCCTTAACATTTATAGAACCATGAATAAAAAATACTTATTCTAAATAAATATATGAATATATTTTTCATTCAATAAATAAATAAATAAATATTATATTAACTAATTGATAAATATGTATTTATTAATATTTAAATCACATATATTCCAAACTAAAACAACTGATGATTGAATTTATATGATCAACATGACTTGAATAATTAATTTTCCTCAATATTGAAAATAATATTTATTCCTTTATTAAATTTAATGAGAGTTTAACTAAGATTATTGGTAAAAATAGTGTGTAATACTCTATGCCTCATTCTCAGTGGTATTTGGGAGTCTTTCCTAAAGTCTAAGATTATCATCTAGAAACACATTAAATAACCCATAGTGAAAGGATTTAGTGTTTCAATAACAAGAACCTCATATAAATGATTACAATATAATATAATCCATTTGTCTTGATATCTCATTGAACATGTTGAATACTTGTCATGCCAACCTATTTTCTTGACGTATCTTTCTTTGATTGCATGAAATAAATTCCTTGATAAATCTCCATGGCTATGGACTTAATTAGATAGTTCTATTTAAATCAAAGGGGCTAAGATAGTATCTTTCAGCCTAGGAAGAGACAAATACTTTCTTGACTTATGTATCAATGTCATATCACTTATGCCACACCTAATATATCATAATACACCATAGGAATATGTCATCACAATTTTCGTAAATACATCAAAGTATTGAATTCATGATATATTAATAAAAATCTTAATTTGATGGACCAATGCACACATCCATAGATAAGAATATACAATGACACATATAACCCATATAGTTCTTATTCATAGGTATATCCTCATATCCTCACTCTTAGAGATTACTAAGTGAAAAACTTCCTCAGTCAAATCCTCACCCACTTACGTGAATCAGACACATGATATTCAAAACATAATATATGTACTATTAAATAGATGTCAAATATATCATTTAATATATGTTTAAGAATATTTTCATGAAACATCAAGGTTATCACTTGATATTCATGATTTTAATGTGATTATGTTTAGTTAATGGGTCTTCCATGTTTTCTGTCATAGAAACTCTGTTTATTCTGATATCACCCTTTTGAGAAAAATCACTTAAGTGGTGATAATTATGAAATATATACTTCATTCACAGATAAGATCTTGGATCCTTGGATAATTTAACACCCCAAGATTCCATAGTACGTCTCCTTTTAAATAAATTCAATAGCTTGCATTGCACATAACACCGAGTTTGAGTCCACCATGATATGCCAAACTAGCCGTTTAAAAAGTGGTTATGAATAGTATTTACAATATTTTGAAATTATAAATTTTATTTTCAAAATAAATTTTATTTTTAATTTCTAATATGAAAATTATCTTTTGGTGAATTTTTTGTATTTTTATAAAAATTTTCAATTTTTGACGAGTAGTAAAAAATATTAAATTATTCTTAAAAACTGACTTTTTTTAGTTAAATAATTATTTTACTTTAAATTGATTTTAAAGTAACAATAGATAAATAAAATATATATTAATTAAATTTAGTTTATTAGAATTATTTTTATAATAGAATTAGATCTAAAAATTTATTTAACTTTTGAACGTCTCTTTTACCCACCTTCTAGCCACATATGTGGGATTAACATTAAGCATAATTTTACCACTTTTATGAATTAAATTTCAAAAAACAGACATACATGGTTGTAATTATTATGAAATTTGAGATCTAATAGGATCAAATTAATTTTTTATGAATAGTAACTTTAGTAAAATTTTATTTATTTACCATTGTTAAGAGTTAGTCGGGTAATTAAATGTAAAAAAATAAGACAATATTATTATATAATTATCCTAACACTTGTCCTAATTTCATTGGATAAGTTTTTTTTGACCAAAATAAATATTATTATCAAAATATGATTCTTTTTAAGACACTTGTATTAGATTATGACATTTATTATATTTTATTTAAAGAAGAGTTAAAAATGACATATTCAAATTTTAATAACTATATCATTTTTAATATGATTTTATATAAGTGATATAGTAAACTATAAATAGTATTTATAAATATAAAATGTTTATCTAAATCATGGTAATTTATTTCTAATTTTAGAAAATAAATAACTAAATTAAATGGTGACACAATGATGATGTAGTAATTGATTGGTTAAAAGAAATATAAAATAAATGATATTAAAATTATTAAAATAAATAAAATTTGAATTAGTTAAGGTTACATATGAATTTTATAGATTACTAAGACATTTTATGAGTATATTCAATGGTTTGGTTTGAAGTTATCTTTCTGTTTATATTTTACTTAAAGTCAAAGTAACGAATAGTGTTAAAATTGATACTATTAATATTTTATAAAAAATAATAATTTATTAAATTATTTAAAAATCATAAAAATAAATAAAAAATAAAAATAATTATTATATGGTCTAAAATGTCATAAAATTTCCATTTATGATCAAATTGCACCATATAAGTAAATATTTATAATCTTTTAATATTTAAAATGTTATTACCACAATTAAAACTAAATATATTAATTAAGGGTAAATCCAAATTACAAGGCTAAAAATAAATCCAAAAAATGTCCAAAAAAAATATTGGATGAATTATATTCGACCCTTATCACACTATTATCAATTTTGAGTTGTTTAATGAACACTTTTACATGAAAATAAATTATATATTATTTAAATCAAAGGTAGTTACAAAATATCACTATCTTGCATTTAATTTATTTTATGTGTCCACATAAGGCCAAAATAAAGATATGAAAAAAAATATAAAAGTATATTTTGATATAAATGAAATTATTTTCATTATATAAATTTATTTTAAATTTTTATAAGTTATATAATTGCCTTAAAAGCCTCTTCAATTATAAAACAATATTAATTTAATTAACATAAAAATATAATAAATGATTTTAATAATATTAATTTTGATATATTTTGGATTAGTTAATGTGTATAATGAATTTAATAGATCTATAAGATATATTCTATATGTTTTAAATCATTATATTCTAATTACCAATTTTTCTTATTGTATTTGAAGTTAAATTAAATGAATCATATTAAAATTGACAATAATGATATATTATTGAATTAATTTGTTATTAAATTATTTTAAAAAAATTTAAATAATCATAAAGGTATAGGATATGGTCTATAATTTATTATAATTTTTATTTATGGTTCATTTGTATGTATTTTGATCTAGAATAGTCTTATTATATTTTAATATTTTGAGATTTTCCTAGAGTACCCCTCCCATATCTTTTAAAAAAGAAAACTTCTCCCTCACTTCCTCACACAACCTTGATCCTTCTATCTCGATCGAACCCTAAAGAATTATTCTTTAATAATTCTTAGTTAACTTTTGTAGGTCCTGGTTTTCCAAAATGACCATCCCTAGTGTCCCGAAGAGGAGATCTGAAGGAAGTCCACCGAAGAAGAGGTAATTGTTTTACCAACTCAATTCAATTTATTTTATTCTTATAATTTCTATTTCTATGTTGATTCCATACCAAAGTAATAAATATAGTATTATAAATATACTGAGATATTAGCATGATTATGGTATAACCATATTCTTCTTTTTATCCATCGTATGAAAAGCAATATCACTGTGCGTGCGTACGTACAACTTACCATCTCCACACCATGATGTAACTTGCTTTCAACACCACTTTATTTGGATGGGTATAATTATGAGTATAATGGATACAACTAAGTAATATGACATTATAATGATTATTTATAATTAATATATCATCCAATTTGATACAATTTAACCATTAAGGGAATAATATCGTCATTCGTGCGTATGTACGTACGACCTACCGTCTCCGCGGCATGATGAGATTTATTCTTCACGTTAACTATTCAAGAATGATTATAAAATTTATATGATGAGTAAATATAATTTTTATGAAATTAATATCATTATAGATATGAAATAAATATATTATATGCATAATAAATATAACTTACATTATAAAACATGCATAGTAAAACAAAGTAGTTAACACCTAAAAAATGGAAATACTGAAATATTATTAACAAAATGATATAAGGGGATAATATGTGATATTATAAATATGGATATAGTCCTGTTTTAATTTATAACATGATTTAACCATTACAAATGTGGTTAACACACCCTTCACTAAAGGATAGTACAAGGTAATATTTTATTTCACGATCTCATTATTATTCGAGGTTGTTTAAACGTAAGTATTTACTGGGGAATATTTATCATCCATATTAATTTTTATTAAAATGTATTTCAAAATATTCTTAATATTATTATAAAATTAATTAAAGTCATTTTTACCCACACTATATATTTTATAAAATGTTATGAAAGAATTTTTTTTTGTTTTCCAAATGAGGTAGTTTATGGCTATTTGGATGAAAGGAATGTTTTTTTAACTTATGTGTTGCGATTGGATTTTTCTACCATCATGACACCTTAAAGTTTTAATGATTCCCTTACAATATTACAAATTTATTTTCAAATGAAATGTTTTCTTTTAAAATTGTGCAACTTCTATATAATTTCAATGTAAAATGGATTTTTCTCTCAAAGAGTTTAAGAAATTTATAAGATTATTTTCATCTATGTCAACATCCTTTATTGGATTTTATGATTAATTGAGGTTTTATTCTTATGATAAAATCTACCATATTATATTAAATGGTTTATGATATGTTTGACTGTAGATTTTTTATTTTGATACCATTAATGGTTTGTGGTTAATATATTAACATTTGTATGATAGTTTTAATACAAATGTTTATGTTGGTTATGATTTCCAATTTTCATATTAGGAATGAATTGGACTTAATAAGTGATAGGAAAGATCTAATATACCTTCTAGATGCATCGATGGGTCTCATAAGACAAACTAGTTTGGTTTTTTACCCATTTACGTATGTTGTCTTTGACAAAGCCTTGACGATATGTTTATGATCTCCGACATTATGCATTCCATCATTATGAAATTAGTTATTGATATTACATGTAATTATTTGACTAGTATAATATACATTTGTATGTTTAAATGGAATTATTTGATTTATTATTACCATATTATGCACAATATTATGTTTAAAAGGCTTTTTATTCAGTTTTATAATTTTACTTAAAAGTTTATAATTATTTATGATAGCTTACGATATATTGTTTACCCTCAATGAGCATCTGAACTCACCCCTTTCTTAGGTTTTTCTTTCTTATGTTTCCAATATGTGTATTATGATTAACATGTAGGGATAATATAAGATAATAATGGTGTTATGAAAGGATTATCTATGTTGTAATTTATGTTTTGAATTGAAATTAGAGGTTCATGTATTGAATCTATTTTCCAAGACTGCAAAATCGATCGGTCCTTTGGGATTTGATTCCTTATAATCATGCTAATATATTAAAATAATGCACTGGATCTGGGCATATGGGTTTGGGGCATTACGATTTGGCATCAGAGGAAGTTAAGTACAAACCTTGGAAACTATACTTAGAAAAGATTTTAATTAGGGAACATTACCCTAAGATTAGATTTGATAATAAGTATAGAATATCATCCTAGAATCTTGGTAAGGTAGAGATTATGTGGTTACTCTTTACAACACATCTATATCTGGATACTACAAGTGGATGTAGTTCTGGCACATATATACCTAGGGGTAATAACTCTAAAAAGGTGTTTCGGGCCTAACATGTGGTAACTTGGTACAAAACAATGAGCCTTACCACACACCTAGTTTACACTCCTAGGGGATGCATTTAAAATAATTCACATTCTCTTTATAAACCATGATGAAATATTTAAAAGTAAATATGTCCCCAAAGAAACCAAGTTTATGATTTAGAGATTAGTTATACCAAAAATTTCAATTTAGGTTATGTGATTCACTAGTTTAATGGTTATACATTATGTTATGATCTAAACTAGTGTATGCCACTATTTAGAAATAGTGCATAATGAAAGGAATGGAAACCATATCAATGCACGCAATCCATGTAGGGATTTCACTCCCATGCAATATAAGGATTTTGGAGTTGAGGATACAACTAGTGCCAAGCAACTTATAACTATACATGGACAGTTAACACAAGTTATGAACAATAACCTTACTAACATGGAGAATCTTGATCCACAGCGTGGAGGAACAATGCTAGACCACTTCATGAGAAAACAACCTCCAACATTAAATGAAACTACAAATCCATTTATAGATGAACAATGTATAATTTATTTAGAGAAGATATTTATTTCTTTGGTAAGAAATGAAAGGGACAAGGTTTTCATGGAAGTTTATCATCTCTTGGGAGGTGCAGATTAATGGTGGTCACTAATTCAAAACATGAAATAGGAGGAAGAAATTTCAATTATTGAATGGTAGGATATTAATGAAATTTTCTTGGAATAGTATTACCCTTGTGAATAGAGAGTGAATATGGAGAGACAATTCATGAATCTAAGAAAAAATGAATATGAGAATGTTGCTAAATATGACGCCAACTCTAGAAAATTAGCAAGGCATGTTGTGGACTACATACATAACCCATAAAGTAATATTGATCATTTAATTGATGGGTTAAATCCATTTCTATGAAAGGATTTAGTATCCCAAACTTTCTCATCATTTGAAGATATAGTATCATGTGCTATCAAGATAGAGAAATAATTTTATAAGTCTTATGAATTTAAGGGAATTCAAGAGAAGAAGATAACGGTGGAGAAGGATATGGATAAAGGGAAAAAGGGTAAGAAGGACTTTCTTATATGTGATAATTGTGGGAAGAAACACCCCGGTTCATGCATGAAAGGAATGAGTGTTTGTTACAAGTGAGGATAGAAAGGTCATTGGGTTCATGATTGTAAGGGAAATAAAGAAGGTGTAAATGTGCAATGCTATTATTGTAAATAGATGGGACATTATGCAAATGATTGTAAAGATATTATAAGAAATATAGCTTAGAAGAATAAAAGGGATCAAATTTAAGCTGATGTTGTTACTATAGTTGAAGTAGAATAATTAATTTATTTGTGTTTTTTGATTCAAGAATTATGTAATTATATTCTTGTTATGAGAATCATGATATATATAAGGATTATACTACAATACTTGTTCTCTAAGTATTTTGAAGCATGAAATTTTTCATTAAGTTTTTAATGTGATCAAATTATTCATATATTTTGATATGTGATAATAAGATAAACATTATATTTGAGGAAAATCTAATGTTATGATTGATTTTGAAAATTTAGAGACTTTTTAGACTGTTAATTAGAACAAAGGTATTTTAGAAAAGTCTTAAGGTTGAAATAGATTAAATTTAACATTGAATATTATTTTTTAAGGTTAAAACATTTCGTAAGGTTATTTTTGGAATGTTATAAAAATATATTTTTAGAAAAAATAAAACCCATAGGTCAGGCGATAAATCGTTGCATCCGGCATAGCCACGTGACTTGAACCCAAAAACGAAGGGTGAAAGGGGTGAATCACCTAACACTAGCCTACGTGATGTCCTAGTTAGTATAACATAGTTTTATTTATTTAAATGTTATAATAGATGAAGTATAAGTTCATTTTTGTAACCCTATATGTTTAATATAAATAGAATATTTTTGAATATTATTATCTTTTAGAGAGAAAGATGAGTTTGTGGTAGAAATTAGTTAAAGGATGAAACTCTACTTGACAAGTAAGTATGATTCCCTGTATTATTATTATATGAATTAAATTAATTATTTAACTCCAAGGAATGGATCCTAAAACCAAAAATCTTATCATAGTACTTTTTTAATGAATGAAATGGTCCCTTAGACCATCAAATATTTAGAGTTGTATGAATATTAAATTTCTCCTAATCATGTTCTCTATCACTCTCTATTAGAACATAATGGTTAGATTTTTATTTTAGGTCCATGTTTTCCAATATGGAACCCTTGTTTTTCTTATCTCTGGTAACCTTCATACTTCTATTTCTTTATTTTAAATTATGCCTTTTATCGACCACTGTTCTGATGTGGGATTTAAATAAAGTAATTTTAAATAGTCAAACCCCAGTTATTGAACCCAAATCTGAAAATTAAGAGGACATAATTTATTGAAGGAGGAGAGAATGTAACACCCCAAGAATCCACTGTACATATCCTTTTAAAAAAAATTAATAGCTTGTGTTACATGCAACAGCGAGTTTGAGCGCACCATGATCTATCAAACAAGCCGTTTAAAAAGCAGTTATAAACAATATTAACCAAATTTTGAAATTATAAATTTTATTTAAAAAAATTGACTTAATTTTTGAATTATAAATATGAAAATTATCTTATGGTGAATTTTTGGTATTTTTCTAAAAAGTTTCAATTTTTTACGAATAGTGAAAAATGCTACATTATTGTTAAAAATAGACCTTTTCATTTAAATAATTATTTTAATTTTAATTTATTTTCAAGTTGAAATAGATCAATAATATATATATTAATCCAATGTAGGTCATTGGAATCATTTTTATAATATAATTAGATATTAAAATTTATTGAACCTTTGAATGTCTCTTTTACCCACCTTATAGCCACATCTGCAGGATTAACATTAAACATAATTTTACCAATTTTGTAAATTTATTTTAGAAAAATGGATATACATAATTGTAATTAGTATGAAATTTTTGATCTAATAGAAACAGGTTAATTTTTTTGGTGAATAGTAAATTTAGAAAATTTTCATTTATCGACCACGGTTAAGAGTTAGTCGTGTAATTAAAGGTAAAAGAATAATACAATATTTTTAGAAAATTTCCTTAACACATTAATTTTATTTTATAAGTGTTTTTCAACCAAAATAAACCTTTTTCTGAAAGTATGATCCTTTTTAAGCTACTTGTGTTAGATTATGAAATTTATTATATTTTATTTAAATAAGAGTTATAAATATCATTTTCAAAATTTAATAAACATATCATTTTCAATATGAAGTTATATAAGTGATATGGTTATATATAAATATTATTTAAAAATATAAAATGTTTATCTACATCATGGGAATTTATTTATAATTTTAGAAAATAAATAATTAAATTAAATGGTGACTCGACGATGATACAACAACTAACTTGTTAAAGGAATTATCAAATAAATGATATTTCAAATATTAAAATAAATAAAATATGAATTAGTTAAGGTGACCCAAGAATTTTATAGGTGAATAATACATGTTAGTAGTGTATTTAATGGTTTTTTTGTAAGTTATATTTATGCTTGGATTTTATTTAAAGTCAATGTAATAAATAGTGTCAAAATTGATACTATTGACATTTTATAAAACTAATAATTTATTAAATTATTTAAAAATCATCAAAATCATTAAAAAATAAAAAATTATTATTATATGGTATAAAATTTCATAAAATTTCTATTTATGGACAATTGACACTGTAACTCCCCGACCCCAGTTACCCAGAGTCGGTGCATTATTACATTACATTGGCATGATCACAAGAAAGATCAAATCTCGAAAGATCGATTGGTTTAGTAGCCTTGGAAACCCTAGATATATTCATAAAGTATTACATCATAAAGTGAAAAACTACTACAACAACATAGTCTCCATATTCCACACTCATATCCCCACATACTATCCCTGCAGGTCATTCATAACTTACTTCTTCACATCCTGGGAAAAATAAAACATAGAAAATGGGTGAGCTCAAATGCCCAGAAAGGATAACAATATAGCAGAAACTTTCAAAAATAAGCATAAACATTTAAGGCAATGTATAACTAAAAAAAAGCCTTTTAAACATGAACTTCAATATAGTATGGCAAAAGTAAAATGAAATAATGCCATTTACTTATTCACATGGATATTCTACTAATCGAATAATCACATGCAATATCAATAACCACTTTCATAATGATGGAATGCATAATGCCAGACTATCATAACCACATAGCCAAGGCCTCATGCCAAGACTACAAATAAGATTTTTCCAAGGCCTTGTGCCAAGACACTAGTTTGTCTCATCAGACCTACCGATGCATCGAGGAGCTATAGCGGGCTCCACCCGTCACATATTAAGTCCAATGCATTCCCATATGAAAAGGTTTAAACATAACATAAACATTCGTATTAAAACTAGCATACGAAATGTAAATACTTCATCCATAAACCATGAATGGTATAAAAATAACACATCCACAGTCAAACATATCACAAAACCTTCAATACAATATAGAAGTTTTGTATCATAATAAATCAACTTCAAATAAGCGTAAAATTCATCAAAGGATGTTGACATAGATTAAATCAAAACTCTTTTTAGATAAATATCTCTTTCTATTTTGAAATCATTTAAGAGTCATATATTTATAAAATAAAACATTTTCTTTGAAAATATTCTTATAAGATTGTAAGGGAAACTTTGAAAATTTTATAACGGCTGTAAATAGCCGCACCCGCCGTATAAGTTAAAAAAACATTCTTACCTTAATTTTGTCTAAAAGGTTAAAAAACACCTTGTTTGGAAAATGATGGAAAGATTACTTTATAAACCTCTTATAAAAAGTCAAACAAGGGTATAAATGACTTTAACCCATATTATAGTAAATAGTAAAAATGTTTTGAAATTCATTTTTAAGAAACATGGATGTGGATGATAAAGAGATCCCAGTAGATTATTACGTATAAACAACCTCGGATAATGAAGAGATTGTGAAATAACCCTTACCTTGAACTTTTCCTTGGTTGAGGGTAGGTTAAACTCCTGTATAATGGTGAAATAATTGTTATTAAATTATACAAGAATCATATATATTAATATGATATCATATATGATCTTTTAACAGTGATTTGTTAATAATATCTTAGTATTATTATTGTTTTGGGTGTTAACTTACTCCTTTTCTTTTATATGTTTTGTTACGTAAGCCATGTTTTTCATGGATAGGTTGTATCTTAATCATATCCAGAATTATATCAAGTCCTTAGATACTATTATTAATCATCAAATGAGAATTATACTTGAATGGATATGATGGAGAATGAATCTCATCACGTTCGTGGAGACGGCAGTCCATACGTACGCACGAGCGACAATATCATTCTTTTGATATTAAAATAATATATAATTGGATGGAATATCATATATACAGAATCATTATCATGTTACATTTATTATTTACATGAATTACACATCATTATTATACCCATCCAAATAATAATTTATTGAATAATAATTACACCACGACGTGGAGACGGTAAGCCATACGTACGCACGTATGGTGACATTTTATTCAAAGGATGGATAGAATACTGAATATGGTTGTACCATATTTATAATAACATCACATTATATATATGATACTGGAGTTATTATTTTATAATGGTAACAACAAAGGAAGAATAAGTGGAAGAAGAAAGGAACTTGGAAAAAGGGTGGTGAAATCATTACCTCTTCTTCGGGTTCTTCCTTTTGATTTGATCAAAATAGCTCCTTAGGTTGGCTTTCTGATCAAACTAAGGCCTCTAGGTTGTAGTGCGGTAAGTTGATAGAGTATTTTGGCAGAGTTTGGCCGAACCAAAAGGCTTTTAAGGTGTGAAGTAATGAGAAGGGGGAGTGCCCTTTTATAAGAGGGGTGAGGGGCACCTTTGGAAAATCTAGAAATATTAATTTATAATAAATTCATATTCGGTTTCTAATGGCTCCAAAGTTGATAATTCAAATGTTAAGGTGGTTATGGGTTGAAAACCACTTAACCAATAGAATTTAGATAGGTTTGGGTTACTATATTAACCTTATCTTTAAGTATTAACTCTAAGTTAATTAGTTTCACTTTTACAATGTCTCTTTGTATTTTTATATTATATGGTTAATAAACTTACCATATACATCCAAGAGACCACAAAGTGGTCCATTAATGATACACCTATCATGATATAAGTCTCTTGGCCGAACCTTATATTTTTAGGAATTTAATATCAATTAATAATATAATATTTGTTTTAAAAACTCTTTTATGTCAATTTTGACACTATTCAATAGTTGATTTTTTTCAAACTCATAACAGAATGATTACTTCAAAAACATTTAATTAAATCATTCCTAACATGTAATATTAACTTAGGAAATTAGTGTAATTCATAAAAAGTCTCAAATTATATTTATTTGGGTATTTATAATATCAATTATTTTAACTTTTCACTATTATGGTAATTACTGCATCATCATTGTGTCATAAATAAATTAAATTATTTAAAGTCTAAAAATTATAAATAAAATATAATTATGTAGGAAATATTATTAGCTTTATAATGAATATTTATAATCGAATTTATCTTATGTATAACCCTATATTAAAAATGTTTAAGTAAATAAACTTTGATTTTAACTCTTTTAACTCTTCTTTGAATTAAATAATAATAAATGTCCTAATCTAATCCAAGTGGACCTAAATGATAATATTTTATGCCTAAGGTTGTTTTTGGTCGAGATACACTTCTCCAATACAATTATGACATGTTTTAGGGTAATATTAATATCATTTTTATCCTTTATTACCCTATTTACTTTTAACTGTGGTAAATAAAAGTAAAAAGTTACTATTCACCAAAAATTATTTTCATCTCATTGAACCACATTTTACTTCTTGATATTAACCGTGTCTCTTGGATTTTTGAAATTCCATTCACAAAAGTGGTAAAATTAAGTTTTATGAAAAATTCAGTTTTTTTAACTACCACTTAGTAGTTTCACTATTCATCAAAAATTGATGTTTTTCAGAACAATACCAAAATTTTACCCTAAGCTATAATTGATATTACGAATTCAAAAATGATGTCTATTTTACAAAATTCCAAAAATATAAGTTGAATTAATTAATTTTATAATTAATTCCCGCTGTCACAACAAATAGCGTGTTTTTAAGAAACAATATATACCAAAAGATTGACAATTGTTTAGGTCCAATTTCAAAGTGAAATTAATTATAATGAACACCATTGGATAAAATGGTAAAAGTATATTCTAATTATAATTTAAAACCACTCAATAATATAATTTATCACTATAAATTATTTTGATTAAAAAAGTTGTTTTTAAGTATTTTTTACTATTCATAAAAATTGGAAGTTCTCAGAAAAATACCAAAAATTCATCTTAGGATAATTTCAATATTCCGAAACCGAAAATGAAGTCCATTTTGAAATATAAAATATATATAATTTCAAAAAGTAGGTATTACTATTCATAACGGCTAGTTTGATTGGTTGTGGTGTGTTAGAACTCGATGTTGCGTACAACATACACTATCGCATTATTCAAAGAGAAGCGTACCGTAGAAGCTTGGGGTGTTTCATTTTAAATTTTTGATGTCCCAATTTAGTCAAAAAGTTTAAAATATTGTATTTATAAAGGGTTCAATATTAAAAGTTGGTAAAAGTGCAATACTGAAAATGAATTTGTTCTTTCATTATGTCTAAGAAACTCATAATATGGATTCTAAAATTATAAGGATTATATAAAGTTTAAAATTTAGTTAATACTATTCATAAACTCTTTTGAACGGCTTGTTTGGTAAGTCATGGTGCGCTTGAACTCGGTGTTGCGTTTAGTGCAAGTTATTGAATTATTTTGAAGAAATAACACCCTATGAAATCTTGGGGTGTTACATTCTCCCCTCCTTCAATAAATTGTGTCCTCGCAATTTGAAATTGTTCTTCGAAAATAAAAGGTTGAAAATAGAGAATATCTTTGTGGGAAAACCCATATCGGAAATTGGGTTACTAAAATATAGTCTTAATATGAGGAAAAGAGAAATGAAAGGGTCACCACCAAATTATGATCTCGATTAGGAGAACATTGGTGGCAATTAGAGACATATAATTGGAGGAAAAACGTAAATATTTATAGGTAGTGATTGAGGTCACCAATCACAAACAAGTGTAAAATTGAGGTCCTTAAATTCATCAATCTATGATGATTTGAAATACCATCAGTTCAACAAAACATAGGGTATTAGGATAACACATTTTTGGTTTTAGGATTCCTTAAATAAAGTATAAGAATTAATTTCTTCATAGAATAAGAGAAGAAGAAAAATATATTCTTGATAAGTAGAGTTCCATCCTTTAACTAATTTCTACCACAAACTCATCTTTCACTCTAAAAGATAATAGAACGTAAAAAATATATATTCTATTTATCCTATTCGTATAGGGTAAAAAAAAACGAATTTATAATTTATCTACCAGATCTAAAAAAAACTACAATATTTAATCTCAGACATCACATGGGTCAGTGGTAGGTGATACACCCTTGTCGCCCTTCGGTTGTGGGTTCAAGTCTCGCGGCCTTGCCGAACGCGACGGGTTGCCGCCCGACCTCCGGGTTGTCCTTTTATGGCAATCCAAAATAATCCAAACTAGAACTATCCAAAATACTTCAGTCAAAATTTATAAGGAAGGTAAACACAATAAAGATCCTTTTTTTCCGCGTAATGACATGTGAACATCTTCATCATGTATTCTTTTAAAACACTGCAGCAACCTGAATTACCATAAAATCTTATTGATTACATTCATGATCCCTTATTCCTTAAAGAATAATAGATATACTCCTTCAATACAAAAATGTTTTAAACCCCAACAATGATGGAATATACAAATCATTAATTAGTTTCAAGGTAGTCAAGAATATCCAATATAATTTATCCAAATCAATCATGTATTATTCCAAAATCACTACCTCGGTATCAGAATTATATTATGGTTTATCATTCTCTCAACCATATATTTTCCAAAAATTTATCCTGCTATTGAGTCACTTTTCTTTGTTCCACACAATCTCAAGTCCTTAATGAAATAGTACTGTAGTACAATCCTTATATACTCCATAATTATTATAACATGTACATTGTTGATACAACACTCAAATGACATAATCAACATAATAACTCTAATCATTCCTCTTCATCTGTGGTAGTATCATAACTTGATTATTATCCAATAGCATCATTTGCGGCATAGTCTGATGACTGGGACATAGGTTCGCGTAGTGTCCAAAATCCTTGCAAATGAAGCATTGTACATTTGAAACCATTTTCTTACCCTTGCAGTCACATAATTTGTGGCCTTTTCCTCCACACTTATAACAAACTCCCATTTCTTTCAGGCAAGTTCCAGGGTGTTTCTTTCCACAGTTATCACATATGGGAAAATTCTTCTTTTCCCTCTTCCCTTTATTCATCTTTCTCTCTTCCATCCTTTTCTTATCTTGATTCCCTTCAAAGCCATAGGACTCAGTAAAATCTTTACTTATCTTATCAACACATGATCTTATTTCTTCATGTGATGATAATACATGGGAGACTATTTCTCTTATAAATTCTGGCTTAAGACCATGAAATATATGATCCTTCTTTCTCTTTGTATCATGTTCATTGCTGGAGTTCTCATTCCTTTTACTAGGCCCCATTTCTAAACAATGGCATACACTAGATTAGTTTATGAATAACAATACCTAATCCCAAACTTGTAAGACACATAACATAAATTAAATAATTTATGGATATAATCCATAATCATAAAAATTTCTACTTTGAGTAAGTATATAATCATAAACCCTTCATAATGATTTGTAAAGAAAATGAGAGTTATCCTAAGCATATCCCCCAGGAGTGTCGTAACCAAGAGTGCAGCAAGGCCCGTTGTCGTGCACCAGTTCCCGTTCGAGTCTAGCTCAAAGCGGTGTTTTCGGGTTTTACCCCTAGGTACATTTGTGCCAGAGCCGCCTCTACCTGCTCATATCTAGACAGGGATGTATTGCTTGGAAAACTCACAAAATCTCTACAATACCAAAATTCTAGGAAGTTCTTCTATACTAATCCTCAAAGTCCATATTAAATCTATGTGCTCTAATCAGAGTTTATCTAAATCTAGCTTCCAAGGTTTGTACTAAACTTCCTATGATACCAACTGTAATGCCCCGACCCCAGTTACCCAGAGTCGGTGCATTATTACATTACATTGGCATGATCATAAGAAAGATCAAATCTCGAAAGACCGATTAGTTTAGTAGCCTTGGAAACAATAGATATATTCATATAAGTATTACATCATAAAGTGAAAAACTACTACAACAACATAGTCTCCATATTACACACTCATATCCCCACATACTATCCCTGCAGGTCATTCATAACTTACTTCTTCACATCCTGGGAAAAATAAAACATAGAAAAGGGGTGAGCTCAAATTCCCAGTAAGGATAACAATATAGCGGAAACTTTCAAAAATAAGAATAAACATTTAAGGCAATGTATAACTAAAACAAAAGCCTTTTAAACTTGAACTTCAACATAGTATGGAAAAAGTAAAATGAAATAATGCCATTTACTTATTCACATGGATATTCTACTAATCGAATAATCACATGCAATATCAATAACCACTTTCATAATGATGGAATGCATAATGCCAGACTATCATAACCACATAGCCAAGGCCTCGTGCCAAGACTACAAATAAGATTTTGCCAAGGCCTTGTGCCAAGACACTAGTTTGTCTCATGAGACCTACCGATGCATCGAAAAGCTATAGCGGGCTCCACCCGTCACATATTAAGTCCAATGCATTCCCATATGAAAAGGTTTAAACATAACATAAACATTCGTATTAAAACTAGCATACGAAATGTAAATACTTCATACATAAACCATGAATGGTATAAAAATAACACATCCACAGTCAAACATATCATAAAACCTTCAATACAATATAGAAGTTTTGTATCATAATAAATCAACTTCAAATAAGCAAAAAATTAATCAAAGGATGTTGACATAGATGAAATCAAAACTCTTTTTAGAGAAATATCTCTTTCTATTTTGAAATAATTTAAGAGTCATATATTTATAAAATAAAAAATTTTCTTTGAAAATTTTCTTATAATCTTGTAAGGGAAACTTTTACAATTGTATAACGGCGGTAAATAGCCGCACCCGCCGTATAAGTTAAAAAAAACATTCTTACCTTAATTTTGTCGAAAAGGTTAAAAAACACCTTGTTTGGAAAAAGACAGAAAGATTCCTTTATAAACCTCTTATAAAAAGTCAAACAGGGGTATAAATGACTTTAACCCATATTATAGTAAATAGTAAAAATGTTTTGAAATTCATTTTTAAGAAACATGGATGTGGATGATAAAGAGATCCCAGTAGATTATTACGTATAAACAACCTCGGATAATGAAGAGATTGTGAAATAACCCTTAACTTGCACTTTTCCTTGGTTGAGGGTAGGTTAACCTCCTGTATAATGGTGAAATAATTGTTATTAAATTATACAAGAATCATATATATTAATATGATATCATATATGATCTTTTAACAGTGATTTGTTAATAATATCTTAGTATTATTATTGTTTCGGGTGTTAACTTACTCATTTTCTTTTATATGTTTTGTTACGTAAGCCATGTTTGTCATGGATAGGTTGTATCTTAATCATATCCAGAATTATATCAAGTCCTTAGATACTATTATTAATCATAAAATGATAATTATACTTGAATGGATATGACGGAGAATGAATCTCATCACGTTCATGGAGACGGTAGTCCATACGTACGCACGAGCGACAATATCATTCTTTTGATATTAAAATAATATATAATTGGATGGAATATCATATATACAGAATCATTATCTTGTTACATTTAATATTTACATTAATTACACATCATTATTATACCCATCCAAATAATAATTTATTGAATAACAATTACACCACGACGTGGAGACTATAAGCCGTACGTACGCACGTATGGTGACATGTTATTCAAAGGATGGATAGAATACTGAATATAGTTGTACCATATTTATAATAACATCACAGTATATATATGATACTGGAGTTATTATTTTATAATGGTAACAAAAAAGGAAGAAGAAGTGGAAGAAGAAAGGAACTTGGAAAAAGGGTGGTGAAATCATTACCTCTTCTTCGAGTTCTTCCTTTTGATTTGATCAAAAGAGCTCCTTAGGTTGGCTTTCTGATCAAACTAAGGCCTCTCGTTTGTAGTTAGGGAAGTTGAGAGAGTATTTGGGCAGAGTTTGGCCGAACCAAAAGGCTTTTAAGGTGTGAAGTAATGAGAAGTGGGAGTGCCCTTTTATAAGAGGGGTGAGGGGCACCTTTGGAAAAGCTAGAAATATTAATTTATAATAAATTCATATTCAGTTTATAATGGATACAAAGTTGATTATTCAAAGGTTAAGGTTGGGATGGGTCGAAAACCACTTAACCAATAGAATTTAGACAGGTTTGGGTTACTATATTAACCTTATCTTTAAGTATTAACTCTAATTTAATTAGTTTCACTTTTACAATGTATCTTTTTATTTTTATATTATATGGTTAATAAACTTACAATATACATCCAAGCGACCCCCAAGTGGTCCGTTAATGATACAACTATCATGATATAAGTCTCTTGGCCGAACCTTATATTTTTAGGAATTTAAGATCAATTAATAATATAATATTTGTTTTAAAAACTCTTTTATGTCAATTTTGAAACTATTCAGTAGTTGATTTTTTTGAAACTCATAACAGAATTATTACTTAGAAAAAATTTAATTAAATCATTCCTAACATGTAATATTAACTTAGAAAATTAGTGTAATTCATAAAAAGTCTCAAATTATATTTATTTGGGTATTTATAATATCAATTATTTTAATTTGTCAGTAATATGGTAATTACTGCATCATCATTGTGTCATAAATAAAGTAAATTATATAAAGTCTAAAAATTATAAATAAAATATCATTATGTAGGAAATCTTATTAGCTTTCTAATTAATATTTACAATCGAATTTATCTTATGTATAACCCTATATTAAAAATGTTTAAGTAAATAAACTTTGATTTTAACTCTTTTAACTCTTCTTTGAATTAAATAATAATAAATGTCCTAATCTAATCCAACTGGACCTAAATGATAATATTTTATTCCTAAGGTTGTTTTTGGTCGAGATACACTTGTCCAATAGAATTAGGACATGTGTTAGGGTAATATTAATATCATTTTTACCCTTAATTACCCTATTTACTTTTAACCGTGGTAAATAAAAGTAAAAAGTTACTATTCACCAAAAATTATTTTCATCTCATTGAACCACATTTTACTTCTTGATATAAACCGTGTCTCTCGGATTTTCTAAATTCCATTCACAGAAGCGGTAAAATTAAGTTTTATGAAAAATTCAGTTTTTTTAACTACCACTTAGTAGTTTCACTATTCATCAAAAATTGATGTTTTTCAGAACAATGCCAAAATTTCACCCTAAGCTATAATTGATATTCCGAATTCAAAAATGATGTCTATTTTACAAAATTCCAAACATATAATTTGCATTAATTAATTTTATAATTAATTCCCACAGTCACAACAAATAGCGTGTTTTTAAGAAACAATATATACCAAAAGATTGACAATTGTTTAGGTCCAATTTCAAAGTGAAATTAATTCTAATGAACACCATTGGATAAAATGTTAAAAATATATTCTAATTATAATTTAAAACCACTAAATAATATAATTTATCACTATAAATTATTTTGATTAAAAAAGTTGTTTTTAAGTATTTTTCACTATTCATAAAAATTGGAAGTTCTCAGAAAAATACCAAAAATTCATCTTAGGATAATTTCAATATTCCGAAACCAAAAATGAAGTCCATTTTGAAATATAAAATATATATAATTTCAAAAAGTAGTTATTACTATTCATAATGGCTAGTTTGATTGGTTGTGGTGTGTTAGAACTCGATGTTGCGTACAATATAAGCTATCGCATTATTCAAAGAGAGGCGTACCGTAGAAGCTTGGGGTGTTTCATTTTAAATTTTTTATGTCCCCATTTAGTCAAAAAGTTTAAAATATTGTATTTATAAATGGTTCACTATTAAAAGTTGGTAAAAGTGCAATACTGAAAATTAATTTGTTCTTTCATTATGTCTAAGAAACTCATAGTATGGATTCTAAAATTATAAGGATTATATAAAGTTTAAAATTTAGTTAATACTATTCATAACCTCTTTTGAATGGCTTGTTTGGTAAGTCATGGTGCGCTTGAACTCGGTTTTGCGTGTAGTGCAAGTTATTGAATTATTTTGAAGAAATAACACCCTATGAAATCTTGGGGTGTTAGAGACACCATATAAGTAGAAATTTAAAATATTTTAATATTTAAAATTCTATTACCAGAATTAAAATTTAATAGATTAATTATGGGTAAATTAAAATTATAAGGTCTAAAATAAAACCAAGACATGTCAGAAAAAATTACTAGATGAATTATATTCTAACCTTATCACATTATGATAAATTTTGAGTATTTTAATGAACAATTTCCGATGAAAATAAATTATATATCATTTAAATCAATGATAGTTACAAAATATCACTATCTTCTATTTAATATATTTTATGTGTCCACATAGGTCAAAAATCAAAATATGAAAGAATATAAATTTCAATTTTAATGTAAATGAAATTATTTATATTATATAAATTTATTTTTAATTTTGAGAAGTTATATAATTATCTTAAAAATATTTTCAATTCAAAAACAATATTAATTTAATTAACATAAAAATAGAATAAATGATTTTAATAATATTAATTTTGATATATTTTGGATTATTTAATGTGTATAATGAATTTAATATATATATAAGATATATTATAGATATTTGAAATAATTATATTCGAATTCAAACTTCTTTTTGATGTATTTTAAGTCAAATTAAATGAATAGTATTAAAATTTACAATAATGATATCTAATTGAATTAGTTTATTATTAAATTATTAAAAAATCACAAAAAATTTAAATAATCACAAGGGTATATTATATGGTATAACATGTATTCTAATATTCATTTATTATCCATTTTAATTATTTTGATCTAGAATAGTCTTATTATATTTTGAGATTTTGAGATTTTCCTAGAGTGCCCATATCCTCTCGTATAAAAAGGCACCTCCTCCCTCACTTCCTCACACCACCTTGAGCCTTATATCATGATAAAACCCTAAAAAAATTCTCCTCTAAAAATTTTTATTTAACTTATGGAGGTCTTAGTTTTCTAAAAATACCATCCCTAGTGTCCCTAAGATGAGATCAAAAGGAATTCCACCAAAGAATAGGTAATTGTTTTTCCAATTCAATTCAATTTATTTTCTTCTTTTACATCCTATGTCTATGTTGTTTCAGTACCAAAGTAATAACTTCAGTATCATCAATATACTGATATATTATCATGATTATGGGATCACCATATTCTTCTTTTTATCCATCGTACGGAAAACAATATCACCATGCATGCGTACATACAACATACCGTCTCCAAGCCGTGGTGTAATTTGTTTTTCAAAAAACGTTTTTTTGGATGGGTAAAATGATGAGTATAATGGATATAAATAAGTAATATTTCATGTTAATTATTCTTTATAATTTATATACCATGAAATTCCATACCATTTAACTATTAAGGGAATGATACCATCGCTCGTGCGTACGTACGACCTACCGTCTCCACGACACGATGAGGTTCATTATCCTTGTTAACCATTAAAGAATGATTATAAAATTTATATTATGAGTAAATATAATATTTATTAACTTAATAACATTCTGGATATGAATAAAATATATCATATTCATAATAAACATGACTTACATGACAAAACATGCATAGTAAAACGAAGTAGTTAACACCCGAAATAATGGTAATACTGAAAGATTATTAAAAAAAATGATATTATAGGATCATATATGATATTATAAATATAGATATGGTCCTGGTATAATTTAATAACATGATTTAACCATTATATAAAAGGTTAACTCACCCTAAAATAAAGGAAAGTACAGGGTAAGAGTTTATATCACAATCTCATTATTATTCGAGGTTGTTTATACATAAGTATTTACAGGGACATATTTATCATCCACATCCATGTTTCTTAAAAATATATTTAAAAATATTCATACTATTATTCTAAAATTTATTAAATTTATTTTTACTGATGTTTTACTTCTTATAAAATGTTTTGAAATAATTTTTTTTGTTTTCCAAACAAGGAACTTTATGGATTTTTTGAAGAAAGGAATGTTTTTTTAACTTATGAGGCATGAGAAGATTTGTCCACCATCATGATGACTTAATAATTTAAAACTTACCTTACAAGTTTATAAAGTTATTTTCAAATGAAATTTTTTATTTTAAAATTTCATGGATTTGAAACGATTTCAAAGTAAAAAAATCATTTTTCTCTCAAAGAGCTTGAATGAATTTATTAGATTATTTTCATCTATGTCAACATCCTTTTTTGAATTTTATGATTAATTGAGTTTGTTTTCTTATGATAAAATATAAAATATTTTATTTAATGGTTTATTAAATGTTTGACTATGGATGTGATATTTTGATACCATTCATGGTTTGTGGTTAATATATTAACATTTTTATTCTAGTTTTAATAAAAATGTTTATGTTGGTTATGATTTCCAATTTTCATATGAGGAAGGAATTGGACTTAGTAAGTGATGGGAAGGGCCCTCTATATCCCCTCGATGCATCGGTAGGTCTCATGATAAAAACTAGTTTGTGTTTTTACCCATTTATGTACGGTGTCTTGGTCGAAGCCTTGATGGTATGTTTATGATCTCCAGCATTATGAATTCTCTCATTATGAAATTAGTTATTGATATTAAATGTTATTATTTGACTTGTAGAATATCTATGTGTGTGTTTAAATTTAATTTTTTGATTAATTATTTCCATATTATGCTTAATATTATGTTTAAAAGTCATGTGATTTGGTTTTATACCTTGCCTTAAATGTTTATGCTTATTTATGATAGATTATACTATATTGTTTACCCTTATTGAGAATATGATCTCACCTCTTTCTTATGTTTTACTTTCCTAGGTTGCAAAGATATGTATTATGAATGATATGCAGGGTTAAACTAAGATAATAATGGCATTATTAAAGGATTATCAATGTTTTATTTTATGTTTTGAATTGAAATTAAAGTTTCATGTATGTAATCTATTTTTCATGACTACTAAACTGATTGGTCCTTTGGTATTTGATTCCCTGGAATCATTCCAATGTATTAAAATGATGCAATAGCTTTGGTCTTCTAATGTTTGGGCATTACAGATAATACTTTTGATATAGTTTTATTACAATAAAGTGTTATAACATCTTTATTTCTAGGCATAAAATTAATATTCTAGATAAAGTTTCATACCTAAACCACTTTATTAGCTATATCAAGATCCATAGAATACTTGGAATCTACTATATAATTGATGACAACTTTCTAATTTAAGCTCTTCTAGATCATGAATCCTCTGTTAATGCATAAGACATATACCAACTATGATTTCAAATCATCATGGACTATCAAGAATCTAGAATTTGTTTATAATTTAATAAATAGTTCCCCATATCCTCTATAAATTAGGAACATACCATTTTTATGTCTCAGATACTTCAAGAATGTTTTTATTGTATTCTAATGAACTTTTTGCCTACTTGATATCTATCTACCATGATCTAGGAATAACCAACATCAATCCTAATAGAAAGCATGAAATACATGACATATACTATTATTGGTTCATAATGAACCCTTATCATACATTATATATCCTTTTATGATCAAGGACACATTTTCTTGGAGAGATGTATACCATGTGACACTAGAAATAATCTCTTCTTGAAATTTTCCATACTAAATCTATTCAGTACATTCTCAATGTATATACCAAGACTTATTCCAAGTATCATCTTGAATATATAATGATGGATATTGATTCATAGCATGTAGTCTATTATAATACACCATGTTTTGATAGGTTATGAAATTCAAGTGGAATTTGAATTTTTGGTTTTATGGATTGTTTATTTTGAGAATTGGGATACAAAATGAGATTTTAAGAATTTAAACATCTATAAAAGGTGTTATTAGATGTGGTTTAATGTTTTATGGATTTCCTAAGAGTTTAAGTGAATTATAGAAAAGTGTTCATGGGAATAGGATACTGAAAATTATAGTTATATGACATTTGTTGAGTGAATGGGGTATTCACATCATGAAGGAAATTCAAGGGGGACTTAAAGATATAAAATAGGATTAGACAAGGGTTCTTACCTCTATCTATAAGTTTCACAGGTCAAACCAATGGTTCATGTTGTGAAAGGTGGTTTTGTATTTTTTAATAAATAAGGGGGTACCCCTCATTTTAGGTCAATTAGCGCATGTGGAGAGTCTGTTTCAACTAGACCTCCCCATCCCCTTTCTCACCTTCTTCTACCCTTGATATGGAGTGGTTCTAGATGGATCTTAGTATAAGATCTGGGAAAGTACAATCCTTCATTATTCGTTTCCTTCATAGACACTGATTTCATCCAGTTTTATTTAGGTTTTTGGTTTCAATTCCATCGGCTCATAGTGGAATCATCTGAAATGGATGATGATTTTTCTTATCTTTCATTCAGGAGGACTCGAGGTGGTGCCACACATACTCTCTTGTAATTTTGGTAAAGGTATTCAATTGTATGGTTTTTTCAAGGGTTTTGGACCAAATTTAATTTATTTAGCCGTTGAATTGGGTGTAATGGTTGTGGATTTGTATTGATTATTCTTAGGGGTGTGTTGGGAGTGGAATACACCCTGCCACTCATGGATTAAGTGTGATAAGGTCAAGCAATGAGTTTTTTAGAAATGATTCCAAATCAATTTAAATCGTAAAATTTATTGTTATAATTGGTTTTGATTAATTAAATTGGATATTTTACTATGAGTTATGGTCTCATGATGATGGAGGGGGCTAGATTGAATTGGTATAGCCTACGAAGAGCTTTTAGATGATTAATTAAAAGGAGAATTGTTATTTGAGATAGGTGGTCTCTTATATATGCCCTTTGGTATTATGGTTTATTTTAATGGCATGTGATATGTGGTATCTCCATAGAGGGATATTGATGTTTTTTAAATAAATTATTTTCTTAAAATTAAATATATGTACTAAACAAATTTCCAAGGTTCATGATGGATCCTTAGGCTCTGGATTGATTTCCCTTACCATTGATGGATGATACCTTGATTATACATGTATTCCCTGTTATATTTGGGACATGAGGGGTGTATAGTAAATTAATGGAAATTAATGAGATAGAGTGTCCCTAGTATAGTATCCCTTAGAAACCTCATGGTATAGGAGAGTATAGAATTGACATTGATGGCCTAGGGATCAACCATGTGAGAATATTGAGATGTCATATAGCTATTTGGTAAGTGAGATGATCATGTGGTGATATTTCCTACCACAATGAGATGTTAATAACTAGGTAGGCAGACCCAATGAATATTGAGGGATGGGTTGGGTATTTATACTAACAAAGAGTGACTTGGTAAAGAGATGGACATGGGGGGTCTTTTTGTGAGATTTTTCTAGGTGGCTAGGGAGTCCTCGATGAGATTTCGATGATGCTGAGGGAAACTATTCCCTATGATTGAGGGTGTTGACATGAGAGATGTGTTTGAGATTAGATGACCCATAAAGGGAGTCTTGGCTACAATGAGACCAACAGTACCCATGTGGGTACCCTGGTGAGAGGTTGACCTTAGTGATATGGTGTGTATAGAAAATGAGTAGTGATGTTTGTGGGTGTCTCCTTAAAACTCAAATAAACGATGAAACATGATATTTTTGGGTGTGATATATTGCCTAAGAAGACATATCATGATATTATTGGATGCCCAAGATACAAGGATTTGATCGTTGAGTTATATATGGATTTCCTAGGGCCATCCCCCAAGGAATAAATAGTTTTGACTAATGATTATAAAAATTTCCCTAGATTCTCAGGAAACAACTATTGAGCCTGATACACACACATTGGATTTCCCAGGATGCATAGAAATTGACTATAGATCCTAAAATACTAGATTTCATGGGACATAAGGAATCATCTATTGAGCATGGCTTTCATATATAGTAGATTTATTTAGATTTTAGTGAATTGACCATTGATTATGATAATCATATACACTTGATTGCCTAAGATACATGAGAATCAACCATGGTTCCTTATACTATATTTCCCTAGACTATTGGGAATCAACTATTGAGACTGATTTTCACATACACTAGATTTCCTTAGATGCTTTAGAATTGAACATTGAGTCAGAAATTAACCCATACTAGATTATCTAGGACACCTGGGAATCTTTTTTGGATCATAGTACTACTAGATTTCCTAGGTTTATCCTCTTAGAAATTTTCTAATGAGCCTACTACTATTGGATGCCTCAGACATGTTCCATGGACCTAGATGATCTATGGGGATCAAATAGATTAGATACAATCCTTGGATTTCGATCCAAATGATTTAGATTGAATAGCATACACTCTTAGGAATCAACTATGGTGATTTTATAAGAACAGTTTTGTGACATACTCAGAGACACTTTGACATTGGACAAAGATGATTTGGGTTGATCTTGGGTGTTATTTAGGACTTCAGGATCAATAATGTTGATTTATTTATGCTCCATAGTTTATTTATTTAGTTATTCAATTAATCATATCATATTTATACAATACATTTACTGATTATGTTTGGGACCATGTTGGTGGTTGTCTACTGATTTTTACTCACACCATGATCATGGGGCCATGGAACTTGGGTACCCGAGTATGATTCATTGATAGAATGTTTAGGTTGGGTATATGCCTAAAGTATCTTGATTGAGTGGGATATATTGAACATGATTGTGGATTGGGATGGGGTAAGGATCAGGGATATTTCTGATCCTCATGTACATTTATTTTGATCTTTAATTTATTTTGTATATGTTAATATACCAATGGGTTTCTAGTGAGTTTGTATGATTGTATGATTCTACATTCATGTGTTATTGATGATGCATTATTTCTTCCATTTATTATAATTTTTATTATTGTGGATTATGTTTGGTTTTATTTTTACCTGTTAGTACATAATCTAATATGGTAAGGGGGTATATTCTCCCTATGGTAATTACCTATACCCCTAATGTTAGTTAAAAACCTCTGGTATATAGGTAGGTTCACCTATGGTCTAGTGTTAACCCCTCCACTTTGGGGATCACTCAGTGGTTGTGGAAAAAATTTAGAACATTAAAAAATGGTATCATAGATTTTATGCGATCGATATCACATAGTATATAAGAGTTTTTATTTTTTCTTACTATTTGGGAATATGGTGGATAGGTGGAATAATAATGTGTTAGAGCTTGTGATGGATATCATAATGGTGTATCATTAAAACATTTGTTTGGTAAGAAGTCCATGTTACCAAGGATATGTGATTGTTGTTCTTGGTACATGTGGTTACAGTTTTATGATTTTCACATAGAATAACACATATTAGTTTTGAGATTTATGATTTATTGTATTTTTGTCTCTTGGCTTATTGAAAAGAGGATAGTCGTTGGATTTTTGTCTCTTGGAGCATTAGTAAGAGGTCAGTGTTCTAGAATCATATTCAACATGTAGGATTCACAATACATACATGGGATTGTGTGATTTTTATCACTAATGATAGTGGTTTCAGTTTTTTAAAGTGTCATTACAAAATTATATGGTGTTTTTCCATAAAAAATAGAATTAAATTTTACTCAAATATACAACAACATATTTTTATTCTGATGATAGGTCATTTTGATCTATGGTGGGATGCTTGATGATGATAGCTATGAAATACCTCTATGTAAGGGACATGAAGTGACACTAGTAAGTCAGTTCAGACACATGATGCCTTATAAATGAACCCATTGTGGGTAATTATTATATTGGTTCTAGAAAAAAACAATTTCAACTATTTAAAGTGCTAACAACAACCTATATGATATTTTACCATATACCTTCTTGGTGGAATTCTACTTAAACAAGTTGTGTGACTATGGGATACTTGACATGAATCATGGTAGGGTGATTTCATTATACATATGTGGATGATTATAATCCTAAAGTGGGTGACTCTAGTATATAGAGAATCTATTAGGATAAACATGGTATTGTGATTCTCGGGGGGGGGGGGATAGTCCCATGTACGGTTGCCCAGTGAGAATCAGTTCCCAAATAGGTGGTGGTTTGGAATGTGATGTTGAGATGGATATGTGAGGACCCTAGACTGGGTAGTTTGGCATGTCAAAGTCCATGTTATTTTTGATAAGGGAATATAGAGGTGTCTACAGCAATTTATTACCTAGTGAGATATGATCTATGGGTTAAGAGGTATAACCTAGTGCTTAAGATGCAAATAGGGATAGGTGACCTGAGCATTATGGATGAGATGAGTTGTGATGTAAGGGAGGGTAACCTGAGAGAGTGGTTATACTAGTCTTGTGAGTGACTTATATATGAGAATCATGGGTAGATGCTTTAGTCATGAAATTAGTTCACATGAGGTGATACCATATCTATGGGATATGCATGGTGATGCCTTATATATTTTGAGCGTGGAAGTATGGGTAGGTACCTTGCCTTGAGATTAGTGAGTAGGAGGTGATACCATATATGGTGTAGGCATGATTATGCCATGAATTTTTATGAGTATATCAAATTGAGTTCTATTGATTTTGGAATCAAATTCTAGTTTTCAATGCGAGATCATTATAGGGCATAGATCTAGGAATTTTTTGATGAAATCATGAGTGGCGTAATGGTGGGGCATGGATGAACACTTACAGTTTTGGAATAATGATGGTAAGAGGGTGATCATGCATTTTTCCTTGACATGTTATTGTTGACATGTTATTATAAAATATCACAAGGGTGATCAGGATTGATGATTAAAATGTTAAGGAGAATGATCATTTTTTAGGTGTGTGCCAAATTTTGATGGCATACGATTCATTGGACTATGATTCAGGTTATTTAACCAAGTGGTATGGGATTCTATGCCTATTTGATTTGTATAGAACCAAGATGGTGCTCACTTGTTATTCATGACACCCATTTTATTTTCAATTAGTGACAAAACATGAGAAAACTAAGGACCAGTGGAATAAATGAGTTTCTTATGGTCTTGGTCACTCGATGGTTTTATGAAATAATAAATCCCCCTATGGTGATGGATGACTTTAAAAAATGGACTGGGTGTGGTGGTATGGTCAATCTAGGAGTTGATCATGGAAAATTATTTCTTAGGATGAGATGAATGTGGCTTAGGAGGAGAGTCACATGTGTGAAAATTAAACTGGTTGAGGTTTCTATCTAGGAGTGGTATAGAGTAAGTCATATGGTGGGGAGTGAAACATTAGATATTTGAGGGTGTGAATCTCATTATAAATAGAATATTGTTGGATGTCAAGTATGAAATTTCAAGTTATTTTGGAATAGTCATCAATTGATATTTTTCCTTAGATCTTGGTTATGAGAGTGTTGGTCAGAGTGGATACTCAAGAGGGGGGGTGAATTGAGTTCCAATTAAAATTTCTATTAAAAATTTTAGGATTAAAATACCCCAAACTAAAACAGCCTAGTCAATTAAGGCAGTAGAGATATAAGTGACTTATTGTTCAACAGGTTTCTCAAAGGTTGATTACTCCTCAGTAGAATCAGTATGAGAACTAATTCCACTTTTGAAAAAAGTTTACTAAACAAATCAGATATACACACTAACTAGAACTAACTAACAGAGTGAATGTAAAAACAGATTTCTATCTTTGAAAATATAAGCAGCGGATAAATGTAAAACAGTGTAATGGAAAGATGAACATAACAGTTTAAACAAGTGGTTCAGTATTAAGTCAAGACTTAGTCCTCTCCACTTAGTCATCACCTGCCACCAAGAAATTATATTAAAGAGTGATACACAGCCTATATCGGTCTTTACAACAGTTTTCACAAACTGTCCAGGTTTTGCAACCTCTACCACAGTTATACGTGGGAAAAATTTAACTACAAAGCCACACCAGGCTTCTTCCACAATTATACGTGGGAAAAAATGTAAAGAGAGTTTGGTATGGAGATTTTCAGTATCCCTCAGTTTAAGCACAAGAGTCAGTGTGTGTAACACATACACACTGCTCACAAATGTAAAGCATTTAAACACAGTAGAGATAAAGATAGTAGGGATGAGTTTTGAAGGCTCTGTTGTGTTGGAATATCAGCTCTGGACTCGTTGGAATGAAGGAAATGAAGTTTTGGTCCTTCTCTACAAGTTGCCTCCAAAAGAGAGTGTCGCAACTTCCAGGTTCTAACTTCCAGATGTAGAGATGATCAGCTTCTTGGGTTTGAAGCTCTTTGCAGCACATCACTACAGATTGAAAAAGTTTCTTTCAATAGATCTTCATGAAGCTCTCAGTTCTTCAGAATGAGTGCTTGAATGTTCTTCTTCTTTCTTGTATTTTTGGTGCTGCTTGTGTATTTATAATGTGCATTCGATATCTTATATGTCTTCTCTGTATATCTCTACATATATCACTGCCTATCGCTGCCGATGTCTGTCTCTACTCATATATATATATACTCTTCCAGCTGAGCTTTTTCCATTTGGTTCAGCAGGGGCCGACAAGAGAAATGTTTCAACCACGTGTGGTCTTCCTCGTACATCGTATTGTCTCCTGATATGCCTGAAAATAACATTAAATAATGTGATATACATTAATTTGTCTAGACATGACCATTATGATAGTATTAATAAAATTGGTAATGAAAATAATAGAATATCATTAGACTGTTAGCAGATGCATGTCACACGATAGACTTCAATGGTAGTCTTTCCATTTGTGGACTTCATCTGTAGGCTCTCTGATTGTAGGCTTATAACAGTGAACTTTGTGTCAATGGATGTCTTGTAATGGTAGCTGTTACTCTATGTAACAGTAGCTCCTCATCAGTGGACTTCATCGGTAGGCTATTCAACTGTGGGCTTCATCAGTAGGCTTGATCAGTGGTAGACTCCAACAGTAATATTCTAACGGAAGCTTTGTAACATCAGACTACTTCAACAGTGACCTTTCCAACGGTAGTTTTATCTCAACAGGTAACTTCATTAACGGTGGAGTATGTCCATCAGTAGACTTTGAACAACAGTCAAATATCTCGACAGTAGAAGTTGTCTAGCGGTAGCCTTCTACTAACGGTAGACATGTCCAACTGTAGACTTGAACAGTGAGGTTCTCAATAGAATACTTGAGAAAGAGTCTGATAGTGAACTTCTAACAGAAGCCTTGCCTCAACAGTAACCTTGTGACGGTGACTCTTTGTTTGTGAGCTTTGATAAGCAGATCATTGGTAGACTTGTGACAGTAACATTGTACCAGTAGCCTATATTAGTGACAGTAGATCTTCAACATTAACCTTCTAGGATCAGTGACCTATAGTAACAGTGAGCTATAACGGTGCCATTGAACAAAAGACTCTAACCAGTAGCCTTTAACAGTGAACATACATTTATATAAATGTAAATTTTAAACTGATGCAGCAAAGTCATGAGACTAAGAGTATACATTGTTCAGGATAGAATAATTATAAATACAGATTAAAAAGAGTTAGAAAATGACTTAATATATCATGATCAATATTTAAACATGATTTGGGATTATCAAAATAGGTGAGTCCAACAATATCCCCCTTTTTGATAATCACAAATTATGCCAGTATGTATTAAAGATAGATATCATATATAATACAGTTACTAAACATAGATCAAAAATGTCTCAAGTATCATATATTAATAAGAGTGTAAGACCAGAAAATATTGGTATATGGTATCAGAGAGAAAGGCAGAAAAGATTCAACATAGAATCAAATTAGAATATTAGCACATTTCTCCCCAATCACATGATTTGTCTAGAATTAGCACAGTATTTCTCCCCCTTTGTGATTAGCAAAAAGAAACACAAATAGAGAGAGTCAAGAAATATTGGATTAATGAAAGTACATTACATGAACCAAAAATAATACAGAGTCCCTATCAAAGGATATAAACAGACTCAATCCACATCATCCGGAGGTAAGTGATCTTTCCCTTTGGAAGAAGAAGATGGAGGATGAGTTGGTGGATCAGCAGGTTTATGAATTGCTGCAGGAATGACTGGAGGGGCAGCAACAGAAGCGCCTGAGGGTCTGTAGTGGGTATCTCACTGAGAGATCAGTGGAGTAAGGCTTCTGATAGCTTCAGTAGGAGACATCTTAAAAGAACCACTGGGTTGAGAAGCAGGTAAGGCGGGAGGTATGATGACAGGGGTACAATCCACATGAAGAAAGGGTAGAATAAGGTTTCTAAAATCCATAATAATGCTTCCTCCTTTTTCCATAGCAAATAAAAAATCATATTTATTCTCCAAAAATTTATCCAAAGTAGGGGTCAATTCTCTCAGTTTGCTCACCTACTCCCTGAATGCCTGATTCACTAAAGGCAACTTCATATTCTCTATCAAAATCTTGAAGTGGTTGGTCATTTGGTGATTGGTATAGATCTTCTCAAAGTAAGAATCTACCTTGTTCTTAATGGATTCCTGAGTAGCAGTAGCTGCTTGCAAGTGTTCACAAACATAACTGTTGACTTCCCTAGTGGTAGCAAGTACCTAAGAATTAGAGGAGCCACTGGTACTGGCCTTAGAAAGATCTTCCTAGATCACATTTCTGATATGGTCAATGTTTATAGAGGACCTAGATGAGGAAGGGGTTTGACTAAGAAAGCTACTGTCTCTTTGAAAGACTGAGTCAAATTACTAATCACCTTTTGAACAAGTTCATCCTGACTGTTCATGTGATCTTTGACTGATGTCTTAAAAGCCTCAAAAACTTCCACAAACTACTTGACTACCTCTTTGATATATTGAATCTCATCATTCACTTGATTTTGAGAACTACTCATAGCAGTCAATGAAGCAACCGATTGTCACAGAGCAACCACATCTCCTGTCGAGCTTTCAATTTGAGTATGGCACACTTTAATATCATCCAGCATTTCTTTCACTGGACTAGACACAACACATCCTAGAGATATCTCTAAGGATTGCTCCACATTTTTCAGCTCTTCAACAAGGCTATTATTTAAATCTGCCACTGATTCTCTCACTACCCTTTTCAATTCAACTTTCAAGGACTCAAGGTCCTCCTTGGTTACCAAATTGTTAGCCACAACTACTGGAATACTATCAGGTAGGATAACAGAATCCCTTTGAGGCTGGTCTTCCTCATCAGAATCTCCAAAATTGAGTCCAAGTACCATGTACCCTGGATCTAATGACCAACCTTCTATGTCAAACAGCACATAAACTGAACCAAGATGCTCCCCCTCACTTAGAGCTCTCGCCTGAGTATTCTCCTCTACTTGTTCTGCTCTAGGTAACTCCACAGCCTCCTCTGCAACTCCAGTAGATTCAACAACAGTTTGATCTGTTGGTTCACCAGTGAGGTGAGCCATATCTTTCACTGAGTCATCAGTGACTTCCATGTCAATGGCATTAGATGCCACTCCTTCTTCCTGACCAGACACTGTCTTATATGTATTTTCTATTAGAGGGCTCAAAATGAGCTCTTCTTCTTCATTGTCCTCATCATCAGCTTCAGCAACAACCTCTTTTACTTCATCCTTAGCACAAGCCTCCTCTGTCTCATGAGTAGAATGATTTGACTCGGTAGCCTCATCCTCTTCAGAGGTGTCCTTGACAATATTCTGATATACTTCTTCTTCTTCTTCAGTGGTCTCATTATCACTGTCCTTTAGAACAGTCTCTCTTCTTGGTAGTTCTTTTGGAGGGCTAGCTGCTCCGAAAGCTACTGTCCTTACAGGACTGTGAGGAAAATCAGGATCACTCTCCTCTTCAATGGGGGTGTTCTCTCTTTCAGGGTCCACAGCACCTTCAACTTCCTCATCCTTATCTGAATAAGCTGATTCTAGCTCATCAAGCTTCAGACCTGGATCTCTTTTGTCTTTTGGCCTAGATGGGTGTGTAGTAGGGTCCAACTTTTCATATACATTTCCTTCATCATTCACCCATGCCTTCTTCCAGGGATTCCAGCTAATTTTCATGAATTTGAAAATCACCTTGGAGATACAAACACTGTTCTTGGCCACTATCATTTCTTCTTGATTTCCAGCCACACCCTTTAGCTTTATCATTACTAAAATAAGCTTGGCATGGAATAGGGCATTGGATTTTGAGCTTGTCTTAGTCATATCCTCCAATTGTTCCATCAGTAACCTACATAGGTTAATATTATTTCCATTTTGTAGTAAGTACATCAGGAATATGTCCTCGTACTTCAGAACTACAAAATCTCCTCTCCTAGGACTAATTACATGCTGAATGAACTTAAAAAAAAGCATGTCTTCTCCATTAATCTCAGTTGCAATGATCTTCCTTGATTTTCCATTTCCTGTCAGTTCTTCCAGAGATTTTTCATACTCAAAAACATTACTATCTGAAGGATCCACTCCAAATTATTAATCATATACTCCTTCATGAGGAACTCTCAAACAGGCAGCCCACTCAGCAGACGAGAAGCTGACTTCATTTCCATTGACTCTGGATATTATCTTATACACATAATCTTCCTCTTAAAACTTCAGATATTCATAGAATTATATCACAAGCTTCGGTTAGTACGGTCCATTTTTGTTGGAAACACATTCGGTCCATCCTTGGGCATCTATTGCTTTTAGCACTAGTGGCTTCCTCAACAGCAACCATTCTTCACTTAATTCCTTCTCAGCAAAGATTTATCTTTTGGTCAGATGTGGGTTGACAGGTCCCGTCAGAGTATTATTGGTCCCACTGGATTCGGCTCGAGTTCTCTTTGTCCTTGGCACGTCTTCATTGACATTCGGTGGTCACTTGGTTCTGGCCATGAAGATTTAAGGAGGTTCGAGGGTCCAGATGAAGAGTTAGGGTTTAGAGATTTCAGGAGCAAGGTTCAAGATTGAGTGAGGAAGGTGTATTGATATATGTTCGTCGCCTTTGGTTTTATCATTTAGGGATTAAAACAAAATAAAATAGAAATAATAAATAGAAATGAAAACGGTTTTAATTCCCACAAAAATAAAGACAAATAGCGAGGTATCCAACAGTGAGATGTACTAGTGAGGTACACCAGTGGGGTGCAACGGTGAGTTCTAACTATGAGGTCCAACTGTGAGGTCTAACAGTGAGGTTTAACTATGAGGTTCGACTGTGAGGTCTAACAGTGAGGTTTAACTATGAGGGTTAACTGTGAGGTTTAACTGTGAGGTCTCCTATGCTAAAGTTAATCATACTTAACTCATGTTTGATGTAATTTAACCTCTCATAATTCAAAGGCTTTGTGAAATTATCTGCCAATTGATGTTCAGTGCCAATGAATTCAAGAGTGATATCACCCTTTTTGATAATGATCCCTCAAAAAGTGATGTCTCACATCAATATGCTTTGTCCTAGCATGAGATACTGGATTTTTTGAAATGTTAATAGAACTTGTATTATCGCACTTTATAGAGACATGTTTGAACTGATATCCATAGTCCAGTAAAGTGTGTTTCATCCAAAGAATTTGAGCACAACAACTACCAGCAGCTATGTACTCAGCTTCGATAGTGGATAATGCAACAGAATTCTGCTTCTTACTACACCAAGATACTAGTGACTTGCCTAAAATGTGACATGTCCCAGAGGTACTTTTTCTATATAACTTGCAACTGGAAAAATCATCATCAGAATAACTCAACAAATCAAATGATTTTCCTTTTGGATAAAGTATTCCTAAGTTGGGAATATGTTTGAGATATTTAAATATCCTTTTAACAGCAGTTAAATGAGACTCTTTTGGATTGGCTTGAAAGAGAGCACACATGAATACACTAAACATGATGTCAGGTCTGCTAGTTGAAAGATAGAGTAGACTCCCTATTATACCTCTGTAGTTGGTTTGATCCACTGGTTCTCCAGCTTCATCAGTATCCAACTTACAAGTGGTACTCATAGGTGCGTCACTACCTTTACTACCATTCAAAGAAAAACTTTTTAAAAGATCCTTAATATATTTACTTTGATTCAAAACAATTCCATGTTTATTTTGAAAGATCTGAAATCCAAGGAAAAATTTGTGTTCTCCCATTAAACACATTTCAAACTCATTTTGCATCATTTTTGAAAAATTAGTACATAATGAATTTTTAGAAGATCCAAAAATAATATCATCCACATAAATTTGTACTATCAAAACATCTTTATAAATCCATTTAATTAAAAGAGTAGGATCAGATATCCATTTGGTAAAAACTTTTGAAATAAGAAAAGAGTTAAGCCTATCATACCATGCTCTTGGAGTTTGTTTTAAGCCATACAAAGCTTTAGATAGTTTAAAAACATGATTGAAAAAATGGGGATTTGTAAAACTAGGAGGTTGTTCAACAAATACATCCTCAACTATATACCCATTTAGAAAATCACTTTTAACAACCATTTGATAAAGTTTGAAATTCAGATGAGCTGCATATGCAAATAGTATCCTAATAGATTCTAGTCTAGCAATATGTGAAAAGGTCTCCTCATAGTCTATTCCTTCTTCTTGACTATATCCTTGTGCAACTAGCCTATATTTATTTCTAACTATATTCTCAGACTCATCAAATTTTTTCCTAAACACCCATTTAGTGCCTATGGTCAATGTGTCCTTAGGTATTTCCACTAATTCCCAAACTTTGTTTCTTTCGAACTGATTTAGTTCTTCTTGCATATCCATTACCCAAAATTCATCATTGATAGTATCATTAATATTTTTTGGGTTCAAGCTGTGAAAGAAAAACTTGATATTCAACCTAGTTTCTTAGAGAAGCTCTAGTTTGTGTTCCTCTATTTAAATCGCCTACAACAGCATCTAGAGGATGATTCTTGAGAGTCCTAATACCTCTAGGAAGGGTTGAACTAGATTCTTCATTGTTGTCTGTTGGTTTAGAATCGGTAGGAGAAGATTCAGGAAAATTTCCAGAACTGGATACTTTTACAGGGGATTCACTATCTTCATCATTAAAGTTCAGATTTGACAAGTCTTCCTCAAGATTTTAAAGAGAGGTTTTAGCTCATGTGGATCAGTCTCATCAAATTTGACATGAACTGATTCTTCCACACATTTGGTTTTCTTATTGAACACTCTATAGGCTTTACTTGAGATAGAATATCTCAGGAAAATTCCTTCATCATTTTTGGGAGCAAATTTGTCAAGATTGTCTTTAGTATTAAGAATAAAGACTTTGCAACCAAAAACTCTAAAGTAATTAACCTTAGGCTTCCTATTATTCCAAAGTTCATAATGGGTCCTTTTTAGAACAGGTCTAATTAAAACTCTATTGATAACATAACAAGTTGTATTCACATATTCAGCCCAAAAATAAACAGGCAGGTCATACTCATTAAGCATAGTCCTTGCAATTTCTTGAAGGGTCCTATTTATTATTTCTAAAACTCCATTTTGTTGAGGTGTCCTAGGGGCAGAGAAATTGTGACTATAGCCATTGTGTGAGTAGTAATATTCAAACTCATGATTCTCAAACTCATGGCCATGATCACTTCTCAGGGTCTTAATTCTAAGTCCACTAAGATTTTCTACATACTTGGAATATTTGACAAAATAATAAAAAGCTTCACTTTTGTGATCTAAGAAGTATATCCAAGTATATATAGAGAAGTCATCCACAAGAACATAAACATATTGCTTCCCATTTATACTTGAAACTCTTGAAGGTCCAAACAAATCCATTTGAACCAACTCAAGTGGTTGATAAGTTAAAACTTCTTTCTTTGGTTTGAAAGAAACTTTGTGTTGTTTTCCCTTTTGAAAGGGATTACACACTTTATCAAGTGGGAATTCTAATTTAGGTAAGTCTCTAACTAAAAATTTATTAGATATCTTCCTAAGTGAGTGCACATTATAGTGTCCTAACCTTCTATGCCACAACCAAGACTCTTTATGAAAATCATTTAAGCAGGAAACATTTTGTTTGGCTAAGGAATTTAAATCAACAGCATATACATTCTCATTTCTACATGCAGTGAAAACTAAATCATTTTTTGAATTAAAAACATGGCATGCATCATTTTAAAATTTAACATTAAATCCATCATCACATAATTGAGATATGCTAAGTAAATTATACTTTAATCCATCAACAAAAAGTACTTTAGAGATTAATATTGTATCAGGGTTACCAATCTGGCCTAAGCCAATGATTTTTCTTTTTGCATTGTCACCAAAGGTGACATGCCGACCATCAAATTTAATTAGACTTTTGAAGAAAGAATAGTCTCCTATCATATGTCTTGAACATCCACTGTCCAAGTACCATAGGGTCTTACAGGAACTCTTTAAATAACTTCCCTGCAAAACAGATTAAACATGGGGTAATTTTGGTATTCGGATCTTCTTGGGTCCAAAGAGGTTAGCTAGTAAAACTTTGGGAACCCATATTTTCTTTATAGGTTTTCTAAAATCAAAAAACATATTTTGAGACATAAATACTTTATTAGGTCCTTTAGAAAATTGTTTCTCAAAAGATGGTCGAGAATTAGCATTGAACTGTTCAGATTTTGAAACAAATTTGGTTTTGCTAATTTGTCTTTGTCCAGGCTGATATCCTAGACCAGTTGTATATTTTGGAGCAATATGTTTTCCTAGAAAATGTGTCAAGTTATCCCTACTAGCAGTGAACTTCTCAAGATCCTTTCTTAATTGTTCATTATATAATTTTAACTCTTTATTTTCCTTTAGTAGTGTAGCAAATTTCTCTTTTTATATGTCCTTATTTGACTTGTAATTTTCATTTAAAGCATGTTGTCTTTTTAATGACTTATATTTGTCCTTGAGTTCATTAAAAGTGTCCTCAAGCATTTCAAAATATTCAAATAATTCTTCCTTAGTCCTATCTTCATTATTATGAGAGTCACTTTCATTCCTAGAATAATAAGTATTATGCACAGGGGAATTAATTGTTACCTCGGATTTCTCTATCATAAAACATAGATTGGCATGTTTGTTCTGTTCTGAGTATGAAGCATCAGATTCACTCCAACTATCTTTCGAATCACTCCAGGTTGTTTTCATAGCCTTCTTGTACTTCTTGTCCTTATAATCATATTTCTTTTTGAATTTTAACTTCGGACAGTCAGCCTTGATGTGTCATTTCCACTTGCATTCATAGCAGACTATATCAACTTCCTTGTTAGATTTCTTCCAATCCTTCTTCCACTTACCTTATTGATCATACTTACCCTTGTAGTTTGGTTTTCTGGAGAACTTCTTCTTCCTATAGAACTTCTTAAATATCCTGGCTATTTGAGCCATTTCTTCATCACTTTCTGAATCTGAATCTTCACTGGTTGAACTTTCAGTAGGTACATGTATTTTCTCCTTATCTTTTCTCTTTGAAGCAGTAGACTTGAATGCCACAGATTTTCTCTTGGGTTCATCATCTTCTTCATTGTTCACCTTCAGTTCTTCTTTATACATCATTAGTTTACCAATAAACTCCTTAACAGGTAGCTTGCTGATGTCACATGACTCTCGGATAGACACAGAAGTGCCTCTCCATTTGTCTGGCAAACATCTCAGTATTCTCATGATCTTCTCCTTCTCTGGAATAGCTTTTCCCAGTGAACTCATGGTGTTGACAATCTCATTAAACCTAAGTTACATGCCAGAAATGGGTTCATTAGGTCTCATCCTAAAATTATCATATTTAATAGTATAAGTATTTAATCTCATTTCCTTGACATTAGTTGTTCCTTCATGAAAAACAGCCAAGGTGTCCTAGATTTCATGAGCTGTTTTACATGCAGAAATTCAGTTAAATTCCTCATCTCCTAAAGAGCAGTAAAGGGAATTCATAGCTTTACAGTTATTGTTATAGTCAGACTTTGTAGTATCATCCCAGGTAGATCTAGCAGTTTTGGGGATCTCATATTCTGATTCTATAGCAGACCAAATATCAAAACCAATACTTTCCAAATGAATTTTCATTTTAATTTTCCATTGAGCATAGTTCACACCATTAAAGAAAGGGGGCCTGTTAGTAGCAACACCTTCTAGTCTATTGTCCATAGCTAGATTTTAGAAAATATATTAAAGAGATAAAATTTAGAAGAAACATAAATTTCAGATCTTTAAGATCAAACTAAAATCATAGTTTGAAAAATAGAGGGTTTGAATACTTTTTATAAATAAGAACATTGCCTCTGATACCAAATGTTGGTCAGAGTGGATACTCGATAGGGGGTGAATTGAGTTCCAATTAGAATTTCTGTTAAAACTTTTAGGATTAAAATCCCCCAAACTAAAATAGCCCAGTCAATTAAGGCAGTAGAGATATAAGTGACTTATTGTTCAACAGGTTTCTCAAAGGTTGATTACTCCTCAGTAGAATCAGTATGAGAACTAATTCCACTTTTTAAACAAGTTTACTAAATGAATCAGATATACACACTAACCAGAACTAACTAAGAGAGTGAATGTAAAAATAGATTTCTTTCTTTGAAAATATAAGCAGCGGATAAATGTAAAACAAAGTAATGGAAATATGAACAAAACAATTTAAACAAGAGGTTCATTCTTAATTCAAGACTTAGTCCTCTCCACTTGGTGATCACCTGCCACCAAGAAATTATATTAAAGCATGATACACAGCCTGTATAGGGCTTTACAATAGTTTTCACAAACTGTCCAGGTTTTTCAACCTCTACCACAGTTATACGTGGGAAAAATTTAACTACCAAGCCACACCAGGATTCTTCCACAGTTATACGTGGGAAACAAATGTAAATAGATTTTGGTATGGAGATTTTCAGTATCCCTCTGTTTAAGCACAAGAGTCAGTGTGTGTAACACATACACACTGCTCACAAATGTAAAGTATTTAAACACAGTAGAACTAAAGATAGTAGGGATGAGTTTTGAAGGCTCTGTTGTGTTGGAAGATCAGCTCTGGACTCGTTGGAATGAAGTAAATGAAGTTTTGGTCCTTCTCTGCAAGTTGCCTCCAAAACAGAGTGTCACAACTTCCAAGTTCTGATTTCCAGATGTAGAGACAATCAACTTCTTGGGTTTGAAGCTCTTTGCAGCACACCACTATAGATTGAAAAAGGTTCTTTCAATAGATCTTCGTGAAGCTCTCAGTTCTTCAGAATGAGTTCTTGCGTGTTCTTCTTCTTTCTTATATTTTTGGTGTTGTATGTGTCTTTCTAATGTGCATTCGATATCTTCTATGTCTTCTCTGTATATCTCTGCATATATCACTTCCTATCACTGTTGATGTCTGTCTCTACTCATATATATATATACTCTTCCAGCTGAGCTTTTTCCATTTGGTTCACTAGGGGCCGACAAGAGAAATGTTTCAACCACATGTGGTCTTCCTCGTACATCGTACTGTCTCCTGATATGCCTGAAAATAACATTAAATAATGTCAAATACATTAATTTGTTCAGACATGACCATTATGATAGTATTAATAAAATTGGTAAATAAAATAATAGAATATCATTAGACTGGTAGCAAATGCATGTCACACGGTAGACTTCAATGGTAGTCTTTCCAACTATGGACTTCATCTGTAGGCTCTCTGACTGTAGGATTTTAACGGTGAACTTTGTGTCAGTGGATGTCTTGTAACGGTAGCTGTTACTCTATGTAACAGTAGCTCCTCATCAGTGGACTTTATCGGTAGGCTATTCAACTGTGGGCTTCATCAGTAGGCTTGATCAGCAGTAGACTCCAATAGTAAGCTTCTAACGGAAGCTTTGTAACATCAGACTACTTCAACAGTGACCTTTCCAACGGTATACTTATCTCAACAGGTAACTTCATTAACAGTGGAGTATGTCCATCAGTAGACTTTGAACAAAAATAGACTATCTCGACAGTAGGATTTGTCTAGCGGTATCCTTCTACTAACGGTAGACATGTCCAACTATATACTTGAATAGTGAGGTTCTCAACAGAAGACTTAAGAAAGAGTCTGACAGTGAACTTCTAACAGAAGCCTTGCCTCAACAGTGATCTTGTGACGGTGAATCTTTGTTTGTGAACTTTGATAAGCAGATCATCGGTAGACTTGTGATAGCAACCTTGTATCGGTAGCCTATATTAGTGATAGTAGATCTTCAATAGTAACCTTCTAGGATCAGTGACCTATAGTAACAGTGAGCTATAACGATGACATTGAACATAAGACTCTAACCAGTAGCCTTTAATAGTGAACATACATTTAGATAAATGTAAACTGTAAACTGATGCATCAAATTCATGAGACTAAGAGTATACATTGTTCAGGATAGAATAATTATAAATACAGATTAAAAAGAGTTAGAAAATGACTTAATATATCATGATCAATATTTAAACATGATTTGGGATTATCAAAAAAGGTGAGTCCAACAGAGAGGATGACCATGTCCATTAATTATGTGAGATAATGGACAGATCATGATCTGATGAGGTTTGACCCTATGTGGGTAGGGTTGCGGGAATAATATGACTAGTTACTAAATAGTTTATTTGTAATTTTAATACAAGTAATAAGTTGATCCCGATTTATCTAGTACCTTGATGAATACTATATTTGAGTTTCAAATGAGGTATTGGTCAGATTAAATGCATTGGTACTAGGTTTGAGGTGATTTTATATGATTTTTCATGTGGTTTAGGGGGTAAAACAGTGATTCATGTCACAATTTAGGGGGTGAATCAACAATTCATGACATGGTTTAGGGGGTGAACTAGTTTCATCATGTGATTCAAGGGGTGAACCTGATTCATTGCATGATTTAAGGGATCAGTAATGTGGTGAAACATAGTGAAGGTTTATATTGAGATGAAAATGATTGATAAATCAAGTTAATATGGTACCTTGGTTCGAGAATGTCATATTTGGTATGATAGTGTTATTCTAAGGTTTGGACAAGACCTTTCAAGGAAATTTCGACATATGCAAGCCATATGCATGGGTAGTGGAGACTCGTATGATTTAGTTTGGAATCAAATATGATCGGTGGTACTAGATTTTGACTAATTTTTTCATATATATTTAGGTGAAGTGATATTTAAATCACATCGAGTGGGTCATTGGACCACTGAGCATGTGTTTTGATAGGTAATTCCAATGGTAGGGAGTGCCATGGATTAGAATTGGTTTTTTGATATAATTCCTATGGTGGGGAGAACCATAATCTTAAAGATAAATGATTTTATTAAATTATGTTTTCTAGGGATATATGGGTGTTTTGGTGTGCCCTTTAGTGGTTTTAGTGATGGTATCAAGTGGTGTCTCAACTTTTAATGAATGATGCGTCTTTTTTTGGGGGTTTCACAATGGAGGATCAACTGAAATTCTAAGGTAGAACATGATGATTCTATGGAAATTAGAGACCCAAGTAGGTTGATTTTGTTGATTTAATAGTCAAAGAGACTCCTTGGGTATGATAATTTCTATGGTGTGGAGATTATAACACCCCCTTTCCAATTGGGTTATGAAATTTATAAGGAATTTGAATTTTTAGTTTGTTGTGTGTTTTATTTTGTGAACTGAGATTCATAATGATGTTTCAAGAATTTAAACATCCATAAATAGTATTATTAAATGTGGTTTAATATTTGGTTGATATCCTAAGTGTTTAGGTGAAATTCAAATAAGTGTTCTGGGGAATAGGCTAATAAAATGTGTAGCTGAAGGCTATTCATGATGTGAAATACATTCATAGGGGCCTTCAATCCATGAAAAAGGGATAAGTCATCTGATATGAAGTTTCAAGTTGTGAACCTACAATTTACACCATTAAAGGTAGTTGTAATTTTTTAATATATAAAATGGGTGTTGTACCCTCCCTATTTTAGGGATAGATTTTTGCACGGGAAGTCTATTTCAGCCAGACCACATCCTCTTTATCTCCTCCTACCTCCCTTAACCTGAAGTGATACTAAGTGGCTTTTGGTGGTGGATATGAGTAAGTATGTTTCTCTATTATCGGTTTCATTCATAGATATTGATTTTATCTAGTTTCACTTAGGTTTTCAGTGTTGATTCCCTTGAAGCATGGTGGAACCAACTGAATGGGTTGTGTCTTTTTCTCATCTTATCTAGAGGAAGACCCGAGGTGGTGTCCACATGTTGTCACTTATTATTTTGGTGAATTTATTTTATCGTATTAGTTTTTAAAGGGATTTGGATTTATTTTATTTTATTTTTCCATTGAATAGGGCATAATGGTATGGTATTATGTGTTTCATAGGCCTAAGGGTGTGTCAGGAGTGGACTATACCCCTTAACTCATGGTTTTGGTGTGACGTGGTTGGCCAGTGAGTTTTTCAGAGATTATGCCAAAACCCTTTAAATTGGAAAATAACTGTAAATTTTTAATTAATTATAATTTTATTTTAATTAATTAAATATTATGTTTCACTATGAGTTAGGGAATCATGGCGATAAGTGGTGGATGAATGGAGTTGGATGATCTTGAGTAGAGTTGTTGGGTGGTGAATTAAAAAGGGAATGAATTCTTGTTTTAGGTAAGCAGTACCTCATACATTCCCTGTGGTATTATGATTTATTTTTATTTAAGGTGATATATGGTCTCACCATTAAGGGAAATTGACCTTTTTTAAATAAATTATTTTCTTTAAATGAAATGTTTGTACTAAGAAAAGTTCCAAGGGCCATGATTGACCATTGGTCTCTGACTTGATTGCCTCGTTTACTAATGATTGAGGCCTTGATGATACATGTATGCCCTGTGAAACTTGGAACTTGCGGGGTGAAACTAATATGAGTGTAAATGAATGATATAAAGTATCCCTATTGGAGTATCCTTTAGAAACCACCTGGTAGAGGAGAGTTTCATATAGAGATGGACGACCTAGTGTAGCCATGTGAGAATCATAAGATGCCTTTGAAGGAACCTGGCATGCAGTGTAAGCCATAAAATGGGATTTTAAAATTTTTCCATCAATGCACGACATAAAACCATCATCATTGGTGAATAACTACCCGATTTAATCTGAGGATCTCATGTGAATAGTTTTAAGCACAAAATTAAAACAAAAAAATACCTCTTTTAGATCTGAATTTGTGCACGACGTCTGCTTGACTTTGCCAATTGCTTCTCAAATAATCTGAAATCGGATTCCTATAGATCATTCACATGCACTTCAAGAAACTACAAGAGTGCCAAATGTTGAAATCCTGGTGCTAGCGTAGAGATCTGACGACGCCTTCAATGCTCTGATGATCACTGCATCCCTTTACTTGTGATGCCTAGGAGAGAGCTTGATCCGAGCTCCTTGGATCTAGAGCCTCTCTCTCTAGGATGTGGGAGAGAGAAGAGGAGAGAGAGAGGTAGTGAATAGTTCAAGACAAACTTCTCTCCTCCTCTATTTATAGAGTTTTAAGAAACTATCTGGTGTTTCCACCCGGCCTCCTGAATACGTAACACACTATAAACCACTTGTTATGACTTTTAATCCGAGTCATAAATATTATTATCACTTTATTGTAATATATTAAATATATTACCTAGTAATAAAGGAGTCATTAACTCGACTTATCATTCCCACAAATATTAATTGAACCTTGAATAATTTTTAATATTCGTTCAAATAATATTTTTCATGTATTTAATTTAAACTTGAAAATACATTTAATAAATAAATTCAATACTCATTATTCTTAACATGAATAATATGAATCTATTTATTACATTTGTGATCGTATCTCCTTGGGCAAATCCCAAACCCCAGTGTTGGGGTCCACCATGTCCTAATATTCTATTCAACTGAATATGGAATATTATTGAATACACTATTGTGTGAAACCCTCTAGGCCCTTATCTCGATAGTAGTGAATAGTATTCATAGTCCAAGAGCAGGATCTAGAAACCCATCATGGCCCCTAAAGAAATAAGGATTGTCACAGTAGTGGCAACCAACCTACGAACACGTACTGTGTAATATAATCTCTTTGTCTTTAATATCTTATAAAGCAAGATGCACACCTGTGTCATCGCCCTTTTCTGTCTTTATTGTTTATTGATTCAATTGGATGGATTTACCCTCAACTTCCATGGCCATGTTTATATGTAGGTACTACCATCTTGATCAACATGTCTCAAGATATACAACTTCCTTCACTAGAAAGTGACAAATCATTTCTTGACCATTCAACCAATTTCAGGCCACCAATAATGCACCCCACACAAACTACCTCACCACGATTTCGATTTCATGGTTTTCATATTTCATCAAAGTACGCAATCAAATGAAATACATTGGTAATTATCTCAAGTCAGGAGACCATTACACATGATCGTAGATAATAACATCCAATGAAACCCCAAACATGTGGTGTTCCTATTGGCGGGTCTATCCTCCTGATCTCACTACTCAAGATCACAAAGTGAGAACTTCATGAAAAAGAAATCTTAATGCTTATGAGCCCCCAGAACCTGATATTCAGAAATCTAATGTGTCCAGTCAATAAGATTTATCTAGACCATAGGACCTTTGTTTAAGATTAATGTCATAATATCTAGAGGTTCTCATTATATCATGAGAACTGTTATAACCTTTTGATATGATAATTAATCTATGGACATTACCATTTCAATAGTGGATGAAAAAAAGGCTACACTATAATGGTAAGAAGACATCATGTATAGATAACTTTATACATGATATGGTAATCAAAATCACTGAATAGTTAGGTCAAGGGAACCCACTATTTCAACACTCCCACTTGTACTAGAGCTAACTTTCTAACCAAACTTGTTAGCTACTCACTTGATAAAGATCATGTTTCTGTTGAGTAACAACTTTAGCTACTAGGCTTTCCAAGGTTCCTTTGCGTGGAAATTCTACTATAGAGACCTCATCTCCTTGAGTAAGAATTCTCAAGAGATAATATCCCGGATTATATCACTGTAATAACTTGAAATCTTGGCTAGTAATAATTTTATAATTTACATTATGAAAATACTTTTCTTACTAGGTGTGAATCCAAGAACTGAAAAAAATCATTGAATATAACTACTTCTTAGCTGCCTTAGAAGCTACAACATACTCAGTCTTTGTAGGTATGGCTACCAATGGCTTATATTATCTTTTATCGCTCATCACTTTAGCCTAACTATGATATTTGATCACATAGATCTATGAAAGAATAGTTTGTGTCTTCTAAAACTAGTATCCATCTACACTTACCAGGTACATATATTTAATACTTGCTGAAATACAATTAGATAGTTCTAACTACTGCACTGGCAGTACCCTTGGGTATAATTGATATCTGCCTACTACAAAGCATATCCTAGAAATATCAATTTTGTATATATCATGGAATATGTGATTGATCCATCGTTTCAACATATAGATTTTAACTCACCACATTAATCTCCTTCCATTTCCTATACATGTCATCCTGGAGAGATCTATGCCATTTGACATTGGTAAAGATTCCACTCTTGAATTGTTCCAGCTTGTATTTTGAAATACCATGTCACTATATATACGATTGACTAGGTCTAAGAAACCTTTAGATATACCTCAGTAGATCCTATTCCCTAGAACCCAGGTTGAAAATTTAAGTCAATCACCGGATAATTACTTTCACTATGGTCTTAAATAACTTGAAGACAAAATTGTTTTCCAAATGTTTTTGAACATATTTTACTTGGAAAACCATGACGCTCCCACTAAACTCTGATAGACACATGGAAAAAAATATTTCAAATGAATATCTTATGATCATGTTGCTTACTTAAATCTTAAACCAGATATCAGTAACTTTCAACCTATTTTATCATTTTTGTGAGGTGACCATCCCATTCCGGTTGTGTCATATAGACACCTTCCATGATTGGTAGTCATGACATCAAATTCTTAATATAATTATCATATAAATTGGCTATGACAAGTAAAATTCCAACATATTTGGGCATAATGACTTGGTGAAACCAATCGATCCTTATTAGTACTACACTTGTACCATCCATGTATCAACTCACTTGAATACCCACCATGATATTCAATTATATCCCCCCTTTGCACTGTGATACATGGAATCCATTATTGAATTTTAGTTGGTCTTGTTAATCTCAACTAATTTCCATACACTTCTTACCTGTAGGTAATATTATTCACAATGAATAATAGATCACTGGCCATAGTGAATGCAAAAACAATCACTACGGTTTTATTCTTCCTACGCAGTATGTGTCTCTAGAACATACCTGTTTCACATGTGATTGTGGAACTAGTTTCTATTCAAACTATTTATGTATCTGAAGCATTGACTAGAATCAAGTAAGCTTATCTCCCACTTTATCAAAAGATATGTTCACCCTTTTATATAAATACAGTCTATAACTTGAATATATCTTTTCTATTTTAGATATTTTTATAACATCCTAAGCAACCGTTAGTATGATTACAATAGATGCACATAGTGTTTGTTCCTGATGCAAGTTTATTTATGTCCTAAAAAACTCTTTGCATCCAAACACATGTCCATATGACATAATGGATTTATTATCATACTATTACTCATATGATATCCATTTTTCATTTTAGATGGCATATTATTATGGGATTACACCGTTATTTGCAAAGAACGTTCTAAAATAAAAGGGATGATTCTACAAGGTACAACATTGATACTACTTACATCAATACTCTGATGTATAAAATGTGCGTTTAGGAATTTCTCCACACTATAATTTTTTTTATCAATGTTAATATGTAAGACTTCATCATCTATCCTCCTCATTAACATCAATGTCATGATGTAGATAAGGTAATGTGTGTTTAAGAATTACTCCACACTTCATTATTATGATCGATGAATTCTTGGTCAAAATATTCTTCAATATGTCGACCCGAAGAAATTCATATCTTCTGACCATGCGTATACTTCACGTTATTATTCCTTAATAACTTAAAGAAATATTATTAAGTATATATGTACCTCTAGCTTACCCTTGGAATAGTTTACATTCACTTATTGAACTATTTCCAAAAGCTTTGTAACATACATTTATTTCTAAAGGTTTCTTTGTCCAAACTAAAGATGTCGATAATACCATAGGTGTTTAGCTATACCAAGCCAAAATACCATACTTGGTATATACTTGACTCCCACTTTTAGTTTTTCTTTTCAAAGAATTGTCTTACAAAAAATGGGTATAAGTCTTACATTTTTATATTCATTACTCATTGCCTATGATTCATGTATCACTGAACTAGTGATTGAGTATTAAATACAAAAAACAACATTAATTCCAGAACCTGAAATAGTGTCTCCTTGTGTCCAAGGACAGATGAGATTAATGTTTTGGTTATGCCCAATAATAGTTCTAAATGAATCTTCCACTTGGAAATAAGGAGGTCATGCACCTCTCACCACTAGCCTAGGTATCACCCTTTCTCAGCCACTTGGAGAACACACCTGACTTCCAGTAAGGTTTCTATACTTACTTGGTTACTATATTAGAATACACATATGTAATTGGAATATTGTATTTAATACCCAATTAATAAAACCGAAATATTACATTGATAAATATTCATGAAGAAGAAGCGGATGCTGGCTTCTTTATTTAGTTAATTTCATTTAAACTTCCATTGTTTTATTTTATGATATGAAAATAAATAACCTTTATTAATACCTCTTTCATTGATGTACGTTGCAAATATTACCTTGTCATTACATGTCTTTGGCCTTTTCGCCTTGCCTTTCAATTTATTCACTATAAGAATTAAAGATGAATCTTTCTTTTATATTCTTATTCACTTGACGAACCTTTACCTAAATCAGCAATGAAGAATTTACTCAAAACTTGTTCATTTTGTAACTTTAAATGATACTTGAGTAAATGGGTGAAATGATATTAGAATAGGATATTTTGAAAGATCATAAACTTCCTTTCAATTTACACAATCCAGTGTAACCATTACCTATTCATATCATTGCTTCGCTTTCTCCATGAAGACTTCTCGGAGACGAGACTTCATGTTATATCATCTATGTCATGATGTAGTGTCCGCGACTAACATCAGACATTGATGAAAGTATAATGATTTAACCATCATATGATTTGTACACTAGTCGACTATATACAGTTTCACCATCACTTCCTGAGGTAGTTTAATAGGTGTCGGGGATACTGACACCTTAAGTTTCATATATCATAGTAACATGCGCAAGCACTTGTAATATTCTTGGATACTTGTGCTAGTGAGAAAATTTTCATTTTCCATTATTTACCGTAGTTGTTGAACTTGCGGTATTACTTTCCATTTTTCTACAAGAATAAATTTTAGCAGATTAGTACTTTTTATCTGGATTACCAGTTAAGACATTTTTATTAATTAATTATATCATTAAATGTCTCCCACTGTTTTTATCGAATTCTAGGAACCCTTCGTGCTAGAACTGGAATACTCTATCGCTTGAGTATTCTAGTGACAAGGATCTATGAACCACCCCTCGTAGTCTACAAGCTTTGGACTCGTAGTTCCCTGATCTCTTGAGTGAAGTCCCAACTTCTTAAATCGGTACTTGATTTACTCAACACTTATCTCTAAAATTACAACAATCAAGATTTGGCTATTTATTTGCTGCAATTTTAGTTAATTCAACCCACCACTCTCATAAGAACGTCCCGATAGTAAAGAGGCACCCTCAACTTTGGCATGACCGACACCCCAAACAGCTAGTTTTGTCGAAATTCGAATCATGGAAGGTGGTTCAGAATTAATATTCCTTTTAGGGTTTTATTATTTTTAATGTGAAGAAATAAATCATTTTGTATTTTCTAAGAACGTACTATGTGATCACACTCACAATTGACAATGCAATAAATAAAAAAATCCAACACGTCACATGTTCATTTTATCTTGCATACTTGTTTGTTGTTATTCTATGTGTTCATGTGTCAACTACACATACACAAAAATAATAAACGATGAAGAAATAAAATGTTGAGCAGACCATGAGCCAGTAATAATGGTTGATCCGTTGAGTGAATAACAGAGCAACCTATACCCTATGGGTAATATCTTGAGTCGCGTAGCTTGCAACTGGTATTGTAGTGTTTGCCCACACAATGCATCAATGTCCTGTCTGGCGCGTCGCCATAACTCGACATGAAGTGTGTCAGTGGTCATCTCATCGTTATAAAAAATTACTCGCTCGAATACGAGGGGAACTGGGAAGTAAATATAAAACTCAGAAGTAGACACATAGACCCTTATATATATAATGACCCAGAGACGATACATAAATCATTATTTATTAATAAAACTAATTATTACAGCACCATGCAATAATCAAATAATTAAAATTAATTAATTAATTACACACCAATCATACATTAGACTGTCTGAGGGAGTTCCGGTCCGTGGGGCGGTGGTGGGGTTGGCGATCAATGATGCAACAAGGAATCGGGTCAGTGGCCTGGGTCAGGCAGGGCAGAGGAGGCAACGCTGTTTAGGAGGGTCTCGGCTGAGGGAGTTCCGGTCCGTGGGGGTAGCTCCACTGGTTTGAATGTGCAGTGAAGGTGACCGTAGTGGCAGATCTTGGCCCAGATGAGGAGGGGCGTCCTGCGCTGGGGGAGTGGTCAGTCCGACAAGGAGTTGTACAAGAAGTGGCGGTGAAGGGAGGCAATGCCAGAGGGCTGTGCACTCCTGGCAGTGGAGGTGAAAAGCCCGGTGGAGGAGGGTTGAGCCGCTTGTGGCCAGGGGAGGTGCACCGGCTGTGAGGGAGACAGGGGGTCCCTCCCCACGTGGAAACCCTAAAGCCAATTTTTTTTTTTAACTTTTTCTTTTGACAAATGCATGATCCTTTTTTGGTCTCACCCACTTGGGTGATGATTGATGAGGTTTCAAATTTTCTAAAACCTATACACAAGTTAGAGAAAATAATTTTTTTATTATAATGATAAAGTTATTATCATAATAATAATAATTAAATCTAATCAGAAAACACTGTTTCTACCACCCACTGGCCAGAATGATGAGGTTCACCAAAACAAATTTTGGAAACAATCTTTGGGTATTTTAAACACACATAAACTATATGTGTTTCTCAAAATTTTAAATCCCACATTAAAATTTTTGATGAATGTATATAGAAACCTCATAAAACTGCTGGTTTTATATTCAAACTTAAAACTTCAGATGACCGCAAAATGATCATCCAATATCGGATTAACACGCGGTGTGTGGCGTTGGGACATTAATGATTCCCTCTAGGATATTTTATGCATATTTAAATTTCTTGTTTGGATTAAAATCAACACATGAGCCTATGATACCTCTTGAAATAATTGATCATGCAACAGAAGCCCCAAAATGGGATTTTAAAATTTTTCCACCAATGAACGACATGAACTCGTCATCATTGGCGAATCACGACTCGGTTTAATCTGACGATCTCACATGAAGAGTTTTAAGCAAAAAATTAAAAAAAATACTTGGTTTATATCTGAAGTCGTGCATGACCTCATCCTTGGTGATTGCTACTTGAAGAATCCGAAGCCGAATTCTTCTAGATCATTCCTACACGCTTCAAGAAACTACGGGATCTCCAAACGTCAACATCCAGGTGCAAGCACAGAGATCTGACGACGCCTTTGATGCTCTGATGATCACTGCATCGCTTGGCTTGCGATGCCTGAGAGAGAGCTCAATTCGAGCTCCTTGGATCCAGAGTCTTTCTCTCTAGAATGTGGGAGAGCTCGATCCAAACTCGTTTATAGTGCGTTAAGTATTTGGGGGTCAGAGAGGCAATACCGGGTATTTTAATTACATGCTATATATAGAAGATGAGAGCCTCACACCAAGGTCTATTCATGGTTTTTCTCTCTCCTCTCCTCTCTCCCATGATCTAGAGAGAGAAGCTCTGGATTCAAGGATCTCAGATCGAGTTCTCTCTCAGGCATCACAAGTAGGGCGATACAGTGATCGTCAGAGCATCAAAGTAGTCTTCAGATCACCGTTCTAGCATCTATGTTTCAATAATCACCGCTCCTATAGTTTCTTGAAGCACATGTGGACGATCTAGAGGAATTCGGTTTCAGATTTTTCGAGCAATGATCGCCAACGATGAGTAGACGTCATGCACATATGATAGACAATCGATCATCGTGCATAATACTAGATTTCTATGGACATAAATGAATCAACTGCTGATCTTGATATTCATATATTCTATATTTCTATGGATGTTATGGAATTAACCAATGGGCCTAAAATTCACCCACACTAGATTGCTTAGGATGCCTAGGAATCGGTCGTGGATCATGATAATATAGGATTGCCTAAGAATTAACCATTGAGCCTTCTATTATGGGATGCCTCAAAAATGTTTCTTGGATCTAGATATTCAATGGGGTTGGAATGACTTTAACGCACTCCTTGGATTCAGATCCTAGTGATTTTAATTTTCTAATACACACACCTAGGAATTGGATATGGTGATTTGGTTGGAATAGTCATGTGACATGCACAATGACAGCCTGACACTGGCCGAAGAAGGTTTGGGTTGATCCTAGGTGTTATGTAGGACCAAAATATCGATAATGTTTATTTTTTTATTCTTTTGTGCTTTATTTATTTATTTACTCATCTAATCATATCATATGTATACATTTAAATTACTGGTTATGAATAGGACAACACAGGTGGTGCTGTACTGATTTTTACCCACATCATGCTTTGGTTTCCATGGAACTTGGGTACATGAGAATATTTCAATAATTAAATGTGCAGGTTGGGAAGAGGTCCAGAGTAGCTTGGCCGAGTAAGATAACTCAGAAGGGATTGGATATTGGGATAAGGTGAGGATTTGGAATGTTGTAGATCCTCATGTACATTTATTTTGATCTTTAATTTATTTTTGTACATGTGGTCAGGATAGTGGAAAGCTAGTGAGTCTATATGACTGTATGCTTCCAAATTAATGTGTTATTAATGATATGTTAATTCTTCTAAAAACTTTGATGTTTTTTTATTGTGAATGATGTTAGGTTTATTGTTAACTATTTTTGTACACTATGATATTATGGTATATTTTCCACATGGTAACACCATAGACCCTTGATGCTAATTGGAAACCTCTAGAATATGGGGGGGGGGGGATTCACCTGAGGTCTAGTGGAGACCCCACTGATTCAGGTATTTCTTAGTGGCTGCAGACTAGAGGTAGGATGTAATAAATGCTTTACCTAAGACCTTCATGAAGAAGAATTTTTTTACTACATCTTAACATACTATAAGAATGGTATCTTATTTACCATTAGTAACATATCATCAATATATAATACTTGGCAGACAAGTGCACTCCAACTAAACCTCTTATAGATACATGGATCACATTCATTCTTTATGAAACCAAATTTTCTCATGGATTCATCAAAATGAATATTCCATGATTTCAATGATTGATTCAACCCATAAATGTATCTCTAAAACATTCATACCATATTGGAATCCTTTAAATTCACAAATCCTTTAGGTTGTGTCATATTGACATTTTCTACAAGGTTCTAGTTAAGGAAGTCTATTTTGAAATCCATTTTATAAATTTCATAATCATGGCAAGCTAACATGGAAAGCATTATTTTGGTGTATATTAGGATTTCAAGCGATGAAAAGGTTTCATCATAGTCTATGAATTGACGTTGCTCAATCCCTTTAACAACCAACCTTGCCTTATAAGTACTGAATTTACCATCCATGTCTAGTTTCTTCTTGAATATTCTTTTACACCCAATTGGATTTACATCCACTAGAGGATCTACCAAAACCCAAACTTGGTTTTGGTACATGGAATCAATTTTATAATTCATGAATTCTAGCCTCTTAAAAACCTCTGAACTACATACTACTTATTTGTAGGTTATAGTTTCATCATTATTAACTATTAATGAGTCACCAACCTTAGTGACTAGAAAACCATATCTATCTAGTTTTCTAACCTCTCAGGTGATCCTATGTAGCACTTATGTCTCTGGAACAACCTCTTCTATAAGTATTTGTGGAATTTTTTAATATTCTAAATCTTGGGTATCATGATCCTAAAATTCATAAAATTTTATCTTACACTCACTATATCTTTTAGAGATATGCCCCCTCTTAAGAAACATGAAATATCTATATGTAATTACCATTTTTTGGTTTTTATATAGATATTATCCCCTTATTTCCTTTGTATATCCTATAAAGATATACTTTGTGCATTGGGGTGAAAGTTGTTTTCTAGAAGTGGTCTTATAAAATGATTTGTATCTCCACAAACATAATTTTGATAACATAGATTTCATCCCATAATAGATCTTGCATGAAAAATAATTTTATACTTTTTTTAATACATGGTTTAGTGTGTATTTCACAATATGTAATGAATTTACTCAAAAGGATAGTGGAAGACTCTTGTGACTCATCATCGATCTCACCATGTCTAATAAGTTGAAATTCCACCTTTAACTAACAATATTACACAATGGTGTGTAAAGAGGAGCAAGCTAAGATAATATCCCAAACTCCCTTAGACAATTGATGAACTATTGGTTAAGATATGCTCTACCTTAATTTATGTGGAGTTTCTTTATCTTCTTAACAATTGATTCTCTACTTCATTCTTATATTCCACAAACTTTTAAAAAGAATAATACTCACACCTCATTATGTATAAATATTCATATATAATAAAGTTATTGGTAAAAGTTATGAAGTACGAGTATCTAATCCTAGCCTCAACTAGAAAAGGTACACACACTTATATATAAACTAATTTAAGAATTTCTACGACCCCATCAACCTTTCTACAAAATGGATCTTTGGTCCTTTTACCTTGAAAACAAGCATAGAATATATTAAATGTTTTTAGTTTAACAAATCTAAATATCCATCATTATATAATTTTTCTAAGTTCTTCTCGTTTACTTGAACAAGATGGTGATACCACAATTGGGTGTTATATGAGTCACGTGGAATTAAATCTTCATCAATTTCCAATACTTGATTTTTTTATTCTTGTATGTAAAGACCATTATTAATATGTTACATCTCATAACATGTGTTATCATTATATAAGTAGCATATATTATTTTTGAACTTGAAAATAAATCCATCCATATCTAAATTGGAAATGTATATAATGTTTTTGGTTACAGTGGGAATATAATAAAAAAATTTTAAAATAAGACTTAAACTCATAAAAAAGTAAGATAGTAGTCTAAAATAGATATGATATCTGTATTTCATGCATATATTTTAGGGTGTTTTATTATATTGATTTCTATATTTAAGTGATAAATTTTGCAAATTTGTGAATGATTTGATCTGTTTTGTGTTTTATGGTAGGATATAGTTTATGTTTGAGAAATGATCAAAAAGAGGCAAATATTGGAGCAAATTGTGGTGCGACACTGGAATTTTGAGGATACAGTGGGGCAGGAAAACCAGAGCATGAAAATTACATGCCATGTATTCCGTTTACATGATGTGAGTTTTTTCGGGATGAGTTTTTTGAAGAGATACCCTAATATTAACGACTCCTAGAAACTAAAGGATTACACGATGTGGAAATGTAACACCCCAAGATTTCATAGTACGTTATTTTTTCAATATAATTCAATAACTTGCACTACACACAACACTGAGTTCAAGCGCACCACGACTTACCAAACTAGCCGTTCAAAAGCGGTTATGAATAGTATTAATTGAATTTTGAATTTTATATAATCCTTATAATTTTAGAATCCATATTATGAGTTGCTTAGACATAATATAAAAACATATTCATTTTTTTTTCAGATAAAAGAAGTATTTTTCAAAAAAATGCAATTTTACCGCCTTTTAATGGCGAACCCTTTTTAAATCCAATATTTGACACTTACATATTGAATTTGACAAAAAAAACTTCTTATTTAGAATCAGGACATAATAATTTAGTTTTGATAAATTTTTGGTGTTTTTTCTGATAACTTTCATATTTGGATGAATAGTAAAAATTGCTAAATTTTAACTGAAAACAACTTTTTTTAATCAAAATAATTTATAGTGTTCAATTATACATTTGAATGGTTTTTAAGTATAATTAGATTTTATTTTTATCATTTAATATAATGTTGGTCATTGTAAGTAATTTCACTTTGAAATTGGACATAAACAAGTGCCAATCTTTTGGTAGTTATTATTTCTTAAAAATACGCCTTTTGGTTTTGACAATGGAAATTAATTTCAAATTAATAAATGAAATTTATATGTTTTGAATTTGGTAAAATAAACTTCATTTTTGAATTTGGAATATCAAAATTATCTTAGGCTGATGTTTTGGTATGTTTCTGAAAACTTTCAATTTTTGATAAATAGTGAAAAAAACTGCGTTATTGGTTAAAACTGACTTTTCATTTAAATAATTATTTATTTTATTTAAATTTATTTAAGGTAAAAATAGATACATAATACCTACATATTTTCAATGTAATCTATTGGAGTAATTTTGTAATAATATAAGATATATAAAATTTTATTGAACTTTTCACCGTCTTTTACCCACCTCCAAGGAGAATTTGCAAATTTACATAAAACTTAATTTTACCGCTTTTGTGAGTTAAATTTAGAAACTCCGAGAGAGACAGTTAATATCATGGAGTAAAATTTGGTTCAATAAGATAAAAATAATTTTGGGTGAATAGTAACTTTTTTACTTTTATTCACCACGGTTAAAAGTAAATAGGGTAATTAAGGGTAAAAATGATATTATTATTACCCTAACACATGTCCTAATTCTATTGGATAAATATAATTCGACCAAAAAAATCCTTAGGAATGATATATGAACATCTTTGGTACACTTGGATTAGATTAGGACATTTATTATTATTTAATTCAAAGAAGAGTTAAAAGTGTTAAATTCAATGTTTAATAACTAAATCATTTTTAATATAGGGTTACACAACATATAAATTAGAATATAAATATTCATTAGAAATATAAAAATATTTCCTACACAATGGTATTTTATTTGTATTTTTTAGACATTAAATAATTTAATTTATTTATGACACAATGATGATGCAGCAATTACCTAATTAATGAAATATTAAAATAATTGATATTATAAATATACAAATAAATGTAATTTGAGACTTTTTATGAATTCCAATAATTTTAGAGGTTAATATGAAATATTAGGGTTGGTTAGATGTATTTTGTTTGAAGTAATAATGTTGTTATGAATTTAGCAAAAATAAAATACCAAATAGTGTCAAAATTGACATAAAAGAGTTTTTAAAAACAATATTATATTATTAATTGATATTCTATTCCTAAAAATCTAAGGTTTGGCCAAAAGACTTATATAATGATAGTTGTATCATTAATGAACCACTAGGGGTTATCTTGGAAGTATATAGTAAGTTTATTAACCATATAATATAAAAATACAAAGAGACATTGTAAATGTCAAACTATTTAACTAAGAGTTAAATCTAAAAGATAAGGTTAATATAGTGACCAGAACCTGTCTAAAACTTATTGGTTGAGTGGTTTTCGACCCATCACCACCTTAGCCTTTAAATAATTCACTTTTGTGCCATTATAAACCGAAAATGATTTTATTATAAAATAATATTTTTAGCTTTTCCTAAGGTGCCCCTCACTCCTCTTATAAAAGGGCACTCCCCCTACTCTCTAATTCACACCTTAAAATCCATTTGGCTCAGCCAAAACCTACCCAAATACCCTCTCAACTATCCTACCTTCATCCTAGAGGCCTTCATTTAGTCAGAAATCCAACCTAAGGAGCCCTTTTGATCAAATCAAAAGGAAGAACCCAAAGAAGAGGTAAATATTTCATCACCTCTTTCAAGTTCCTTTCTTCTTCCACTTCCTATTTCTTTGTTATTTCCATTATAAAATAATAACTCTAGTATCTTTTATATACTTTGATGTTATTGTAAATATGGTACAACCATATTTATTATTCTATCCATCCTTTGAAAGACATGTCACCATACGTGCGTACGTACGACTTACCGTCTCTAGGTCGTGGTGTAATTGTTATTCAATACATTATTATTTAGATGGGTATAACAATGATGTGTAATTTATGTAAATAATAAATATAACATGATAATTATTCTGTATATATGATATATCATCTAATTATATATTATTTTAATATCAAAAGAATGATATTGCCGCTCGTGCGTACATACAGATTACCGTCTCCATGAACGCGATGAGATTTATTCCCCATCGAATCCATTCAAAAATAATTTTCATTAGATGATCAAAAATAATGTTTAAAGACTTAATATCATTATTAATATGAATAAGATACATCCTATCCATAACAAACATTACTTACGTAAGAAATCATATAAAGGAAAATGAACCAGTTAACACCCGAAACGACGATAATACTAAGATATTATTAACAAAGAAATGTTAAAAGATCATATATGATATCATATTAATATATATGATTATTTTATAATTTAATAACAATTATTTCACCATTATATAAGAGGTTAACCTACCATCGACCAAGGAAAAGTACAAGGTAAGGGTTAATTTCACAATCTCTTTATTATCCGAGGTTGTTTTTACGTAAGTATATACTAGGACATATTTATTATCCATGTCCATGTTTCATAAAAGAGTTTTCAAAGGGATTATTTTTAAGGTAATTTTTACTAAAATATCATTCTAAATGTTTTAAATATTTATTCTTCTAAATTTTTCTCATTAATGTCAATGTTTTCAAAATGGTTTTTAAGGATTTATTTATATGGACATGAATGTTTTTAAAATGTTAATTACTTTAAAAAGTTTCAAAGTGGTATGGGACACTTTGATTCAAAAATTTCTTTAAATGTATTCCTTCTTAAATTGTGTGACTTTTAAATGCTTTCATGAAAAAGGGACATTTCTCTCAAAGATTTTTACAAATCATTTTCATCTATGTCAACATCCTTTGATGAATTTTAAACTTATTTGAAGTTGATTTATTATGATACAAATATTACATATTGTATTGAAGGTTTTTGTGATATGTTTGACTATGGATGTGTTAATTTTACACCATTCACGGTTTATGGATAAAGTATTGACATTTTGTATGATATTTTTAATACAAATGTTTATGTTATGTTTAAAACTTTTCATATGAGGAATGCATTGGACTTAGTAAGTGATGGGTGGAGCCCGCTATAGCTCCTCGATGCATCGGTAGGTCTCATGAGACAAACTAATGTATTGACACAAGGCCTTGAAAAAATCTTATTTGTAGTCTTGGCACAAGGCCTTGACTATGTGGTTATGAATGTCTGGCATTATGCATTCCATCGTTATGAAAGTAGCTATTGATATTGCATGTGATTATTTGACTAGTAGAATATCCATGTGAGTAAGTACATGGCATTATTTTGATTTATATTTTCCATATTATGATTAAGTTTATGTTGAAAAGGCTTTTGTTTTAGTTCTATAGATTACCTTAAATGTTTATGATTATTTATGAAAGTTTCCGCTATATTGTTATCCTTACTGAGCATCTGAGCTCACCCCTTTTTATGTTTTATTTTTCCCAGGATGTGAAGAAGTATATTATGACTGACCTGTAGGGATAGTCTATGAGATCTTAGTGTTTTCCATGGAAACAATGTTGTTGTAGTTTTCCATTTTATGATGTAATGTAAACCTTATGAATGTATCTAGTACTTTCAAGGCTACTAAACTAATCAGTCTTTTGAGACTTGATCTTTTGTGATCATGACAATGTTACGTAATAATGCACCAAATCTGGGTAACTAGGGACAGGGAGTTATAGTTGGTATCATAGGAAGTTTAGTACAAACCTTGGAAACTAGATTTATATAAACTCTGATTAGAGCACATTATCCTAAGATAGACATTGAGAATTAGTATAGAAGAACTTCCTAGAATTTTGGTACTGTAGAGATTTTGTGAGTTTTCTAAGCAATAAATCCCTGTTTGGATATGAGTAGGTAGAGGCAGCTCTGGAACAGATGTACCTAGGGGTAAAACTCGAAACCACCGCTTTGAGCTAGACTCGAACAGGAATTGGTGCACGACAACGGGCCTTGCTGCACTCTTGGTTATGACACTCCCTGGGGATATGCTTAGGACAATTCACATTTTCATTACAATCCATTATGAAGGATTTAGGAGTAAATACTTTCTCAAAGAAAACATTTTTATGATTATGGATTATATCCATAAACTGTTCAATTTATGTTAAGTATATTACAAGTTTGGAATTATTTATTTCAATTCATAAACTAATCTAGTTTATTCCATTGTTTATAAATGGAGCCCAGTAGATGGGATGCGACCTCCAAAAATACACATGATCCAAAGAGTAAGAAGGATAATATCTTTCATGGTGTTATGCCAACATTTAGAAAGGAAATATTCTCCCATGTATTATCATCATATGAAGAAATAGTATCATGTATTAATAAGATAAGTAAATAATTTTTTGAGTCTTATGGATTTTAAGGGAAGCCATAGAAGAAAAAGATGGTAGAGAGAAAGATGGATAAATGGAATAAGGTAAGGAAGGATTTTCTCATATGTGACAACTGTGGAAAGAATAACTTTGGTAAATGATTGAAGGGAATGGGAGTTTTTTATAAGTGTGGAGGAAAAGGACACCAAGTGCGTGATTGCAAGGGTGAGAAAAATGTTTCAAATGTATAATGCTTCACCTATAAGGAGTTAGGACACTACGTGAATCAATGTCCAAATAATCAGAGTATACCCCAAATGATGCTATTGGATAATAATCAAGTTATGATACTACCAAAGATGAAGAGGAATGATTAAGAGTTCTTATGTTGTTATTAAATTATTATGTCATTTGAGTATTGTATTAATGATTTACATGTTATAAGAATTATAGAGTATATAAGGATTGTACTGCAGTACTATTTCATTAATGACTTGAGATTAGTAGAACCAAGAAAAGTGACTCAATGGAAAGTTAAACTTCTTGGAAAATACATGGTTGATGGAAAGACAAAACTTTAATATGGTCTTGATATTGGGGTATTGATTTTGGAATAAGATATGATTGATTTGGATAAATTCTATTGGATATTATTGAATACCTTGGAACTGATTAATGGTTTGTTTATTTCATCATTGTTGGAATATTCAATTTTTTTTGGATATAAGGTATATATATAGTATTCTATAAAGAATAAGAAAGAATGAATGTAATAAATAAGGTTTTATGGTAATTCATGGCGTTACCGTCTTTTAAAAGAATACATGATGATGATATTCACATGTTATTATGTGGCAAAAAGAATCTTCATTGTGTTTTACATCTTTATAAATTTTGGACTGTGAGTTTGGAAAGAAGTATTTTGGATAAGTCTTAAGGTTGGAATGAATTAAGTTTGACATTGGATTCTATTGTTAAGGTAAAATCATTTCTTAAGATTTTTTTTGATTTTTTTAAAAAAGGACATCCCAAAGGTCAGGCGACATCCAGTCACGTCCGACAAGGCCGTGAGACTTGAACCCACAACCGAAGGTCTACAAGGGTGCATCACCTACCACTAGCCTACGTGATGTCCTGGATTGTATAATGTAGTCTTTTTAAAAGGTCTGATAGATGAATTATAAATTCATTTTTTTGGAACCATATATGATTAGGACAAATAGAGTATTTTTATGTTTTATTATCTTTTATATTGAAAGATGAGTTTGTGGTAGAAATTAGTTAAAGGATGAAACTCTACTTGTCAAGTATATTTTTTTTTCTTATTCTATAAAGAAATTAATTCTTAAACTTTAGTTAAGGGACCTTAAAACCAAAAATGTTTTAACCTAATACCTTATGTTTTTTGAACCGATGATATTTTAAATCATCATAGATTGATGGATTTGAGGCCCTCAATTTTAAACTTGTTTGTGATTGATGACCTCAATCACTCTCAATAAATATTTACGTTTTACCTCCAATTATGTGTCTCTAATTTCCACCATTGTTCTCCTAATCGAGATCATAATTTGGTGGTGACTTTTTCATTTCCCTTTCCCTCTTATTAAGAATAAATTTTATTAACCCAATTTCTGATGTGGGTTCTCCACAAAGGTATTTTTCTATTTTTAAACTTTTATTTTCGAAGAACAATTTCAAATTGCGAGGATGCAATTTATTGAAGGAGGGGAGAATGTAACACCCCAAGATTTCATAGTACGTTATTTCTTCAATATAATTCAATAACTTGCACTACACGCAACACTGAGTTCAAGCGCACCACGACTTACCAAACTAGCCGTTGAAAAGCGGTTATGAATAGTATTAACTGAATTTTAAATTTTATATAATCCTTATAATTTTAGAATCCATATTATGAGTTTCTTAGACATAATATAAAAACAAATTCATTTTTTTCAGATAAAAGAAGTATTTTTCAAAAAAAAAATAATTTTACTGCCTTTTAATGATGAACCCTTTTTAAATCCAATATTTGACACTTTTATATATTAAATTTGAAAAAATAAACTTCTTCTTTAGAATCAGGATATAAAAATTTAGTTTCTATAAAATTTTGGTGTTTTTCTGATAACTTTCATATTTGGGTGAATAGTGAAAATTCCTAAATTTTAACTGAAAAAAACTTTTTTTAATCAAAATAATTTATAGTGTTCAATTATACATTTGAATGGTTTTAAAGTATAATTAGATTTTATTTTTATCATTTAATATAATATTGGTCATTGTAAGTAATTTTACTTTGAAATTGGACATAAACAAGTGTCAATCTTTTGGTAGTTATTATTTCTTAAAAATACGCTTTTTTGTTTTAACAATGGGAATTAATTTTAACTTAATAAATGCAATTTCTATGATTTGAATTTGGTAAAATAAACTTTGTTTTTAAATTTTGAATATCAAAATTAGCTTAGGCTGAATTTTTGGTATGTTTCTGAAAACTTTTAATTTTTGATGAATAGTGAAAAACATTGTGTTATTGGTTAAAACCGACTTTTCATTTAAATAATTATTTATTTTATTTCAATTTATTTTATGTAAAAATAGATACATAATATCTATATATTTTAAATGTAATCTATTGGAGTCATTTTGTAATAATATTAGATATATAAAATTTTATTGAACTTTTCACCGTCTTTTACCCATCTCCTAGGATAATTTACAAATTTACATAAAACATAATTTTACCGCATCTGTGAGTTTAATTTAGAAAATCTAAGAGACATGGTTAATATCAAGAAGTAAAATTTGGTTCAATAAGATAAAAATAATTTTTGTTGAATATTAACTTTTTACTTTTATTTACCATAGTTAAAAGTAATTAGGGTAATTAAGGGTAAAAATGATATTATTATTACCCTAACACATGTCCTAATTCTATTGGATAAGTATAATTCGACCAAAAAAATATTATTATTAAAATATGAACCTCTTTGGTCCACTTAGATTAGATTATGACATTTATTATTATTTAATTCAAAGAAGAGTTAAAAGTGTTAAATTCAATGTTTAATAACTAAACCATTTTTAATATAGGGTTACACATAAGAAAAATTCGACTATAAATATTCATTATAAATATAAAAATATTTAATAGATAATGGTATTTTATTTATATTTTTTATACATTAAATAATTTAATTTATTTATGACATAATGATGATGCGGTAATTACCTAATTAATGAAATATTAAAATAATTGATATTATAAATATACAAATAAATGTAATTTGAGACTTTTTATGAATTAAACTAATTTTATAGGTTAATATGACATATTAGGGTTGGTTAGATGAATTTTTTTCAAAGTAATAATGCTGTTATGAATTTAGAAAAAACAAAATACCAAATAGTGTCAAAATTGACATAAAAGAGTTTTTAAAACAAATATTATATTATTAATTGATATTATATTCCTAAAAATATAAGGTTCATCCAAAATACTAATATAATGATAGGTGTATCATTAAATAACCACTTGGGGTTCTCTTGGAAGTATATAGTAAGTTTATTAACCATATAATATATAAATACAAAGAGACATGGTAAATGTCAAACTGTTTAACTAAGAGTTAAATCTAAAAGATAAGGTTAATATAGTGACCAAAACCTGTCTAAAACCTATTGGTTGAGTGTTTTTCTACCCATACCAACCTTATCCTTTAAATAATCCACTTTGGAGCCATTATAAACTGAAAATGATTTTATTACAAAATAATATTTTTAGCTTTTCCTAAGGTTCCCCTCACTCCTCATATAAAAGGGCACTCCCCCTTCTCTCTAATTCACACCTTCAAAGCCATTTGGATCGGCCAAAACCTACCCAAATACCATCTAAACTGTCCTAAATTTATCCAAGAGGCCTTAATTTAGTCATAAATCCAACTTAAGGATCCCTTTTGATCAAATCAAAAGGAAGAACCCGTAGAAGAGGTAAATATTTCATCACCTCTTTCAAGTTCCTTTCTTATTCCACTTCCTATTTCTTTGTTATTTACATTATAAAATAATTACTCCAGTATCTTCTATATACTGTGATGTTATTATAAATATGGTACAACCATATTCATTATTCTATCCATCCTTTGAAAGACATGTCACCATAGGTGAGTACGTACGGCTTACCGTCTCCACATCGTGGTGTAATTGTTATTCAATACATTATTATTTTGATAGGTATAATAATGATGTATAATTTATGTAAATAATAAATATAACATGATAATTATTCTTTATATATTATATACCATCTAATTATATATTATTTTTATATCAAAATAATGATATTGTCGCTCGTGTGTACATACGGATTACCGTCTCCACGAACGCGATGAGATTCATTCCCCATCGTATCCATTCAAGAATAATTTTCATTATATGATTAAAAATAATTTTTAAATACTTAATATCAATATGAATATGAATAAGATACATTTTATCCATAACAAACATTACTTACGTAACAAATCATACAAAGGAAAATGAAGCAGTTAACACCCGAAACGACGATAATACTAAGATATTATTAACAAAGCAATGATAAAAGATCATATATGATATCATATTAATATATATGATTATTTTATAATTTAATAACAATTATTTCACCATTATACAAGAGGTTAACGTACCCTCGACCAAGGAAAAGTACAAGGTAAGGGTTACTTTCACAATCTCTTTATTATCCGAGTTTGTTTTTACGTTAGTATCTACTGGGACATATTTATTATCCATGTACATGTTTCATAAAAGAGTTTTCAAAGGGATTATTTTTAAGGTACTTTTTTACTAAAATATCAATTTAAATGTTTTAAATATTTATTCTTCTAAATCGTTCTCATTAATGTCCATGTTTTAAAAATGGTTTTTAAAAATTTATTTATATGGACATGAATGTTTTTAAAATGTTAATTCCTTTAAAAAGTTTCAAAGTGGTATAGAAAACTTTGATTAAAAAATGTCTTTAAATGCATTCCTTTCTAAATTGTGTGAATTTTAAATGTTTTCATGAAAAAGGGATATTTCTCTCAAAGATTTTTACAAATCATTTTCATCTATGTCAACATCCTTTGATGGATTTTAAACTTGTTTGAAGTTGATTTATTATGATATAAATATTCCATATTGTATTAAAGGTTTTTGTGATATGTTTGACTATGGATGTGTTATTTTTACACCATTCATGGTTTATGGATAAAGTATTGAATTTTCGTATGCTAGTTTTAATACGAATGTTTATGTTATGTTTAAAACTTTTCATATGAGGAATGTATTGGACTTAGTAAGTGATGGGTGGAGCCCGATATAGCTCCTCGATGCAGCGATAGGTCTCATTAAACAAACTAGTGTCTTGGAACAAGGCCTTGAAAAAATCTTATTTGTAGTCTTGGTACAAGGCCTTGACTATGTGGTTATGAAAGTCTGGTATTATGCATTCCATCATTATGAATGTGGATATTGATATTGCATGTGATTATTCAACTAGTAGAATATCCATGTGAGTAAGTAAATGACATTATTTTTATTTTTATTTGCCATATTATGATGAAGTTTATGTTGAAAAGGATTTTTTTAGTTCTATAAATTTCCTTAAATGATTATACTTATTTATGAAAGTTTCCACTATATTGTTATCCTTACTGAGCATCTTAGCTCACCCATTTCTATGTTTTATTTGTCCCAGGATGTGAAGAAGTATATTATGAATGACCTGCAAGGATATTCTATGGGATCTCAGTTTTGTCCATGGAAACAATGTTGTTGTAGTTTTCCATTTTATGATGTAATGTAAACCTTATGAACGTATCTAGTACTTCCAAGGCTACTAAACTAATCAGTCTTTCGAGACTTGATCTTTTGTGATCATGACAATGTTATGTAATAATGCACCGACTCTGAGTAACTAGGGTCAGTATGTTACAGGAAACACACTATAAATCTTGAAAATTGTCAAGATGAGATTCAAGTCACTATATTCAGAGTAACATTAATTTTGGACCAAATCTATTACATGGGACCCTCCCCAGACCATCATTGGACAAAATATTAATGATCCTAATTAATACCGGAGTCCATATAGATCCTATAAAAGTAGGGATAGGCTACTACTATTGTAGTAATTCAAATCCGGATACTGAAGTATAGAGTGATAAGCCGCATGGACCTTTCTAATTTCTTCTCTATTTTCTTTATGATTTCATTTAATTTTATCCTTCCCTATTATTATCTCATCACTAGGATGAGGGGTAAACCTACCTTATGCTAGGGTAATGTAATAGAAGGTGGAATGTTCTGTTGGATTTATTTCATTTATTTTTATTTATTTGTTTGGTTTGTGCAATTTATTCTTAAACTTAAAATACCCTTATTTCTTTTATCATGACCATTGATATTTGAATCTAAAAGGAACTTTAAAATTGAACAACTGATAACCCTAAAGAAGGTATGGCCATTTTTAACTTTAGGGGAAATTAGTTTTAAATATGGCATCGAGAAAAACATGATTTAGAAACATCCTAAATTACTGGACCAAGGGAAATAGGGTAATGTCATATTGAGGAGGCAATAAAATAACCATTGGATCTTCCCAGTCTTGACTCCCACACCAGTCATGAATTAATCAACCTATTTTACTAAATCCAATTGCACCCAAACCCCAAATTACTAAATCCCATGAATGCTTTTCAAATCTATTTACAAACCAATCAAACTTATTTTCTTTCATCTATAGTTTTCTCAAAATCAAATCAAAACCCATATTTTCTCACCTCTTTCTTAAAATTAATAAAATTAAATCTTTTTAAAACCTAATCAAACTAACAAGCCATATATATGGATCAAACTTGAACATTCCTAATACTATGTTTTAATTAATATAGTATCATAATTTGAGTCTTATAAATTTTGTTTTTTCATAGACCCATAGGGAATTAATGATACCATCCCGACCTGTCAAAGAGGCCCCATTTCCCAGGATAATTGCCTTTTAGTTTTTAGGATTTAAATTTTCTTATTTTATTATTTAAATTTATCTATTTATATTGGGTGTGTTCATGCAGTGAGTTTTGGATTTTTAAATATTTAATACACAACTAAAACACTCAGTCGAAGGGAAAATACATCATTGATTAAACACACAACTCTAAACCAAGACAGGAGATTAAATTCACTGAAACCATGAAAGGTGAAAAACAAAACCAACCCATTGGGGTTCATCAAAGAGATCCAAGACTGTGGACACTCACAGACTATGGGCGACCATCAAACACAAGATTTCAACCAAGCATCCTAGCACCCCCCATTATAGTAAATCACTTCGCGATCAAGCCTGCAATAATTTAAATGATAAAAAATATCATGAAATTCACCAGACTTCCACATAAATATAAAAAAAAACATTTGAAAAACTTCCTCAAGATCTGAGACAAGTTTTAATTTCAGAATGTTTCAAGTGATGTGGTAAGAGTCAATCTTTTCCAATTTTCATTACATGAGTGAGCTCGAGATTGGATTCAAGGCCTGCCTATGCATTCTATAATTACATGGGATGAGCTAGCATGAAACTTTTTCACCCACTTCTTTCCACCTTCTAAGTTAATGTACATATGGGTAAATATTATATACTTTGGTAAATTTGAAGATGAATCATTATACCCTGCATGGGAACATTATAAATATATGACTAAAAAAATCCCTCATCATGGAATAGATCTATGGTTTCTTATCAAAAATTTCAATAAGGATTTTCAAAAAGAAATAGGTCAATTCTTGATGCAACAACTTGAAGATCATTAATGAAGAAGTTTCCTAAAGCGAGCTATAACTTATTGGATGAAATGGATAGAAATAGTTTCCAATGGAAAAAAGAAAGGATTCAACAGAAAGGGGTTTATGCAATCAAAAACAATGAATGGATGTCGACACAACTATAATCGTTAAAAAAATATGGACATCATGACGGTAGAGCAGAAAAACTCTCGAGGTACACATATTGAAGATGAAAATTATTCTGATTATAATCGGGGTAATCAATTTAAAGGTTGGAGACCACAATAACCACAAGGATAAGGGATTTAATAAAGACCACAAGGGTACAAACAACAATCACCCCAAGGGTCCAAACTTAAGAGACAAGTCCATATATTGGAAGAGACACTAGCAATATTCATGACTACTTATGAGGCTGTATTAAAATAAATAAATAAAGAAGCATCAAACCAAAATGAAGAATTAAGGAATCTGGAGCATCAAGTTGGCCAAATTGTCGACCAGATTAGAAAGATACACAAAGGAGAACTACCAAGATGCCCTAAATAATTCCCATGTGAATATTTGAAAGCTATACAACTTAGAAGTGAAAAAAAAACAAAAGGGAGTGATATAGGATTTTTAGGACAAAAACTAGTTAAATTAAGAGAAGAATAAGCTAAAAAAGAAAAGGTAGTTGAAGAAGAAGAAGAACCACCTCATTATAATCCAAGACCACCTTTTCTTTAACGAATGTCACAAGTGAAGAACAATGTGTAGAAAGGTAAGTTTTCGGAACTCTTTAAAAAACTATTTATTAATATACTTTTACATAGGCTCTTTCAAACATTCTGGAATATGAAAAATTCATTAAAGAGATGATAACCAACAAAAATAAGCTGTAATAGATTGGAACCATTCCTCTCACATGGGAGTGTTTGGAAGTGATATAAAATGACCCACCTAAGAATCAAAGTGATCGAAGTATATTTTAAATTCCCATATTTATCGGAGCTAACAAATGTGGAAAATATTTGTGTGACTTTAGTGAAAGTGTCAATATCATATCATACACGACTTTCAAGAGTTTGGGACTAGAAGGCCTGAAGCTCATAAGAGTTTCACTCTAATGATAAGACTCAACAATGAAGCATCTTGGAGGACTCATTGAGGAAATCCTGATTAGAGTCAAAAAATTCTACTTCCAAATTGACTTCCTAGTTCTTTACATGGAAGAAGAGTGAAATACAATCACTCTAAGAAGACCATTTTTAGTCATAGGGTGTGAGTTTATCGATGTCCAAAGAATATAACTTAGTATATGAGTTGAAAGTGATTAAGTAAGTTTAAAAATCTACTAGAAAATAAAGAAATATGATGTGAAAGAGGACAATGAGTTTGGAGAAGAAAATACACCCAAAGTTGAGAGTATTTATGAGATTTAAGAGGTACATGAGTTAGATATTGTTGTGAAACATGATTCTCAACTGAAGAAAAAATATAAGTTGAAGACCAAGATCATTAAAAGAAAAGGAGTGACTGAATACACTACATTTGAGATGGGACAATAGGTCTAGATGGTACATGAAATTCCATTTAGTTCATCAGGATTAAGGAAAAAATGGTGGGTTAATCCAATGGAGATCAATAAAGTACTATCATCATGGAGAATAAAGTTATTTAGAGAAGAAGGATAGGGGACGACCTATATGGATATGACACAACCAAGACCATTTATAGACCCTAATGAGGTAAACAAATTTCAATCAATTGTCATGTGAGATGAAGTTGAAGGAGGTAAGGTTGTGCCAATGATGGTAAATAAAAGCATTTCCAAGAGGCAACTTGAGTTTTTTATTTTTCTTTACTTATTTTTTATTTTTAGAGGTGCACATTCTCTCGATCCGAATATTTCAAAATTCATTGATAATGTCCTGTGCTTTTACTTGTTTTTTTAATTTACCAGACCATAAATAACCAAGGAGGGTTCTATTAGTAGGAATTAAAAGAAGAGTGTTAAAAAAATTGCATGTCGTGAATTTGGAATAGGAAAAACCTACACATCCATGATTGAAGAAAAAATTTCAAGGGGAGTAAGAGTTTGAATTCTATATTTTTCAAATATATTCAACACATTTTATGAGATTTTTAACTACCAATTATATGACCTACATTTGATTCATTATTTAATAAATATAACTAAGAGTCATAAACTAATTAATATGATTATCATTCCATGAAATTTAAATTTATTTTTCAATAAATTTTAATGATAAAAATGGAGAAAATATTTAGTAGAGATAAGCACGTAGATTAATATTTGAAAAATCATGATTTATGGAAGCATATTGATCATTGTAAATGAACGTTTTTTGAGGTTTGGCTATGTTTTTAATTTTTGATATTTTCATTAATCAATTTAATTATTCATATGAATTTCTTTGATTAATCATCCCAACCATTAATCTCATTCCAAATACATCCATTGAATCAATATTTCCCATTATTTCTTTCGTATATTTCTTTAGAAACTCAGGCGTGTTTTCTTCTAGAACTTTCTCTGCATCTTATTAAATCCATTATTGAATAGAATCACTTTTAAAATGTTTGAGGAATTATTTTCATTGTCCCTTATCCTGAGACCCACATTACATTAATTTTTTTAAGCCCGTAGAATCCATGAACATCCTTGTCAGGAAATGATCCATGTTACAAGACTATATTATCCTTTCCTACATTAAACTAAATATTTTTCATGATCATTCAACGTTAGAGTGGAGGAAACAACAACTGGTTGAGAAGATGAATATTTTGTAATTAATAAGTGTGGGGGAAGTTTCATGAGATATAGGGAAGGAAAATTCATTGTATTTATTGCACACCCATTGAAAAAAAGAAAAAAAAAATAAAAGAAAGAATAAAAAAATGGGCTGTGTCTATAGAAATTTAAAAGTCACTATTTAGCCGATCTATGATATTGTTATAAATATTAAAAATAGTGTCATGAGGAGATCACTACGGGTTAGGTGGTGGCTGAAATAATTTTCCTCAACACAACTTTTGAAAAATAAAAAAAATAAAAAATAGGGTATTTTATTTATTACATTTCATCTCTTTATGATCCTACTCTGAGATACTAGGGGAAAAGAGACTTTCATTGATCTGTTTTTGATTATCATGAAAAGTACTTTAGAGTTGAACCTCCTTTTTGATATGTACTTTTAACACCATTTACCTACCTTCACTAAGCCTCAGAGTCATTCAATCTTTAATGGTGAAGCCCTCATGATTAATAATGATTATATCTTTACGAGGTAGAGATGTAAGATACCTTGTAATACTATGGTAAGATACATGTTCTTGAGGTATATGAATCATTCATACCTTGATAATGAGTGTAAAAATTCAATTTGAGATAAATTAAAATTAACATGCATATTAATAATGAATTGAAAACTGAAAATGGATAAATAAAAATGCTTAGCTATTTCAAAAGAGAAAAAGTAAAATATATGGTTCATTTTCATTCTCTAAAAAGTGAGTTGTTGATGCATTTTATACCTATGATGATCGAAAATTTAATTTTCTATTTGATCAATTTTTTTGGAAATTAAATTTGAAGCATGGTAAGGTGAATGTACTTCGTAGAATGTTGGGATTCTATCCCCGAGGACAAATATGAATTTAAGTGTAGAGAAATTTCATATATGTATTTAATGCATACATTTTAGGGTGTTTTATTATATGTATTTATGTATTTAAATGAAAAAAATTGAAAATTAATGAATGATTTGATATATTTTTTTTATTGGAGGGATACAAATTATGTTTGAAAATGGAACAAAATGAGGAAAATATTTGAGCAAATCATGGTAAGATATTTTAATTTTGAGGATGAAATGGGGATGGAGAACTAGAGCATAGAAATTAAACATCATGTATTCTATTTAATTGACATGAGTTTTTTCCGGATGATTTTTCAGAAGAGATATGCCAAGATTCACAATGCATGGAAATTAAAGTATTACATGATGTGTAAACACATTACACATCATGAAAATTGTTGGGATGAGATTTAACTAACCCGATTCAGTGTATCTTAAATGTTAGACCAAATAGGTTACATGGAACCCATCCCAGACCACCATTGGACTAAATATTAATGATCTTTATTAATACTAGAGCCTATATGGTGCCTATAAAAGGAGGGATATGATACTTATGTTAGAGGAATTTAGATTCGAAAACCAAACCATGGAGTGAGAAGCTGCAGGGCCCCTTCCAAGTTCTTCTTTTTTTTCTTTATTCTTTCATTTTATTTTCTCTTTCCATCTTATTCTATAATCACTAGGATTAGGGGGTAAACCTGACTTGTGCTAGGGTAATTTAATAGAAGGGGAAAGGTTCTCTCATATTTATTTCATTTATTTTTATTAATTTATTTGGTTTGTGAAATTTATTCTTCAACTTAAAATCCATTCATTTTTATTTTATCATGACCATTGATATTTTAATCTAAAAGGAACTTTAAAATTGCATAATTGATAACCCTATAGAATGAATGAACATTGTAAACTTTAGGGGAAACCAGGATTTAAACATGGTATCGAGACAGACTTGATTCAGAAACACCCTAAATTATTAGACCAAGGAAAATAGGGTACCGCCTTGTTGAGGATGGGATACTTTACTATTGGATCTTCATCGTCTTGACTTCGAAACCAACCATGAATTAATCAACCTATTTTATAAAATAAAATTCCACAAGAACCCTAAAGTTATATAAAACCTATCTTGCTTTTCAAATATTTTTACAAACAAATCAAACTAGTTTACTTTCATCTTTCATTTTCTCAAAATCAAATAAAAATCCATCTTTTATCACCTCTTTCCTAAAATTAATAAAATAAATATTTTTAAAACCTAATCAAACTAATAGGTCATCTCTGTGTATCAAACTCAATTTTTTATAATACTATGTTTAAATTAATATAGTAGCATAGTTTGAGTCTTATAAGTTTTTTATAGACCCATAGGGAATTAGTGATGCCCTCTAGACCTGTCAAACTGATTCTATTACTAGGGATGATTGATTTTTAGTTTTTAGTATTTCAATTTTTATTTTATTTTGTTATTTAAATTTATCTGTTTATATTGTGTGTGTTTGTGTTGTGAGTTTAATATTTTTAAATTTTTAATGTAAAACTAAAACACTTAGTCAATGGGAAAAGACATCATCGATTCAACACACACTTATGAACCAAGATAGTAGATTAAAGTCACTATGACAATGGTAGGTTTAGAAAAAAACCAACCCGTTGGGGTTTATCAAAGAGATCTAGGACCACTGATGCTCGCAGACTTTAGGTATCCATCAAAAACATGATTGCAACCGAGCATCCTAGAACACCCCTTATATTAAATCACGTAGAGATCAAGCCTATAATAATTTCAATGATAAAAAAAGGCATGAAATTCACCAAACTACCACATGAAGATCTAAAGAAACATTTAGAAAACTTCCTTGAGATCTGTGACATGTTCCAATACTAGAATTTTTCAAGTTATTAGGTAAGACTCCGTCTTTTCTGATTTTCATTACACGAGTGAGCTCGAGATTGAATTCAAAGAGTGCTTATGAATTCCATCACTACATGGGATGAACTGGTATGCAACTTCCTCACCCACTTCTTTTCACCTTCTAATTCAATGGATGTATGGGTAAATATTCTAAATTTTTGTCAATTTGAAGATGAATCATTTTATTCTTCATGGGAAGGTTATAAAGATATGCCCAAAAAAATTCCATCATTATGGAAAATAGCTATAGATTCCTATAATAACTTTATATAAGGGTCTATCACATGGAAACAATTTAGTAATTGATACTTCAACTAGAGGATCATTAATGAATAAGTCTCCTAAAATGAGCTATAACTTATTGGATGAAATGGATATAAATAGTTTCCAATGTAAAAGAGAAGAGATGAAAGATAAATACATTCATTCAACCAAAAACAATGAATGGATCACGAAATAGATGTAATCATTAAAAAAAATATGGACATCATGATGGTCCACCTGTAAAACCCCCAAGGTACACATATTGAAGATGAAAATTGTGTTGATTACAATCAAGGTAATCAATTTTAGGGTTAGAGACTGCAACAACAACATGGATAATGTCTTCAACAAAGACCACAAGGGGACCAACAACAAGCAACCCAAGGGACCACACTAATGATCTATGTCCATATATTGGAAGAGATTCTAGAAAAATTGATGACTACTTCTGGGGATGTACTAAAAGAAATAAAATAAGAAGCATCAAACAAAAAGGCATAATTAAGAAACATCAAGCATCAAGTTGGAAAAATTATTGATCATCTTAAAGAGAGACCGAGAGGATCACTACTAGGATTCCATGAATAATTCCCACAATAATATTTGAAATCTATACGACTTAGAAGTGGGGAATAAACAAAAGGAAGCAGTATAGCATTTTATGGAAAAAAAATAGTAAAATTAAGAGAAGAAGAAGACAACAAGGAAAAAGTTGATAAAGAAGAAGAAGAAGAACCACCTCATTAAAAGCCAATATTTCCTTTTATAAAACAAATGTCACAAGTTAATAATAATGTTTATAAAGGTAGTTTTTGGAACACTTTAAAAAATTGTATATTAATATACCTTTTGCAGAGGCTCTTGAAGACATGCCAATATATGAAAAATTTATGAAAGAGATGGTAACCAATAAAAAGAAGATTGAAGTGATTGGAACCATTCATATCACACATGATTATTTGATAGTGGTGTCAAAGGTTTTAAATAAGAAGCAAAGTGATCCAGGAAACTTTTGAATTCCTATATTTATCGGAGCTAACAAATTTGGAAAATATTTGTGTGACTTATGTGTGAGTGTCAATATCATGTCATACAAGACTTTAAAAAGTTTGGTACCAGAATTCATGAAGCCCTCAAGAGTTTCACTCTAATTATAAGACTCCACAGTGAAGCATCCTCGAGGAATCATCAAGGAAATTTGGATTAGAGATGACAAATTTTACTTCCCCATTGACAATCTAGTGTTTGACATGGAAGAATAGATAAATACACATTCTGTTAAGCCCATTTTTTTCCACAGGGCGTGCACTAATCGATGTCCAAAATAAAGAAATCAGTTTGAGAGTTGTAAGTGATAAAGTAAGTTTCAACATCCATTAGGAAATGAAGATTTATGATGTGTAAGAGGATAATGAGTTTGGAGAATAAAATACACCCAAATTTGAGGGTGTCAGTGAGATTGAAGAGTTGCATGAGTTAGATGTTATTGTAAAAGAGGATTCTCAACTGAAGAAAGATAAGTTGAAGACCAATACTACTGACACCAGAGGATCGAACAACTATACTACATTTGAGAAAGGAAGACAAGTATCGATGGTACATGAACATACATTTATTTCATAAGGATTGAGGAAAAAATAGTGGGTTGGTCCAATGAAGATTGAGCAAGTACTACCATTTGAGAGAATAAATATGTTTAAAGAAGAAGGATTGGGAAAAATCTATGTGAATAGAACAAAAATGAGACCATTTATGGACCCTAAAGTGGTTAAAAAATTTCAATCATCCATCATGTGAGCTTAATATGAAGGAGGTAAGGTCAAGCCAATGATGGTAAAAAAAGTGCTTCCAGCAGGCAACCAATTTTTTTCATTTCTATTTATTTATTTTCTATTTTTAGAGGTGAAAATTATATAGATCCAAATATTTCAAAATTCATTGATAATTTCCTATGATTTCACTTGTTTATTTTAAAATTTTTAGGACCATCAAGACCCAAGGAGACAACAAGCAGCAGAAATCAAAAATAGAGGCTGCATCAAAATTACATGCCATGCAAGTAAATTACAAGTCATGAATCCAGAGCAGGAAGAACTTGCACAACCATGATTTAAGCAAAAAATTTCATGTGGAGTAAGAGTTTCAATTATGCACTTTTCAACTTTATTCCCCACATTTGATTAGATTTTTAAATTTCAATTGTATTCCCTATATTTGATTCATTCTTTAATCAATATAACTAGGAGACATAAACTACTGAATAAAATTATCATGCCATGAAATTTAAATTTCATTGCCAATAAATTTGAATGATAAAAATGGGAAAAATAATTAGTAGAGATAATAATTTGGATTAAGATTTTAAAAATCATGATTTATGGGAGCATGTTGATAATTTTAAATGTTTTTTTGATATTTAGCCATGCTTTTAATTTTTGATATTTGCATTAATTAATTTCATTATTCGTATGCATTTCTATGAGTAATTTTCCAAACCATTCGTCTCATTCCTGAGAAATCCACTAAGCCAATTTTTTTAAATTCTTTCTTTTTTAGATTTCTTTAGAAACTCAGGATTTTTTTTCTCTAGAACTTTATTTACATATTATTGAAGATATGAATAAATAGAATCACTTTAAAATTATTGAGGCATTCATTTCGTTATCACTTTTCCTGAGACCCACCTTATATCAATTTTTTAATCCCGTAGAACCTATGGGAAGCCTTTTTTGGAAATGAGCCATGTTACAAGCCTATATTATCCTTTCCTACCTTTGTCTAAATATTTTTCATTATTAGTAAACATAAGAGTGGGCGAAACAATGACTGGTAGAAGGGATGAATATTTTGTAATGAAAAAGTGTGGGGAAGTTTCATGAGATATGGGGAAGGAACATTCATTTTATTTATTGAGCACCCTCTAAAAAATAAATAAAAGAAATAAAAGAATAAAAAAATGGGTTTTATCTATGGAAAATGAAAAATCACCAATTACTTGACCAATGATCTTGTTATAACTATTAAAAATAGTTTCATGAGGAGATCATTATGGGTTGGGTGGTGGATGTGAGAATTGTTCCTAAAAAAACTTTCAAAAAAGAAAAAAAAAGAAAACAGTGTGTTTCATTTATTTCATTTCATATATTTATGAGACTGCTATGAGATATTGGGGGAAAAAGAGACTTTCATTGATCTATTTTTGATTATCATGAAAAGTACTTTAGATTTGAACCTCCTTTTTTAGATTTACTTTTTAAATCATTTACCTACCTTCCCTAAGACTTAGACTCATCTAATCATAAATGAGGAATCCCACATGATTAGTTGTGATTCTATCTTTATGCGGTGGAGATGTTAGAATCCTTACAACCCTATGGTAAGATACATGTTCTTGAGGTATGTGCATCATTCATACCCTTATGATGGGTGGAAAAATTCAATGTGAGGTAAATTAAAACTGGAATAAATATTAATAATGAATTGAAAAATGAAAATGGATGACTGAAAAGTATTAGCTATTTCAAAAGAGGAAAAGTAAAATACATGGTTCATTTTCATTCTTTGAAAAGTAAGGTGTTGATAAATTTTCTTCCTGTGATGCTTGAAAATTTAATTTTTCATGTGATTTTTTTTTGGAAATTGAATTTTGAATTATATTAAGGTGAATATCATTTATAGCATGTTGAGATTCCATCCTCGAGGAAAAGTATGCATTCAAGTGTGGGGGAATTTGATATATGTATTTCATGTATAAATTTTAGGGTGTTTTATTATATTGATTTCTATATTTAAATGAAAAATATTTAAAATTTATGAATGATTTGATCTATTTTGGGTTTTATGGAAGTATGCAACTTCTGTTTGAAAAAGGGGTGAATAGAGAAAAATATTGGAGAAAATCCCGGTGCGACACCGAAATTCTGAGAATGCAGCGAGGCTGGAAAACTGGGGCATGGAAATTACATGTAGTGTATTCTATTTACACTATATGAGTTTTTTGGGATGTTTTTTTGGAATAGATAATCCAAGATTCATGATTCATGGAAATTAATAGATTACACGATGTGTAAACACGTTACATGTCATGAAAATTGTCCGAATGAGATTCATGTCCCTAGATTCGAAATATCTTCAATTTTGGACCAAATCTATTACATGGGACCCATATAGTACCACGATTGAACCAAATAATAATGATTCTCATTAATAATAAGTCCCATATAGAGCTTATAAAAGGAGAGATAGGCTGATGTTGGAGGAATTCATATTTGAAGACCAAACCGTGGTGCGAGAAGCAGCATGTCCCTTTCTGAGTTCTTCTCTCTTTTCTTTATGCTTTCATTTTATTTTCTATGTCCCTATTATTCTCTCATCACTAGGATGAGGGGATAAATACTGCTTTTTGTAGGGTATTGTAATATAAGGGTAAGGTTCTGTTGGATTTATTTCATTTTTTATTCATTTATTTGGTTTGTGCAATTTATTCTTCAACTTTCAATCCATTTATTATTATTTTTTTCTTACCATTGATATTTGAATATAAAAGGAACATTAAAATTGTGCAACTAAGAACCTTAAATAAGGAATTACCATTTTCAACTTTAGGGGAAATCATGTTTGAACATGGTATTGAGACAAACTTGATTCAGAAACACCCAAAATTACCAGACCAAGGGAAATAGGGTACTATCGTATTGAGGAGGGGATACCATGACCATTAGATATTAATCCTCTCGACTCCAACACCAATAACCAATTAATTAACATATTTTATTAAATAAAATTTCACCTGAACCCTGAAATTACAAAAACCCTATCACACTTTTCAAATATATTTACAAACTAATCAAACTGCATTTCTTTTGCCTTTCATTTTCTAAAAATCAAATCAAAACCCATATTTTCTCTCTTCTTTATTAAAATTAATAAAATTAGATCTTTTAAAAGACTAATCAAACTAATAGTACATCTCTGGGGATCTACCTAGAACTTTCCTAATAATACATTTTAATTAATCTAGTAATATAGTTTGAGTCTTATAATTTTATTTTTTGCATAGATCCGTAGGGAATTAACAACTCCCTCCCAGCCCATAAAGCTAGTAAATTAAGTCTTTCTCTATTGTAAACTCAATGATCCACATCATCTATGGATAATTACTAAATTTACTTGGTTCCTGTATTTGGATACAAGTTTGCCTACCGAAATCTGTATCTAATTCCCAATTTAATGAGATGAAAATATTACTTTTGATAAGGAAATAAAATAAACCTTCCCATTACTTCTTCATCAAGGAACAATTTTTCTTATTGTGGCCTTTATTTACACATGTAGAACATAATTTATTTTCTTTATCCTACCCCTTGATCCTACTCCCCTCTATTGGGAAGTGAAAAGGTGCCTTAGACTTGGTGTTAGTATTGGGGCCTTTCTCCTTGAGCTTTCTGTTATTCACTATAAGGACTGAATGTTTTTCATGACTCATGTAATTGTCTACAAAGATAATTAGATTCAAGATATTTTGGAGTGAATTATAAATATTGTTCATATTAAAATTCATAATAAAATTAGACAAGATTTGAAGTAGTGAGGTGAGCATGTGGTCTGTACACAATTCCTTAGGTATTTTGAATAAAAAAATTCTAGATTCTCAATATAACTAGTCATGTTGACTAAATAAGGAAAAACTAGTTTACCTTATCCAATATTGGTCATAAATAGTGCCTTATAGATCTTATACCAATTATATCTTGAATTCTCTTGATAAAGATCATAAATATGGAACAATTTTGTTTATGCATTCATGTCTTCATGCAGCTTTTGGATCTCAATATTCATAGATGATAAGAGAGTTAATTTGACATCCAATGTATCATTAAATTTTTTTTCCATAAAATTAAATTATCCTCCCTAATTTCATCTATATAGGGTTCATTAATAACTAGGGACTCCATCATTTAAAACTTATACACTTGAAATAACATGATGTGCAATTTTCTGTACCACTATTGGAAGATTATGATAGTCATGAGATTGTATTTATATAGTATCAATCATAGGGATAATTTCATGGGCGAGTGACTTTCCATTTTAAAAAAATAAAATAAAATCATTTTTAGTACTTTATTTTTTTTATAAAAAGTGTTATGTAATACATTTTTTATTTACATCACACAATTTTATCAAATCCCAATAGCCATAGCCATTGGATTCAGAATATCTATTTGTGTGGATATTATTTTTTCAATATCAATATTCCTCTTCTCATAACACAAAATCTGTCCATGAAAATTAATCAATGGTATTTAGGTAGGTATATTTTATAACAACATTAATTGGAATTTCTTTGATCCATTAAGTTGAATCTCTAATCCTGAATTCCTATATTCATATTTTCTCAGCACTTGCCTCTAAATGGAATTGAATATACTATAGTCATTACCCTTAAGACTTATTTGTTTAATTCATCCCATTATCTTTTTTAGACTCCCTGATAATTGAAATTTTCCCTGACTATGGCCTGGCTGACACTTTAACTATTATTTAATCATAACATAGAAGAATTATTCCCTTGACATAAATTTTTTGAGGGACTTATTTATCTTTATACATAAATATTTCTTATTTTATCATTTACATGTTTTTTAATATTTTTTAGAATTTACATAATTTATTTACCATGTCTTGATAAACAAATTTCTGCATAATAAATTTATTTTATTTTATCTTAGTATTCCTATTATTTTATTTTCTTTATATGATCTCATTTAAACATAAAAAAAGCATTGCATCACATAAATAAATAAATAACTATTCAATGGAAAAAATAAACAAGTGGCATAATCATGAGCTTTAACTATGGGTTAGTTTATCGAGTAGATGATTAACCAACCTATTAACCATAGGGGAATAAATCCTTGATCTAGACTATTATCGAATTACACCATTCCACCTTTGACCCGTATATCTCTTTAGTTGGTTTAATCTTGGCTTGTTCTAGAACTATATACTCTTGGTTGGAAGACCCTACCTTTTTATATGATTACTCACTCACTTGTGAGGCGAACCAGGAGTTTTGAGACATAACAGAAACCATGGAAATGAATTCCTATAAATAATAAAGAGGAAGGGATGATACACATATTATCATATTTACTTTAATAATAATTTTATCACAAAACCCCCTGAAATAAATAATTAAATTAAATAGAAACCCATATCATACATAAGTCAGTTCATCTCATGAGTATCCATGCATGAAACAACTACACATTTAAATCTTTATATCATTCGTTTTAACTCATTCTTTATTAGGAAAAATTCCCCGAATTAATAATTAATCATCTTATTAATTAATTCATTAATATTAATTATCCATCCAAACATTCTTTGAGATTACCATCCATTATAATTTTTAATAAATTAAATAAATTATTTTTTACTTAAATTAAGTATATACATTCCATGTATTGGAGGCAGTATGACATGGACCCTTATAATTCTATTTAAAACCATTTTTGGAGTTTAACTATTACACAATAGGTGACTAAAACTGTGTATGATCCTTATTTTATAAAATGTACTTACATGACATGTATCCCTACATGGTGTGTCCTTATTTACACATTGTGTTGTTTCATGAGTTAATTTATATATTCTATGAAAAATTAATGGATACACATCATTCCTTTAATAAACATGGGGTGTATCGCTGGTAATTAATGTCCTTTAAGTGCATGGAGTATAAGAAAACCATACATGTCATTTATCTAAATAATAATAAAAAATAATTAATAAAACATTTAATATATCAAAAAGATCACTGAAACCAATTGGAATATAAGCCATGTGAAAAACATATCACACGACGTGTACACACTACTGGAAATTTCACCTATTACCATTATTAGAGACTATGGCTATAGGTCACCTGACCATAGCCATAAGCTATGGCCATGGTCAAGCAAACCATGGAGGTTATTTTTGTGGCAATATCCTCCACTGATATATCTATAGTCATAAAATATTTCTATAACCCATGGATATAACCATTAATACATTCTACAGACCATGTCTATAGATTAATTTCAAAAAACGTACACATCGAGTTTCGATTAGATCACCTCATAGTTATAACTAGGATCCATTTCCATTATCTTATTGGGGTTTTATATACTAATAGATGCATATTTATATTTATATACATAATTAAATTAATATATTATTATTAAATACTATATCCACGATTGATCAGGGTTATAGGATGGTGGAAAGGCCTATAGCCACGATCACCTAAAACCAAGGATATAGGTCCATGTTTCAAATGACTTTATCAATGGTCATTAAAAAACGTGGCTATAGGGTTAATTTTCAAAGTCTATGGCCATAGTCGGACCATGAAAATGGCCATAATGGAACCTATAGTCATATTTGACTAGTGACTGTGGATATAAGGTTACTTTTCAAAGCCTATAACCATAGTCAACTTGAGAGCATGGACATAGGGTAACCTATAGCTATGGTCATCCCCTAACCATGGCTATAGGGGCACTACCATAGGTCAAATTTCCATTAGTGACATCTATCTAAATACAATGTAGTTTGGTTTTTATTTAATTAATTAATTTATCTATATATTTACTCAAAATTCATGGCTATATTAGCATATACATGGCATGATTTTTCTTAAAGTACATGGTATGTATATCTATCCAACATGATTTATCCCAAATTATATGGTGTGTAAAGCTAGTAACATGACATGTGATTCATTATTGGAAACCTAAATTATTTTCCCTAGGACTTGATGCATATTTAATATATTTTATTATGCATTACACATCATGTATAGCCTACTTGACACCATGTACTTCATGTAATTCCATTTCTCTCAGATGGAAGTCAATACATGATGTGTATTAATTACATGCCTCATAATTTGATCACATGGGTTTTTTAAATTATGTGGGAAAAAACATGTGGGTTTACATGATGTGTACTCTAGCTACATGCTATGTACACCATTTTGTTCCATAAGCCAACTGACAGTCAACACACGATATGTAATGACATTGGGTACCAAAACTTCACATGACGTTCCTTGATTTTCATGACCCATCTGGGTGTGGTTGACATCCACTAGACTCTAATGCCTGATCAAACTAGTGAAATCATCTCTGGTTTCCCATCTGTTGATGATGTCTATGTAAGCTTGAGACAACTGACATTAATACTCCAACAATCAATACCCTCCATTCATTTGGTATGCAATCCATTACAAGAATTCAATCTATAACATGAATGAAGAAGTATCACACAGACACATATCCTCCAATCCAACATTAATTAAACCTACATATTTCATACACTATTTTTTTCTAAAAACAGAAGTATCACAAGAGAATTCCTTGGCTGAATGAAGTTCTTTGGATCATGAAATTGTGTGGTGTTTCATGAAGATTGTGATCGAGGAATGGCAAAAAAATAATCACTAAATCCATCACATGATCAAGTGAAGTTGATCACATAGACCATGTGAAGACATCACGGCATGTAAAATGGATCATTATATCAAGTAATGATGATCACATGAAACCATATTGACATAACTGTGGCTTCACATGGAAAACATTTATATACATTCATGCAATATTCCATTATTCACATATTTTTTCATTATGAATCTCGCTATGGTTGTCGTATTTTTATCATTGATTATCCACTACTCCATTTCATAAAGTATAAATATGATGAATATATGCATATAAATTTCTTTCATACTTGTGGTGCTTAAAAGAACCAAGACATCTCATGAAGATGATTGCAATAAGAGATAAGATGATGCTGTCTTGATATGTTTTATAGGTTATGTGAGCATGTGGTGACAATCATTAAGGCATCATGTGAACATGAGATGATATGATAACAATAACTAATGACATCACCTGAACACCATGTGATATCACATAAAGTCATTGTGTGAAGCACTCTAGATCATGTGAATCCCATGTCCATTGAGACATAACATGAACATGATAGATCAAATGATTCCACCACAAGTTCGATAGATCACATTTCTTCAAACTACAACGTTTGAAGGGGTTTATTCAAAGGATCTTAAGACACTCTAGAGTCATCCAAAGGTTTTGATATTTTTAATGGATGATTAACCAAGCCAATCACGTGAACCACATGAATTTATTATGATAAGAACAATTGATCATGAGATCACTTGATAACACTCACATGAATTTATTCCATAATCACTACAACATCTCACAAAAAAATATATTCCCTTCATGAGAACCTTACATAATTTAAAAATTCCTATCATGTGATCCCTCATCCGGTTGTTAAACATTTTTCAGCTAAAATTCCACACGATCACAAAAATCCATCGAAGTGATCATGAAAAATACCCTATACTGTTATCAAGAATTTTTTCCATCGATATACTAAGGATCAATAAAATGAATCCATAAAATGATCTCATATCTACCTCATTATTGTGTGAGCATTTCAATCATGTGAATCTATTCACCACCTCAAGATGGTACATAAGACACCTTTACCATACAAAGTGGTGACATGTATGACCAAACATTTCCTATATAATTATATGCCCTCCTATTTGAAAAAAGGGATAAGGATGAGGGAGGGAGAATAGTACATATACAATAGAGGATGAGTCGATAAGGATAGAGATAGTATATTAGAGGAGGTGAGGGGATAATTACTTTGGAGAAATTATCTAGGTAATCATGAGACCCCACCGCGAGACTCCATCACATTATTCCATTAAGTTCACATGATCACATGATTTTATGAACATAATATGATCCCTCTATTATAAGACACCTACATTAGGCCATGAAATATGAATTTTAATGAGCATGAACCTTTGTCATGCCAAAACCCCTTTACATGTAGCCCTGACATGCATATGAAACTATAGACATGAACATATCTTTCCATGAAAACCCTAGGATATGCAGCCTTTACATGGACCTTTTTCCATGCACCCATCTTGTCATGAAAATACTTTTCCATGAAAAGTCATTCATGTGAAGGATTTACATGATCACATGAATCCTCACAGGTCTCACAATGACCTCATGTCAGACTTGACATGTGAACCATTGTCCATGTAGCCGTGACATGATATCCTTGGACATGCAACTCAAACCCCCTAGATGTGCACTATTTTTTATATGCACGATCGTGGACTTGTTCAAAAGATCCCATAATCTAACTACCTTAAGATCACATGATCATAAGACTCCTTACTGGTCTCTTGATTCCCTTATGTAGCTTTGGACATGCAACTAAAACCCCATAACATGCACCCTTTTTTCATATGCATGATCCTAGACATGTTCGCAAGACCCCATCATGTGACTCCATTATGATCATGTGATCTCATGACTCTTCACCAATATTTTTATTCCCTCATTTATCCCTATAAATGATAGTATGACCATGAAAAGGACCTTATACATGTCATCTAGATCATGACAAGGCCCTAGGACATGTCAACCTTATCAGACAGACACCATTCGATGTGTCAATCTTGACAATGTCAACACATTGGGACATGTCAGCCTTGTTAGGTAGACACATTTGGACATGGAAGTTTTGATCACATGAACACCCTCATACAATTTGACCTTGTCATACAGGAACACTTGGACATATATCCTTGTTCCATGTGAAACTTGATCCATTAACATTTTTCCAAGCACCCCCTTTATGTGGAGAGTGTTTATAATAGTCTAGGAATATCCACTAATTAAACCTTATTCATGCCATGCCTTTGAAAGTGCCTAAATTACATACAATCATATTCAATAGACCATTCATGGTCCTATACCCTTTTCCATCATAGGATAAAAAAATGAATATGTGTCTATTTGTTCGTCAGAGGATGAAGAATGGATACATAACTTGGGGATCCACATTGGTGTAAGTCACACCATATTTTAAATATCCTATCATAGGGGTGTACCAAAATATCCTATGATTCTACCATCCTTCCTTGTCTATTAGTGAATGAGAAACAAGTTCATACATGGGAATCCATTTCAGTGTAATCCCCAACCATACCCCCGAACACCTTAATAAGAGATGCATCCTTTTAAATTTATCATGAATCATGAGTCTATAATTAAATTATTATTCAAGGATAATCATAATAGAAATTTTTCATTGGTGTTATATCCTTGAATATTTCAATATTTCTAAAATATAAGGTAATATTATTCATGAGTACCAATTACCTTTCCTCTCCCATCAGTGGTTAAGAACAAACTAAACTATGAGTACTCTGATTCATGTTCTGAACATGATATGTAGTATTACTTACCAAAGAATGATATCCCCACCATATTTTAAAAAATAATGGTAATCAAACATCCTAGTAGCCTTACTGTGTAATCCCTAATAAAATTTTATCTCATGTAATGTTTTTAATCTTATGCTATCTCTTGTTTCTTACACTGAGCATGAGTCACATGGGATTAGAGACTAGTGATGATTGTGACATCAACATGATGCTAATGCCCCATTATGGGCCTTCTTTTAGATGTAATCCTGATTATATATCCTATTCCTTCATATGTCCATATACTCGATGAAGCATCTCCAGGAAGCCTTATACACATAATCCCCACTAAAACCTATACTATTATACCTTTCATAGCCCAAAAACCCATCCAAACTATGTGGAATATAATTTATATCTTAATAAGATACATAGGAAACCTCTATAAGGATTAATAACTATACTCAATATTCAAATTCCCTTATATGTGCACCTATCATGTGATGTTAAACTGAAAGGAAAATGTCCATATCACATGAATCTAAACTACATGGTGGATTCCTATCATATGAACTTAAACTATGTCAAATAAACTATGTGGTTTTTAATTCAAATTATCACATGATATGTAGGATGCCTCATGGAGGATTAATCCCACATTCAAGACAACGACCACCTCCTTGGATGACAATAAACTCTAGAGTTCCCCTACCATGGATATAAACTAAAGCATAATAAATACACAAGAGAATAATGGAGAACCTATGATACAAAAAATTATTATCTTAAACATATGGTTTCGATCATGTCATTGACATAGGGGTAACATGTCCTGTATCCAGGCTTGAGAAGGATTCAAAAACATACATTAAATTTATAAGAGATTCCTGGAGTAGGTAATAATTCCCCAAAAAAGGGTTTTCTTATCCCAACCTCCCATACTCTCAACCAATGATAGTTCCCATATAACGAACCAGCCTTTTCTTAATTTACTATTACATCATTTCAAAGATAAACAAAATAATAGTATTACACATGGAGGATCTAGAGGTTTAGTGTCTTGGGAAAACTAGGACAATACATAACAAATACAACATCAAGCATAAACATTTATTTAATTTCTTCTTCACTAGCTTCTTAGTGGAACTTGTCCTCTCCTTAGTACATGTAGCCACCTGAGGATATACATCAAAAAGGGGTGAGATAAAAGACCAGTAAGAGGATAGATAAGAATAATAAATCATGGGGTGAGCATAATCATAACATAGGCAAAAGATCATGATCATGAGAGGAGCATAAGTAAAAGACTTGAAATGTGGCAATGCATAAAAATGAAACATCATGTCTTAGTGGTTAACTACCACACATACTTGTGAAAAAAGCTAGAATCATGTTCACACATAATTTCACATTTACTCATGAGATTCATCACTTTACCCAATGCATTGGAGCGCTATATAATTCCGGGCGCACCCGTCACATTTAAACATTCATATTGCGCTATATAATTCCGGGCGCACCCACCACATCATAACATTATCATTATCATGATTGCCACATAGAACACATATAAAACATGTACATAAATAACCCATGGAAAGGAATGAGTTTCATCTCATAATAACACATTCATAAGCTTTGGGTTCCCAAAAGAAAGAGGGAACAACATACTTGATACAAGAACCATCAACCTTGAATGAGAGGTAAAATGTGAGATCTTGAAAGAAGAGTTCTTTTGGAAAACATTTTGATGGACATAAAAACCAGTGACAAACATGTATATCCCAGAAAAGTAAAGGAAATTATGAACAAATGATCTTTGAGGAGTAACCATATCAAAAAATGGAGTGAGAGAGGGAGAACCCGAAGGAAGAAAATTGGGTTCGAGATTTCCCCTTACCTTGTACTCGAAAGCTTCCTTCTCTTTAATGTCCTGTATAATGACATTATATTAATTAATTAGAAATTATATAACCTTTTATACATTAATAGGGTTCATTATGGTTTCATTATTTCATATTATGTTCCTTTGGATGACTTATAGAGTTTAAAAACATTGATCGGGGATGTTCATTTTCATGGTTTTCTTGAGCGGTCCACTTGTATTCTTAAATTGATGTTTGGGTAGATCATGGGTAAATATCCAGAACTGATATTACATGTTATTAATGATATTAAATAAGCTTGAATGATTTTATAATGAGTTATATTAGATCCATGTGGATGAATCATTAGATAAGAATTAAATGAAGATTATTTGGGTTAATTTGAGCGGTTTTTTTGGATCACAACGAACTCGTTTTAACTTTTACTTAGTAATTTGGCCATAGGTTATTTCCAGAACCTAAAATAGAACATAATATATATAAAATATTCTGGTTCAACCATAAAAATGGTTTCATGACCAGATATGAAGGTATAAATGGAAGAAGAGAGCATGTTGTTTTTGAAGGTGATAAATTAACACCACATGAACAACGTTCTCTTTAATAAAATAAAAGGGAGAGGGAAAGGGTGTGGGGTGATAAAATATACCATTATAATCATAAAATTACAGTATATGTATAATACTGGAGTTACAAAAAAATTTGTATGAAGATAGGTAGGGAGAGATCAAGAAAGGAACTTGGACTTGAAATGAAATTAAAGGAGAATAAGGAGAGAAATTACCTTTAGAATCTTCCTCTTGGGAACCTCCTTAAGGAATCTAGGCTTGGTCTTTTGATGAGACCAGAAGATTTTGGACATGGGGGAGGGGTTAGGGAAGGTGTTTGGGCAGAGTTTAGAGAAGGCTTGGATCTTGAGAGGTGTGAGGAAAAGATGGAGTGAAGGGTGGCTTTTATAGTGGAGGGGAGAGGGGTTTCCTTAATATAAAATTGATTAGTTTATTAATTTCACCTAAGAAAAGGAATAGTGAGTCTTGGATGACCAAGAATAGTAAAAAAGTCATGTGAGTTCGGGATTTGGGTGCTTACATCACTTGTGATGTCAGGAATAGTGGGTTTTAATTAAAATGTATTTATATGGTAAATTAATGTATTCTACTATTCACCAAAAATTCAAGTATCTCAGAAAAATCCCAAAACTTTACCCCAAACATTTTTCGACGTGTAGAATCCAAAAATGAAGTCCATTTTTCAAAAATAATTTTCTAAATATTATTAATTTAATATTTAATTAAAATCATAATTTACTTAAAAAAACAGTTTTTAAAATTAAAACTGATTTTGTAGTTCTTTCAAAAATTACGTAGGGTCTTATAAAATTATCTAAAACCTATTAGACATTGATTCAATAATTTATGAGTACATTACAGGAAAATAAATATTCTTTTAAATTAATTAATTAATTATAATTAATTATTTATGACTTATAAAATACCAAAAACATTTACTAAGGTCAAATTGTCACTAAGATGTCTAAATTTTATTTTATTATTCATAGGAAATGTTACACTTATTTACTATTCATAAGGGTCATATTACTATTCATAAGGGTAGGTTACTATTCATAAGGGTAGGTTACTATTCACCAAAAATTATTTTTGTTTCATTAGACTCCAAAAACTGTCTTGAACACAACCGTGTATGTCGGATTTTTAAAATTCCAAACATAGGGGTGACAAAATTATGTTTAAAGGTCACTTATCACTTAGTAGTTCATTATTTTGTGTTTTTATGACATATATATAAGAAGGGAATTCTCCATTGAAAAACTTTGGGTCGTTACATCCCAAGTTTCATTGGGTTGGAAACCCCAATGCCTTTATGACTTTGTAAAGATGCCCCATAACTTGTTATGAATATGGGATCCATTGTGAGTTTCCATAGATAAAAAATTACGACATGAATGATTGTGAAACTATACTGAGCCCATTAATAATCAATTTTTGGTACCCCATACAAATCCAGTTGAAATAAATGATGAACCCAATATGTAACCTTTCGTTAATGATGATACCTTTGCACATATGGGAAAGTATCATTTTGTCATTAAACATTGGTGCATACTAATTTTTGTCATGAAATAAAAATGGTGAAGCCAAAATGAATCCTTTAACTATGTCATACCTTTCATGTGTTAAAAAGGATCGGTTTTGTAGTTCCCATAAAAAATCTTCAGCTCATGTGTACCATATAAACAAAATGGTGAACTTGACATGAAATTATTCAACTATGATGATTTTTTCATTGAAATAAAAGGACCACAATTTTTCATCCTTTAATAATAAAATAAATTATTCATCCTTTCACTCTTATATATGATATTGTACTAATAAGGCATATTTTTTACTTTCCAAGACTTTTGAGATTCCTTAAAATCCAAATGAGATCATTAAATGTGCCAATAGATACCAAAATCATAGGAAAATAGAGTAATGCATGAAAAACACCTCAAGATGTTGTAAACAACTAGAAAAAACACCAATCATATGAATTTTCCACTATGAAAACGTTTTCCCTAAGGCCTAGATGTACTTTATTGACAACTCAACACCTCCAATAAAAATGGGTGAACATCTTAGTATGGGAGTACCATTTCAATGACTCTATCCTGACTTTTGAGTAAACTCATGAAATTATCCATAGGATGAGGCATCAAAGGATATATTTCCCACAATAGGATGTATATGAGAAAGTGATCCAAATTTCCACATCCATTCTCTTTGGAAGCTTATCCCTAGAGTGAAATAACATATACCTTCCCTATATCTAGGAGGGGGATGAGTATAATCATTACATCAACTCAAGAACATAGAAGTTTCCTAAAAGGGATCTTATCCACTCTAGTCATCATCATTGAAATATAATCAAAATTACACTAGGATATCTAGCTCAAGATCAGGCCCACATCCCCACTAATCCCACTGTATCTGAGCCCCATTAGTGTATCATGAGAGTGAACTAGAATCAATCCCATATCATCACTATCCAGGAGCCTCAGACTGCATCATATATAGCTTTGGTGACTGTGGAACCCTAGGGAGAACCTTGTTCTGTAGGGATGGGGGGATTTTTATCATTTTAAACCCAAGGATCATATATAAAATGGATTTCATCCCACAAAATGGTAAAATGGGATTTGTAACATCCCCCGACCTAACAATCTCTCACATAGAGAAATCGGGTTGGTTATTGAACCTCAAGCACACCTCCCTACATTCCATAGTTTACCGACTAGTAGTGGGGGTGTGATGAATATATTGGGGAGGCTATACCCCCTATTAATGACTCATAATGAAACAAAAATAAACATCAAATTAAAGTAAATATCATAAATACTATAACATATAACTAGAGAGGAAAGTAAAAACCAATAAATCAAATAATAATCAATGTAATTCCAGTCTGATATGTATCTAATTCCAAAATAAAAATCACATCGAAAAAAGAAATGATGATACTAATAAATTTAAAAATACCCTGGTTCAAAACCCCTTGTCAGTACCTTACCCATACTCCATCGCATCCGTCAATCAATAATCATCTACAAGGTCCCTTGATCTTGTCCATACCACCATCCATGTAATATTCTCGGTTATTGAATGGTGGTGTGAGTAAAACCGAATAGTTCGACACCACTATGTCTAAACAAACCATTCTGATAAGAAGTGCATGAAATAATTTGATAAATAGTTGTATTAATTAATTCAAAAAATAGTAAAATATAATAAAAATCTTCTTCAATATCATGCCAAAATGTCTCTCAACATGTAGAAAAACGATTCCAACCACAACCATATACCCATGGTATAACAAATAATTTGTCTAATACCACTATATAAGTATCTAAAAATGTATTACATCATAGCCCATTATATAAACATCTCAACATGTTCTAGGTCCTATCCTTGTATATAATAAGCTCAACACGTATTAGGGAATAACCCAATATATAATAATCTCATCATGTGTCAGGGAATAGCCTGATATATAAGCATATAAGCAAGTGTCAGAGCATATAATGGTATATAATAATCTCATCACATGTTAGGGAATAACTTGGTATATTAGTATCTTAGTATGTGTCACAAGTGTATAGCATAAAAAACAAGCATATCACAATATTACCACATAAGAAAAAATGGCTAATTCTATTAATTACCATTTTTCTTTTAAATTTAACCATTTACTCAATTAATCAAATAATCCATTTTCCATGGTGAATCTATATTAATAAATGACCTAAAACACATTTTAGGATAAAATAACTTTTAATCCATTGCAAATTCATTATTTTAAAGGTTCTCTCACCCAATAGGTAACCAAAAGCAGGGTTACATCATCAATTGAACCCAAAGGGATCCAACAAGAAATAAAACATAATATTATCATTTATAAATTCAGTTAATTAATTAAAGTTCATGATGAATTAGAAAAATAACAGCATTTCACATACTTGGAAAAGAAAAAAAATCAGACCACAGGGTTAAGATTTATACTCCTACCTTTAATCAGCGATTAATGAAATGCTCATAATAGAAAAATCCAAAATAGAAGAAGGTGTAAATGATCACAAGAATAATCCTAGGTCATAACCAATTAAGATAAAAACTAAAAAAGACCAAAATCATGAGATAACAGTGCAAAGGGTAGAGAACAAAGGGGGAGAGGGGAAAAATGAAGAAAAACCATTCACCGGGGATTGATTGCTCAAACATGACATATGTAATATAGTAAAGGCTTGTAAAATCCCATGGAGTTATCCCTAGTGTCAAGGGGAGAAGGATACATGAAGGAATGAAAAGAAAATCATTTTGACTGCTAACTTAAAACAACCTCTCATAATAAATAAACACTGTTTAATCTATTTACATGTAATGTATTCTCTTATAAAGGGATATAACAATTAAACTATCACCTCAAATTAATATTTAACCCTACTCTACATTTACATGATTTGAACTGTTTACATGATGTGTAACCGATTCACACCCTACACTAGTTTACAACATGTCTAGAAGCAGTTGCACGTTGTGTAACATGTACACAATGTGTAATCACCCAACAGATATTTTTGAGCCCAAATTTTACATATGGACCCAGACCACCTCCAAATCTTTCCAAATCTAAGAAAACCCTTGAAATCCCATGTTACACATTTATACTAAGACCCCATTAATTCAAAAAAACATACCCAAACTTGAGGAAATTTTCACCAACAAAGGAACTCTATCTCCGAACAAGAGTCAACCACTATATCCCAAATACAAAGGGAAACCCAAAAAAATAGGTTTAATGAATCACTCAAATAGAGAAATACCTGAAAAAGGATGAGATATTACAACCTCACCATCATATAACAACACATCCTAGAAATTCTCCATGAACCGCTATGGGTTCTCAGTGAATAAGTCTTGCTACTATGCTCACATTTCAGACCCCCACTCCTAGGTATCCTCTAGAACACACCAATGCTTCCACTACACTCGAACTAAAGGAATCTCTTTACCCTGAAGATTATTCTCACTACGATCCAAAATCCTCATCAGATGCTCCTTAAAGGAAACATTAGCACAAGAATCAACATCATAAATATCCACCATATAAGAAGGGTAAGGATAATATATTTGAAGCTACGACATGTGAAACACATCATTCATGGAATTTTTGTGATATGAAAGGGATTATCCATATGCCACTAGATCAAACCTATCCATTATCTCAAACAACCCAAAAAAATTGGGCACTAGCTTTCCCTATTTCTTAATACAACACTACACCAACCTAGGTGAGACCCGTAAAAAAACATGAAAACCAACCTCAAACTCCAAAGGTTATCTTCGATTGTCATCATAAAATTTATTCCTAATATGTCAATCACCCACTGCCTCCTGATCAACTAAACCTTCTCAGACATCTCCAGCACAATACTAGGTCCAACAAGAGATGACTCACCTGCCTCCAATAAACAAAGAGTCGAATAACATGAAATTATATAAAAATACTTAAAATGTTCCATTTGGATTGATTCTTGGAAGAAATTATTATATGCATACTCCATGAGTGCCACATTATACTCCCACGAACCACCAAAATCCAAATCACAGGCTTGTAACATATCCTCTAGAACTTGAATAGTTCACTCAGATTGACTGTCAATTGGAAGATGATAGGATATGATAAATAGATAATTTGATCCCAAAGCCTTATAAAATGAGGATATTAGTATGAAATGATATTCCCCATAACACTGTGCAACCTATCTATCTCTCGCATGTAAATACTACTCAAATCATCAACTATGAAGGTCTCCCTATTAGGTAAGAAGTGGGATACCTTCATCAATCGATCCAATATCACCCATACTGCATCATTCTTACAGGTTTTCTTGGTCAATATTATCAAAAATTCTATAGTTACATCACCCCATTTCCACTGAGAAAATGGGAAGTGGCCATAATATCCCTATTGGACTCTAATTCTCATATTTCACCTAATGAAAAGTGAAACATCTCACTATAAAGCCTGATAACTCCTTCTTCATTCCTGGACACCAGTACTTCTTATAGAGATCATGATACATCTTTCTCAAACCATAATGTACCTCCCATCTAGAAGCATGAAACTCACTCATCAGCTCCTCACGTAATCTCATAGAAACCCATACTCACCCATGGAAAAGAAGATAATTTTTGCTACCAAGATACCTTCCCAATGGAGTCTCTCAACCATATAATTTTTCACTCAAAACTAATCCCTATGGATCAAATAACTATTTTTTCTTGATCTAGTCCAAAAGAATAGGTATGATATTTGTTGAAGTCAAAACTTCTCATCCCCGAGACTCCCAAAAATCTAAATAATTGTGTTGAAAAAATGTCATAATCTGCTACTCATCATAAGAATCCCACACTGCCCCTATCTAAGTGTTCTATCTCAAAGTATTGACAAAGAAATTTACCTTGCTCAGTTTATAAGCTATCTCAAAGTCGAAGGACTGCAGATAATCAAACCACCTCCTCTATTAATGTTTCATTTCCCACTGATAAAAGATAAACCTGAGTATAATGTGGTTCATGTATACTACAAACATATCACTCATAAGATAGTGTCTCCAATATATTTGGGTATGTTTTACCACCGATAATTCTAGATCGTTAGTAGGGTAATTCCTCTTATGCAGTCTCAGCTGTCTGGAACCATATAAAACCACTCAATTATTATGCATTATAAGTTCTACAAGTTCAACTCCAAATGCATCATAGTACACAGTATAAGATTTACCTAGAATAGGTAAAGTGAGGATAGGTGTTGTGGCCAGCCTGCCCTTAATGTCCTAAAAAATCACTCTCACAAGCATCTGAACATCTAACCTTCAATCCCTTCTTGTTCATCCCTAACATCTATCATTATAGGTGGGATAAATTCAAGATAAAATTACAATAATAACATGATAAACCCAAAAATATCTGAACCTCGAAGATGTTCTTGGGCCATTCCCAAGACACCACGACTACCACTTTCTCTAGGACCACTAAAACTCCTACCACTGAGATGGAATGACCCATGAAGTTCACTTTATCAACCCCGAAACTAAATTTAGATATCTTGGTGTAAATATGAAGCAATATAAATGTACTCAAGATGATGTCAAGATGTTGGGAATGATCATTTTATGACTAAGAGAACACTAAGATGTCATTGATGAAAACTATCATAAACTGATCCATAAAAGGATTCAAGAACCAATTCATTAAGGCCATAAATATTTTTAGTATGTTATTGAATCCAAAAAGCATCATAATAAACACCTAGAAGCCATACTTTCTCCTAAAAGCAATTTAAGGTATGTTCAATGGTCTTTCACATAAAAATTGGTATCCTGATCTCAAATTGATCATTGAGAAGATCTTAAAACCTCTCAAAAAATTGAAGAGAGTGTCAATTAATGGAATGGGATATTGGTTATTGACCTTCATTAGGTTCAATATTCAATAATCCACACATAAGCACAAGGTATTTTAAAGACCCTGACCCCTGTAGCTCAGTGTCAATGACTTACATAATTAAATTGGTACTATAAAAAAAGAAAGCATCTTAAAGGACTGAATAGTTTTTTAGATTTGGAAATATAGATAAATATATAAGTATTAAATTACAACATGAAATGAAATATGAAATATAAAATCCATTGGAAACACCCATAAACTTCTAGGTTATCCCTGTAGGTCATCCATAATATACATCTTTACATCCCGGGGAAAAATAAAACATAAGAAAGGGGTGAGCTCAGATGCTCAGTAAGGGTAAGCAATAAAATGTAAGATATCATAAATAATAATTCATAGTGAATAAATAAAAATAAATTCCATTAAAATACAATCTTGAGCATAATATGGAAAAAATAAAATCTAATCAAAATAATTACATAATCACATAAGAATAAAACATAACCATGGATATTATACTAGTAGAATAGGCACATAGATTATAAATTACTTATATCATAATGAGGGAATGCATAATATGAGACATAATTGAAATACCATCAAGTATTTTTCCAAGAATCTATACATAAATGGGTAATAACCTAGTCTTTTTTTTTCTCATGAGACCTACCGATGCATCGAGGGGCTATAGCAGGCTTCACCATTCACTTACTAAGTCTAATAAAATCCTCATTTGTCAATTAATATATTAAAAATATATATTTAAATAAATTTTTCCCATTACAATTTTAAATATTTTTATAATAATCATATATAAAAATACTCTAATAAAATCACTGATAAATTCTTGAGATAAACACACTTTTACTTTGGAATGAAGAGTTATTTTGGAAAATCATTTGTATTTTTTATAAAATAAGGTTGCATACATGAATATACAATTTTTTTAAGGAAAATGAAATTATCATTGAGGTATAGATGATGTCTAACTTAAGTGAAAACATATAAAAAGAGTTTTTAAGAGACTTTAGAAATGGGCCACTTTAGTGCGGTTTAAGGGAGAATATAAAAGTGTCTTTAAAATAGAAATAGTCATTATTTTTTGTATAAAACCAGGAATTAAAAAAGATAGTTTTCAATAAAAAGGAGTGATATTATAAAAAACAATGTTTCATAAAATAGATTATGTATAGTACATGAAATTGGGTAATAAATTGGGAAGTTCCATTTAATCAAGTTTGCTTATTGGGAGGAATTAAAAAGGGAACCTTTTAAAACATGTATTTACCCATCAAAGAAAGATGAAATGATATAGATACATGATTTTAGAACATATTCACATAATTTATAAGAATTATAAAAAAAAATTATGAATTAAATTGGGTTAAAGAGAGAGAAAGTGTAATCCGAAGGAAAAATGGAGGTTCGGGAAGAAACCCTTAACACTTGAAAATAGTCGAACCGTATACCCCATAAAATTAGTGATAATAAAATAAAAATTTTTATAACATGAAGATAAATAGATTCATTATATTATACATAAAATTGAAGTATACATACACCACAAAAAAGTAATAGTGGTGAATAAGGAATGTCTCATGGAAATAAAAGTGAGGTGAGAAAACCCTTAACTTATGTCTGAAATTATTCTGCACTTATACTTAATATCCCATGTAATGAAGTTAGATTCATTAATAATTTAATTTAGAACATATTAAACATTTAATATATTTATCATAATTTTATTAAGTTAATTTATGTCCTTTTTGATGAGTTATGAGAATCAATTTTTTTCACTCGGGAGTATTCATTTCCTTAGTTTTCATGATTGGTTCACTTGTATACATGTACGAAGGATCATGTGAAATGAAAATAGTTACCCAAAATTAAAATTATATATTATTAATGAAATTTAAGAATATTTAATGGTATTATATATCATGTTTTTCTAGATATGATTATGATTTATTATAAAAATAATTAATGATAATCATTTGGATTATTTTGGCATTTTTTCAATCATCACAAACTAGTTTTGTTTTATGTATTAATATTATGTATATATTATAGTTATAGAACATTAAATAAGTTTTATTACATATATTAAATTCTGGTTTAACCATAAAAAATATTTTATGACCATCCTTAAAGGAGGAAATGAAAAATGAAAACTCACCATCCATGAAAGTGGTAAATAAACACCTCACATACGATGTTTTCATTTTTAGAATAAAAAGGTCAAGAGAAAAGAATTGATGGTGGATGTACCATTAACATAATAAAATAATAGTATATATAAGATAATAGAGTTATTATTCATGTTTTGATAGAGGACTGAAGGAAATTATAAGAAAAGAAAAAAAATTAAAAGAAAATTAAAAGAATGAAAGGGGATTTTACATCTTGAATTCTTCTCCTTGAGAACCTCCTTAATGAACTTTGAAATGGTATTTTGGGTGAGACTAGAAAGACCAGAACATGGGGGAGAGGTTTGAGAGAGGCATTGGATAGAAATTGGATAATATTCAAGGCTTTGAATGTGTGAGGAGAAGAGGTGGTGATGGGTGGTATTTATATTGGAGGAGATGAGTGTTTTTTGATTTTTAATCCATTAGTTTATTATTTTGGATCAAGACTATGAATAGTTTTTATTATAATGAGTAAATAAATTAAATTTATAAGGATAGTTTGATATTATGATTCTTAGACCATAAATGACTCAATAAATAGTTTATTTAACTTATAATCTATATATACCATAAATTGTTGTATTTCACTATTCACTAAAAACTCAACTATTTTAGAGAAATCCCAAAAATTTACACCAACTATTTTTAAATTTATAGAATTAAAAAATAGAACCATTTTTTGAAAATAAATTTCTATATATTAGAAATTTCATTTAAAAAAATCATTATTTACTCAAAAAATACCAATTTTAATTTTATAACCGATTTTATGACACTTTCAAAAATTAACTAAGGCCTCATAAAATTATATTATAATAATAAAAAAAATATTAATTTATGAATATATTTTATGAAAATAAATTTTCTTTTAAATCATTATATTAATTATAAAATTTTAAATAAACATTTACACTTAACAAAAATACCAACACTTAATTTATCAATTTTAAAATATTTATTTACTCATTCCATGATATAAATATATAATATTTTAATTTATAAGATACCCAAATTTTATTTAAAATTTTATATGTGAGGTTACTGTTAAAATTAAAAAAATACTGTTAATATAATGAAAATGATAGTTTTATTGAAATCATGATTTTTCACTATTCACTGTAAAATAAATATTTTCAGAAAAATACCAAAATTTCTCCCTAAGACAATTTTAACATTAAAATTTTAAAAATTAAGTATATTTTGTTCAATTTTTTTTATAAAAGTGTTAAAATTTAGTATTAAAACAAGTGTGCCATTAAAAGGTGGTAAAACCACCTTTTAAAAAATAGCCTTTTAATGCGTAAAATTGGATTCATTCTTATTTTATGCCTAGAAAATATTTTTGTATGAAATTAAAAACTTTTTATTAAATATATAACATATAAATTTCATTAATAAAATTCATTCTCTCAAATTTAATGACTCAGTTATAACAATCATTTTAAAATAATTATGTTTAATTATATATCATTGTTCATTTAAGCTTAGGGTTGTGTGAAACCTACACTGTTGAAGAAACTAAAATAAAAAAGATACATACCATAAAATATTTGGGGTGTAACATTCTACCCTCCTTTAATAAATTGCATTTTCGCAATTTGAAATTGTACTTCAAAAATCAAAGGTTGATAATTCAAAATTCCTTTGTGGGAAACCCACATCATAAATTGGGTTAATAAAACATACTCTTAATAAGAGGGAAAGGGAAATTAAAAGTTCACCAAAAAACATGGAATTTGAATATGATACCATTAGTGAAAAGTGAAAATATGGACATGGAAGAATAATATAACCATCAAGTTCTGATAGAGAGTGATATAGAATACACTATTTTGAAATTTAACAATCACAAAGCCATAAATTTGAGATTGATTAAAAGACCATTGATTTATCATGAAGAAAAGTAAAAAAATAACTTTTTTATTCCAAAATATTTTTACTAGAGTTAATGGATTTTTTTTATGATAAGTACTTGATAGAATTAATTTAATTGATTAGTTTCCATGTCATAATCATAATCTCATCATTTGGTTATTCTTTGATCTATTTTCCATTCATCTCTCACACATGGAAATGAAAGTTAAAAATAAATTTCTTCACACCTGAAGCACTTTTATAAACTATAAGATCCACCAGTCATTGTTTTAGCCTTTAAATATTTACTAAAACCAAAATTGTTATCACAAAGTATCCAATAAATCATACTATAACCTCAAAAAATAATATCCAATGTTCAACATAATCAATTCCAACCTTATGACTCATCCAAAAAAATCCATCTAAATTCATAGTCCAAAAAGGTCTCTAAATTTCCATGATATAATAACCATTTCAATAAATAACTAGAATCACCATAAGTCCACAATAAAATCATATTAGACTTCAAAATACAACTCATGTTTTTTTCCTCAGAATATTATGCATATGCTGAAATAACACTAATCACTTAATCACCAAATTAGTTTCCAATCCCAAGGTTATCTATTTGATGAAAAAAATGTCCCAAATATAAAAATAACCTTTATCCATAAGATAAAAATGTTATGCTAATAAAAATATCAAGTAGGCTAGTGGTAGGAGTTTCACCCTTATTGCCCTTTGGTTTTAGGTTCTAGCCCTATGACCTTGACGAATTTGATAGGTTTTCACCTATCCTATACCTTTTTTCAAAACTATATTATTATAACATCTTAAATAGTTATGATAAACTTTTTTGAAATAAGTTTAATAACTAATTTTATCAATAAGACCCAATACATAAATACTTCATCCATTTATTTTCACATAGGTCTTTACTTGGTCTAGAGTTTATCCTATAAAAGAGGAAATTGACTTAGGTAATTCCTAGATTCCCCACATTTAATACAATGAACTATAAATGTATTTTTAGGATGTGTTTTATTTCCTTCCATCGTACTATTCATATTTACTTGGAAATTATTTTTTATGTCCTTCTTTCCCACAAAAAATCATTTATCTATTCTATTGAGACATGTTACTGGGTTTCTTGTTTCACATTTCTTACATGATGGAAATATAACCTTGTTTTCTCCATGGTATCCACCACTAGATCTCTTATTAAACTCCATCATTCTCTTCTTTAGTGAGTTCTGGAGTTAGTTAAGGTATATGTTGGTAATAATATTTTTGGAAAAATGATTAGGAATGAACATTATATCTTTCACTTATATCCACATACCATTTTGGTTTCTCATTTCCACCACCTTTCTCATCATGTTCAATGTTAAAATGACTCCTTTGGGTTCTATCCATTGAATAAAACCATAAAGAAGAGTATGACTAACAATAGTTATAGTGAAAAAATATATAATCATTTATAAAATATAAAGAAACCTTATTTTCAACCTAAAACACCTTAGATTTAAACTAGGTTATTCATTTCCATTATATATTCAAATCCTTCAAAATTGTTTGTAAAGAAAATGTGAATTATCCTAAGCCTACCCCCCAGGAGTGTCAAAATAGGTGCGTAGTAAGACCCATTGTTGTGCACTAGGTTACACCCAGTTAGGTCCGACACACCTTGTCAGAGTTGATACCCCTAGGTATATCTATGCCAAAACCATGTCCACTTGTAGTATCAATACATGGATTTATTTCTAGTAATAACCATATAATCTATAGATTTCCAAAATTCTATGTTGTTCTTATATACTTATCCTAAAGTCCAATCTTAGGGTTATGTTCCCTAATCATTTTTTTTCTAAATCTAGTTTCCAAGGTTTCTACTAAACTTACTATGAATCAAACTGTAAGGACCCCGACCCCAGTAGATTGAAGCCAGTGCCTTACTTAATTATGTTGGAACTATGAAAAATATACCACATCCCAAAGGACTAAATAACATAGTATATTAGAAAAAATAGATACATATATAAGTATTACCTTACAACTTGAAATGAAATAAAACATAGAAACTCTATCGGAAACACACATAAAATCCTAGGTTATCCCTGTAAGTCATTGCTGATGCCCGCTAAATGAGCATCAGAAAAATTTAAAAAGGAAGGAATGCCTAAATATGGACATTATTTTTCTCTACAAAAGAAAAGGAAGAAGAAGGTATATGAGACCTGTGGATCGCATGATCCTTCATGGGACTCACAATCACGTCACCATTATAAGGTCACAAAAAGACTCCATGCACAATGCATAACCTATAACAAATCTTATAGAACCCCTTACAACAAGTCCTCCTACTCTTTCAAAGGTGATCCGGAAAACCAGTGAAAGAATAGTGGAATCCATATAATCTCCCAAAATCCACACTGTTCGTCATTGGCGAGTTCCTAAAAAACCATCCAAAAATCCATTCAAAATAAGAGGAGAATGTCCAAATGGAAGAGCCCCCCTATGGCCATGAGGATCATGTGATCCATCTACTATGGGGATGATAATTATCCTAGACAACATCCAAACAACCTCGCAAGATCCCCAAGGATTTGTGGAATAAAACAAATGAAATAAAGGGGAGGAGTCAGAGCCTCTCATGGTTGGTGAATGTTATGCGATGCGCCCTTGGCTATCTGCAAGGCACCGTGGGTCCCTGGTGACACATCCAACTCATCTCAGGAAATTAATTTTTTTATTGTCCTCTTCATGTGAAAATACTTGGGTATTTCATGAGAACCATGAACTATCCCTTTTATATATCTAAGAAAAAACATATGGGTTTTTCCATGAAATGCTCGCACACCCCCATGGGACTGTTTTGGTCACATGTCACATCACCAAAAAATAGAGTAATTGTCCTCAACATTACTCATGAAATCTTGAATAACTCTAAAACTTTGTAAAATAATATAATGAAATAAAATAGGAAGGATATGAAATCAATCATGGTCATAAAACTCATATGATTCATTAAGGATGTCTGTGACAAAGTCTTACAAGACTCCTAGAAAAGGAAGCCTGATCCCGTGGAGGCCCCCTAACAAACCATCATTTTCTTGTAAAATGTCCCAGACAAGTCACCTGAGATCATGCAAGGGCCTTTCGACAGATACTTTGATCTCTAGAAGGCCCTTGGACATGTCAATATGACAATGTAAAAGTTTTTTGACATGACCCTACAATCAAATAAGTCCCCATTAATTGGGAATAATCCCATAAAGGAGTCACTGATATGAGGGACTCGTGGTAACTAAAAATTAAGCAATTCCCTCAGAAGTGATCCCTGATAGAGACTCATGAAGTCATGTGTCAACAGATCCCTTTGGTAAATCTATCCTATATTATTTTCAAATATTCCATGAAAACTAGAAAAAAATTAGGGTGGTGAGGCATATAAATTTCCCACCCTAGTATGGAAAATTCATAACTACCTATCACGACCAGGAGGAAAAACTCTGGTAATTTCTCACTAGAACTAGAGTGGATTTCTTAGAGTGGCTGATCTCATGACTGAAAAGTCTTCTGTTAGGTAATTTACCAATGATCAACCAGAATAATCATGTGCCTTTCATGAAATCACTTTGCGTGATTATTCAAAGATCATGTGAAGGACCTCTGGAAATGTATGTGAAGAACACCCCACATGTATTCTTGATCATGAGAGCCTTAAAATAAACTATAATTGAATAAATCTAAGGAATTCAAAATATAAGAGATAGAATAAAGACTAAAGGTGGAATACTTAAACCAAAAACATGCTTGTGGGCCCTCATACACTTTGTGTGAACCATCCAAGATATACGAAAACACCAGGACATGTCACCCAAATGTCACGATGCTCCTTCCGCATGAAATTTGGTTTATAAAAAGTCTTTTGGACATGTCATGACATGTAATATAGTCCCCTGGGCATTCAACTTTAGTCTCCTAAATCCATCTGAGCTCATCAACCAAGCCTTGTGAAGTCTTTAAGATATGTCACCTAACTCATATAACGACATCTACTCATCTTAGAAAACTCTCATGGAAGCATCTATACATGTCAACCAAGAAATGAGATGCCCTCTGAGATATGTCACACTAAATCTTGTGACACCCTCCGAGCAAGTTATATGAGACTCACACTGTCCTCCATGCAATTCATACAAGACATGTGACACCCTCTTAGATATATCACACTCACATTCACAATACCCTCCATATGTGTCAACCAGCTCTTGAGATGACACCTGGGGTAGGTCAGATGGGTCATGCAACACCCTCTAGACAAGTCATCCAGGTCATGCGATGGATTCCAAGATAAAATGTATGGTTCTTGTGATGTACTATAGAAAATCTAGTCTTGGTCATGAGACAACCATTAGACATTCTATCCAGGATATGCGAAGTCCTTCAGATAAGGCAATTGAATCATACGATTGTCTTTAGACAAGCCAGGTAGACATTCTCCCACATGTCAAGAAGGCATTAGGGTATGTCAAGGAACTCTCTATGTACGAGAAGCATCTGAAGGAATCTAGAGATATTCAGTGCCTCATTCTATCATCCATGACCAATGAGCTCTTGAATCAACATGAGGAAATGGATTCTTATAGCATGATGTATCACCTTAGGAATCTCTATCAAGAGAAGGCGATCCAGGAAATGTATGAGATATCCAACACTTTGTTCCCTACAAAACTTGGAGAGTATACACCAGATGAAACACATGTAGTCAAGCTTATTGAATACATTGAGAATTTGTACATCTTGGGATTAAATTCCTAGATGATTTGAAAACATATCTCATAATATCATCACTACCCAAGATCTTCCCTAGTTTTATTGTGAATTATAATATGAGAAATAATGAGAAGAGTCTATCAGAGATTCTTACCCTGATTTTCCATGTGGATAAGGACATGGGTCATAAAAAACCTACATTCATTATGGTTAATAGGAATATGAAGGACAAGGAAAAGGGGCCTATGATTCATAAACAATCTAAAGGTTCAGAGAACCATCTAACCAAGAAGAAGAAGATCCCAAGGCAGGTCAAGGAAAATGAGGAAGTATGATTTGCATGTGGTAAGTCAGGCTAGTGGAAGAGAAACTGCACCCAGAGGCAAGGGGAAGCCAAAGGTGCATTCATTATCTAGTGAAATATTTCCATTTATACACGCTGGGTATTAGATACTTGTTATGTGGATCACATATGTATTCAAATACAAGAACCAAGTAGAGTCTGGAAAATTTTCAAAGGATAGGTGGATCTGCTAGCTGCCAATGGTGTGAGGATAGCTGCTCTTTCCATTGGTGACTACCACCTCACATTATTGACAGGAATGATTTTGGTTTTATATGGCTGTTATTATGTATCTAGTTTTACCAATAAAATAATTTCTATATCGAGTTTAGATATAGATAGGTTTATTTTCATGTTTGGAAATAAATGTTGTTACTTTTATAAAGACAACATATGTTATGGTATGACACATTTAAATAATGGTCTGTATGTATTAAATTATGAGAACCAAGTGTTTGAAATTGATAATGAGCCAAGTTCACATGACTCATATGACACCTAGTTATGGCATCACCTCCTTGGTCATGTAAATGAGAAGTTCCTGAAAAATATCTATCATGATGGTTATTAAGACTCTTCTGAGCTAAGACCACTTGATAGATTTCATGCTTGTTTACAAGAGAAAATGACTAAACCACCATTTAGTGGATAGGGTGAAAGGGCCACAGATGTTCTAGTATTGGCACACACTGATGTGTGCGGACCATTTTCAGTAGAAGCTAGAGGTGGATATTTTTACTTCATTAATTTTATTAATGATTTGTGTAGATATGGCTATGTCTAATTAATGAGGTATAAGTCCGAGTCCTTTGAGAAATTCAAGGAGTTAAAGCATGAAATAAAGAATCAACTTTGTAAGAAGATAAATAAGCTTCAATTGGATTTAGGTGGATAACATCTTAACCAAAAGTTCATTGACCTTTTACAGGAGTTTGGGATTCTATCTCAACTCACCCCACCTTATACACCACATTGTAATGGTGTTAGTGAAAGGAGGAACCATATCTTGTTGGACATGGTATGGTTGATGATGATTCATGCATATCTTCCATTTTCCTTTTAGGGATATAAATTGCAAACTAATGAATACACATTAAACCAAGTACCAACTAAGGCAGAAAATGGGATTCCCTTCAAGTTATGGAGTGGAAAAAACCCACATTATCCCATATATATTTATGGGGATGAGAGGAATTTGTTAAGGATTTCTTAGTCAACAAACAAGTACCCTGGGGCATAAAGTGTATCTTTATAGGGTATCCCAAGGAAACAAAGGGATACTACCTATACAACCCCTCAAACAAGAAAGTGAATGTTTCCAGACATGCCATATTTAATGAGAGGGAGCACATCCTCAAAAATGATAGTGGAAAAAAGATTGAATTCGATGAAGTTGATGTTCAAGACACACAGGAGTTAATATATGAACAAGTTCTACTGGCCCCCGTGGAAGAGGTAGTTCCTGAAACACAATTATTGCATTGGAGTACAAGAGAGGTAAGGGAACTAGAGAGTCATGGTTTCCTTTTCACTGAGGATGGTGATTCATCATTATTAGACAATGAAGAACCTATTTCCTATAAGGAAGCTGTAGAGAGTTCAGATGTAGCAAGATGGATAAAAGCTATGAATTATGAGATGAATTCCATGTATGAAAACCAATTCTTGGTTCTAGTCGATTCACTAATTGATGTAAATCCTATTGGATGTAAATTGGTATTCAATAAGAAACTGGGAATGAAAGGTCAAGTTATTACCTATAATGAATGGGTAGTGGAAAAAGTTTTTAAATATCACCATGGAATTGAGTATGATGAAACCTTTTCTCTAGTTTCCATGTTTAAATCCATAAGAATCATACTTTCCATATTATCTTTTCATGACTAAGATATTTGAAAGATGGATGTCAAAACTTCATTCTATAATGGGAACCTTTAGGAAGATGTCTATATGACACAACCAAAAAGGTTTTTGACACCAGGTGATGCTAAAAGGGTATTCAAGTTGCAGTGATCTATTTATGGATTATAGAAAGCATCTAGGTCAGGGAACATTAGATTCAATGAATCCATAAGAAAATTTAGTTTCATTAAGAATGAATTTGATCCATGTGTTTACAAGTGGTTTAATGGGAATGTGCTTGTTATCCTAGTAGTGTATGTTGATGAAATATTGCTTATTGGAAATGACATACCAGTCTTGCAGTCATTCAAGGAATGGTTGAACAAGTTCTTCTCCAGGAAATACATAGGATAAGCAACCTACATTCATTGGGATCAAGATTATTTATGATAGATCCAAGAGGCTGTTTGGACTAAGTCAAAGTATATACATTGACCAGACACTAAGGATATTTAGTATGGAAAAATCCAACTAGAGATTGTTTTCAATGTCACTTGGTATACATATTTCCAAGAAAATGTGTCCCTAGAAACAACATGAGAAAGATTGGATGAGTAATATTCCATACGCTTCATCTATATGATCTATCATGTATGACATATTATAAACCAGACATGATGTTTCCTATGCACTGAGCATGGTAGGAAAATATCAAGAAGATCCCGAAGACCAATATTGGACTGCCATCAAGACTATCCTTAAGTATCTGAGAAGAACTAAGGATATTTTCTTGGTGTTTGGAGGAGACGAGGATCTTTTCATTAGAGGGTATACTGATGCTGATTTTCAGATAGTTTAGAATGATATAAAGATGCAGTTAGGATATGTTTTCTATCTCAATGGAGGAGGTGTGGTCTGGGAGAGTTCAAATCAGCCAGTTGTCACTGATTCTATAGAATATTCCAAATATATAGTAGCTTTTGATGCAACCACATATGCCATTTTTATTTAGAAAATTTTCCATGATCTTGATGTGGTACCTAATATTAAGGATCCCATTACATTATATTGTGATAATACTATAGCAGTGGCTCTTTAAAAGGATTCATGGTCACACCAACAGACAAAGTATATACTTCGAAAGTATAAACTCTTGAGGGATTCCTATCAAAGGGGTGAAGTTTCAGTGAGTAGAGTGTGCACAGAAGAGAACGTGGAAGACCCCTTGACTAAAGGCCTATCTTAGTAGAAGCATAAATACCATGTGAGAGCTAGAGGTATGAAGGTTTTTAGCAGTTGGATATAGTGTAAGTGGGAGTCTATTAGAGGTGGTTCCCTAGAATAGCTAGGATCCCTACTGTAATGAGTACCCGAAAGTGCCATGACACTATTCTTGAATATATGTTCTATGTCCAGATGATTCATTTGAAGGGACACAAATGATACAGGATAACAAGGGCGGGGACTCATGAAACTTTGAGGCACCTTCTCATGGTGTGCACCCTTTGTAATATATAGTAGGGTATTATGAGAATAAGACCCGCCAGTAGGAAATCCACATTCATAAGAATCATTTTATTTTCCTATATGAGTATGTTTGTATTGATCCATATACTTTAAAATTATTATTAATGGGTATTATGAATCATGCACTTAGATGTATTGATGAAAACCATGATGAAAGATGTTTGTGGCAAGGTAGGATATGTTGGGTGTTTCATGAGTAATGCTACATTAATATATAATTTGAGAAATGATTTGTCACTTCTACCGAAGTATATATCTCAGGACCTTTGATGGAAATGATATAGCCTAACTAAATCCACGACCATGGTGTTATCTAGGAATGTTCAATTCCAGGAAGTCAAAGAATGAGAAATTGAGAACATGGGTTGTTGGAACTTGCATAAAACACTGTTGATTGGAGATATTAGGAAAAATGCATTATATTACATGATAAGCATTCATATGAGGTGAAATTTCATTGAGACATCAACTTCTTTCTCTTGGGTGCCTCAGCCTATTTCTGGACAGCAATCTTGGACATTAAGAAAACCCACCTAATGCTAATGAGAAAGAGGCATAGACGGTCACACACTAAGTGTAACCAATATCTCAGTTAAATAATTTATTATTTAACAAGTTTAATAAATATTATTATTGTTTTTGGTTTAATAATTATTCAAGTATGCCAGATCACATTTATTTCATCGCTAGTTATTCAAGAGAATATATTGCAGATGGAATATTTATTTATCTACGAATAATAAAGTTATATTTATTTAATAAATAAATAGTCATTATTCAAGTCTTGAGAAATACTGAAGAGGATTATTGGACCACATTATGGGTCTGGTGAGAAATAATATTAAATATTATTTGGTTAAATAATTTTTAAATATAACATGCAAGTTAAGAACATGTCATGGAAATAAAAACATTTATATTATTATTTTACATGGGGTTTCACATGGAATAATAAAATAATTAACAACACTTGTGTTAATTATTAATTATTACTTGTTAAATTAAATTCCCTATTATGTTATCATTATCTAATTAGAAAAGGGTTCATCCAACTAGATAACCAATGGTTGTGTGCTGAACATACTTAGAGAAGAGATCTTGAGCTTAGAGAACTCTTCCCTCTCCAAGAACTCTCTAAAGGATGAGAGAGATCCTCCTCCACTGGATCTAAGAGAATTCTTTGGAATAAATTCTCAAGGAGATCAAAGGCGGACATCACAAGAGAAAGGATATTCAACACTAGCACCTGAATACTCCTTTGGTGACATCCAGAGATATGTGAAGCATGTGGGGATCACCACTAGAGGAATCCTATCCTCAGATTATACATCGCAATGAAGCCTCACCTCAGACCTGTGGTCAAATACATCAATGAAGAAAGAATCACCTTTGAGGTAATTCTTTAATTTAATTAAATTAATTATAAAAAAATATTTCAATCCTCTCTTCTCTAGTCTGGGTTCTCTCTGTTTTCTTTTATCTTTGATTCAATTCCATGGATACTTGAATTTATCATCGTATTGATCCTGAATTAATCATTGATCATGACAATTTGAAAAGCTGGGTAAATGTCTATCCTGTGCTTCTACTTCACCTGGAACCTACACCACTGAATCCTAGTCTCTCTATTCATGTATTAACACGTGTTTTATCTTAAAATAATAGTTATTTCATTTCATTTATCAGGTATAACATATATCTCATATCATAGTCTATACAGAAAATATATCAAAACCATGTAAATATGTTCCTATCATGAACAATGAATGTCAATATATATCCATATGTTACTATAATTGTGAATCCATAATTATCTCATGCCATACCAGGACATGAGTATAAATATAAAGAAACAATAACATTAGAAAAATATGAATTACCTAGGGTGAAACAACATCAAACTGTAACATGTGAACATCATGAACAATAATTCCATCCTAGGTAACCTGAATTCCCCCCATATACAAGTTGGCTACTCCCATGCACAATATCATTACCAAATCTACACACATTATAGTCTCCTTTATACCTTTCAAAATAGTAAATAAATATAAAAGAAAGCTTGATCATATCTTACCACTTTGTAACATCCCCCACCCTAGAACTATCTTATGTGTAAGGGAATATACTGGTATATAAGCATCTCAACATGTGTCACAAGTTAATATCACAACAACAAGAATATCACAATATGATCATATAAGACCAAGTGGTTAATTCTTCTAATTACCCCTTATCTTTCAAATTTACCCATTTAATTAATTAATCAAATAATACATTTTCTATAGTGAATATATATTAACCAATCACCTGGAACACATGTAATTTAAAAATCATATATAATATTTTTCAAATTAATTATTTAAAAGGATCTCTCAACTAATGGGAAGCCATAAGCAGGGTCACATCATCGATTGAACCCAAATGGACTCAACAAGAAATAAAACATAGAATTATCATTTGAAAATTCAATTAATTAATTAAAGTGTGTGATGCATCAGCACAATCAAAATATTTCACATACATGGAAAACAAAAAAAAAATCAGACCATAGGGTTAACATTTAGACCCCATACATTTAACTAGTGATTAATTCCATGCTCCCAAAAAAAAAATGCAAAAACAAATGAAGTCATAGATGATCGTAAGAAGAATCCTAGATCAAAACTGACCAGGATCAAAACCAACAATGACCACTATCAAGATATTACACTAGAACAACTGGAGAACAAAGGGAGGGGAGGAAAAACTAAAGGAAAATAACTCACTAGGGATTTATTTTTCAAACAGGACATCCAGATTGGAGGAAATTATTTCAAAATCACATGGAGTTTTCCTTAGGGTTGAGGGAAGAAGGCTACATGAAGGAATGAAAAAAATCATCCAAACTAACCACTAAAAACTAATACTAATAATAAATATATGGCATGTAATCCTTTTATATGTTGTGTATTCATTTTTAAAGAAATAAACTAAGAAACCTATCAACTCAGATTAATATTTAACCCTTCTTTAATTTTATAAGATGTGAACTATTTACACGATGTGTAACTACTTCACACCCTACACTGGTTTGTGACATGGCTAGAGGCAAACACATCGTGAAACATTAACATGGTGTGTAATCTCCCAACAAACAATTTTAAGCCCAAATTTTACATAAGGACCCAGAAAACCTCCAAATCCTTCCAAAGCATGGAAAACCCTCATAAACCCATGAGACACATTTATACCCAGAATCCATTAATTAAAAAAACATACAACCCTAAACTTTAGGCCATTTTCCCCAACAAAGGCTCTCTATCTCCAAATAAGACTCAAACCCCATGGATTAAAGACAAAGGGAAACCCAACATAATAGTTTTAAGAAATAATTCAAATAGGTACATAACTAGAAAAAGATAGGGTGTTACAGCATTATCCTACCAAATGGTACATCGGGCATCAACTTGTCCAATGAGATACTCTGTTGAAGAGGAGTACCAACTCACTAATGTCTCCATCAACATTATATCAACCAGATTCGAAGAATTTCCAATGGATATGGATGTGTGGACTCTCGACAAGGATAATTTTAGGTTTCTAAAATCCACTGAGACCTAATAAGGTGACTCATTTTCACCCCCATCATTAGTGAATAAGGGATCATCGGTATCTTGTATGCATATACAGAAGGAATTATCGACCCTCTTGGTATTTTATAATGCAATATTGATAAAGTGAATGCCTAATGGAAAAAAAGATTCAGTATTCAGGGTCCACATTTGGAATCCTATCATCATCCACCCAAATAACAATTTTAAAAAGGAAAGGGTGTCGTTATGAATTCATCTAGTCATTCTCTTAAGGATGAAAAGACAATTTTAGTAAAGGAATAGATCACTCAAATCCTACAAGAGAATGAGGGTCTTTAGGAAATGATTATGGGAATGTGTTTGGGATATTTTCCCTAATATGATGTATTAGCACCTTCCTATAGTGGCTATCCTTGCAGTGAAGTGGCCCTATCCCATAGGGTTGGAGAAATTTTCATATCCTCCCATTTTAGGTGAAATCCATACATTGTTTCACCACAACCCAACCTATAGGGATGGTTGAATTTTCATATTTTCTAGACCCCCAACCCACAGGGATGGGGGAATTTCCATATTTACTACCCCTCATCGGGTTCACCTCATATATCATCCAACCTTAGTAGTTTTCATGTGGTATTTAGGAGTGTCTGGTTCCTCCAATCTATGAGAATAATATTTATCATCCAGGATCCCAATTTTTCACCACCTTCCCCTAAATTGACCAAGATAGGGGAACCATATATTAGGGTCCAGATTCAGCAATGTACCTATACAGATAAAGGTAAAGGAGGAAAAATGGAAAATAACCTGGTTATTTATCTCTTGATGTAAGACAAAAAAAGGTATATTACTTTCAACCAAATCATGTCTCTAGGAATTTTAAATATGTTATGGAGAAAGGTTTGATATAACTCCCAATAATTAGGATGTAAAATTAGGAAGAGTTGAGTGGCTATAAAAATTACTACCCCTACCATTGAAGTCTCATGAATACAATATAGTGTTTCTTTAACTTTAAGGGCTGGATTCAGAAGAAAATAAATGAGGGGATGTTAGAACCACTAACACCTGAATCCTAACTCTAGTCAGGTTAGCACTCTAAATAGAATATACAAGTTGTGTAGAAGAATATGGGCCACCTATCTCTTATAAATAGATGACCATCTATCATTACTATACAAAACAAGGTCTATTCATTTAAGACTAAGCATATGGAGGCACACTTCTCATGTTCAGTAGAGTATGAACTTCTCATGCTCCCAAGGGCCAAGAGGCCCTAGGAAGAATCCATGAATTAACATCACAACTATTTTCCTTAACATCAGTTCTTTGGGAATAAAATTTAAGGATTATTTGTCTTTAAAAATTAGCTAAATAAGTAGGTAAATTAAGGCTTAATAGATTTAGAGATTCTCAAAATTCATGCAATATGAATACGAGTCATCCAGGATCCATCTAAAAAGGCTACCTTAAAATATATATACTAGAAATTTACTAGTCACATGATGTTAAACTACATGTTAATGTCCCAGTCACATGATGTTAAACTACATTACAACATCCTAGTCACATGATGTTTTACTGCATGAGAAAATCTTAGTCCCATTCCATAAACCTGCATGACAACACCCTAGTCACATGACATTAAACTGCACAAAAATTTCCTAGTCACATGGTGTTAAACTGAACAACAACATCCTAGTTTCATGATGTTAAACTATATGAAAAAATATTAGTCACACGATGTTAAATTACATGACAACATCTTAGCCCCACAATGTTAAACTGCACAACAGTGTCCTGGTCACATGGCGTTAAAATGAATAACAATGTTCTAGTCGCACAATGGTAATTTCATGAAAATGTCCTTGTCTCACAATGTTAAACTACATGAAAAAATCCTAGTTACATGATGTTAAACTTTATGAAAACTTCATAGTCAGATGATCTTAAAGTTTAAGAAATCTCAATCTCCAATAGATATCAATAACACTAGGTGAAAAATGTAATGGTTAGTAAGTACCATCAATATAGGAAAATTTTGACCCTAATAATATCACAAAATCGATCATTACACTCTGTCACATACTAAGGGTGTCACCAGATAGGTCAAATACCTGGACACTTAGATCTGATAATCAAGAAAATATCATTGTGTATGAAAAGCTATGAACCAAAGGGAGAAGGTTCATATCATCCCCTCTATAGAAAATTCCCATTGACATATTCTAGAAGCAACCAGACAGTGAGTGGGCCCATATCCCTACTAAATCAAACCAAATCTACTATCATATCTAGGAAGCACACATTCAGAAGGTACATATCAATTCCCTGATGCATAAATTCCACCAGCATGTTCCGATGGTATAAGGAGGATATAATTGGTCATATATCCCCACTTCAATCAAAAACATCTTCCAACATATCTTGGAAATAGTGAACATGCATACCTATATCACTATACATGCCATTTTTAAGTACCAATACATTTTAATAGTGATAGAGGAGCTTCACTAGCATATTTTGATGATTACATAGGGACATGCACAAATTATTATCCCAATATCCAATGTAGCATATAAATATGTTAAATATGAATAGATAGCTAGTATAAACCAAGAACATATTCTTGGTCCCATCCTAGAGGGTTATCGATATATTCCGATAAAGGGAGAGTCATAGGACCAGGCTCATACCCTATTTTGATTGGGGTTTATCAAATTTGATTAGAAATCAGCTTAGGAAAGGTGCACATTCTTATCAAAGAAAGCCATAAGTATACTCCAAAGGCCTGGGTTTGGTCTCACAACTCTATTCCCACCAAATTAAGACTACACCAAAATTATTCAAAGGCTATATAGAAGGTAAATCATATCCCTGTTCTCATTTTAGAGGTCCTTTGGTATATTTTTATGGGGAATGCATATTTGAACAAGGATTATACCTATTATTTAACCGGGGTTGACTAGTATATTCAAAAACCAACCAAAGTCAGGCTTATATCCCCACTGATAATATAGATGTTCACCAGCATACTTCAACAACTTCTCAATAGTGGGATTATATTCCTACAGAAACATATGTTCATCAACATACTTCAATTAACACCATATATTATGCCCTATTCCTTCTCAACCTAAAAAGGTAGGTTGGCATATTCCATCCAAGATTAAGTAAGAGGAGAATATCTATATTCTGCTTAATGCTAGTATCCTTGAGGTAGTACAACACATATATGAAACACCTCAAGGGTCCATCGACTCTTCATCTAAATAATAAGGAGATAAATACCACAATATACCTTTTAAAGGTAGTATAGAGATGGATTATTGGAACTCTACCCCTAATGTCCACCATGGAAAACCTCCCCTTGGTAATATATTTCCTAGATAAGGAAATCTTACCCTTTCCAAGATTCATTCTTATAGAGAGGTTCTCAAGACACTAGGGTTAAACAAATATAGTTCCCTGTAAACCATTGGAAATAACTCACCATGGTCAATAGGCGACCTAGAGAAGGAACTTATGTGGTCTATCTAGATAAAGGAATACGCTAAACACATCCTAGTTTCATGATGTTAAATATCACTAAAATGTAGTAGTTGAATGATGTTAAACTTCAAGAAAATATCCTAGTTTAACGATGTTAAACTGCAAACCAATTTTGTTGTTTCATGATGTTAAAATACACGACAATTCCCTAGATGCATGATGTTAAACTACACAACATCCCAGGTCCTGGTCACAAGACCCTAAACTGCACAACACATGTTTACCTTGTGGGGATTTCCTCCCCTCATACACATGAGCTAGATCCACATAAAGGTTCCAAGTGAAAGGGTTTACCAGATCATGCTATGTTTATTCCCATAACCCCATATGAGGACAAGGTAATATCACCTGATCCTGAAATCAAAACCTCACCCAATTAGTTACCTTCTTTTTCAATACATGACATCATTTCTATAGAAACATACTATGCATGAGTTAGATCTAAATAAAAATTGAGATCCCCCCATTCCTATGTGAGATTCAGATATGCATAAGGGATCATATCTAATAACTACATATATCTTGATTCATCTTACCACAAGACATGTAGTGACACTCTGATCTCAAATATTGGGTCTATATGCATCATCAAAAATAGAAAAAAGATATAAATATTCCACTGCCTACATATGGGATACACCTATGCATGTAGTTTTTCTCTTTCTAAGAACTATATGTGGATTTATTCCTATTACCACATGATATATAGTGATGCCTGTGTCTTTAATACTGGGCCCAACCATAATAACAAATAATTCCCCATCCCTTATGTATGGTTCAGACCTTCTCATGGTGTTCTTAGATAAGAACTACACATGGCTTGATTCCTATTGTTAAAGGATACATAGTGATACTCATATCTTCTATTTTATGCTCAGACACGAGTTTTCATTACTCCCAAACATGTCCCTCCATGAGGGTCAAGTCCATGTAGAGGCTTGAGTCCACATCAAAATGTGAATATCCCCATACATTCACTATCATGCGTTCTTGATGGGCTTAATCAACTATCTAGTTATATCTTGTTTCTCACACCGATCATGTCTCATGTGAGATTAAGGAACCTAGAAATTCACTCTAACTAGAATGATCGAGGCATGTTCTATATATGCAACCATGTACTAGTCACATTAAATTAAACTACATGAAAACTTCCTTATCACATGATGTTAAACTACACTACATGATGTATTCATATTGAAAAGATCACCAGCTGATGAATGTGTACTCAATAATTGTATGTTTTATCCATTCACCCCAATAATGTTTTCAATACATATTGATGAAACCTTTTGGGTGCTTGAACCCTTCTTGAATTTTACATTCTCCATGAACCAACTTTATACCTTCAATATCTGAGTTAATAACAACCAGTTCCTTGAGTTTTCATACTTCTCCTAGAACCCCATAAACATGAGTTATTCCACTTGGATTCTTCATATAGTGTACTGGTAATAGGGAATTTATAATATGAATATACCTAACTATGGTTCACTATTGAATAACACAATTCCCAAGAGCTTATTACTAGGGGATGTTATCATTCCAAAGGAGAGACCCCCTTAAATCTAGGATCTATTTTCCTTACTGTATGGGATATGTGCATTTTACACCCTTAATGTTTGACGTGTACCCACTAGTTTTCATATCCCATTAAATTAGATATTATTCAGTTATGATTTAAATATCCCATAACCTAACTATTCTAGTGAATTCAGATACCCTTGATGTAACTCATCTGTGCACTATACTCATGTTCAAAGAAATATTGTAACATAATATTTATATACCCTTCAATTATAGGTTATACATCACCTTTATATACCCAAATACCTTGAGAATACTCGATCATCATAGAAATCCTTGGTCAAAACTGCACAAACTAAAACATTATCCACTATATGGTCTATCCTGAAAGATCTAAAATTACTTATAGTGTGTCATCCTATCCACAAATATTTTCTAGGGATGAATGTTTCATCTCTATACTAGGATAAGATATGAAAATTCCATTTCACTATGTATGAAATTGATTTATATAGAAGAACCTTTAGTGGACTATGATTTCAAGGATCATGAGGGGAAGATAAAAAACCCCACTCTCTATGCATATGATCTAGATTTATATAAGGAGTCTTTCCAAGAACTATATTTGTCTTGATTCCTATTTTCATGGGATACATAGTGACACCCATGTTTCCTAATCCTAGACCCAGCTGTAATATTGGAAATGAATAATACCCCCTTATTCATACATGATTCAGATCTTTATATGGGAACTTCTCCTTCCAAAACTACATATGAATCAATTCCTATCACCATAGGATATATAGTGATGCTTTGATTACCCATTATTGAGCCAAACCATAAATTTCAAAAAAATGTGCCACTTCCTACCTAGGTCTTTTAACCTTTGAATTGATATCTCAATTCATCGATGGATCTATGCTAGGGTAGGACTTAATTATTCTTTTCTATATGTGAGTTGAATCTATGTAGAGGAAACCTCAAAAAAATTGTGTATATCCTAATAAAAAACTCCCGTCCCCACATGTGATTTTGATCTATTTGGGGATCCTTATTAGAACTACATATGGATTGATTACCATTAACATGTGATACGTAGTGATTCCCATACCCCTTAAAACTAAATCCAAGCCAGAAAATCAAACTAGAATATCCTTTCCCCTTTTGGGTATAAGTTAGATCTTTGTTTAGGGAGATCCTCAGAAGAGATGACTTTGGAATGATTATTACCCTTACAGAATTTATAAGGAAACTCAGGGAAGCCCGCACATAGATGTTGTATATTCCCCTAATCACTATTCTACCTTGAAAGACATTAATATATTTTGGGATGAATGAGTATTATAGACACACTTCACCTAAGTGTGAATAATATATGTATATGGATTGATTGTGCATGAGTCATATCTATACAAAAGGGACCCTGACAGATGGATGTCCACTAGTATTCCTACAAAAGGGTAAAAAAAGCCTCCTTATTTTGAATTAAACTAACTAATGTAGGGTTTCTATAAGGATACAATTGCATGATTTCACATCAGTTCCCTCATCCTTACCACATGATGTTAAATTGAAAAGAAAATAACCTAGTATTATGAATTTAACTATAAAAAAATTGCATATTTGTCTCATGGAATTAAACTAAATAGAAAGGCCATCTTAATCCACAATGTTAAACTATGTAGACCATCATCATTCACTCCTCCTTAACAAGGGATAACAAGAGCCTAACCATTTACAACCATGATTCAGGGTTATTGCATCATATTTTTGGTCACCCCAATCCATAAACCAAACTTCATTCCTTGAGCACCTTAGATTTCAAAAAACCTTCTTCAACCATTGGAAAGGAGTCAAGACCCTTCTTATTGACCGTTTACAAGTTAAATATTCATAAGGGACCTTGAACCATCAACCAGAGGCGTTTCCTCCTTATAGTAAAGGTCCTCTAATCCATGTGATCCCTGAAAACATCATTTAAGAACTTGTCACCATAGGTTGATTCATGATCATCCTTAGCATGTCTATCTCATACCATTACTCATTATTCAAGAACCTCAAAACATGATTTACAACATTTCAATCCTATATGAAAAAGGGTGTTGGATTATTATCAACCTTGGAATTCCTAATCATTTATTCTATAACACTTCCATAGTACAAGGTCTACACATTATGATATTAAACTGCATGCATTTTAGTCAAAGCTATGCGACCTTAAAATTTATCCCCTGATAATCCAAATCACAATAATATAAAAATATAGTGAAAGAGACTTAAATTTTTTTGGTTGAAATCCCACAAAAATAACCTAGGAAAATTCAAGTTTCCACTCTCTAATCTCTTCAAATTTTTATTTTAGGAAAAATTTGGAGCATAAATAAAAAAGGCATAGAGTTCGAGGGGCCCATTTTATGGCCCTAATAAAATCATATCCATACTTTCTAGACCCCTCTAGTCCAAGAAATAGTTATAGAAATGTTTTTTCACATTTTATTATAATGATAACATGTCCAATATGTTTTGAAACAACTTATAGAGTGACCAAACCATTCTTGAATATTATGTTTCCCACAATTCAACTACATATATTTAAATTATGAGATGATACTCATCAATTACATGATTTTTAAACCTCTCCTGGGACCCCATAGTCTGGATTCATTTCTCTTGGTTCCTCCCTATAAGAATATTGGTAATAGGGACTAGTTGATATGAAGGGACCCCACTTGGATTCACTGGTGAATAACAAGATTCTTGATAGACTATTCCTGGAGGATGTTTTGGTCCTAGAGGAGAGGTCCCCCTTAAATCCATGATTTACTACCATATCTTTTTTCGATACTAGTTTTGACCTGTACCCACATTCATCATTACTCATTGACTCAGGCATTCCCAGATCATGATTTATAATTCCCATGACCAAAATATTCAAGAGGATTCAACATCCTTAATGTTACTTCAATATCCATTGTACCCATTCTTAAATAAATAACGTGGTACTTCATTCTAGAAACTTTTTAGTGGTTGTCATCGCATGACTCAAAACCATGTTATGTAGGGCCTGAGCCTCATGACCATGAAACGTAACTATCCCTAGGATTCTAGAACCCTAATTGGATATAATTTTACCTTATAACCTACTTTATTGTCAAAATATTTGAATCCTTATCAATATTACATAGCCTTGTAAAGGAGCGGGGACCCCTATGCTTGACCATGCATGTATGACCATCCCGAATCATGCATAAGGGCCAATTGACCCATCAACTATAAGTGTAAATTTTTTATAGGAAAGGAACTACAATCCTTGTGATCCCCAACTATCCAAGTGGATTTTACATCCCTAACATTGTATCACCATATATAAAATCCATTACAACAAGGATACCGGGTGTTAAAACCCTTCATAAATATCCATCATTCAAAGGATGAAGGGTGTACGAACCCTTTGTGATTATCCATCCTTAAGAGGATGTAGGGTATCAGATCCCTTTAGGAATACCCATCGTTAATAACTAAAGAAATATAAGGTCCAATATTTAAGACCCTAAAATAAAAAAATAGAAGGTACGATCTAGAAGACCCTAAACTAGCGCAAAATAATTTACAATATAGAAGACCCTAAACAACATTAACCAAAGGTCCAAGATATAATACCATAAACAAGAGCAACTGAAGGTCCAAACTAGATGAAAAAAACTAAAGAAACAAAAGGGAAATGCTAGAAGACTCTAAACTATAATAATATAAGGTACGATCTAGATGACACTAAACTACAGTAATAGAAGGTTAGAGTTAGAAGAACCTAAACTATATCAAAATAAGGTCGAAGCTTGAAGAACCTAAACAACAAAAACAAAAGGTTCAAGCTAGAAGACCTTAAAATTAAACAAAATAATGTACAATATGTTCAACAAAAAAAATACCATTATATCAGTATTACTTTAAAGAACTTAAAATTACAATTTAAAGAGATATGCCACTTTCCAGGCTTCCACAAAGAGAACCCGAGGAATTTTTTTCTCACCGGACACATACATTGTGAGATATGAGAAATATTGAGAACATATGAAATGGAAAATCAACAAAAAATTTTAGGATGAAAACCCATAAAGGGATGCCTATGAAAATCCAATTCTATGATCACTTAGTATTTCCTTAAATGGAGAAAAAAAGATATATTTTAAAAAGTAAGATATATAAACCTTGTGGGGACCACCATATAACCATAGAAGAAATCAAGATATGATCACTAGGTCCACCGAACTAGGTATAATTTAGAGTGCATTTATATTCCTGGAGAACTATATGAGGGTACCTAGTCCCATCATGTCTGGAAACTACATTATACATTTTTATATCATGAAAGAACTTAAACTTCTTAGAGTGACATACTCTATGTGTCCTTAATAATGACATGAGAGATATATCCATGAAATAACCCCACTAAAACATGGGTCCTTACCCAATTTTTTTATAAAGTGGTAACATACTCTCTCCCTTGTATGAGATAGACCTAAATATGAGATCTCATCTTATATTTCTTTATCCATGAACTTATGTTACCTGTGCATGAGCTCGATCTAAATAGGAGCCTTTATGAGAACTATATATGGATTGATTACCTTTCCTTTGGGTTATACAGATAATTCCAGGTTTCTTATCATGGAGGAAACCACAAATTCCATTCCACCACAACCCCTTTTCCATACCATAATTCATTCCTTCCCCAATTTTAGGGTATCTATGCCCCAATAAGAGCTTATTACTTTTAAAAAAAAGAAATTAATTAAGAATATTATCCATATTATAAATATATAGGTTATCCATTTTAAAAATCCATACACCTTGAGTCAAGACTCTCCACTTGGTGTTACTCAAAATCCATCATTCAACACACTATTATTTATGAATCCTATAATAGGGTTCAACATCAAATATCATCATATATTCAATGACATGTATAATTGATCTATGTTTACCTTAGAATGAAATTAATTTTATTCTGAATGAATCCCACTAAAATTTGGGTGGGCATTTTGTTGAAACCCGTAATTGTGTATCATGCACTTTTCCATTGAGGGATTTGAAATTGCGAAATCCGTGAAAAAATAATTCAAATTTTTAATAAATGAATGTGTGGTATTCGAATTTGAGAAAAAAAGATTGGAATTAAATTTACAAGGTCACATGTTTTGGTCCTTATTTCCCTCATATTACATAGATTTATATTTTATGTATTTTAAGTATTCTTTGGAAAAATATTAGGACAACCTTGGATAGATGGATAGCTAACTCAAACTAGGGAACATATGGGAGTTCACTCAACCATGTTTGGGAGCTAGTGTGGCCAACTATCATGAGGTAGCATGGGTGGGTGTGTGCACATGCACATGTGAAAGAGGAGCATAAACACACCATAGGTAATAAGCGCCATGGAGGAGCATCCCGACACATGTTGGTATTAGATATGGACATGAGACGACCTTGATACTCACTTATAGATGTCTACTAGAGTGATTTTTTCTTATTAATCATATCCCAAACCAACCGTATGTTTGATGTGGGATGTGTGCAGTATGCACATTGTTCATTAGTCTAAAAATATATGGATATAACATGGTACACTGAATCAAAGTGATATTCTCCATTCGATTTTAGCCTCGCACTATCTTCAACCATCTCTCATCCACTACACACACCGACACCACTAGTCTAAGGTCATGGGACACTTGACATTTACTTGATTGTATCGTCTGATCAAACTGGTGCCATAATCTTCAATTTCCCTTCCTTTGACAATGTTTGCATCAACCCAAGATAACCAACATCAACACTCCAGAGATTTATATCCTCCATTCATCTTTCATGTAATCCATGACTTGAATTACATCGATCTCATGAATGATAAATTATCACATGATCATGTATATACCAAGACCCCATTTATTCGTAGAATATAAGTATCTCAATGGGAAATCCTCATACAAATGAAGTTATTTGGATCATGTGATCATATGTAATTTCATGTATAATATGATCGAGCAATTCCATGATGAAAATCACTAAATCTATCAAGTGATCAATTTAAATTGATCACATGGACCGAATAAATCCATAGTAAGAAGTAAAATAGATCATGTGATCAAGTAATGCAGATAAAGTGAATACATACTAACACAAACATGACTTCACATGAAATAAAACATATATCCTTTCACAAGATTCTTATGTCATTTACACGTTTTTTAGTATGAATCCACCTATGGTTTTAAAGTTTTTGATCATTGATTATCCACCAATCCATTTCATGAAGGATACAAAACTTGAAGATATGCATGTAAAATTGTCTTTAATACATGTGGTGATTCAAATAAAAAATATTTCATATGAATATTATCATGAGAGGCGATCAGATGATGACTTCAATAGAAGTTATATTGGTTTTGTGACCATGTAGAGACAATCACCAAGCCATCAACAGAACATGCATTGACATGCCGACAATCACCAGTGACATATCATGAACACTGTGTGCCGTCACATGAATTTATTACATGAAGAACTATAGATTATTTGAATACTATGTCCATTGATACATCACATGAACATTGCGTTAGGTACCTTGGTATGGAATTAGTGACTAGAGGGGGGGGGGGTGAATAGTCATTTTTGATTTATTATTACAAAAACTAAATTTATTATAGTTATAACAATGTTAAGAGTTACAACAACAATAAAATATATCACACATGAAATATTTATAGAGGTATATATTGCTAAGATCCTAGTATTCTCTTCAATATTTTATACTCTTTGAGGATACTAGTATGAACTATATCCCCACTTTTTAATGGGAGTGATAACCCTATTACATACAAATACAAATGTACCTTTTTCACACTTGGTGGTATAACCCATGACAATTTAAGGATTCACAAGAAACCTTCATTTTGTCTGGGAGGAACAACCTTAACTTCCTTTTAGATGGGAGGAATAAAATAATAAAACTTTTGGAAAGGAAAATATTAAACTAGGACTCTAGAGGAAAAATAAGAGATAGGAAATATTGCAATGGTGAAATAACATAAAACAAATACAAAAATATTTGAGCATATGATGAATAAATTTGTTGTATATCATGTTATTTGATCACATAAATGGAGGAAGTTGAAGATGATGAAGATATATAGGGATCAGCGTATAAGAAAAATAGTCAAAGACATTTCCCGATCAATTTATGAGTAGCATGAAAATGTATTATCGTATCCTTATCGAATTGATCATCTACACTAGTATATATGTTTCTATTCATGAATAAATATCCCAAAAAATTAACACCAATATCTACAGAAGTGTGTCCATTTCTAATATATGGACAAAAATATTTATTGTTTAATAATAAAGTAATATGACTATTATTTTATTTTATTTAAGATGTTTTGAAAACAAAATATAATCAGACTTTATCTATTCATGAAAAATAATACTAAACACTTAAATATATTAAGAGTAATATTTATTAAAAAAATAACAATTGAAAATATATTAAATTAATAAAATTATTCTATAGATTAATCATACAATATAATTTTAGAAAAATAGAGCATCATATAAAGAGCAGACTGCATGAGAAAAGTGTCACTAAAAAGATCTACAATTATTTTTAAACAATGTTGCAATTGTATTTAAATATAAAATAATAAACATTTGATAATATAAATTATTTTAACAATACTAACTAAAATTAATAGAACAAAAATTTTGTAAAAAAGTTTTTAATTAATGGTGATAAATTACTTACAGTTGAAAATAGAGAGCAGTGAGACGTTACTCACCATTGTAAGTTTCCAATGGTGAAAAAAAATAGAGTTCTACCTAACATTTAATTTTTAAGAAAAAATAAAATAATTCAAGAAAAACTAAAAACGATTCCATGAATTTTAATAATAAAAGGATTAATAAGAACAATAAAAACTTACCTACAGTTGGAGTTCCAATAGTGGGTAGATTACCCAGCATTGGATGTTCAACGATGAGTCAGATCTACACATTAGAATGTATTTTAAAGACTAAAAACATCAATATTGTTAATCAAAGAATCATGATATATTAAATAAAAAATATAATATATTGAAATAAAATATAATTCCATACTTCAATACACATAAATATACAAAAACCATGAAGGAAAATAATATAAACATAATTGAAATCATATGATTAAAATAAGGAAATATAGTTTAAATAAATATAAATAAAAATGAATAAAGAACTGAATGTGTAGAAGATGAAATATTTCATATAAGTTTTAAGAATTGAAAAATAAAAACTAGCAATAAAAAAATGAATAGAGGGAAAAATAATAACCACCATTGAAGAGAAATGATGAGAAAAATTACTCTCCATTGGATACTTTCAAACGATGACACAAATCACTTACCATTGGTTTCTACCAATGGTGAAATGTTTACTCACTGTTTTTTATATGAACAATGACAAGTTTACTCACCGTTGGTTTTTACCAATGGTGACTCATCATAGATGAGAAACCAATAATATGAGGTAATTAAACATTAGAAGAAAATGGAATTAGAAATAAACAAGAATAAGGTGAAGTAGAGAGTGAAGAAAAAGAACTTTAGAACCAAATAAAAACAACTCAAGATTGCACAAGCTTGAATAAGAATAATATAAGATGAAAAATAGGCTTGGTTGGATACATTATGAATTTTTTCAAAGAACTGAGCATTGACATATCATTCGATGAAGAAAATAAATTCAATCCATGGTTTTCTCAAGTAAAAAGAAAGATAAATATATGGAAATAAAAGATAAATTGAGATGAAGAAAAAAAGTGTAAACACCATCGATCTAGAGAAGAGAAGGAAACTAGAGAAAGGAAGTAACTGGAAGGTCCACTTTCAAAGAAGATAAGAAGAGGTGCACATGAGAACAAAGGCTGTGTAAGAATTCAAAATAAAATCTCACAGGATAAGAGGATGGCTTAAAGGCTTTACAGAGAAGAGATCAGATGACTGTAGAAAATTGAGAGGATATCCAAGGGTCCAAATTTAAACTCATATTAAAAGTTTCATCCCACACCGAAACCAAAACATGGGAATCACGAGTATATAAGGAAGAAGGTTTTGAATGATGTTCAAACCAAAACGCAAAGCACACACGACATGTGGGATTGTGGGAGACCTATGCCCATACTATGAGGGAGAACTCCTTGGGCCTTATACACAGGCTTGATTAGATCTATTCTAGAGCTATTATTGACCCATGGAACTATGTGGGCCCCCATGGATACCTCCCATGGGGGTTGACCTTTGAGTCTCCCTAAATGTGGTTGAAGGTTCAGACTAAGTGGCCTGCTCAGTAGGCCTTATTTTTTATACCACTTAACAAAAAATATATAAGGATGAAAACAAAAAAAAGATATAACAATGAATTAGACCAAGTTATTAGAGATAATATTTTTTAAATAACAAAATATTTAATTAAAGTTTATTAAATTATAATTTATCAAAATAAAAAGAGATTTAAAATAGGTCAAACCTAATTATAAACACATCATGGATCGTATAAACCCATTGAATGTTTGAGAGAGATTTCATCTACAAACTATGTACCTAAAATGGTTTTCTTCAAAGGATCTCGAGACACTGTGTGATCATTTGATGGTTTTGATACTGTTTAGGGATGATCAACTAAACCGATCATGCAAACTGCATGAATCCATTATGAGAAAGAAAATTGATCATGTGATAACTTAATGACGATCACATGAATACATGGTTTTATCACCATGAAATCACATAAAAAAGGTATCTTTCCTTAGTGGGAACCTTACATCATTTATATCTTCCTATAACATTGTCCCTTGACTGGTTGTCAAGCCTTTGTCTGCTGACATGATTCATGAACATGCAAAGCCTTCCAAGTGATCAAACTAATTCCTTGAAGATTGTTAAGAGTTTTTCTATATACATATAATGGATCAATCACATGAATCCATCAAACGATAATGTGCCTACCTTAGGATCACACAAGACTGTTGATTATGAAAATCCCCCACTACCTCAAGATGGTGTATGCATAACCTTCACCATGAGAAGTATCAACAAGTATGCCCAACCATTGCCTATATAAAAACCTTCCAAACCCTTTGAAAAAAGGAGTACGAGGAGAGGAAAAGAAAATTATGGATATAGGATAGGATGGGAAGAGATGGTGAAAAAGAGAAGAGTAGAGGAGGTGAGGGTCTACTACCTTTAGAGAACTTATCCAAGTAATAGGGATACCCTATCATGATTCTCTATCATGAGAATCCCTTAATATCACATGATCACATGATGATAAGAACATCATGAGAGCCCTATGTTATGTGACACCTCTTTTTTTCCATTAAATATGAATGCAAACTTGCATACACCCTTTTCATGTTAACATCCCTTAACATAAGACCTTGATATGCATGTGAACCTATGGACATGCACTTCTCTTTCCATGAAAACTCTAGGATATGTGCCCTCGACATAGAACTTCATCCATGAACCCCTTATTTCATGAAAACCATTTCCCATGTAGAATAATTCAAGTGAAGAAATTATGTAATCACATGATTCCTCACTTGTCTCACAATTCCCTCTTGTTAGCCTTGGAATATAAATCATTTCCATATAGCCTTGACATGATATCTTTGCACATGAAAATTTACCACCTTGAAGTGTTATATTTTTCATACACACGATCTTCAGCATGTTTGAAAGACCCCATAATTTGACTCCCTTTAGATCACATGATCACATGACTCCTCACTGGTCTTGTGATTCCATTAGGTGGGTTTGGATATGATACTCAAACCCTTAGATGTGTGAACTTTTTCATACACATAATCTTGGTCATATTCTAATGAACCCTTCACATGACTCCCTTAAGGTCACACTATCGATTGACTCATCACTGGTCTCATGATTCCCTTATGTGGCCCTAGACATGATAGTCTGACCATGCAAAGGTCCTAAGACATTTCATCCAGATCATGTGAAAGCCTTGAAACATGTCAACCTTTTCAAATAGACACATTTGGATGTGTCGGAATTGATCAAATGAACACCTTGGAACATCTCATCCTTGTTAGGAAGATACATTTGGATATGTATATAGTGACCCAAGATAAAAATATATGGATATTGCACCAATCTAGATGAATATTTTGTACATTACAATAATACATGCCTAAGGACCATAATAGTTTAGTGTCTTCAGAAACTTGGAAAAAAAATCCTCTATCCTAGTGAAATATCTACAACATATCCCATAAATATCTACACCTTTTAATAATTATACCTAAAAACTTTCTTTATAGTACGGGTAAAAGAGATATATGAAGGGGGTGAGATCAAATGATCAGTAAGGGTAAAAAAGGGAGTTATGTAAGAATAATCATAATCATAAGGGTATGATGACAAGATTAGGAAAATATAAGATCATACCCTACATATCAAAGATCATATACATAAATCATCAAAAAAATATTAAAAGGTCATAAGGCATGAATATTAAAGAAATAAAGAACATAATCCATGAAAACATAACATAGGAATAAAACATGGTAGCAGTCACATAAGCATATATAATGATTTATATAGTAGTCAAGGCATTGTTTCCAAGACCATATTAGTAGACAAAGTATTTTACTGAGCTGGGTTCACACCCCGTTCCAGCCCTGTATTACTGAACCTAGTTCACCACTCATTCCAGCCCTGTATTACTGAACCAATTTCACCACTCATTCCAGCTCTATATTACTGAACTAAGTTCATTTCCAGTTCCATCCCTGTAATACTAAACTCATTTCATTTCTCATTCTATCCATTTGTATCTCATGAGATAAAAATCATTACCCAATGTAGTGGAGGAGATATAGGTCCCACCCATCTCATCGTGAAATCGTACATACATGTTCCAAAAAATCATAAACAATCATATCATAAACCATGAAATGAAATGTGTATCATAATCATGTAAATATATCATAACCTATGAAAAGAAACAAAAGTTTTATAAACATTACATCTAAAGAATAACCCATGAAAGAGAAATATATTTAATAAATATATAACCCATGAAAGGGAAAGGGAATTCAAAAACATACAACTCTCAAAAGTGAAAATCATTTCAGAAACATATAACCCATGAAATAGAAACAGGTTTGATAAAGACCGTGAAATTATGCATAACCATTTCATAAAAATAATATAATGAAACCTTTAGATAATTTCCTATAAGGTAATGAGTAACATCAACAGACATCATCTTAGATGGAAAATAATTTTAAAATATATTTCAAAGTTTATCTTGAGTAAAATATCATTTCTTCCTTGAAAAAGGCTTTTTAATTCGTAAAACAATTTAAAAATCATTTTCTTATAAAATACCTTGAAAAATTATAAAAAACTTGAAATTATTTTGAAAACCTTTTACCTTGAAAACTAATAAAATAATCTTACAAACATTTTAAAAACCTTTTTCTTTGAAAAAACCTTGAAAACATATAAATAAATATTGAAAATGTTTTGATTTTTTTTAATTTTAAATCACATGAAAGAAGATTTATTTTTTTTGAAAACCATTTCTTAGAAAATAATTTTAAAACTTATAATTGAGGCTTGAAATAATTTTGAAATTTTTTTCCTTGAGAACTTATAAAAGAAGATTGAAAGCATTTTAAAAATAATTTTACATGAAAAATTCTAAAAGAGGCTTGATTTTTTTTGAAAATAATTTCTTTGAAAATATATTTTAAGAAAATTTTCTTAAAATCTAACCTTTAAACACATAAATAAGGATTTAATGGATTTAAGGCAGATAAATCCATACATGTCGTATGAGGTAAAAAGAATATTACTTTTTTATGGTAAAAAAGGTTGAAAATGACTTGTTCATGAGGAGAAAATAATATTCCTTTGAAGTGATTGGTTAAAGACAAAAAGGGTAAATATTTCTTTTAATTATCATATTACATTAGTAAAATATACGTTGAAACCCTTTTTATAGAACATGGTTTTCCGACCAAAGAGAGGGTAAAGTCGAGATTTATTAAAAACATTTTATTAAACATCTTATGTACTGAAGAGTATAAATATGGTACCAATACATTAGTATATCATGAATAACCAGAGAGAAATAAAATCCATTAATTTCTTGAGATAAGGGTTGAAATATTTCATTAAAGGAAGCATAAACATAAACTATCTTGAAAAGCGATGAGACTGTCTCAAAAAACTATTATAACATGGTAACTTGGGATCATACTCTCCATGTAAGAGAAGAAAATTACAAAAATATTAAAAAATCATTAAAATAAGATATTTCATGATATAACATATAAAATGGAATTATATACACTTCTAAAGATAATTTATTTCCATAACAAAACATGAGTCTCAATGAAGGAAAATTAAGACAAAAGTATTATAGAAATTTGGTAACTTTTGAAACTTAAACCCCATGAAAGAAATATCATAAAATGGATATGTGAATAAAAATAAATTTAATTATAATATGCACGTAATACAATCATGGGAATTACATACATCACACAAAAGGAAAGAGTAGAGAACATAACATGTATCTCAGGAAAATAAAAAGTGAGATGAAATCTATTTACCTTATATCTTGACTCTCATCATACTTGTTAAAAATTACAATATAGTAAATATAAATGTATGATAAATATTTTACAAAACCATATTATTATATCTAATACCATATTTTTTTTACTATTACCTTATATTACCCTCTTATTAACCATCATATGTTAAATTTTCACTTCGAGTAATATTTGCTTTGTTTTTCGTATGAGTCTTAATTTTTTATATTGTTGGTACATATACTTATATCATGATTAAAAAATGTAAACCATTATATAAATATCATTTATGTAAAGTATATTTTTATTATAATAATCTATATAATATATAACTATGAAACAGAATACACCATTCATGGAGGCAGTGGGACGTACATACACATGAATGCTATTTATGTTTAATTGTTGTGTTGAGAGAAATAAAGTAAAGAAATATATGTATACATATTAAAATATATATAAATATTATATTATATTTATTATATTATATATATCACATATATTCACTAAATCCATCCATAATACAATCAATTTTGTGTGTGAATGAATCACATCGCTTTGAGGGGGCAGTAGTCCACACTTCCTCAAACGAAATTATTGTATTAACACCAAATAGAAAGTAAAAAGATTTGTGTTGTAAAAGGAATAAATAAGATTATTGAATTAATAAATATAATATATAACCTATATAAAATATTTTTCATAATAATTACCACCATGATATGTGCTAATGGAAAAAATTAACAATCATCATTTTGTGAGGCAGTAGTTCACCGTACATAGAAAAAGTAAGTTTGTTACCCATTAAATGGAGGTGTGTGTAAGTTTAGGTAAAAAAATTTACATAAAATATAATAGTATATTTATTATATTTTTGTTTTTATATAATCAAATAAAAATATAGTTGGATAGGGTGAAGATGGAAAATAAATTAAAGGATATAAGAGAAGACATTACCTCTTAATCGGGTAACTCCTTTTGGTTTATGCCAAAAGGCTTCCTTGTATTGCCTTATTCTAAAGGGAATAATTATTTGAGGAAGTTAGGGATATTTTTAACTATAGTGGGTAGATACTGGCCAAACCTAAGAGTTTTGAGATGTGTGAGGATGTGTTATAGGTGGTGGCCTTTTATAGGGAAGGAAAATGACTCACCTGGATTTTTTGAAAACAAGTTAGGTGTAAACATGTTCATACCTAACCAAAGTAATATAAAACCGAAATAAATCAATAATTTAAGGTTTATTTACTAAATATGGCATTAAAATGGGGTTCGTACAATTTTATAGGTCATTCGAACTCCTAATATTAATGTTTAGTCCCTAATTAAGCTTAATTTGACCTTAATCACTGTGATTAATTTTAATCACTTTTACTAATCGTTTTGGTCAAAAATAAAAATTATATAATTAGAATATAAAAATTATACTGATTAAAATGGTGTATGTAGGTTTTTTGAAATTCAATATATAGTAGTGAAAAAAATAATATTAATGTTAATCCTGCAGACGAGACAAAATTATAGGTTTCTGAAGTAGAAAGAAGTTCAAAAGTTTATTAACTTTTTATATTAAATTTCAAAGTGAAATTGATTATAATGACCTAAATTGAATTAATAGATGTATAATTTATCTAATTATTCCTTAAAAAAATTTATAATATACTTTAAAATTAATAATTCTTTAAATGAAAAGGCTATTTTTAACTAAAAAATAGTATTTTCACTATTCATCAAAAAATGAAGTTTCTGAGAAAAATAAAAAAAATCAACCTAAGATAATTTTGAAATTATAAATTAAAAAATGAATTTTATTTTATCAAACTAACTATCGAAATTTGTCTAAAATTAATTTTATTATTAAAAGTTGTTTATTTGGGAAAACAATATTTTTATACATAAAAAGGGATTTACAAAAGATAATATATTTTATTATCAATATGTATTATTTCTATAAAAGCATTATAAAAAATATTTGAAAAGTATTAATTAATATTCATATCACTAATTTTAATGGATATTTTATACTTATACTATTTAAAAAATAATAATAAAATTACACCTCAAAGAAACTCAGTGTTGTGTGTAACGTACGCCATGTTGGTGTTGCGTGTAGCACAAGCCAAGTAGGTATTGCATGTTGCACAAGCCAAGTCAATATTACGTATTAAATGAATATTTTACTAAGTGTTTTAATATATATATATATATATATATATATATATTATATAAATAACTATTTTTGGTGTCACGTGAAATGAAAAAAATCATGAAGATAAATTAATTCGAAAAAATAATTCAAAAAATCTCATGGTGTTACATTATCCCCCCTTAAAATGAATTTCTCGTTCTAAATTCATCTAGGTTTTCAAATGTTTAATACTTGAATGTTTCATTCATAAAAACCCACTTTGTAATAATGAATACTAGAACTTACCTTAAAAAGGGAACGTTAGAACCAAAACGGCTACCCAATGTAACATATAACTAGGTTTCCACATAAATGAACATTGATTGGGAGTGAATATTGACCATGGATAAAAATATTAAATATTTATAGGGAGTGATTGGGGTCATAAATCATAAACAAATGAATTATCAATGAAAATTATATGCCTTAAAGTTATAAATCTGTGATGATTTAAAAGGCCATCAATTCAACAAAATAAAGGTATTTGGACAACACATTTTAATTTGATCATTATACTAACATTGAGTAATTATTTTATTAACCAATAATATATGGAAATATTCTTACTTAACACATTTCTATAATAAAAATTTCATTCTTTAGTTTTACTTTTATCAATTTCTAATTCATCCATTACTTAGTGTAATAGATGTCCATAAATTAACTTTTATGCCTTAAGTTATAAAATAAACTTTTATCATACCTTAAAGATAATAAAAAGAATGAAATTTATAACCATTTATATATAACAATTATTAAAAATTAATATGGTTAATATATTAATCTCTAAACAAAAAATGTAAAACTATTGTTTCATTATAAATAATTATTCATCAAATATAATTATACATTAACCAAGACATTGCATAGGCCAGTGGAAGGTGTGAAACCCTTATCATCCTTCAATCATGTGTTCAATACCCTTGGCCTTTCCAGACTTGATTTGTTGTCACCTGACATAACAGGTGTACTTTTATAAAACCATACTAATATAATTTCCAAAATATGATAAACATCCTTGAATTATAGTTAATCCCTATATAGCCTTTTAATCAAGCTTTTCAATACAATCTCAACATATATAAATACTTCCTCTAAAGTTTAACTTAAAATTTTCATGAATGAATAACCTTATAACCCTTCTAAAATATGAAAATAAAAAACTATAGAAATAATTTCACAAAATTAGCTTAACATTGATCCCCTATATATTAGAAAGTATCTCTTCCTTGTCACATTCCAAACATGTGAATACCCTCATGGTAAATTATCTTGGATCATGGTAATGACATGAATTACCATAAATTAATTTTGTAAAAAATTCATGATTCCTTATTATATATATTACTAGATATATCATATAAATCCAATAAGTTTTAAACTTCATCCACTATAGGATAAAATACTTTTCAACACGTCCTTAATTAGTTCCACGGTAATCAGTACCTTTCAATTTACTTATTCACATCCCACATATCTTTATCCAAAAAACATTATCATTACATAAAGAACGTATTAATGGTTATATTTTCCTAAATCATGTGTTTTACATGGACATAACCTTGCCATTATATCACTTTTATATTACATAGGAACCATTCAACGCATTCTTGTAAATCCGTAGTGAAAAAAATAAACTGAACAATCCTTATATAATTCACCTATCATATAACATACTTGTTGAATCCAAACACATAAAATATTTTATTATTCTACTTCATCCTTATTCCATTAACAAGGATATCTCATACTATTATAAAATGCCTCTTTCCTTTCACATTTCATCTATATTATCATCATCATTTTTAATGTAACCACTACTTTCACCACCTTACTAGTTCCATTTAGTAGCTTTAATCTTGGGATATTGAGTTGCATAATGACAATTTATTACACATTTAAAACACTTAACCTTCAATGATGTCTTAGGGAGGCCAATATTCATATCCATTTCATAAATAAAACTCTTCATTTTTTCCTTTCTTTACCATAATCAAAACATCTTCTTTTTCCTCTAAGAAATTTAGTTAGGTGATTCTTTCCACATTATTGACACAAAGAAAACCAAATATTCTTTCCTCCATGGTCTCCATTACCCAAAATCTTAGTGAACTCCTTATTTCTATTCCTTAGTGAGTCTGAGAGTTGGTCAAGGTATAAGTTGTTCATCATGTTCCATTAAAAATGATTAGGAATGATCAAAACATCTTTCACTCCAGTGATCCTCCCACTTGAATGGTTATAAAAAATCATCCATCACATTAAACATTAATCTAGTTCCTTCTAGTACCCACAATTGACTAAAACCATAAACATAGCATGATCATTACTTATCATAGCATAAAACCACATATTTATGAAATGAATTACTTATAGGATGTCTAATTCATGATACCTTCCTTAATATATGACACTATATATTCATAATAGGATCTTCATATCCAAATTATATTTAAGTCCTTCATGATAGTTCATGAATAATTTTGTGAATTTCCAAATAAAATCCCCCAGGAGTGTCAAACCAGGTCTACAGTAAGGCCCATTTTCATCTACGAGATTTCCCAGAGTCAGGCATAGAACATCATGTCAGAGTTATTACCACTAAGTATATCTATTCCAGATCCACATTCACATTTAGTTTCCAAATAGAGATGTATTTCTAGAAAACCACTCACTCTAAAATTTTCCAAAAATTATAGAATATTTTCCTAAATGTTAACTCATCCTTATACTTATCCTTAGATATATCCATAGGAATATACTTAGAAATATACATAGGGATATCACTAAAGTTTTATCATCCTAGTTTCCAAAGGTTTACTAAACCTTTACTTTGATACCAACTACATAAAACCTGGATAAACATACATGGATATTACACCATTTTAGAGGAATATTCAGTACATTACAATAATATATTCCTGAGGACAATAATAGTACAACGTCTTTGGAAACATGGAAAAAAATATTCTATCCTGGTGAAATAATCTTCAACATCCCCCATAAATATCTTCACCTTTATTACTTCTACCGAAAACCTTTCTTCATAACTTGAGAAAAGGAAACATAAGAAAGGGGGGAGCTCAAATTCTCAGTAAGGGTGAACAAGGGATATATGTAAGAATAATAATGAGCATAGGGTTATAATAACATGATCATGAAAATAAAATATCATACCCTACATATAAAAGATCATATACATGAATCATGGAATAAATATTGGAATTTCATAAGTTATGAATCTTAGGGAAAGAAATAACATAATTCATGAAAGAATAACATAGAAATAAAACATAGAATTTTGTTAAAAACATAAGAATATATAATTATTTCTATAATATTAAATGAATTTCTCTAAGACCAACTTAGTGGATAATGTTATTTACTGAACCAAGATCACACCCCATTCTAGCCATGTATTACTGAACCAAGTTCTCCCCTCATTCTACCATGTATTAATTAACCAAGTTCACACCTCATTCCATCCCTATATTACTAAACCGAGTTCATTTCCCGTTCCATCCCTGTAATACTAAACTAAGTTCATTTCTCATTCTAGCCATGTCTATATCACAAGATATAAATATTTACCTAATGCGTTGGAGGAATATATAGGTCCCACCCATCCTATAGTGAAATCATACATACATGTTCCATAAAATCATTAACAATCATTTCATAACCCATTCAGTGAAATGGGAATCATAAACATGTAAACATATCATAACCTATGAAAAAATACATAGGTTTCCTAACCATTTATTCTAAATCATAACTCGTAAAATAGAAATAGATTTTATAAACATATAACCCATGAAATAGAAATGTATTTCATAAACATACAATCCATGAAAGTGAAACATATTTCATAAATATATAACCTATGAAATAGAAACAAGTTTGATAAAGGCCATGACATTAAGAATAACCCATTCATAGAAATAATTTGAATGAAACCTCTAGATCATTTCTTAAAAGGGAATGATTAACATCAACTGGTGTCATATTAGATGGAAAATAATTTTGAAATATATTTCAAAAATGTTTCTTGAATAAAATATAATTTTTTTATTGAAAGGGATTTTTAATCAATAAAACCATTTGAAGATAATTTTATTTGAAAATAACTTAAACACTTATAAAAAATAATTGAAATCATTGTGAAAACCTTTTTCTTTGAAAACTTTTAAAATAAACTTCAAAAAATTTTAAAAACATTTTTCTTTGAAAACACTTTGAAGACTTATAAAAAAGATTAAAAATGTTTTGAAAAAATTTTTACTTGAAAAAACATGATATAATATTGAAATTTTTTTGAAAACCATTTCTTTGAAAATAATTCGAGAACTTATAAATGAGGCTTGAAATCATTTTGAAAATCATTTTCCTTGAAAATTTATATAAGAAGCTTGAAAACATTGGAAAATTTTTTTCCTTAAAAGCTTTTAAAATATGCTTGAAAACATTTTAAAAAATTTTTCTTTGAAAATATCTTTTAAAAAAAATTCTTACAAATTATCCTTTAACACATGAAAAGAAATATTCAAAGGATTGACTATGGATAAATACATACATGGCGTACGAGGTAAAAAGAATATTCCTTTTGTATGGTAAAAAGGAAAGAGAATTTCCTTGTCCAGAAAGAGAAAATAAAATTACTTTTATGAGATTGGTAATATAAAAATGGGTAAATATTTATTTTAATGATCATAAGATATTAATATAATATATTTGGAAACCCTTTTTAGAGAACATGGTGTTACGACCAATTAGAGGGTAAAGTCGAGCTTTCTTAAAAAAATTCTTAACTATCTTACATAAAAATAGTAGAAATATGATACCAATACCTGATTATAGAATAAATAATCATAGGGAATGAATATTAATGATATTATTGAGATATGGGTTCTAATAGTTTATCAAATAAATAATAAACATAAATAATCTTGAAAACTGATGAGATTGTCTCAATAAACTCTTATAACTTGGTAATTTGGGATTATAATCTCCATGTAAGAAAATGAAATTACATGAAATTTTAAAATTTCATGAAATATAGGAATTTAATTATATAACATGTAAAATGGAATTATATGCACATATATATATATATAATTTAGGCGCATAATAAAACATGAGTCTCAAAGAAGAAAAATTAAGAAAAAACTATTTTACTGATTCAGTAACTTTTGAAACTTAAACACCATGAAATAAAGATCATAAAATTCGTATATAAATAATCACAAATTTAAGTTTCAAATACATGAAATTAAATCATTGGCAATACATACACCAAAAAAAAGGAAATAGTGGTGAACATAGCATGTATCTCACAAAAGATAAAAAGTGAGATGAAATCCCCTTACCTTGTGTCTTGACTCACACCGTACTTGTTCAAAAAACCTATATAATAAATTTATTTTTTTTATAAATATTTTAAAAAATCATATTATTATATCAAATACCATATATTATTTGATCATGACCTTATATTATCTTCATCTTAACCATCCTTTGTTAAGGTTTCACTTCGAGTAATGTTTACTTTGTTTTTCATATGAGTCTTAATTTGTTATTTTGTTGGTACTTATACTTATATCATGATTCCAAAATGTAGAACATGATATAAATATCTTTTATATACATTATAATTATTTTATAATAATCTATAGAATATATAAGTATGAAATAGAATAAACTGTTCATTGAGACGATAGGTCGTACGTATGCATGAACACTATTTCTGTTTAATTGTCGTGTAGAGAGAAAGAAAGTAACAGACATATATGTATATATATATATATGTATATATATATATGTATATATATAATTATTAAATTATCTTTATTATATCATATATGTCATATATATTCATTAAATTCATTCTTAATACATTCCATGTAGTGTGTAAAAGAATCACATCGCTTTGAGGGGGCGGTAGTCCACACTTCCTCAAACGATATTATCATATTTACACCAAATAGAAAGTAAGAAGATATGTGTTTTAAAAGGAATAAAGAATCTTAAATAAATTATAAATATAATATGTAAAATATATAAAATTATTTTCTATAATAATGGCCACCATTATATGTGGTAATGGAAAAATGAACAATCACCATTTCATAAGGCGTAGTTCACCGTACACAGAAACCGTATGTTCGTTACCCATTAGACGGTGGTGTGTATAAGTATAGGTTGAACCATTTACATAAAAATGTACTATTATATTTATGATAATTTTTTTGTTATATATTTATAGAATAAATATATTTTCAGGGTTTGGAGAAGAAAAATAATTTAAAGGACTTGAAAGATGACGTTACCTCTTAATCAGGTAACTCCTTTTGGTTTGTGTCAAAAGGCATCCTTGGATTAACTTCTTCCCAAGGAAATGATTCTAGAAAGAAGTGAGGGATTTTGGTAAGTTTATTGGGTATATATTTTCCAAACATAAGAAGTTTTATAGGTCTGATCATGCGAGAGATATGGTGGTATTTTATAGGGAAGGAAAATGACTCACTTGGAGTTTTTAAAAACAAGCGAGGTGTACACATGCTCTTCCCTAAAAAAGTCATACCAAATAAAGATAAATCCATAATTGAAGGTGTATGGACTAAATATGTCTATAAAATGGGTTTTATAAAAGTTTATATGTCATTTTTATCCTTTGTTTAAGGTTTACTCCCTAATTAAGCTTCATTTAACCTTAATCACCGTGATTAATTTTAATCACTTTTACTAATAATTTTGGTAAAACATTAACATGATATAATTATAATTTAAATATTATAATGATAATATGGTGTATGTTAGTTTTTCTAAATTCAATTCACATAAGAAGAAAAATTAATATTAATGAAAATCTTGCAAACTGGTCGAAATTACAGGTTTTTAAAGTAGAAAGAAGTTCAAACGTTTATTAAGTTTTTATATTAAATTTCATAGTGAAATTGATTATAATGAACTAAATTATATTAATATATTTATAATTTATATAATTTTACCTTTAATAAAATTTATAATATAATTTAACATTAATAAATATTTAAATGAAAAGGAATTCTTTAACTAAAATGCTGTATTTTTCTCTATTCATAAAAAATTGACGTTTCTTAGAAAAATACCAAAAATTCACTCAAATATAATTTTAACATTATAAATTCAAAAAAATTAAGTTTATTTTATCAAATTAATCTTATAAATGTTTCTAAAATTAATTTTAATCTTAAATATGGTTCATTCGAGAAAAAAATATTTTTAGTCTTAAATAAGACTTTACCAATAATTATATATTTCATTATTAATGTGTTTAATTTCTATAAAACCATTATAAAAAATATTTTAAAAGAATTTATTAATATTAATATCAATATGTTTAATGTATATTTTATGATTATATCCTTTAAAAAATAATAATAAAATTATGCTTCATAGAAACTCAGTGTTGCATCCAACATACGTCAAATCTGTATTGTGTGTAACATAAGCCAAGTAGGTATTTTGTATAGCACAATACAAGTTTGTATTATATGTAAAAGTAATGATTGAATTATTTTTTTTAATATATATATATATATATATATATATATATATATATATATATATATATAAAGAACTATTTTCAGTGTCACATGAAATGAAAAATATCAAGAAGATAAATTAATTCGAAAACAAATAATTCACAAAATATCAAGGTATTACTGTGTGAGCCTTAATCACATAAACACCAATGGAAATGTTTACCATGTCATACACGAAAAATTGGACATGTTCTCTTAAACCATGTGAACCCTAAGTCATGAAACTTTTTCCAATAATCCCCTTTATACGGGGAGTGTCCATAATGGGCTAGATTTATGCACTTATGCAAACCTATTCCTACCATAACCTCAAAAGGGACTCCATTCCATTAAAGAATATTAAATAAACCTTTCATGGTCCCCTAAATTTGTTTGTAAGGGGATAAATAATGAATATGTATCTATTTTTCTGTTAGAGGAAAAAGAATGGATATGTGACCTAGGAATGGACCTTAGTAAAAGTCCCTCCATATTCCAAATATCATAGCTCATGGGAATACCAAATTCTCTTAGAATTCTATCATCCTTAAACATCTATCAGATAGTGAGAAGTGATTTCAAATAGGAGCTTCTTTTTTTGGTGTAAGCCCTGACCAAAACCTCAAACACATTAAGCCGTGATGTCTCTTTTAAATTTATCAAGCATCATGAGTCAAAGATCAGATAATCTTTAAGGGATAATCCTAAGAGGGAAAATTCCTCATTGTAGGTCCCTTGAATATTTTAGTATTTACAAAATTCGAGCCAATATTCCTAATGAGTATCAATTACCATTCGTCTCACGTCAGCGAGTTAGGAAAAAACTTAACTATGAGGAGTTTAATTCTAGTTTCGAACATGATTGTTTCGCACGGAATCCGGGGATGACCTCCTGGACGGGAGATTCAAACGTTCCGATCGGTTTCTAACGGGTTTGTTCGTAGAACCGGAAACATCCAATGATTCCACATCCGTTTGGACCTACTTTCCAAAGGCAGGCACTCATTAGCTTGTGGACTAATGAGACTTAGGAATTTGCATTGGTCGAGAGGATGGGAGGTCGGACTCATCACACCTTTTTGAGGGGAATTATTGTCTACTCCGGGACTCTCTTTATAGATTTAAGTTATGTTCGTGAATCCTTATTACATTACCAAGTATAAAATGTGCTTTCCATTAGTTCTAACAATCAATGATTAAATATGCAAGAAATTTAGAGAATCTTTTATAGGTATTCGAGGTTCATCATCAATAGAGAATCATCTATATCTGTTTAGAGATTCTTAGTCAATGGTATCCTTCAAAACATTTATATAAAAGTCTCTTGGTCATTTATGATGACCAGGCTGGTTTTAAAGCCACTCAGTGGGGCACTTGAAGTTTATTGTCATTCAGAAGGACAGAGATTATTTCAAAGTTGGGATCGAACCCATAAATGGGCTACCTACGTATCCTTTCTTTTGGAAAAGGAATCAGAACCCACGTAGTTCGAGGAATGGGGTATGATGTTTATGATTGATGGCTCAAAGATGAATGTCATAATTACTTTTACACTCTAAGCTCACGTGAGTCATGCTCGGTGTGAGAAACAAGAGGTATTGGTAAAATTTAGACAATTATGCCATAAAAGATGCAATCATAAGAATTTGTTTTGGGGCTTATGTATAGATGACTGCCCAGATAGATGAAGGTTTAGGATTTACTTTTAGGGAGAAAATCCATGAACATGGTCCACAAAGTTATATGTGCTTCATGGAGATTTGAATACTCTAATCTTGGGGCTTACTCTTAAGGAGGATGCCCAAGTTAGGAGGGGACTTATGATTGGGTTTTATTCCTGAAAAGGAAACCCAAATCAAAGGTAATTTATGACTGGTTAAGAGAAGTTTAAGGGGACTTGGGGCTTATTCCTGAAAAGGAAGCCCCAAGGTTATGACTGAGTCTTATTCCTGAAAAGGAGACCCAGGTTAGGGATTAAGGTTTGGGGCTTACTCCTGAGGAGGATGCCTAGGTTAGGGAACTTGGTTTGGGGCTTACTCCTGAAGAGGATACCCAAGTTGTGAGATTGGGATTGGGGCTTACTCCTAAGGAGGATGCCCAAGTTAAGAAATTAAGGTTTGGGGCTTACTCCTAAGGAGGATGCCCAAGTTAAGAAATTAAGGTTTGGGGCTTAGTCCTGAGGAGAATGCCCAAGTTTGGGAATTAAGGTTTGGGGCTTAGTCCTGAGGAGGATGCCCAATTTTGGGAATTAAGGTTTGGGGCTTAGTCCTGAGGAGGATGCCCAAGTTTGGGAACTTTAAGAATTTGGGGCTTACTCCTGAGGAAGATGCCCAGATTAAAGGACTTATAACTGGCGATTATTCCTAAAAAGGAGACCCAGGTTAAGGATTATCTCATCTTAAAGGATGAGGTTGAATGAATGAAATCTCCATATTTAGTGACATAAGGATATTTAAATCACTAGGTTTTGAGAGATACTCCACAGAATTCCTTTCAGATAAGAAAGTCAAATCAAGAAATCATGCCATAAGTGGCTTTGAAGAGTGTCTTGAGGACTGAATCTTGAAAAGGAAAGGTATGATGGATTAAGAGGGGTGACATGGGCAAGATGGGCACCCAAAAAAGTAGGGGCGTGCAAGTCTTGAAAGGCGCACAAGTATTACGGCGGCGCGTAAGTATTGGTCGCGCAAGTATACTTGCGCGACATGAGGGGTACTTGCGCGATTCTCAATCGGAAGTGAAATACTTGAGCGAATTCTTTTTAGTCACTTTAGAATCCTCTTGAGGTTCTTCCAGAAAAGGGACGCACAAGTTATATTGAAGGAAATAAGTCGGCGCGCAAGTGTTTGATAAGTTTCAACACTTAGGCCTTCCTTCTTCTCTTTAGATCTTCCGTTCTAGGTAAAAAATTACCTTAGAAGTGTTCCGGAAGCTTTGAGAAGAGACTTGGGCATCAGGAGCTTCAATCCGAGTTTCTGGAAAAAGATCCTCTCGAATGGGGGGCCCACAGGGTCTATTTATAGGCAAAAGAAGACCCAGGGCGGTTACCGGGCGGTTACCAATTAGGTCGCGCAAGTCACCTGCGCGACCAAGGTAGCCGCGCAAGTATACTTGCGCGGTAGTGATAAAACTTGCGCGGTGCATTTGCTTTTGGTCCTGTGTTCATGCCTTTGTCGATTTTTGATGTTTTCTTCAAAGGTTGAAATCAATTTTAGCTCGGATATTCCCTTTTCCGATCTTTATATTCTGTGACGAAAAAGGAGCGTCAACAAAAGTCCCCCCTCAGAGTTGGATCCGGAGAGAAATGAGGATTTGACTCTGAGGAAATCGAATCCCTCCAAAGGAAAAGGGTGGCGCGCAAGTGTTCAGTGCGCAGAGGAGGCAGCGCGTAAGTGTGCTGGAACTTGACTTTTATTCAGAGTTCCTTTGTCTTTTGTGGGCAGTTTAAAGTCATGCATGCCGGACATAAAGGGGCTAATGTTTAAGGTCGAAATAGCTTTGACCGAAAATGGATTAAAAATGGATTCAATTCCTTGACAATTTATCTGAAAACATATTACCATACTCAAGTATGAGGGAAAAAATGTAAACTATGGCTTAAGAATATTTGAATCTGAGGAATGATATGAAAAAGAGCTAAAAAGGCATTAGAAGAAGTAGTTTTCAAGAATGAAGTTACTATTATTTAACAAAACCCGTTAGGGGGTTGAAATATGCAGGGCCACCTATGGGCATTGGCTGCATAGTCAAATAAAATAGCATCTTTTGGCTGACAAGTCTGTTATGTGGACTGTTTATGCAAGGCCACCTATGGGCACGTGCTGCATAGTCAGGCAAAAGAACTCCCAGAAATTTACTTTCCTAGTGCTAAAAGCCAGTGAAAGTTTATGGAGATTCAAATTTTCTAAAGCATAGAGTTTGTTGTATGGAAAGAGGTACTTGAATATGGAGAAGATATTTCCAAACAAGAATATCGAAGAACTGGATGAATATCACTCCTACGAAGGTCTGACCCAAACGTAGGGAAGAAGAATAAACCATAGACTTGAATACTTTCAGATCATGAAAAAGGATATGGGACAAATATGTTAAGGATGGCTATTTTTTGCGGATCCCTACATACTGTCGTTTTAAGACAAATAAGGACAAAAGAGGCATTCTTCCCAAGAATGAAGTTACTATTATTTAACAAAACCCGTTAGGGGTTTGAAATATGCAGGGCCACCTATGGGCATTGGCTGCATGGTCAAATGAAGAGCATCTTTTGGCTGACAAGTCTGTTATGTGGACTGTTTATGCAAGGCCACCTATGGGCACGTGCTGCATAGTCAGGCAAAAGAATTCTCAGAAGTTTGACATTTTTGTGACTAGAAGTCATGAAAAGGGTTATGAAGATCTGAAAATATTTAAGGTTAGGATTATAATACATAAAGATGGGTATTGTCCAATGTATATAGAGATACATAGGTCAATGAAAACCATAATCATGTTGTGGCTGGGTCCTAAATTGAAATTTTGGACTTCACTACGTATCTCATAAGAATGAGAATCAAGCCATATGTAGTTCTTGAAATGTAGTTTAACGTCGTGCAGGACGAAAGTATGAGTGATCTTAGTTTAGGGTCATAGAATTCGGACCATAATAATGAATACACAGTGCATGTTTTCATGAAGACTTTTCAGCCAAGGGACTGAAAGTGAAATTTGGGGTTAGGCCCAAAAGACTTGGGACTGGATTCGAGGGACACTCGAATGTTCCTACGTATCCCATAAGGATGGGAATCAAGTCCACGTAGTTCTATAACTACCCTTTGTACAAATTTGGTTCGTACATGTGAAGGGTGAAAGGGGACTTTAGTGCAATGATGGTTTAACCTAAGATAAAAAGTTTAGGCATTACCATGTATGCACGTAGTCTTTTGAAAAATGAAAACCATGATTGAAAAATCAATGTCAATAATAGTTCTCTCTCAAATGAGGAAATCAAAGAATATTGTAGTTTATTGTCGTACCGGACAAAAGTGTTGTATAGTTTTAACGTCATATAACAAGGATGAAAGTGAATCAATGTAAAGATATTGATTCTAGGGGCGGTTTCACAAATCATCATCATATGAGATGGTGGTGAACCGATGTGAAGAGATTGTTTTTGGGCTTGAACCCTGGGAGGTTGCCTATATACCCAGCCTGGAGGGCAAGGATCAAAGTCCGTGTAGTTCAATTAAAGAATGAATTAATGATCAAGTTGTTCTTGGGGACAACGATCTAATTAAAATGTTGTTGGGACTTACACATGGTTAGCGGCCCAAAGGGAGTGTTATGGTTAATGTTCGCTCTAAGCTCACGTGATTCATACTCGGTGTGAGAAACAAGAGATAATAACAACCTTAACGATGCACAATTTAATGTCATGTAGGACATAAAAAAGGGACTATGCAGTTTAAAGTCTTGCAGTTAGGACTATTGGTGCTGCACAGTTTAGTGTCATGTAGTAGGGACAAAATACAGTTTAATGTCATGTAGGACCTATCAAGGATTTTCTGTACAGTTTAGCGTCATGTAGTTAGGACGATGGGGATAAAATAGTTTAACGTCATATTGGACGAAAGGGGGACTGTGCAGTTTAATGTCATGCCATAAGGATAAAATAACACACCATTTATGTCATGTTGGACGAAAGTGTGAATAGTTTAAGGTCATATGCATGGACCGTGGAAGGTGCAGTTTAATGTCATGCTGGACCTTTGATGATTATATAGTTTAACGTCTTTCCGGACGTGAGGTACTTTTATACAGTTTAGCGTCATGTAGTTTAGGACGTCACAGTTTAACGTCTTGTTGGACATAAGGGATTTGCAAATAGTTTATGGTCATATACATGGACCAGGGATGATGCAGTTTAAGGTCATGCTGGACGGTTTAGGGAAGTTTTTCACAGTTTAATGTCATGTGGGACGAATTTGAAGTTTAAAGTCATACTGGACCATTACTGTATAGTTTAACGTCATATAGCAAGGACGAACTGGTGCTGTACAATTTAAAGTCATGTAGCTAGGACTAAGGTGAACCAATATGAGGATATCAGTTCTGGGGATTTTTTTTTTACAGTTTAACGTCATGCTGGACGATGAAAGTGCCACACAGTTTAATGTCATGTTGCTAGGACACAATATAGTTTAATGTCATCTCGGACAAAATATAGTTTAATGTCATCTCGGACATATACAGTTTAGTGTCATGTAGGACATATTAGTAACCAATGTGACAGTTTAACGTCATGTTGGACGATAAGGGAACTGACACAGTTTAACGTCATGCTGGACGATGAAAGTGCCACACAGTTTAATGTCATGTTTCTAGGACAAAAATATAGTTTAATGTCATCTCGGACAATATAAGGAACTTCTATACAGTTTAATGTCATGTAGATAGGACATAATACAGTTTAATGTCGTGTGGGACATAGTTGCAGTTTAAGGTCATACCGGACCATAATTGCAGTTTAAGGTCATACCGGACCATTACTGTATGAACCAATTGTAAGTCTTGGTTCTGGGGACCATATTTTGTGTTTATACAAAATATTTCTTCAGAAATATGGCATTGGTTGGAGTCGTGATGTGTTCTCCATCCATTGAGATTAGAGAATACGCTCCATTGGAGTAGGCCTTATGTATTTAATAAGGTCCTTCCCATTTTGGTTCCAGCTTGGGAGGCTTCTTTCCTGGTATCATTGGTGCTCTGAGAACCAATACCAATTCTCCCTGAATGAACGAACGAAGACGAACTTTTTTGTTAAAAGCTCGTGCAATTCGATTCTGATAGATTTCCAAGTGGTGCAAAGTGCACAATCTTTTCTCATCTAACCGTTCCAATTCATTCAACCGCTTTTGGGATTGCTCATCTGTAGATAACTGATCACAAATGGCTATTCTGAGTGAGGGCAATTGAACTTCAATTGGTAAGACTGCTTCTGTTCCATATACTAATGAATATAGAGTTGACCGCGTCGCATTGCGAGTGGTAGTCCGATAAGCCCATAAAGCATGAAAGAGTTTATCAGGCCATGAACTCTTATCTTTATCCACCATCTTTTGCAGTATATTTGAAAGAGTCTTGTTAAAGGCCTCTATCTGGCCATTAGCCGCTGCATGATATCGAGATGAATGGTTGGACTTAATGTTGTATTCTTGATACAATTTCTTTATCTCAGAAGAACAGAAGTTGGTGCCGTTGTCCGTCAATATGGTATGAGGGACACCAAATCTAGTAATGATGTTAGACTTGATGAAGCTAACAATGCATTTAGAACTGACTTCTTTGAGAGGTACTGCCTCTGCCCATTTGGAAAAGAAATCAGTAGCAGTAAGAATGTACTTAAACTGCTTGGCCGTAGCTGAAGGGTAAGGTCCCACCACATCCATTCCCCATGTGGAAAATGGCCATGAGTATTTAGCTGTATGAAGCAACTCTGGAGGTTGATGAATGAAGTTGGCATATACTTGGCATGAATGACACTTCTTTGTGAAATTAACACAATCTTGTATCATTGAAGGCCAGAAGTATCCAAGCCTTCGAATTTGATCAGACAATCTATGTCCACACTGGTGGGCACCACAGACTCCTGCATGTACTTCTTTTATGACAGCCATTGTCTCTTCACCATCAATACATCTGAAGAGAACTCCATCAAAACCACGTTTGTAGAGAATTTTCTCGAGGTGGTTTGGACCATCATAAAGAGTAAAATTGACCACACGTCGCCGAATTTGTTCTTTCTCGGATCTATCAGGTGGAAGTGTTCCATTTTGAAGGTATTCCTTGATAGGTGACATCCATCCTGTAGTATGACCATACGGTTCAGGAATGAGACTAATTTCATTAATTTCCTCTGTTCTGACTTGAACATAAGTTGAAATTGCACGACGGTGGGCAATACCGATGGTTGTCTCGTCCCGATTTGGATCTGCTAAAGCTGTGGCTATATTAGCCAGTGCATCAGCTTGAGCATTTTGTGATCTTGGGACATAAGAAAATGTCGGTTCTGAAGGGAATTATGACATTAACTCTCTGACGTAATCATACAAAGGGATTAATTCTTCTTTTCTGATGGCATAATCCCCATTGACTTGTTTGATTACTAGGTCTGAATCACCTTTCACCTTAAAGTGATTCACTTGTGCTTGAAGCGCTAACTCCAAGCCTGTAATGAGAGCTTGGTATTCAGCTTCATTATTGGTACCACCTTCCCACAACAAAAAGGAATAAGGTAATACTGCCTTATCTGGAGAAATGAGCACAATTCCTAAACCAACTTTGTTGAATTTAGGATTTTCCATTTTCTTTCCTGTTGGACTTCTAGAAGCACCATCAAAATACATTTCCCATGTTTGAGGACTCTCTTGAATAGAGAAAACTTCCTCATCAGGGAGTTAGATATCTGAATACGTGTCTTCTACTGAAGGATGTTCAGCCAGGAAATCAGCCAGAGCTTGGCCCTTAATTGCCTTTTGAGACACATACTGGATGTCGAACTGCTGTAGAATAACCGCCCACCTTGCCAGACGTCCTGTAAGCATTGGACGACTAAGGATGAATTTGAGTGGATTATTACGAGATACCAATTGGACCTCGTGATGTTGCAGGTAGTGTCTCAGTTTCTGAACTGCAAAGATTAATGCTAGGCAGCACTTTTCAATACTCGAATACCGGGTTTCTGTTTCAAGCATAGTTCTACTGAGATAGTAGAGACTATTTTCACTCCCAGCATCATTCTTTTGAGCGATAAAGGCACCTAATGATCGCTCTAAAGCTGTCACATAGAGGATAAGAGGCCTACCTTCAACAGGTGGCATGAGTACTGGTGGACTCAAGAGGTATTTCTTGAGAACATCAAATGCTTCTTGACATTCTTCAGTCCACTGGTAAGTGACTCCTTTCTTCAATAATTTGGTAAAGGGTAAACTTTTGCCTGCCAAATTGGCGATGAAACGCCGAATATAGGCTAAGTGTCCTTGAAGTCCTCTTAATTCTTTCAAATTCTGAGGAGGTGACATACCAAGGATTGATTTGGTCTTCTCAGGATCGACTTCAATACCACGATGGCGTACAACAAAGCTGAGTAATTTTCCTGAGGTTACCCCAAAAGCACATTTTAAGGGGTTCATCTTCAAATTATGTTGTCGAAGCTTGTGGAATACGACTTCCAAATCAGCCAAGTGATCAAAACGTTGTTTGGATTTAACCACCAGATCATCTACATAGCATTCAACAAATTTCCCTAGAAAAGGTTTGAAGATACGATGCATGGCGCGTTGATATGTTGCACCTTCATTCTTTAAACCAAAGGGCATCACCCGGTAACAAAACACACCTTGAGGAGCTCTGAAGGCTGTATATTCCTCATCTTCTGGGGCCATTCGGATCTGATTATATCCATAATATCCATCCATGAAAGAAAGTACTTCATAGACAGCCGTCGCATCAATTAAGAGTTCTGTAATCGGAACTGGAAAATCATCTTTGGGACAATACCGATTAAGATCTCTAAAATCTATGCAAACCCTAATTTGTCTGTTCTTCTTCTTTACAGGGACAATATTAGCCAACCACTTGGGATATTGAACTTCTCTGACGAAGTTAGCTTTGATAAGCTTATCCACTTCAGCCTCGATTTTGGAAGCATAGGTTGGGTGTGTTCTTCTCGCGGCTTGCTTGAATCCTCGATGTTCTTTTGGAAAACCCAAATGATGGGTGGCAACATTAGGATCAAGGCCAGACATCTCTGTATAATTCCAAGCAAAAATATCTTTATTTTGCTTTAGAAAAGAAATATACATCTCTTGTTCTTCAAGGGTCATGGCCGCACTAATTAAAGTGGGGCGTGGATCTTTCTCTGTACCCAGATTTACTTCTCTGAGTTCATCCACAGTGGTAGAGATACCCTCTTCAAATGCTGGAGGAGCATCTCTAAGATCTTCCTCTTCCTCTTCATCATGTGTTATTTCTTCCGTTTCTACTTGCAAAGTAGATGAAACAACAAAATTCTCATGATCATAAGAGATGTCAAAATTTTCACATTTTGAAGAAGAAACTTCCATTTCCGACCCTATTGATGAAAAAGGGTCTTCTTTGGGAAATAAAGAGGAGATAATGGGTTGATAATCGACATCAATATTCACCTCTGGTGTTGCTATAACTTCTTCTTTCCTGATTAGCGAAGTATAGACTTGTTGGATTTCAGCAGATGAAATGAAAACGTCACCACTTATGCTTTCATCACTTCTTGGTAAGTTACCAATTTCTCCCATGTTGTCTGGCTCGATTGCCGTAATTGACATTATGGATCTTTCCATAAGAGTATTTTGATTTGGGCCTATTTTGTAAATTTGACTGATAGGTAACACATAATCTGTACTCACATGTGAAAATGGATTTATTGGAATTTTTTCCAAACCATATGGAGCATTATCTTTGGTAATTTCCTTCATTGTAGATTTTTCTCTTCCCTTCATGTGATAAAATTCCGCCTCAATGTATTGAGACTCACATGTCTTGAACGGGGCCTTATCACCATACAATGTTCCAACTTGACCATCGAAACAGTATTTGAGACATTGATGGTATGATGACGGAATAGCTGCATGCTGATGTATCCAGGGTCTTCCAAGCAAGATATTGAAAGCTGAGTCTTGATCAACAATCATGAAATCCGAATTGGAAACAATATCTCCAAACTGAGTTCTGAGCATAACTTCTCCCAGTGGTTCTTGTTCATTTTTATCATATCCTTGCAACATCATGGTAGAAGGAGATAAATCAGATTCCGTGAGGCCCAATCGACGAAGTGTGCGAATGGGCATGAGGTTGACTCCTGAACCATTGTCAATAAAAGCTCTTCGAACATCTATACCATTGACTTTGCCAGATAAGTACAAAGGTTTTATGTGCCCATGCACAACATCATCTTCATCTTTATCAGTAAAAGATATCACTGCATGACATTCTGCAGGATTATTCTCTATGTGATAAATTTCAGCTGCAGCAATTTCAGCTTCAAACTCCTGAGGACTTGAAAAAGCTTCGATGAGTGCTTCCCGAAGATCTCTTGATAGATTCAAAGCATCCAAAATTGATAATTTGGCTGGTACTTGGGCCAAGTGTTTCAATATATCATACTTTTGATCTAGAGGCCTGCGTTTCCCAATAGGAATATGCGGTTTAGCAGGTACCTTGGAAGCAGATGCTTTGGAAGCTGATGCATCTTGTATTGAAGTTGGAAACATCTTTGGTTTTGGAAAATTAGACTGATTAGATTCATTTACTTGCTGAGATAAAGAAGATGGAACCTTTAATCGATCTTCCAAAATAACTGTGCCGAAGCTGAGTTGGCCATTGGCAGAAGAACTTGCTTGTTCTTTTTGAGCTCGCTGAAGGGCTCTACCACGAGTTTCTGCTGCATATACAGTGCTAGCAGGGGTAGAATTAGAGTAGTGGCTTCGGAAAGATCCACGTCTTCCCCTATATCTTGAACCTCTAGAACTTCCTCGGGTTCCCTTATTTGATACAGGGAATTCAGGCTCATCAAGACTGGAATATGAATCTGTTAATTGAATCATATTAACAGAACCAAAGACTAACTCTTCGTCTGATAAAGACTCTTCCTGGTTAGCTTGTTTAGGCTGTGCCGTTTGGTGGGACGGTGCCCGTGGCTTTGAAGTATATGGCATGAAATCTGCCAGAGTCAAAGACAATTTAGGCTTTGATGCATACTCATCTTCTCCTGATTCCTCTTTCTTTTTTGAATTGCGCTGCCCTTTTGAGGATTTGTCCTTTGATGGAGGCTTTACTGCAGCTTTTGTAGGAGACACAATTGGCTTCTTCAATTGTGTTCGCAAAATGGAATGGGTCCGATTGATTGTCTTTCTGACCATCCAATCATCATACTTTTTCGCAGTTTTGCTTTTGACTTCCTGCCACTCGCCTCCTTCTTCTGGATCTTTAGCGGTAATACACGCTACATGAGCTGAAGAACCCTTCAATTTGACTTGTCCTAAGTCGACCATCTTTTGCAGGAGGTCTTTAAAGACAAAACACTCCTGGATGGGATGCCCCAACATTTGATGAAAGGGACAATAATTGGGACGGTCTTCATCTCCTTCCTTGTTTGTCCTCTTCGGCACTGGTAATTGAACCAAATTATTTTCCAGAGCTGAAATGATGTAACCAGGAAATTTCTCACTTCAGAAAGAGTATGTTTTACTCTTCATATCCTCAAATTGTTTTCGTCGTTGATCTTTTTGATCATTTGGACGAAACAGCCTTTGTTGTTGGCGTTCAGGAGGTGGAGCCCTTCGAGAAGATGAAGGTTTTGAAGTAGAAATAGGTACAGGTGCCTGTTTAAGCATAACTGTAGCAGTTTCTGCTTTACCCATTCTTCTTCCTGGAGCTGATGGAATTACACGAGATTTAACCTTAGCCTGTATAAGGGAATCTTCAATCTGTTGAGCGATTGAAGTAAGGTCTCGAAACCCTCCTGTGTATTTCACAGGGATCAATGGCGTGCGTAATTCGTCACGCAAATTTTCCACACAGATTGGCAACAATTCCTCCTGAGGGAGTGATAAACTCAAGGAATACGTTAATCCCTTCCAACGAGCAATGAAATCAGAGACTCTTTCATTCTCCCTTTGCTTGCAGTTTGTAAGATCGAAAACTGTCGTTTTTGGCAAAGTTGAGCTAAACTGAAGAAGGAATTTTTGATGAAGATCCTCCCATCCGATGACTGACCGGGATTTCAAGCTTGTATACCAGACAAAAGCTGGTCCTTGAAAGGTTCGCACGAAGCATCTGAGTTTCACTGCTTCTTGCTGCTCTGGAGTTCCCATCATAGGATCACAACAAGATACGTAATGCGTCAAATGTTGTTCAGGGTCTCCTGATCCATTGAAAGTAGGGAAAATAGGGTTTCCAAAACTGGATGGAGGAGAAATTGAATCTACCCATTCAGGGTAAACTTTCTTTTTAGGTTGAACTTGCGCCCGTTTCCCTTCCATAGTTTCTAACCGAGCTGTTAATGACTCAATAGTAGTTATTAACTTTTGAGAAACGTCAGGTTGAACTTGGTTTTGGGTAGGTGCAATGAATGGAGCTTGGACAGACGTGGTGGTTGGTGCTGCAACTGATGGTAGTGCTGCCAACCGTTGTTGCGTTTGACCCGTAGGATTAGACCTCTGTGGGTGTACTGATAAAGGAGGATATTCTTGATCCATCTCAGTAGTTACAACAAATTCCTTCGGCTGTCGGACTTCAGCATTCTTAAGAAGAAGACTACTCTGAAGTAGTTCTGCATTCAAACTTCTAAATTCTTTCATTTCTTCCTCCTGTTGTGCAAACCTTTGCTCTAATGAGAGCGATTGACCTCCTTCAGAGGAAGGGTGAGAAGTAACCTGATTCTTACCTTTCCCCTTATTGGATCCTTTTCGGAGAGGGGGAAGTGGGTTACTTGAAGGAATACCCAGATTTTGGGTAAGCCTTTGATTACGTGTGCGCACACCTTCTTCATTTAGGTCTGTGTGCGCGACTTCTTGAGCAGGAACCTCTTCGTCTGATCCTTCTGATTGAGCCTCATCTGGTGAATCAGCAGCAACGACATTGATGACATTAATGGATGCATATTGCATGGAATCCTTTCTATCAGCATTTCTGTGATATTGTCTCCTTCTATGTCCATGATGAGACTTGGCATTCCGTTGACTTGATCCCTCAGGAACTTCTTGGAAAACTGTCACTTGGAGAGAATCTCCTGACAGCTTGGCTCTTTGTTCCTCTCGAGGCTTATTCCCTAATTGAGAGAATACTGACTTTCTCTGAGGGAAGGATTGAAGATTTGAAAAAGTCCCCAGTCCGGTGGAATGGGGGTGTTCCTGCTGCTTCCGCTCAACTCCTCGAATCCCATTCGTTGACTCTGAGGGTTGGGTTAGAGAAGTCCCCAGTATGGCAAGCTGGGGTGTCTCTTGACATGCTATGTCTGAGATCTTCTTGAAATCTCTCTTGATCTTGCGAATCTTAGTTCGGAAATTAGCTGGATGCATTAACCTGTATCCACATTTATCACCTGGTTCAACAGACCGTTGGATGATTTCCGAAACTTCCGTCATTTGATGACATGTTTGCTCCAGATGAGAGGCTTGTGCAATATTCTCGCCTGCTTGATGTAGGAGCAATTCAACAACTTGTTCTCTATATACTTGATTTGGAGAGGAACTAGTTGAAGCCTGTTCTTGAGCAAGATTTTGATTACGAACAAAGCCCATTGACTGTGGCCGGCCATGGGCAATAACATTGCATGAGACCATTTTCGGCGGGCTTTGCTGACCGGAAGGCACTGTGAAATGTAGTGCTCCGTGAACACCCCATCCTCTGATATGAACATCAGATGGAGCATTGGCAATTAACTGACGCAATTTTCTTAGTGCGCCAAGGCATGAACGTTGAAGGGTTCTTTGTTGCTTTTCAGCCTTCGGATACCGAGAAACTGATAGAGACGCCAAATCAATCTGGCGTTTTAACCCTTCTATTATCTTAATATGATTTTCATAATCACCGTAAGATAATACTTTCTTCTTCAATTGACAAAGAGTTTTCCATATGTTGAGACGAATATCATGGATTCCATCATCCGTCAACATCTTTGGAATGTCATACTGGGAGTCAGCCAAAGGCCAAAACATGACTGGTACTTCACCTTTTGCCAGTTTTTTCCTCATGTTCAGCATTTCCTCTTTATCATTAAATGAATATTCTTCTACCTGTTTGGACCAGAGTTGGTGTTTCCTTGTTGCTTCATCGGATTCAACAAGATTGGTAGAGATATCACTATTCATGCCGGAAGATGAGTGACCCAGGGATGGTTCGGAGAATAACATGAACCCCAAGCTATCTTCTGATGGAGAAAGAGTTTCACCTGCCGATAGTAAAGCTTCAGACATGACTGGTTTTACGTTTGCAAGTGCCTCGAGATAGGAGGGCTTTCTCGTCACTACATTGCCTTCTGAAGAATTTTCGAGACAATGTGAATCACTACTGCGGAGAGGACTTTCGCAGCGAAGTTCATCACCATGAGGAGGACCATCATGATGGGTTACAGCAAAAGATGAAATCTCTTGCTCCTTGGTCTTCTGACCACACAGAGGGTTCCTGTGGCTCTCATCTGAAGAAGAAACTTCGAGATTGACCGAACTTTCATGAAGCAAGTCTTCATGAGGAAGTGTCTGTTGAAGACCTTCAGAATTAATGTTCCCGTTATTGGGAACTGAGGGAGTAGAATCTGGAATTCCGACAGATAAATGTCTGAGGGCTTCAAGAACTCCAGCATCGAGAAAGGCTTGGTTGCAGATTGGCCTTTGATCTCCTGACTGTGCTAGGCGGATCTTTTTCTTAGATGCCTTCTTACTCGCTTTAGAAACCACTTGATGACGAAAGTGATTGCTCTGAGAAGGTGTATGTGCCTGATCAGGAAAGATGGTCAGGTTAGGCTGACGATCTCCACTCAAATCAGGTGTATGTGCCTGACTTGGTTGTCCGTATGATATGGGGGAGTAGGCCCCATAACCCTCTTGGATTGGAACAGATGTGTGTGTCTGTTCCGGAGTGAATCATTGATGTGTCACTCCACTACTAGGGATAGATTTATGTGTCTGTCCTTGTGATGATGCTGAAGTTGTTATGATATCCTGGCAAGCATCCAGAATATGAGCAGGAATTTGCTTCTGCTCCTTCACCATTGACAAAATATGTTTGGTGACTTTAGCCGCCGGAACGGGGATATACGTCCATTCCGGGCTTGGAGTAGGTGTATGTGCCTGCTCCTGTCCTCCTTTTCCTGTCAGTGAATCCTGACAGTACTCAAGTGTGGAGGTAGAGAGTTTAGTCTGCCTCCTGTTTGTCGTTGGGACTTTCCGACTGACTTCTCCGTGCGCTACCAAACGAGACTGTTGGTAGGCTTGATTAGTATTAGCAGGTGTATGTGCCTGCTGATTACACTTCGCCAAACGCGGTTGACGAGATCCATCATATGTAGTCAGACGAGCCTGCTGACTAACTGATGATGTATAAGCAGGTGTATGTTCCTGCCTATGGTACTCCGCCGGAATTGCCTGGCGGGATCGGCTTGATGCTGCCAGACGAGTCTGCTGGACAGCGGAATTAAAACGGGCAGGTGTGTGTGCCTGCTCGTTGTTTGCCACCAAGTTAGGTTGGTGGACTTCTCCGGAGATGGCAGGGATGACAACCTGCCCATTGTTAACCGGATTCCGTCTCTGGTGATTCATCTTGCCTGCTCGGGTTCGAGGAACCTGAGCTGAATGCCTGGAGTCGGTACCCTCATCATGTTGAGGGCGCACTACCGCACGAGTCTGGCGGCGATTGTTGATGGGAGCCCTCGGGAAGGACTCCTGTTTTTTTGAATTAAGGCCCCGAGGGACCTGCTCATTCACTTCCTCGGAGTAAGGGAGTGAATGGAAATTGCGTTCCGGGGATAACGACCCGAAACGGTTGGAGACGGTAGTCAGCACCGCCTGCTTCATGATTGCTGGTCACCGTTGTCCGGACGACCAGGTAGAATTGTTAACTTGGAGGGCTTGACGAGCGGCCTCCAGAGTTGGGATAGTACCGTTGTGACGGTACTCCTTAACCAGTGCATTAGAAACACAGCATTGAAGATGCTGAGTTGGTGATGTCATCCTCAGAGCAGATGACGTTCCAGCAGGAGTAGCAGCATTGGTTTTCACAGCAGCAGACCTCACAGTAGAGGTGTTCACAGCAGCAGTATTCACAGGGGTGAATTTAAGGAAAGCCATTTTTGCAGAAGATCTTGAAAAAAGAGTGCCTGTTCCATGTAACAGACATAATCAAGATGAATCCGGCCACTGCATTTTTTGGATGAGCATATGTCAATGATTGCTTTGTTGGCCCAAGGGGCCTAACAAATAAGAAGAACATCACTTTCACTTGGTTAAGGATTCACGTCGGGTTCACCATTTTTGTTTCGCACGGAATCCGGGGATGACCTCCTGGACGGGAGATTCAAACGTTCCGATCGGTTTCTAACGGGTTTGTTCGTAGAACCGGAAACATCCAATGATTCCACATCCGTTTGGACCTACTTTCCAAAGGTAGGCACTCATTAGCTTGTGGACTAATGAGACTTAGGAATTTTCATTGGTCGAGAGGATGGGAGGTCAGACTCATCACACCTTTTTGAGGGGAATTATTGTCTACTCCGGGACTCTCTTTATAGATTTAAGTTATGTTCGTGAATCCTTATTACATTACCAAGTATAAAATGTGCTTTCCTTTAGTTCTAACAATCAATGATTAAATATGCAAGAAATTTAGAGAATCTTTTATAGGTATTCAAGGTTCTTCATCAATAGAGAATCATCTATATCTGTTTATAGATTATTAGTCAATGGTATCCTTCAAAACATTTATATAAAAGTCTCTTGGTCATTTATGATGACCAGGCTGGTTTTAAAGCCACTCAGTGGGGCACTTGAAGTTTATTGTCATTCATAAGGACATAGATTATTTCAAAGTTGGGATCGAACCCATAAATGGGCTACCTACGTATCCTTTCTTTTGGAAAAGGAATCAGAACCCACGTAGTTCGAGGAATGGGGTATGATGTTTATCATTGATGGCTCAAAGATGAATGTCATAATTACTTTTACACTCTAAGCTCACGTGAGTCATGCTCGGTGTGAGAAACAAGAGGTATTGGTAAAATTTAGACAATTGTGCCATAAAAGATGCAATCATAAGAATTTGTTTTGGGGCTTATGTATAGATGACTGCCCAGATAGATGAAGGTTTAGGATTTACTTTTAGGGAGAAAATCCATGAACAGGGTCCACAAAGTTATATGTGCTTCATGAAGATTTGAATACTCTAATCTTGGGGCTTACTCCTAAGGAGGATGCCCAAGTTAGGAGGGGACTTATGATTGGGTTTTATTCCTGAAAAGGAAACCCAAATCAAAGGTAATTTATGACTGGTTAAGAGAAGTTTAAGGGGACTTGGGGCTTATTCCTGAAAAGGAAGCCCCAAGGTTATGACTGAGTCTTATTCCTGAAAAGGAGACCCAGGTTAGGGATTAAGGTTTGGGGCTTACTCCTGAGGAGGATGCCTAGGTTAGGGAACTTGGTTTGGGGCTTACTCCTGAAGAGGATGCCCAAGTTGTGAGATTGGGATTGGGGCTTACTCCTAAGGAGGATTCCCAAGTTAAGAAATTAAGGTTTGGGGCTTACTCCTAAGGAGGATGCCCAAGTTAAGAAATTAAGGTTTGGGGCTTAGTCCTGAGGAGAATGACCAAGTTTAGGAATTAAGGTTTGGGGCTTAGTCCTGAGGAGGATGCCCAAGTTTGGGAATTAAGGTTTGGGGCTTAGTCCTGAGGAGGATGCCCAAGTTTGGGAACTTTAAGAATTTGGGGCTTACTCCTGAGGAAGATGCCCAGATTAAAGGACTTATAACTGGCGATTATTCCTAAAAAGGAGACCCAGGTTAAGGATTCTCTCATCTTAAAGGATGAGGTTGAATGAATGAAATCTCCATATTTAGTGACATAAGGATATTTAAATCACTAGGTTTTGAGAGATACCTCACAGAATTCCTTTCAGATAAGAAAGTCAAATCAAGAAATCATGCCATAAGTGGCTTTGAAGAGTGTCTTGAGGACTGAATCTTGAAAAGGAAAGGTATGATGGCTTAAGAGGGGTGACATGGGCAAGATGGGCACCCAAAAAAGTAGGGGCGCGCAAGTCTTGAAAGGCGCGCAAGTATTGCGGTGGCGCGCAAGTATTGGTCGCGCAAGTATACTTGCGCGACATGAGGGGTACTTGCGCGATTCTCAATCGGAATTGAAATACTTGAGCGAATTCTTTTTAATCACTTTAGAATCCTCTTGAGGTTCTTCCAGAAAAGGGACGCGCAAGTTATATTGAAGGAAATAAGTCGGCGCGCAAGTGTTTGATAAGTTTCAACACTTAGGCCTTCCTTCTTCTCTTTAGATCTTCCGTTCTAGGTAAAAAATTACCTTAGAAGTGTTCCGGAAGCTTTGAGAAGAGACTTGGGCGTCAGGAGCTTCAATCCGAGTTTCTGGAAAAAGATCCTCTCGAATGGGGGGCCCACAGGGTCTATTTATAGGCAAAAGAAGACCCAGGGAGGTTACCGGGCGGTTACCAATTAGGTCGCGCAAGTCACCTGCGCGACCAAGGTAGCCGCGCAAGTATACTTGCGCGGTAGTGATAAAACTTGCGCGGTGCATTTTCTTTTGGTCCTGTGTTCATGCCTTTGTCGATTTTTGATGTTTTCTTCAAAGGTTGAAATCACTTTTAGCTCGGATATTCCCTTTTCCGATCTTTAGATTCTGTGACGAAAAAGGAGCGTCAACAATGATATATAGGACTCCTTACTAGGTACAAATCTCCACTCCATATTCTCCATGACACTAGTAATAAAACATTAGGGAAACCTCAGTGTGTAATCCCAATTCAAATTCACTCTCATGAAATGTGTCAAATCTTCCACTATCTATTATTTCTCACCCCAGACATGACTTACATGGGCTTAGAGATGGGTGACGATCGTTTGATCATCATGATGCTAATTCCCTAGTGTGGGACTCCTTTTAGATATAATCATGATTACATATCATCAACCTTGAGAGGGCTATGTCCTCGATGAAGCAGCTTCGGGTATCATTATACACATAAGACCCACTCAAACCTCTGATGTTATACCTTTTATAGCATATAAAACCATCCAAACTATAGTGAGTTTGATCCATATCTTAATAGGATAGATATTATGCCTCTATAAGGCTTGAGACTTGTACTCAAATTTAAATTCCTTTACATATGCCTTTACTGCATGACATTAAACTACAAGGAAAACATCCATTCCTCATTATAATAACCCAAAATTTTACCAATGGAAATTCCATTTTTATAATTATGTCATATAGTATAATCACATAAAAGCTCATTAAGAACACAATAAAAACTTTATAAATGAATAATGAATGAAATAAGAGGTATTTATAGAAGTTAAGGAACCTATAATGATGAAATAATAACATGACATTTGGAATAGTAATATGACACTAATGAATAGTTGCTAAAACAATAGAATAGTATCCTCAAATATGAAAGTATAAATAAATTTAAGTATATTATTAATGAAAATATGATGTATCTATTTTATAGGATAAGTAATAAATGTTTTAAAAATGAAAAAATAAGTGTGGGTATTTTTGAAAGTCAGAAATATTTAATTAAAATTTTATGATTAATTTAATAATTTAAAAGAAAATTTATTTTAAAAAAATGAATTCATAAATTAATATTTTTTTCTTATGATTAAAATATAATTTTATGAGATCTAAATTAAAATTTTAAAGTTTTATAAAATCTGTTTTAATTTTAAAATATGTATTTTCTAAGTAAATAATGATTTCAATTAAAAATTAAATTTATCATAATTAGAAATTTATTTTCATAAAATGGAGTTTAGTTTTTAATTCTAAATTTTGAAAAAAGGTTGTTGTGATTTTTTTGGTTTTTTTCTAAAATAGTTGATTTTTTGGTGAATAATGAAATACTATAAGTTACAGTATTATCTTAATACTTGAATTATTGAGTCATAGATGACATATGGATGATTTAAGCCCATAATATCAAACCATCATTCATTATTTTAATATATATAGTTATAATTCTCAAACTATTCATAATATTGATCCAAAAATAATAAACTAACGAATAAAACAACGAGAAAACACCCCTCTCCTCCACTATAAATACCACCCATCACCACCTATTCTTCTCACACCTTTTAAGCTTTGAAAATTATTCAAATTCTACCAAATAATCTTCCAAAATATATCCCCTACATATTATATATTTTGTTCTAAAAAAAATGAAATCTAATTTCCCTAAGGAGGTTCTCAAGGAAGAGAAATTCAAGAGGCAAAACCCTCTTTCATTTTCTTTTAATTTCTTTTCAATGTCATTTAGTTTTTCATTATATACTCACAAAATCTATTAAAAAATGCATGATAACTCTAGTAAATTATATATACTATAATTTTATTATGTTAATGAAAAATCCACCATTAGGTCTCTTTTCCTCTTCATTTTATTCTAAAAATGAAAACGTCGTCTATGAGGTGTTAATATATCACCTTTAAGGATAACTAATTTTCATTTTCCTTTACCGACTTCATGGATTGTATTGAAACAATTATAATGGTTTAATAAGGTTTTAATATTCATTTTACAATATTTTTTATGTTCTGGAACTAACATATACCCATAATATTAAATAATAAAACAAAACAAGTTCATTGTGAGTGAAAACCACCCAAAATAATCTGAACAATTATCACTAACATCTTATCTAATTATTCATCCTCAACCCAAATAATATAATTAATTATATAAATATTTAATCTTTTATACGTTAATTAATAACATATAAATTCAATTGTTGATATCTATTCCCATTTTTCATGAATTTTCAGAATCTTATACAAGAGAACTGATCATGAAAACCAAGAAAACAAACACTCTCAAATGATGAAATTGAACAATATAACCCATAAAAAGGCCATAAATGAACTTAATAAACTTAAATAAATCAAGTAAAAATAGAATAGGTTCTTTAATTATTAATTAATTAATATAATTTTATTATTCAGGACATTAATTACAAGTGAAGAACCGTTTTAGACATAAGGTAAGAGATTCTTTCCGAACCTCCATTGTTTCCTTTGAGTTACACTTTATCTCTCTTTACCTCAATTTAATTATTCTTTATTTATAAATACTTATTATATATTCTAAGTATATGTTCCAAAATCATATATCCAGATCATTTCTTCCTTTTTTATGGGTAAATACATGTTTTATAAAGGTTTATTCTCAATTCTTCCCTATAAAAAAGCTCGATTAAAGGGAACTTTCCGATTTCTTACCCGTTTTCAAGTAAACTCCATAATATTTATAAAGTAACCATTATTTTTATAAAATCACTCATTTTATAATGAAATAAAATCATGGTTTATATTTTTATAAAAACAATTATGAACTTTCTGTTTTAAAAACACTTTAATGTTTTCCCTTAAACCGCACTAAAGTGGTTCACTTCTAAATTTTCCAAAACACTATTTTTAAATGTTTTCAAACAATTTTGATATTATTTATCATTATATATGACTATTTTATTTAATTAATTTGTATTTTTAATCCATTATTTCTTGAACTATTTTATGATATTCCCTTTGGTTATGACTTATAACATGTTTATGATACCCAATTCTATTCCTAGGTAACCCTTATGTTTATACATCATGTTTGATTCTTCTTGTGGCGCACATATTATTGAACATATTATAATGGGTGAACCCAAAAAAGATCCAACGCATTGGGTAATTTTTAGTCTCATGAGATTTCATGTTGGGACATGGAGTGAACCTGATTCCTTTATGGGACTTTATCCACACTACCACAAAAATGGGTTTTCGCAGCACCACCCTTTATCAACATAAAAAAAGTGCTGATAAAGGGGAGGGGGGATTTATCAGTGCTACAAAAAAAGAGCTGATAAAGGGGAACTTTTAACAGTACTAGAAAAGCGCTATTAAAAGTGACCCTTTATCAGCACTCTTTCTAGCACTGATAAAGGACCCCCCTTTATCAGCACTTTTTTTAGCACTGTTAGAGGGTACCCCTTTATCTACGCTTTTTTTAGTAGGGCTGATAAAGGAAGATTTATCAGTGATTTTTCTTAGCGCTGATAAATTTTATGTTTCACAAAAAAAATAATGAAAAAAATATTCTTATATGAGTATATATATATATATTGATATAAATATAATATATATTTTTTAAATATGTTTTAGATAAGTATAAATAGACTATTAAATTTAATATATAATAAATTTTGTGAAAATGGATTTAAAATATTTTAAAATATATTATTAATTAATAATTTTCTAATTATAATCGATTAATAATCATTTAATAACAATTGAAAGACACAAAAAATCAAAAAAATTAATAAAAGATCTAAAATAAGTTGAAAATGTAACCCAAACTTCAAACGACCATAAATTTTGATCCGGGTGTCCATTTGAGCTCTAAAGAATATCAAATAGAATCCTGTGATGATCTCTACGTGATAGTGACCGAAGGGAACCTTTTATCACATTTTCCAAGCCCAAAAAGGCCCAAAAGGACTCCAAAACTGAGTTTTTAGTCGGTATACACCAATTTGTTAACATTCAAACAGGTATAAATTCTAATCTGGATGTTCGTTAGGCCTGTACCACATATCATATCGAAGATTATTTCGTTTTCTTAGATTTGACTAGTTGTGAAGTTGAAACGAGCTTCTGTATTAGAAGTTATGGTTGTTTTAACATTCTATGGCTTTTCAAATACACATATATATGTATTTATTCGTAAATATATATATGTGTGTGGGTGTGGGTGTGTGTGTCTATGTGTTTGTGTGTGTGTTGTATATATGTATGTATGTAATTATTTATTTATTTACACACACACATAAAAAACATATTTTATAAATATATTTAAAACCAATCTTATAAATATATATTACTATACAAATAAATATACGGATAAAAAATTATAAATAAATATATATATAAATAAATATAAATATATATTAATATATGAATGAATATATATATACTAACATATGAATAAATATATATGTATTAATATAGCTAAATATATTTATATTAATATGAATCTTTATTAATATATGAATAAATATAACTATATATATATATATATTAATATATGAATAAATATAAATATATTAATATATGAATAAATATATATGTATTAATATAAATAAATATATGTATTAATATAAATAAATATATTTATATTAATATGAATCTATATTAATATATGAAGAAATATAACTATAAATATAAATAAATAGATATATCATTAAACAGAGAAAAAAATGAAATGGATTAGTGGTAAAGGTGCAGGCGCGCAAGGGGAAGGTCACGGGTTCGAGTTCAGGGGGAAGCAAGGAGGTGCCCACGTGTGGGGGGTGCACATGAAGGGAAACGCATAGGAGAGTGTGAGGTTGGGGGTCCACCTAGCATTGATAAGGGGGGGGGGGGGTCCAGTGGTGTTAAAAGCTCCCCCTCCCATTATATAATTATTTTATTTTTATTTATTTTTTTACATTTATCAGTGCTTTTTAAAAGTGATGATAAAAGGTTTCTTTATCAGTACTTTTCTAAGCACTGATAAAAGGGAACCCCCCTTTATCTTCACCTCGATTAACAGTGCTTTTTTTAGCACTGTTAATTCACTTTTCTAGCACAGATAAAGGCCATATTTGTAGTAGTGACACCATGTGATATAGTCTTAGAAGTTAAGCCTTGACTCATGTTTAGGTCATGTTATATATTATTGGAGAGTTTCTATGATTCCATGATTATATATTCTCATGTTAAAAATGTTATTATTCCTTATGTTTATTCATTTTACATGCCTTTTATGTCATCATGTTATGCCTTCTAACCCATGTGCTATGTGCATTCCTATGCTTATTCCTTTACATAGTTTTTTAGCTCAACCCTTTTGTTCAGGTATTCCTCACATTATCCTAAGTATATATAAGGGCTCAAATGGAGTTAGGATATCTTTATTAATATTAAATAAAATATTTTTTTTTATTTTTGTTTCATGATGTTTAATTACGTATATAATCTTCTAAAGACACTAGAATTTATGATCCTTGGTTGTATTTGTTGATTAACTATACATAAAATAATGTAATAATGTGTGTAAAAGGCTAGGGTTTCTATATTAATAACACTAAACTACATGGTTTAGTCCCTTTATATGGAATTAAACATTGTTAAACAAACTATGTGGTTTTTATTACATTTCTCATAGGATACATAAGAATCTCTATAGAGGTTGAATCCCATATCCAAGACACCAAACACATCCCTAGATAAAAACAAACTCCATATTTCCCCAAATATGGATATAAAAAAGGGAATTATAAATAAACAAGATAATAATGAAGAATGTGTGATACAATTAGTCATTTTCATCAACATATGGTTTTGATCAAGTCATTGGAACATGGTTAACCAGTCCTATATCAGGGCTTGTGAAAGATTCAGATTAATATATTAAATTTATAATAGATCTATGGAGTAGGTAATAATTCCTTCCAAAAGAGTATGATGAGACTGATCAGACATCCTATAGACCATTGTTAGTTCCCATGTGTCATTGTATTTGAAACTCCAATGACTATATGCTTTTGAAAAGGAGGCCCATAAATCATTACAGATGTGGGATCCATTAGAAATTTCCATGGATAAAATACGTTTTCATGAATGATTTTGAAACTATACTCACCCCTTCATAATAAAACTTTAGGCCCAATACAAATATGGTCAAAACAAACATATGTTCTAAAATACTTAGACCCCTAGTAATGTGTGTTAAGGAATTTTTTATCTTTTAAATTATACACACCCTTTGAAACTGATCATATGATTTGACATATTCATGGAAATTATTATAGATATCGAGATAAAAGAATCAAATTTTTTATTTTATTGGACACAATTCAGTCCATTCCATAGATTCCTCTATAAGTTAATAATATAAAATAATCAAGTATGATACTTACATCATCTTTGGGTACACATAAACAAATCACATTATGTCCATACTATTTGAATAATAATATAAGCTAGAATAAATAAAATTCCATATATAATTATTTATTTTGATATTTATATGTGAAGTGGGGATATATTTTTCCATTATTCAAATAGTTTTCTATGTCAAAGAACCATGGTTGATATTTTAATTCATCTTAGAATTTTTTATAATCTAGAAACTCATTATAAAGATATATCTCCTCATCATATTAAACAATTTTAAATATAATATTGATAAGTGAACCTCCATCATATTATCTATCCCTTTCTTATTTTTAATCCCAATATTAATCTCTTGTAGTATTTAAATTTAATGGACCAACATTGGTTCGACATCCTTCTTGTTTAGTAATAATTATAGAGATTTGTGATCTGTATACACCAATACATTGGATTGAATAAGACAAGGTCTAAAATTTTGAAAAGTGAATACCATTTCTATAAATTCCTTCTCTACAGTAGTTTATTTTATTTTAACACCCTTTAGATCTTGTCTTTCATAATAGTTGTGTTGATTCCTTTGATGTTATCTATACATTATACCATCAATTATTTCCACTTAATCGATATATAATTGAGTTTATCCTCTAATTACTTTTAAAAATATTCATCTACTATAACTCAATGTGTCTCTTTATATCCAAAAAATGTGTACCTTGGATTTTTTAGGAGTTTATATGGATCAAATTTTGATGCTTTGATGATTTAAGGGACGAAATTTTGGTTATATTCCCCTAATATTTTTTTAATACACCATGTCTTGACATCATATTCCTCACATAAGTTATTGTGATATTCCCTACTATCTTGTTTTTCTATTAATTAACACGACAATGTTTTCCTCTTCATCATGATTTAGTTTAATGGTATTGTGGAAATTATTATAGATATATATGACATGAAAGTTCTATCATTCCATTCCATTCCTCATAGAATTCATTAATTCAACCGTGACTTTCTCATCTCTCACTTCAAATGTGATTTCTCCTTGATTGATGTCGATCAATTATTTACTAGTGGTGATGAATGGTTTTATAATTTTTATTGAAACCACACTTTATTCTTTAATGCAAATCAACAAAAAATAATCAGGCATAATGAACATAAACACCTTTATAATAATATAGTCAAATATTATATAAGAATTCTTTAATAATCAACCCGTAATTTAGAGTGAATGTCATTATGGATTCATATTATCCAATCCTAACTCCTTGGATGCACTCAAGGGAATAAATGTAACACTACCACCAAATTGGAATCATTATTTACTAAAGTCACATGACCCAATGGTATACGAAATTTAAAATCTCCCCAGATCTCATTAACATTATAGTGATTTTCTATTAGACCATAATAAACTAATCCTTACTGAGAGAGATTAATCCCATGTCCTCTAATTTATTTGTTTTTATCAAGATATCATTCTAGAAATTTTTATATTCCAATATTTGAAATATATATTTATAAAAGGGTATAATATTTTTTATTTTCTTAATGATTTCCATGAAATTATAGTATTTATATTTTATGTTTCCTTGTATCATATTATATGGGATAAGAATATGGTGCTTGTATGGTTTCATTTCCTATTTATTTTAAACTACTCATTTATTATTTTAATATTTTTAGAGTTATCTTTAATATTCATATAATTTATTCTTAATTTTATTTTTTCTATTTACTTATCCTATATATCTGTTTATTCTGAGGACTTATTTGTATTCTTTGAGAAAACAATAGCCATATAGGCGTTGTTAATTCCCACAGGGTTACAAAATTAAGAAATTCAAGAACAAAAGTCAAACAAAGTGATAAACTATAGAGTATTATAGGAATTTCAAGTATGAGGTCGAACCCATAGAGGTAATATTGGATAAAATATTATTTAAATAAAATAAAACGAAAATAATTTTGATTGGAGGAAAATAAATTTTAGCTATTGAGCATTGGATTGGTGAAGATATTGTGAGAATAAAATATAAAAATGGTACTAGGAAAAAATGATTATGGGTTCATGAATGACGAAGTATGAAATAATTAATTAGAAATCATATAGTCATTAGAATCAGGTCCAAGAGAGTCCAATGGTCATAATAAACACTATCCAATTAAATCTATCATTTCTTATGATTAGTTACTTTATATTTCAATGAATGGGTAACCTGAAACCTTATTTAAACATAGGGTTGGGAGAAAACCAATGGTCATGGTGGATGCCTAAGCCCTAGATCACATATTAAACAAATGAATTCATTAAACTCATGAAATGGTCATGCTCCATAAAAGAAAGAAATAAAACCCAATACCTAACCCCACTCACAATGGTCATGTATGAATAATCAAGAAAGAGATAAAAATGTAGAGAAAATATGAATTACCAGCATGAATTGCATTAAATTATAAAATACCTCATATAGTCAATCCCCTTTAATCATGCTTTCCTTAACACAAATAAATCACCCAATCATGCTAACCATAAGTAGGTGTAGAAAAATAATAATAAAAATCCTAGAAAATGTGGAAAAGTAGGGTGTTGTAGTAGGTGTGACTTCTTCTAGAATTCTCCCTTGTCGAGGATCTACCCAAAATGATTTTCATAGCTGCAAGTAAGCCCTCTATTTATAGACTTCAAATTGGTTTTGCCTGATAGGTTTCACAACATGTAATGTGATTACATGTTGTGTAATCTCGATCCATGCTTTCCTCTGCATATTTTGAATATAAAAAAATCTTGTACAGAGATTTGAAACTTTGACTACTTTCATGAAATGTAATCTGAATTCATGACATGTAACCATTAAATATTTAGATCCTATGAATCTTAGCGTATTTGTTCCAAAAAAACATGTCTTGAAAAAATTCATATCGTGTAATGTAGTTACACGAAGTATAATGGTCTTTCACAGTGTGTATCAACTTCATGAAATGTCATTGTGGTATCCTTACTATCTAATGATGTCATGATGTGTAATGAACTTCCATGATGTGTAATGTTTTTTTCACTTTTCTAGCTTCAAATTTCCTTAAAAATCCGAAGTTGTTCTATGATCGAAGCAAAGTGGCGTGAAGTGTCTTTATTCTTTTAATTTCACCCATTTTTGTTCCTTTTACAAAAAATCATCAAATACCACTATTAAACATAAAACAAGTCAATACATTCCCAAATTTCCAAGATTAGTCATTTAATTAAAAAAGTCAATATATTAAAACAATCTAAAATGTATGTATAAAATACATTAATCAAATATCCCCACACTTGAATTCAGTCTTTTCATTAGGGGTTGAATCTCAAAATACTACAAAAGAAATTCACCTTACCACGATTTAAATTCAATTTCAACAAAATAAATTGATCAAATAGAAAATTAAATGTTCGACCATCGAACAATAAAATTTATAAATTACTTACTTTTCAAAGATACAATCAATCATATATTTTACTTTTCTGCTTTTGAAATATCTATGTTTTATCAATCATCAATTTTCATTTTTTAATTATTTTTTAGTATGAATTCCACTTTTAATCTATCTCTCATGAATTTTTCTACTCATCATTAGGGTAAAAATGTAAATAGACTTCAGTACATACCTAAAAAACATGTAAATTACCATATTATTGTATGGAATATAACATATCCGCCCCATAAAGATAGAGATCACAATTAATATAGAGGGTTTCACCATTAAGGTTCAAATGACTCTGAGGATTCAAGGTAGGTAGGTAAATGATGTAAAAATTAAGTCTTAAAAAGTAGGTTCAACTATAAATTATTTTACATGATATAAAAAATATCTCAATAAATATCTCCCTTTAAAATTGTTATCTCTCTTCCCCCCAAAAAACACAAAGTGGGCTCATGATACATGTAAGTGCAATGATAGAATCAAACTCTCTTGCTCTTTTATTTTATATTTTTTTCTTTTTTGAAAGATATTATCAGTAAAAAACTCACATCCATCACCTAACAAAATATGATAAAAAGATCTATGGTCTGGAAAATGGTTATTTATTATCTTCCCAAGGGACAACCCATTTTTTATATATTTTTTGAATGCTTTTTTTAGCGAGATAGGTGAATTATAAAATATAATGAATGATTTTATGGAATCTCCCTATATCATAATATAAAATATCCTAGGAAAATATCCACAATAAAGAATATCCCAGTACACCCTAATGTTCTTACCCCACAATTATTCTTCTAAATATCATGAAACAAATTATAGGAAGGTAGGAATGGATAAAAATAGTCTTTTAACATGGCTTATTTCCTAACAAGGCTGTTCATGGATTCTACCGGCTTAAAAATTGATTAATTCATGGTGGGTCTAAGGATAAGGGATAACAAAAATAATTCCTCGATCATTTTAAAAGTGACACTATTCAGTTATAACTTTGATGAGATGCAAAGCAAGATCTTGAAAAAAAAATTCCCGAGTTTCTCAAGAAATATACTAAAGAAATAATGGAAAATATTGTCTTAGTGGATAACTTAGGAATGATATGTATGGTTGGGAATATAAATTCATAAGAATAATTAAATCAATGAATGAAAAAAATCAGAAATTCAAAACATGAAAAAATCTTAGAGAAATTTCATTTATAACGATCAACATACTCCCTTAAATCATGATTTGTCAAATCCTAATCTACATTATTATCTCTATTTTTTATTATCTCTATTTTTCTCATTTAAATTTATTGACAAATAAATATAAAATTCATGTCATGGTAAATATCCGAGGATGTTTATGTCTCATAGTTTAGTTAATTAAAGCAAGATTCAAATGTGGGGCATGCAATTGGAAATTAAATCTATAAACAATTAAATATGGAGAGTACAATTGAAAATTTATAAATTAAAATTCTTACTCCCATTTCAAATCAATTCTTCAATTTTGGATACATAGGTACTGCTTGCACTAGATTCATAATGCATAATTTTTCCAACAAAATATTCCTTCCGCCTACTACTACCATTGCCTTTTTCTAGGACCTGAAAATAAAAATCAAGTCAAAGTAAAAGCACTTGAAATATGCTCATAAATATAAGGGGAATTTAATTTAAATCATAATATAAATTTAAATTCAAATAAATCAATAAATCTAAAATCCTAGAAAATGATAATAATCAGGTTACCTCATGGAAGCTACTCTTTTTTTAACGGTCGTTTAGGTTGACCATACCTGGGTTAGCTGATTGGAGTGTGGTATATTGTTAACTGCCTTGTGTTCACCCAATAATGACATTGAAATCCATCCGTCTCATCTTTAATTCTCCTCAATATAATTGGTGTGGACCTCAAAGGTGGTAAATAGAGTCTAAACAACAAGAGCATGACAAGAAGTATCTCGACATCGGTCCATACTTGGTAACATTTTTCTTTATTAATAGATGGATACATGTGTTGAATTTCATTGACAATTTCTTCATGTTCCAAAACCATCTCATTAATTTATTCTATTGCTACTTAAATGGTCTGAAGATGGTTCTTATTCTTCTTCTTGCAAAACACCTAAATTTTATAAAATATTTGTGATAAATTTAGAATCTATCAAATCCTCCTCCTCCTCCTCCTCCCATTCTTCCTTCAGATGTGGTACTTGTTTTGAAAGTAAGATTTGTATCATATCAAAATAAGAGGTTACACTTTCATTAACATCTTCTTCTTTTTTATTTATCTTACTGCTATTTTTTGAAGTGTGCTTCAGACCATTCAAGTTCTATAGTAAGGTTACCCTATTCATTGTCATCTAAGCCTGCAAAATCAAGGTCATTTTGATTAGAATAAAAAATAAGCATTATAAGTGGTACATACCTCTTCTTTTTTATCTATGCATCGTTTCTCCTAATGAACCTCATTAACTTCTAGTTCTAGGATATGGGGTGTTGTGAATTAGATGATTTGGTATGGTGTCAAGCACTCATAGGTTTGATTTCTCATTATTTTAATGTCTATGAGTAGCTGTTCCATATCCTCGAGTAGAAAGGAAAACCTCACCTTTTTGTTCATTTCATTTTGCATCCATACCATCACAACCAAAAATACCCAGTGTGGTAAAAAGTAATAAAAATTAATTAAAAAAATCTTATGCTAAAATAAGAAAATAAGAAAGGTGAGAAAAGAGTTTGTATAAAATTTTCAACCAATAAAATCTATTCTCCTATCCCCGATAAAAATACAAATATTTTGATATCCCAATAGAATTCATTAATTCCCAAAGGGATAACAAATTTAGAGTTTAAAAACACGAATCAAACAAAGAACTAAACTCCAGAGTAGTATATGAATTGGACATATGAAGTTGAACCCATGAATATAGGATTGGAGAAGACATTAATTAAATAAAATAGACCAAAACTAATTTTGATTTGAGGAAATTAAATCTAACCTATCAAGAATTGTATTGGTGAAGATATTGGGAGAATAAAATATATAAATGGTACCAGGCATTAATGATTCAGGGTTCATGAATGATGAGTTATGAAATAATTAATTATCAATTAAATATTTGTCGGAATCAGGTCCTAGTGAGTCCAATGGTCATGACAAGCACTCTCAATTTAAATATCCTTTTTTTCTCATGATCCATTACTTCAGATTATAATGAATGGGTAACCTGACACATTATTTAAACATAGGAAAGGGAAAATCCCAATGGTCATGGTGGAATATTAAGCCCTAGATTACATATTAAACAAATGAATTCAACCAACTCAAGAAATGGTCATGCTTCAAGAGAAAATGAAATAAAACCCAATCCTTAACCCTGGTCAAAATGTTCATGCAAGAAGAATCAATAAAGAGATAGTAATGAAGAGAATATATGAAATCCAAATATGAATTTCATTAAAATATAAAATTTCTCATACAATCAACCCCCTTTCATCATGATTTCATTAACACAAATAAATAACCCAATCATGCTAACCATTAATGGGAATAGAAAAATAATAAATAAAAATCCAAGAAAATGTGGAGAATTAGGGAACCACAGTTGGTGAGACTTTATCCAATGTCATCCCTTGTCAAGGATCCATCTATAATGATTTTTATAGTAGTAGGTATGACCTATATTTATAGGCTTCAAATTGGTTCTCCATGAGATCTTTCATGATGTTTAATATGATTTCACTTCGTGTAATCCCAATCTGCATTTTACTCCACATATTTTGAATATGTGAAAATCTATTATGTGAAATTGAAACTTTGATTGATTTCATGATGTGTAATCAGGATTCATGATGTGTAAACTTTAAATATTTAGATCCCAAGAATCTCAGAGTATTTCTTCTCTAAAAACATTTCTTGAAAAAAGTCATGTCGTGTAATGTAGCAACATGATGTGTAATGGTCTTTTACAGTGTGTATCAACTTCATGAAATGTCCTAGAGGTGGACTTTATCTCTGATGAAGTCATGATGTGTAATGAAATTACTTGAAGGGTTAATAAATTACACGATGTGTAATGTTTTTTGTTCAGTTTTCCAGCTCCAAATTTCCTCAAAAATCAAATATCATGCTGCTAGTGAAGCGGCACAAAGTGTCTTTAAGCTTGTAATTTCACCCATTTTTGTTAATTTTTCAAATATTCATTGAATACTTACATTAAACATTAAACAAGTAAACACTTTCCAAAATTGGAAATATTAGTCATTTAATTACATAAATAAGTATATTTAAACAATATAAAATGTATGCATGAAATACACTAATCAAAATCCCCCTCCAAATCATTCCCACACCATATTGTCACTAATTTTACTATATCACATAGGTTATTATATATGTTTTCCATTAGTGTACTAAGACATATATCTTATAGTTTTATATCGATTTCCCTAGTTTATGTGCAATGTTATTTAATGTGGATTCCCAATTCAATATGGAACTATATTTTCTGATCCTCCTATGTTCATCCTTTTACATATATACAATCATCACCTATTCTAATTATTATGATTATCCTCTATCATAGAACTTACAGACTTAACACACAATAATATCACAAACTAATGTTTTTATTCCTTTTAATATTATTTATTTCTTGGTATTTTATCATTTTATTGAGTTTTGGGTTGAATTCCTTTGATAATTTTTAATTTTTATAGATTTTAGATAGTTTTTCCCTATATTAATGGTTATCACACATAGTTTAGAGAAATATTTGTGGTTACCTTTAGAAATTTTGTGTTTTTGGTTCATTTTTTATTACACAGATTATCTCGCACTTGTAATACACAGTTGAGTCCAAACCATGTGACATGAAAACCTTGCAAGAGTTTGGTGCATCTGGAAAATAGAAAACGACTTGCACATAATTAATAAAAATCACGCGACAATCATGATATAGTGTCTATAATTTCAATTGATACATTTTTTATGTTTGGACTAGAATTTCTAAACCATCCATCCAATCCTAGTGAGGTATGTTTTTATATTCAGTGGAGGGATTATAGTTGGCACACGGTTTTATAAACTATTTTTCATAACCGTGTAACTTTCCTATTTTTTCATAAAATCAATATTTCTAAACTAACTATACAAATTTTAAACCCCGAATTACCCTTTCTCTCCTACCTCTCACATATATTTACCTTGGAGCATTTTAGGGTCGTCTCCACCCTCTAACCTTCAATTTTGAATCTCCGCCCTTTGGTTTTTAGTTGAATCGTTTTGCATAATACCTTCATATAATTCACTTTTATTCCCATATTTTTATTTCCTTCCTTGGTTTGGGTTTTTCTTGGTTGAACGCCAAGGTGTGGGTTGGATTATGTGTGTCTTTTCTTTCAATTATAGAGTGTGCATTTTGTTCTTTGCTCTTGGTTACTACTATATTTAATGTGTTCATTACATTCTCAGACCGTCAAGGTAGGTGTTTATACACATTTCCTTTACAAATCATTCCATGGATACTTAAAAGATTTTTTTAAATTGGTTTTTAGTTAATTTATCAGGTGAATTGAATTTATAACTTATTTTATAAAGGTTCATGGTTTGATTGAAAATGGGATTCATTCCATGGATACTTAAAAGATTTTTTAAATTGGTTTTTAGTTAATTTATCAGGTGAATTGAATTTATAACTTATTTTATAAAGGTTCATGGTTAATGGTTTTATTGAAAATGGGATTTCCAAGGTTTTCAAAAGTTATGCCTATGTGTTAAAAATGTATAGGTTTTCTAAAAATACTAAGTAAACTTTTAAAGTATTTTGGTGGTTAGAAATTATAATTGGTATTGAGTAAAATTGCATGAGTTGATTTTTAAAATTTAATTGTGTGTTATTTTGATAATTTTCCCTTTATAGTTCTATAATTTTACTTGGAATTTATTACACTTTGATGGATGACTTTGATTGTTCCCTTTAGTTATTTCCTTGGAACTCCTATGAATTCATGTATATATATGCACATAAATTCATAATCATATCTATTAGTATGAGAATATATATATATATATATATCTTTATGTGTGTGTGGACATATAATTATGGAAATTTTATAGCATATCCCTTTTATAGCCTAGATTCTCAAATTTTCATTTAGGTTTATAAAATGATTTTTCAAAGCAGGTTTCAAATATATAGTTTCTAAAACATGATTTAAAGACACTTTTGGAACATTTAGAAATGGTTTTACATTTTCCTTTGGTTTTGAAATTTATTTTAAAGAATTAAATCTTTCCTCAGAAATCAAATGTTAACCACAGTCCATTTTTTTATTTTATAAGAATTCACTTTTTTGGTTAAGTGAGAACCATAAAAAAACATCCACAAACCACCCACCCAAAACCCACTTAGACAATAAAAATATAGCATTCTAAATTCAAAATTCAAAATCTAAATTCAATGGAGACAAACCCTGAACTGAGTACCGCCACTACTACCTTCCAAAAAAACACAAAATTTAAATTTTAAATTTAGAGTCATAATCAAACATGATTCACACATATTCTAAAAGACACACACCGATCACAATTTGAGACACACCATAATCACGTCACTGTCCAACCATCACTGTCTTTAGGTCAACCCATCACTTATAACCCCCAGCACCTTCTCAAATTCCCACCACCTGCACTAAAAACCGACGTCGCCTGAACCAAACCCACACCGATGAACTCCAACTATGTCAAATAACATCACCAACTATAATCCACAATCCCCACCATTGTATCTATTCAAAAATCCCACCAGATTGATGAAACCCATCTACAAAATTCAAAATCTAGGCTTCTGACCCTAATAAATCAGTACCATAAAAAGATACCACTAATGAAATAAAAACCACCGTTGGGAAAGAAGAAAAAAAAGGGAAACACAAAACCATATAAAAACCTTGTATAAGTCTAGGAATGAAACCCCGAAGAAGGATGAGGATAATACCATAAAATAAATCTTCACTAACACAAACCATATGGCCCAAAAATCATTTTACCCATTACTCCAACTCTGACCTGAAGAGGAGCAGTGGAACCCTAGGTCAGAGAGGGTTTGGGTGGCTGAGGATAAAAGGCCAAATCCGATAGTAGCTAGACACCCAATGTCCAACAAAACACAATCCCAAAGTCTCTAGGTTAAATCCACACCATCCCTGACCTGGAGATGCATGACGTAACTTGAGGCTAGAGAATGTTGAGGTGAAATAGGGTGTCCAAATCACACACATTCGATGAGATTAATAAGAAAACTACAAAGAAATACCACATCATCAAGCCTGAGAAGAGAGGAGAGACTGAGATCTCAAGGGAAAAGCATAGAGATGAGGGGAAGATCCAAGATAGAAGGGGGAATTTTAGGATGAACACTGAAACCCAAGAGTAATGGAGAAGATGATCATTGAGAGTACTCTCCGTAGAGATAATGATGAGAGTTCCCCTATTACCTTTAGAAATATAATTCTAATTTCAAATATTATGACCTTATTGGAACCTTGGTGTGGCTTGGTAAAATGTGTGCACCATCCTGGAATCCTTCTCTTTGAATGAGGTGTTCACATGTATAGGTGTGGGGATATGGGATGAGAAATGATATTGGTATATATATTATTGATTTAGATGTTTTATATGAAGACTACTACCTTTCTCACTTTTATTTTAATCATGGGATCCTTGGAATATTTTTAAGGTTTGGGATAAGTTTCTATCTAGTATCAATGATATAGACTATATCCTCCTTGGGGATGGATGTACCTTGTCCATGGGAGGTGTGACACTAGTGAGGCATGTTGAGAGAAACTGTTTGGTTATAGGCTTAGTGTCATCAACTAGGTTGGTAAATTATTTTAACCTGAGTACATATAGGGTAACCTCATAGGATTTTAGATCTTTCCCCTGATTATTTAAATTTTACGATTTCATAATTATTTATTTTGGTTTATTTAATACTTCCTGCCATATGGTTCATTACAATATACCTCTAGTTTTATTTTTATATCACAACCCAAATTTGATCTAAATTTCATTACTTTAGAGTTTGGGGTTTTTATAAAGGAGTGGGTTTAAAAAGGGTATTTGAAAAGGAAATGGTTTATGAACATGTTTTTAAAAGATTCATTAAAACATGTTTCAAGTTTTATTGTTTGGTTTCTGGAATGCTTGATGTTGTTTCATTAAAATAATGAAAATCTGTTTTCTAGTTTTATTTTTGAACAATTATTTATAGTTTTTTGGGAAAGGAAATGTATGGACTCAATGGAGTTAACATATTGAGCTATTTATAGTCACACCCTACTTATTCCCCTCATAATTGGTAGACCTAATCTATTTTGTAGGTTGATGTTATATTTATAGATCACTCAAGGAGGAAATTAGTATTATGAATAAATGGTGAACTTAGTGGTAAAATATAGATGATGTTGGGTCTTTTAGGTTCTCATTTTATATTTTAGTTGTATCGGACATTCTAAACTCCTATATTTGGATATTGTTTTTTCTTATTTTATTTATGAGTTGATGGATTTTTATTTTTCATATTTTCTAATTGATTTCTTTTCCAGTTTTTATTCTGGTTATATTTCAATTCATTGAAATCTGATGTAAAAGTTTCCCATTCTTGTATTCCTAGAGGAATTCCATGATTATTATATATTTAATAGGTGAAATCATCCACTACAGTTATTCCATGATATCCATGACACTTTTCATTATCCCATGGGGATTAGGGATGCACCACATATATTTTTTGGGAATGCTTTGGTGCCTAGTTTAGCAGTAATCCTAGATTGTTTTGTGATAAAATAGTATCAAATGATCCATTTTTTTATTTAGGGGTGTTAGGTATACTTGAGTAGAAATATTGGAACTTGAGAATTTTGTACGATAATATAATCTTGAACTATTACTCACCCTATGCCTTGAGATTCAAATGGTTGTTGGGTTTTGAGTTTTGAATTGTGATTATTGGTAAATTTTGGTTCTTAATGACAATATTCTGGATTTTTAAAATGATTATGTGTTTTAAGGGATTATAATAGGAGTTAAACCAGTGAGATCACATGGACTGACAATTCATGTGGAGAATGATTACTTGGTTTGACCTGACTTCTAGTTGGAGATTTAAGATTTTCACATGGTCCTCTAAATCATGTGGTTAATTCATGAACAACCACTAGTCACTCTTTAAAAATATTTGGATTATTTAATGTTATTTTCTTACTTTTAGTTTCTGTAATTTAGTTTTAAAGAAAAATGATTTGGCCTTGAGAAACTATAAAAGGTATTTTTTGATTAAAATATTATTTTAAATGAATTTTTCAATATTTTAAATATGGTTTTTAAAAATCTAAAATGTGGTTTTTCATTTAGTTTTGGAATTTGAAATAGAAATGGTGATTTTAAAAGGACTTTTCTTCTGTTTTAGTGTTATTAATTAGTATTATGGAATTATTGTTTCACATTGAAAGGTTATTTTCAGATTAATTTGGATTGATATTTAGTTCATTTTTAATTTGGTTTAATGCATTTATGTTATTTGCAGTATGATTCTTAGAATTTTCTTGAATGTTCCTAGAAAGTCTCTTCCAGTGATGAATCTACCCAGAATCTTATTAGAGTGGTTGGGGCATACGATTTTTAGTAATTTATTATATTTCATGGTGATCAAGGTTGTTCAATTCTACAGAGTGGTTAAAGGAAATTGAAGGGGTCTTCAGGTACCCAATAATTTCATAATACTTGAGGGTGAGAGTTTTCTTGGGTATGTTTGAGGGACCGGGTCTAGATAAGTTGAAATTGGATGATCCATCTTTTTTATGAGATAAAATTATTTGGAAGTTTCTCAAGGACACTTTCTCTTAATTTTTCATTCATGAGGAGATGAAGGTGAAGAAAGTGGTAGTGTTTATGAGTATTTAGTAGGGATATCATATGATGAATGAGTATAATGACCTTTTCAGTGATATAATTCCTTTTTCTATTGATATTGTGTTAGGTGACTTCTTACATGATTATCTTTTTATTATTTTTCGTTGAACATGTCTTAGTGGTTGAGGTTAATCTCATTCAAGTAATTGGTGGATGAGGAAATTTTGGTGGTGTTAGTTTTTGGAGGGAGACTCATGATGAGTGGAATCCCAATCTCTATTTGTGCTAATAAAGGCTCTTCCTCAAACAAGGAGTTCAAATCATAGTAACCTATTTTAGAGGAATCTTTTTTATATGTATCTTGTTATCTTGTAATGAAGAATTCATGTGAATTCTTCCAGTGTGATCAGTTTAAGCATTCCAAACCCTTTTTATTTAGTGATCAGAATAATCTCTATCATTGTGTTTGATTGGTGAATCTTTAGAATATTTATGGGATTGGATCTCATCATATAAATAATAATACCATGCATACCTTATAATGTTGATATCATTTCCATTAAAAATTTGTAGGTAAACCTTAGTAACTAATTTATTTTTTTGTATTTTCCCTTCCAATTCATTATTTTCTTTGAATTGAGAGATTATTTGGGGTAATTTTTTATCCCATACTTGATTAATAAATTAATTTTCTTTAAAAAATTATGAATCATGTTTGGATCTAGTGGTTTTCTTTATTTATTTGATTTAAATCTTGGGTTGTGTTGGTGGTGAAGCATTTAAGAGCTTTATTCATCAAACCTATATGTTAGTAAATTCATAAATAGTGGGGAGATCCACTATGGATCTCCATTTTTTTCTCTATTTATCATAAAAGTGTAACTTGTGGAATTAAGGATCATACTAGAGAAAAGAACGTCATTCTATTTTTGGTTAGTTGGAGGTTTTCATTTGGTTGATTCTTCTTTATGGGGTGTGTGCCATTTTTCTTGGGTCATTTTTGAATTTAGTGACTTTCTATGGGAAAAAGTGTTATGATGGAGAGAATTTTACCACCCCTACTTTTATATTCACATTTATTTTATTAATTTCTTGGTTTTGATCATTTGTTTTGAGTTTTTTTTTGAATTAGCTTGAAAATATAGAGTTTTTTTTGGTTTTTGGAAGTTTCCCCTCATCCATGGTTGTAACTCATGGTTTACATGAAACCATATAGTTACATTTATAGAAAGTATGTTTCATATTTTCCTTGAAAATTTTAGATCCCATAGGTAATGTATAATTGATCCCAAATCATGTGACACTCAGGGAAAACTGTGTGATAATTTAGTGTGTTTGGGAACTAACGAATGACTTCGACATGGTTAGTACAAACCATTCATAAAGCATGAAATAGTGTCTATAATTTTAACTGAGATTATTTTCATGGATGGTGAATATTTTATAAATGGTGAGACAAAACGACATGTGTAAGGTTTGTATATCCAGTGGAGTCTATACTATTAGCATAATGTTTGGTAAATCATGTGACCTAACCATGTAACTTGCCCAATTTTTCTAAAAATAGGATTTCCTAAAAAATACTTATGAATTTTAAAAAACTCAACCTCATTATTCCCATCCATATTAATAATCTCGACTTAGGTTCACCAAGGGAGGTGTTCTCTTTCCTATCCTCTTTAATTTTGAAGCTCCCAACTTCGATTTTTGTTGGATTATTATTGGGTAATCCATTCTTCTTCTTCTTATTCTTCTTTTCTATCATTATTTCTATTTTTTTTATTTCCTTGAATGGGTTAGTTAATTTTTTGATGAACCCTAGGGTGAGGTTTGGCTTATGTGTGTGGTTTCTTTCAATGTTATGTTGTGTAGTTTGTTCTATGGGATTAGTTCTTCCTGTATTCAAGGGTTTTGTTGTGCTCACACACCATTGAGTTAGGGGTTTCTACCCCTTTGCATTCCAAAGCCTGCTATAAAATTATTGAAATTATTTTTATTGGTTTTAATTTAATTTATCAGATGTGTTTAATTTATATATTTTCTATAATGGTTTGTGGTTAAAGTTTTTATTGAAAAGGGGGGTTTCAATGTTTTTTAATAGTTTTGTTTATGTGTTAAATATATATATATTCTAGAGGTTTTCTAAATTCTAATTTAACTTTAAAATGATTTTTGGGGTTCATAATTATGATTTATCTTGAGTAAAAATGTGTGATTTGATTTATAAAATTTATTTTTGGTTTATTTGGATAATTTTCCCTTTTTTGTTTGGTGAATTTACTTAGATTTGCATACAATTTGATGGATGACTTTGATTAAGCCCTTTGGTTATTTACTTGGTAGCTATATGAATGCACAAACATATATTATTTTCAATTCATTAACATATATATGCACATGAGAACATATATATGTGTATGGGAATATATATATGAAAATTTCCTAACATGCCCTTTTTAAATCTTAGATTCAAAAATTTTCATTTGGGTTTCTAAAATTCTCTTTAAAAGGTGGTTTCAAATATGAGGTTTCCAAAATGTGATTTTATGACCTTTTTAGAACCTTGAGTAATTTTTTGATGTTTTCCTTGTGTTTTGAAATGTACTTCAAAGAAATAAATCTTTTCTCAGAAATATAAGGTTAATTTAAAAATTTTAAGGACCAGTTAGCACATTGGAGTGGTTTTAAGAAATGTGCAAACCATAATGGAATCATTATCTTTGAAGGAGGTTTTTATATATATTATTGTGGGGAGATGCAACAATAAAGGTGTTTGGTTAATGTGGATTCTTGATTTAGATTTTTTATATGAATGGTACCCCTTATACCACTTTTATTTTCATAATTAGATCCTAGGAGTATTTGTGAGGATCTAGAAGAATTTACATCTATTCTTGATGAGACAGAAGAAATCCCCCATAGGGATATATGTACTTATACCATGTGGTGTTTTCCACTATTGGGGCTAGTTTAGAGAAGCTGGGTTGTTGTATGCTTAGTTCATCAACTAGGTTAAAAAATGATTCAATATAGAGTATATCTAGTGTCCCCTCATAGGGTGTTTATAAATTTTCTATGATTATGTATATTTTATTGCTTTCTACTTATTCCTTTTGGTTTATGTACTACTTACTTATTTATGGTTATTTATAACATGAATCTAGTTTTATTTCTATACCGTATTCCAATTTTTATCTTTCTATCATTACTTTAGTGTGAGTTTTGGGATATTTTGAAAGTGGAGTTTAAAAAGGGTGTTTAAAAAATGAATAGTTTATAAAAGTGTCTTTAAAGGATTATTTAATAAATATTATAAGATTTAATGTTTTTTCTATAAATATTGTGGTTATTTATTTGAAATGGTAATAATATATTTTATTTCTATATTTTCAAATAGTGTTTATGATTTTTTTAATAAAGGAAATGTATTGACTATATGGTGCTTACCTACTAAAATTTTTATGATCACACCCTACTTATACCACTCTGAATTAGTAGAATTGAGATGTTTTGAATATTTGGGTTCTATTTTTTGATAAATCATAGAGAAAGTTGGTATTATGGATAGATGTTGACTATATAGGTCACATAGAGATGATATTGGGTCTATTGTTTTTTATATCATAGTTGTATCATCTGATTTGGCCTGCTGTATTTGTGTCTTTTTTGTTTTCTTTTATATATGATCTTATGGATGTCTATTTTTGATATTCCAAATTTTAATTTATTTAGTTTTTATTCTAGTTATATTTTTATGCATGGAGCTATGATGTATAGTTTTTCCATGTTGGGATTCATAGTGGAAGACCATTCTTATTATTTTATTACTAGATGAAATCACCCTCCATGATTGTTTTATGATTCCCATGATGATTTTCATCAGGACATAGGGATTGGGGACACCCCTCGGGTATGTCATGGGCCATCTTGGGTTCCCGATTTAGGAGTTTTCCTGGGTTGGTTCATGAAAAATCACCACTAGGGTTCCATCCTAAAACCAATTATTGAAATGATGAGTAACACAATACATATTTTATGTGAGTTAACAATGAAACATCCCTAAACTGAATCTCTTGAAAAACTCTGAGTCGGGTGGCTTCACATGATTGTAGGAATGAATCCATATACCCTAAAGGTCACTGACTGGAATCAAGGGTATAAGTGTGATAGTGGAGAGACTATACCAACTTACTAGAGATACAATAGGAAGTTGAAATTACCAAAATAAATAGCTCAAATAAAAAAATAAGCAACTTTATTGGAAATATGTAACAAAATATATCCATATAATAACAAAATGAGATGTAGTATATAACCATATATGATCAATACATTAAGTTACCCAAAGTGGGTCAAGTATATACATCAGAGTCCAAAAACAACACAAAAGAGAATACCTCCAATTAAAATTTTAGGATCCATCTAGCCCATCACTAAAAGTCATCACTGACCCACATGTATACCCATCACATCTCCATATACATAAGATTTGGTCATATTTCTCTTTCCCTTTCTTGATCCATGAGGCATAAATTAGGAATGTTCTATGAGAATACTACGTTAGGTGTGAGTATAACCTTCTTTGGGTTGGTTTTTTAGAACCACATGAAACTGTACTTTTGATTACAAAAACTTAATAAGTATCCAATCATATACTGATTTTTCTTCTATGTAACATTAATGTGATAATACCCTTGGATTATTTCTCACTTAGAAAGGTTTTAGTAGTTCCATACTATAATAATAACCTTGAAATTATATGACAATATTATTAAACATATATCATACTCTAGATAAAATTTATCTGATAAGACACAAATGATATTTAACTATCATGTTATAAAGTCTTACAAGACACTAATACTTATTCCCATGAATTTTTCACCTGGTAATCTCCAATAAGGGAGGTTCTGAGGATATAACTACTAATTAGAGTTTTATATGTTATATGTTTCATTGGATATTATTATCCATGGTTGTGTTAATTTTTCCTTAGACTTGAGATTATTATTAGGGTAAATCACAGATCAAATTCTTTTATATATGAAAAAACCATGATGAAAAATACTCACAGAGATTTAGAATATGTTGGGGTTTTCATAAGTGATATCACATTAATTGAATAAGTCAAGAAATGTTTTTCCCTTAGAAGCTAATGCAAAAATATATCTATGGACCTTTAATTTAAATGTACCTATCTAATTAAATCCATGGTCATGGTAATTTATTAATAAGTTCATTTTAAAGATTAAAATAAATATAAATAATGTATATAGGATGATGAGACAAGCTTGAATTATACTTTATGAGATATCATGACAAGGGGATTCCATTACACAATAGTGTTTGTAGGAAGGTTTTTATTGTTGTGATATAAAATTATATATATGTGTGTGCCTTGAAATGTTTCTAGATGCTGATCTAGATTTTTATGTATGTTCATCTAATGCTATTAAAAAAGAGGCGTAGAGGGTAACACACTAATTGTATCAATAATATCATTAAATACTATATTAAATTTAATATTATGTTTCTATATTACTCTCAGTTTGTGGAATGATAATTATTAAAGTATTTTTGAACACATGAATTCCACCACCAAATATTTATGTTTAGAATATGTGAGCTGAATATGTAAATAAATATTTTTTTCTCTAGATTATTGAATATAATATTTATTTCTCTCGTTTTTTATTATAGAGGTAATAAATAAATAAATATTTATTCACCAGTATGGAGAATACATTAATATAAATATTTATTTAGCCATGTAATTAACAAAATGAATATTTTTTCACAATGTTTAGTGAATACATTATTTTTTTATTTGTTAAATTAATAATATTTATTTGAATAAATATTTTATTATTCAATGTTCAATAAATAACGAGGAGGATTGACAAGATGTGTTAAGGGGATAAGAAAATGATATACTTTATTTTATATCATTTAAATAAATATTGATTTCTTTATTTCAAAAATAATATTTAAATATGCTCATGTCAAGTGATAAAATAATAATAATAATAATATTGTTTATTAAACATAGGGAAAAACATAGATAGAAAATTTGATAAAGTTATATATCATAATTAAAAAATAATAACCCCTACTTATATATTACACATTATTTTTTAGAGATTAATTGTTATTGTGTAAACTAGAAAGCCTATAGATGTCATCTCAATACATAGAGAGAACATCCTTATCTCTTATTCTCATGAACAAGAGATAACAAGAGAAAATTATCATTTTGATCAATGGTGAATGATTTGAAAGAATTAGTTCATTTAGATTAGTACCTAAAATAATATGAGTATTTCTCGAAGATCTGAGTATCACATGTAGGTATAACTAGGGAATTTATGTTTGGATTCTCAACCACAATGATGAAACGAAAAGAGTGGAATCCAAATTGTTCATAGGATATTGATTTTTTTGAGGTAGTTCTTGTTTTAAATTAATTATAATTTTTTTATCCTCCCTATAAGATTCCAGTGTTTTCTTCATCAATTTCCTCAGATATAATTTTTTGAAGCTAATGAAAAACCAAAATTGGGTTTCAAAAAGTCATTTTCACTCCACCCAAGGACCTTCAAGTGGTATTAGTGTAATAATATTATAATATTATAATTATTTATTATTTGTTTGATCAATTTACAATTTTTTATTTTTAGTTTTTCATTTCCAGTATTTCATTCCTAATCCAAAATTTAATATAACATGTTCATCCATTTTGTGAGGATCATAAAATGTTGATAACACATGATTAACACTCAAATTATCATATAAAGGTTCCAAGGTTTATGACTTCATGACATAGATATGTGGTGTGTGCCATTATATTACTCATCCTATACCCATGGTGATCCACCCAAGGTGTCGGCCATATTAATCATTCAAGGTTGTGTGGATTTGTATATGGTGTCATTACACTTTGTGTATTAACCTCCAACAAGACATGAAACATGATAGAGAGTACATAGTATGTATCTAGTTTACACATCATATAACCCCATAATGTTTTAAACCTATGCAAATATTGAAATGATGTTTGGTAATAGTATGTGACATCATTACATGTTGTGTATTGATTGAGAACTAGGAGACCTAGAAATGTATAAATTTAATGGTGTATATCTATCTATTAAATCCATGTAACACATGAAAATGCACACAAGATACATGACGAGACTTTAGGAATATTGAGAAGGTAACCAGAAATGGACCACACATCATGTTTTCAGTTATACAAGCTATGTAACAAGTGCCAAGTCATGAAATATTCATGTCGATATGGACATGTCGTACGAGTCAATATGTAGACAATTATAGGAAAAAATTGAATTCATGACATGTATCTATATGTACACATAGTATGAAATGCATCTCTCCATAATAGTTACATACTCAGTGATTTTCAGCATTTGGTTTGGTTATAAAATCTTAATTTTTATTTTTGACATAATTATTCAACTATAAGATGTGAAACAGTGTTACTCATTCCATTCACTTCATGCACTTTTTCAGAGGTCCATGATACTTATATTTATGGAATGTTGTGTGGTCATACACATGACACAAACTATGTGGTTTGACCCATGGAACAACACACCATGTATGTTGTGACACTTTGTGTCAGAATACATTCCATGTATATACAAAGTACACAAAAAGGATTGTACATAGCATAAGTTAGACTATGGGTTGAGGGACAATACATTCTATATGATAATTAAATTCTAGAAATATATATTACTAAAAGAAGAAGGTATATTACATGTTTCCTTCAGAGTACACATATTGTATATATTAAATTATTGTAATAAATTTAATCTGACATAAAAAAGGTACATGTAATGTTGCCTCGTCAGTATACACTGAGCACTTGATTATTTTAAAATCAAAAATTAATTTTTTTTAATTTATTCAAAATAATATAAGATGGGAATCTTATATTATTTCAAGGAATGTTTAGATATATTAGTAAGATAAATAATTAAATAATTAATTTATTGATTAATTTATTAATTCAAGTAAATTTATATTAATAATAATGAATCTAAATGATGTATCAGAATTGCATATTGTGAGTGATCATGAGGTTGACTGACCTATGTATGCATTGGGTTTATTTAATTTGGTAAATTATTTCCTGGTTTAATGTGACAATTTATTATTAAATTAAATATATTGATCTAAATATCATCCATCTCTCCATTATTATGTATGTTTATACATGTCCAAGTTTTATTTTATATAACCCAAAACACCCAATACCCCTTACCTAAGATTGAGTAAACATTTTTAAAGGATCTATCTCCCAAAAGAGTAGGTGGTTCATCACCAGATATGAAGTGGAACCAACCAAGATGATATAAAGGTTAATAGTGGAATTCTATAACTCGATCTAGGAATGGGATCAAGTAGTTATTTCCCCTAGGGTCAAGTTTGGTTATCATTTTCTCAATAAACCAATCAGTAGTTAAAATATCATGATCATATAACATTTTTTTTATTTTTCAGTGTTTATTTATTTACATGATTTATAGTATATGTGATAATAGTAAACATGATCATATAGAATAAATAAATTAATATGTAATAAAATAAAATTATTATGCATAAATTATTTGTCATAATTTTTTAATTAATTATGTAAAGTCCATAAAATATTTACAATAATTTGAAGAATAAAATAAAAAATATTTATACATATGTTAAAAAAAATCCCTCAATAAAATATTATGTTATAAAGCACATTCCATCTTTTTATTTAAGATACAATCGTAGTTAAAGTGTTGGTCATGCCATAGTTAGGGACACTTTTTAATTATTGGGGAGTTTTAATAGAGAAAATGGATTGAATTAACCAAATTGGTATTAATGGTATTGGACATGATCTAAATAATAAAATTTAGAGGATTTCATTGAGAAAATTATAGTATAGGATTTATGGACTGGGGAATCTATTAAATATTTCAAGGAACTTTGAGTTAATGTAATTGGAAATAATATCCTACCTAAATACCTTTTAATAATTTCATGTCCATATTTTTTATTATGATAATTGGAATATAGATAATTTCTAATAGAAAATTCTAGAAACATGATATTATGAATCCAATGGATAGTGCTATTGAGATAATATAAAATAATGGGAGACTAATAAAAATTAATTAATTTTATCACAACTATTAACTAAGATAATGTACTAAAATATTATTTCATTTTTTGTAGAAAAAAATAAGAAGACAAGCCATGGGAACACTATGATCATTCCAAGAAAAATAAAATTTCTTCACCAAAACAAATTTCCAAGAGTGGTATAATCTCTTATACACTTACTTCCTATAGGAAAATTTTTGTAGTGTTTAGAAATACCCTATTCATGGTTAACTACCTCAGAGAGTGAGAAAAGGTAAAAAAGATTACTCAAGAGATACATAGAGAATGAATTTAATGTATGCTGCATCATGTTTTAAATAATGTTTAGTGATATGAAGATACAACATAAATACCTGGATGCATACACCATGATAAATCATCTTCAAGAACCTGAAAATGAGAAGGAGTGGAAAAAAATAAATGAGATCATCACTATACTATACAATTGTAAACAAGAATATGGGTACCAAGTGGTGATATTGCATTCAAGATGTCGACGTACATTGACAAGTTTTATAATTTGGGCATCCATATTGATAATAAACTATCCATTAATCCCATATTATCATCCTTACCACTAATATTCTCCATATTAATTAAGAATTATAGAATTAAAATTATTGATAATCTACTTAGGAATATTTTGACCATGATTCACCAAGATGATAGTGATTGTTGGGAACATGGTTCTACACTACTTATAGTGAACTAAGTGAAAGAAAATGTTTAAAATCATATTATGAGTTTAATTTCAATGAATATTTTATAATATTCTTCAAAGATACAGGAAATTATGAGGGAGAACAATGAACATTAGGCTTTCTACTCTATATGTGGTAATAAAGGTCACAAGAAGATGAACTATAATGAATTGAAGAAGAATCGAGCTACATATTTCATTCTAAGTATATTCATCCTTGTATGTGATTTTCTAATTCACTTATCATCTATTAAATACAATATGTGACACACATATTTGTATCGAAATACAAAAACCAAGGATGTTTAGAGATATTTTGAGAAGTAATGTGAACTTTATAATAATTTGAAGGAGGGTGATTATTAAGGACATTAAGAGAAGATCACACCTTCACATTTCTATGTGAATTGATTCTTGTAAAACTATTTATTTTTATTGAGTGTTACTGAATCATTTATCATAGTGTATAGTTATAGACATAATGATACATTATTTTATATACGAAATGAATGTTGTTATTGTATATCAAACACAATTAATAATTTAATAATAATTTAATCAAAGATATCTAATATAAAAAATTAATGATGAATATGAAATATAAGACTCAAGTAATACGCTACTATGGAAAGGTAATTCCTGGTCAAGTAAAAGTAAAATTAATTGTTATGTATATACCCAGAAGAGAGTGTTTAGACTCTTACGATCTAAAAATCTAAGAAAATTTGATATACTTACCTATTAAGTTTGAAGTGGAGAACCCAAATTTATTGAAAGTAGTATTTGTGTTGTATTTTTTTTAATATATATGTTTGATAAAAATCCAAAAAGACATTAATTGAAGGTTTTTGTTCTTCATTTGAATTAATATTGAGAATTATTCATGTTTTGGATTGTTTTTTTAATTTGAGGAAGTTTCGTTAAGTAAAGAAATAATTGATTGTTATGATTTCAGAACTGATGTTATGTTCTAAATATAGGTGTCATTTTTTTAATTGAATTGGAATATTGTTTACAACATTTTAAGATGATTCCATGAAAATTGATATATTTTTTATGAGGAATATCTAATGTTGTTTGTGGTATAAATTTGAGAATAGTGGATTTGGGTTTTGAATATTAAGTTGGTTTGACATTAAATTTGATGATGGATTTATATTTGATCTTTGAATATTTGGTTTTTGGATTTATATTTCTTTATATCCCTAGATATCTCAACCATGGCCTTATGTGGGATCTTAGAGGGTCAACAATGGCTGAGGGAGCCTGCTTAGTCTAAGTTAGTAGGAGACATGGTGAGTGGAGGTGCGCACTCACATGGGTCCATAGAGGCAGTGATGAGACACCATGCAGGGTGACATGGCGGTGGTGCCATGTGAGATGTATGATCAATACACATTTATGTCGGGATTGAGCAACATCCTATTTTATAAAGAAAGAACCGAACTGTGTATGTTTTAACATGGGATCAATTTTCAGCATATTATTGTAGCTTCAAAGTATCCATGACCATTCGATCTGTCCTTTGATCATCTAAGCCATCGAATTAACTCAATGGAATTATATTGAACCTCAAATCGTTCTTGAGAGTTATTTTCATCGATTGGTTCTTATGCCATGATCAAACTGAGATTCTGAACATTGTTTTATCTTCTTGATGATCGGAATATGATCAAAATTATTTTGAGTATTGTATTCATGGATTAATGAGGATCAAACTAATGAGATGTAGCATAGACTATAAAATTTATTTTTAATGACGGTGTTCTCTACATGTTGTGAAACATCAGTGGTATGCATGATGTGTGGTCACACTCGAATTCTTATAAATATTTAAATGTACCGAGGTTGGGTTAATATAGTATAAAGTGAGAGAATCTCATTTCTAGAGAAACAAAAACACTGTAAAATGATCTGGTTTACATAATGAATAAGTTACGCATAGATAATGATTTATTAAAGAAGTAGAAGGCCTCAAGTGTTTGATATGTGCTTAGTACACTATGATAGCTTCACAAGGATTTTTTTCCACGAAGTGTTCAAGATAGTGATACGTAGCGTCTCCCTAACATTCACAATGAACACACTAAACTCATGCATTATTATACCTATGTGAATGCTTTGAACTATAACCGATTGTTTTTCACAAATAAACATATTATATCCATTCATGTGTATGTGTAAGAAATAAGAAATACAGTGATGGTGTTTAATTTATTATGCAATGTAAACATTCGATGTATTCTGTTATACAAAAACAAAGAAATACACAAACTCTCATATTTTATGAAGATTTTTTCAGTGAAATTATACTTTTTCAGGAAGAATGGTGAGTATTATATTGCGAAGAGGGTTTTTTTTGAGTTGCAAACACACACTAAAAAATCAAGAGGCAATATGAATTTACTTGTGTGAAGATACTGTTATTATTCTAAACTTGTGTGAAAAAGTGTTGAGATTGATAATATCATGCACCCTATTATGTAGATAAGTAAGTGATATGTATGAGCATGGTTCTCTATATATGTAAACATACTTGCACATTGAATAGTGAGAATTATATGCATAAAATGTGAGTGGAAAAAAATAAATAGTGTGTTACACATACTCTAGAGAAAATTATTTTCATGGTACATGGAATAAAAATTCATGTTATAAAATATATGCATGAGAATAATTGAGTTGTGTAAATTGTGAAAGAAAGTGTTGTTGTGTTTATATACATGTTTTCTTTGTGAAACTTTAATGAAAATTTCAGTCAAACTATTGAGTTGAATTGGAAGTGTTATCTTCTAAAATTCAAGAGAGTATACAGAGACGAATAGAATATAGTGTTATTGATTACATTTAGTGGGAGTCAAAGTGTTTTCATTGAGGTGAGAAAGTGCATAATTAGTTTATAATTAATTTCACAAAGAGGAAGATTAGTTTTGTGTTGAAATAAAGGATTGATGTTCTTGTGATCTTTCACATTATGTTAAATATTTTTTTTATAAAATACTGGTGGTATTCAAGTATAAAAAACACTAGTGGGATCCTAGTATAATTTAGAATAATGTTCATACCCACCCACCATGGTGTCAGGGTGATACCTGACCAACCCACTTATAATTTTTGATTAATTTCTTAGTGGAGAATCTATGTGTTGGATCATCCAAAACACCACAAGGATATAGTCACCCACATTAGGGGAAAAAACTTGTAAAACTAATAATTGTTATGATTCATTTACTTTCTTTCTAGCATATGGTATAATTGTTTTTATAAACAGAGAAGATTAATTCACTTTAACATGTGTAGAGGATCAAATCAAAAAGGGGTTTGAGAAGAGAAAAAAAAAATTGATAAAAACTTATGTACACTGATTGTCTTTGTAAAGACCTAGAAATTTCAAGGAATTATTTTTCTTAAATACTTTATAATTTTACGAGTCTGCGGTTTCTGACGACACTTGATTCCAAGGCCCGGTGTGCCCGGAATCAATTTCTGAAGTTTTTGTTCGGGTACGTTCAGTAAACGTATGTGCAGGTTTTTCTATCTTTTGAACCGGTGCTCGGAATTGAAATCTGAGGGCACTGATGAACTCATAGCACCAGTATTCGCCTAAGGGGACCTTTACCATAGTTGCATTTTATCGAGAGGAGAAGTTAATTTTTGGGGTTTGTTATTAAAAATAAATAAAAATATGGGTTAGATATTTTTATTTGGTGGGTGGTTATAATATTCAAAAGGAAGTTGGAGGTGGGGCCCACACGAACCCAAACCTTTTAACCTCCCCTAAAATCCCTTAGACTCCCCATTAACACCCCCTTAATTAATTTGACACCTCCCCTCATTAAGTTGGAGCCTTTCCACCTCCCTTACTTAAATTATGCCAACTTAATTTATTAATTAATTGGCTTAACTTTTTAAATGAATTTGGAATTGTTTTGCCAACATTAAAAGAAGGAATATCCATCATTTCATTGGGTTGGCATAAAATTGTTTTGTTGGGACCGGAGAGGATTTATAAGGATGTGTTCCTCTCTACGAAGAACACTCCATGACTCGAAGAATGGGAAGCAATTTCTCTCCACTTTTTTTTCAACCAGAACAAGATTGTGAGGAACGCCTTCATCCTTTCTTATTTCTCCGAATCAAGTGCGAAGACACCGCTCATGAGGAATTATGTCTACGACAAAGACTCTTCCTCCAACATTGACGGGACGACACCGTTCTCCGCAACACCATCTTTCGCGACGCCCGACTACCGCGACGCTCATTTTCCACATCTCATTGACGAACGAACCTCAATTATGAGGTATGGGGTTAGTATAATTTAAATTGAATAAATTATACCTTCGTTCTTGTTGAATGAAAGTAATTGTCTATGGCCATTTGTTACCGCCTAACACAGAGGGGTGCGGGCCAAACAAACATGGACCGACGACCCTCCATTGTTTCTTGTTTTTATTCACGATAGAGACAGTGTTGGAAGAGGTGGCTGTGACCGGAGTTGGCAGCGATCGGGGGTGGCGACGACCAAAGGCGGTGGCGGCAATGGTGACCGCACATCGGCCCAAAGAGGACCACCGAACCAGGTGCTGCACGGAAGGGAGACTGCGGGCTGCAACCACGAGCTGCTTGGCTGAAGAAGAACCGGCTGGCTAAAGCTGGTCGAGCCGAAGGAACCGCGGCGCCACAAGGGCGCCACATTGCGTAGAATCGCGGCCCACACTGGGTGGGCCGCTCGATGGATGAACCGGCCTATAGGTGAAAGACCAGGCTGGGAAGACCCCACAACACCCTCTTGGCGCCGCGCTGCGAAAGAGACGCGGCCCACTACTATGGGCTGCTCAGCAAACGAACCGGCCGGTAGGCGGCCGATCGGGCTGGGAAGACCCCGCAGCTCCCTCCTGGTGCTGCGTTGGGGAAACAACCGCCCACCCGTGCGGGCCGCTCGCGCCGTGAAGACGGCTGGCTTCGACTGGCCAGACAAGAGGGGTGGTGCCGCTCAGCGCCGCCATTTTGAAAAACTGGGGGCCGCGCCCCCGGACCGCTCAACCAATTGGCCGAACCGCGGCCTGCCTCTGGGTCGGGCCGCGCCCCGCCGGGCCGGGCCACCTGCCACCGGGCTGGACAGCGCCCCTCTGGGCGGGGCCACAGCCATCGGGCAGGGCTGCGCCCTACTGGGCCGGACCCTGACCCGGGTCAGGTCGACCTCGTTCGGGCCAACCCAGGGTGGGCGGGGTCGGGTCGGACCGGACCCAAACCCCCCTCTACGGACCCATTTTAGTATTTCACCCATAACTTGAGCTACGGACCTACGATAGATGCACCGTCAGTTGTATAGGATTCCCTAGATCGAGAAGGTCCTTTAGGTATATTACAATCAAGGTTTTGGTGAAGTTTGGGTATGTTCGAGTTGGTTTGAACTTGAAACCAACCGGACCCTCTGAGCAGAAACGCTTATAACTTAAGGACCCGATGTCTGATTGACGTGCCGTAAACTACGTTGGTTTACTTTTGATGAGACAGTCATTTTGGCATACTCCACATGGGATTAGGATGAGATTGGAGTATGTCTGGGATGGATTGTACCCGAAATCCAACCGGCCCCCCTGGAACAGGAAAGCTAATAACTCTCAGATCGAGCATCCAATTGACACGCCATCTATCGCGTTGGGTTCCTTATGATGAGACAAAACTTTGGGATAAATAAACTCAGGACTTTGTGATAGTTGATGTATCAAACCCCTTTGCTCGAGAAGCAGACCCTCCCAGATTCGAGCATGTTGTGTGTGAGAACCCTAGAGCTGGCTGCGACTACGACGACTACCGTACTAGGATCCTCTCTGGGATCGACGACGACGTCTACCGTATTGGAATCCACCATTAATGATGATGACTACCGTACTAGGATCCTCTGTGGGTTCGACGATGACGTGTACCATACTAGAATCCTCTGCGGGTTTGACGGTGATGACTTCTGCACTGGGATCCTCCATGGGTTCGACAACGATGACATATGTACTTGTATCCTGGGTGGTTCCAACAGAGTAGCTGGTATTTTATCCTGAGTGGGTCCGATAGCTTAGCTGGTCTAGTATCCTATGTGGTTCCGAAAGCTTATATGAATCAATGACTACATCTGATCATCTCTATCATTATACGAAAGATGTATACTTGTGTGAGATGAGTCTTGACTTTCAATCATTATCATCAATGTGATTGAATTATTTCATATGTGAACTAGGTTGTGATTGGGATGGAGAGTTGGAGCCGAACTATGATTGATAACTTAGGTATATGTATGGTCATATACCTAAGTAGAGTTGTTTGATACTTCGTGATCGTATATTTCTTTTTTCATTTATCCTTCGTGGATTCTGGGAGGCCTCCGGGGGTCTCGGGATCCCTACTGAGTATCGTATACTCACCCTTGCATGGGATATGCTCGCACTACATCATGTTGGATGCAGATGACGGAAAACACTGAACGAGTTGGAGACTTGTGGAACTGGAAGGTACCTAAAGGTGGACCACTTGGTGGGATGTACACGGAGCGGACGGACGGACCTGGGGTGCTGAGGAGGCCATCTGTACCCACCCTTCAGGTGGGATTCCCAGAGGAGGACTCAATGGTTGCTGTTTTACTTTACTGCTATTGTACTGGATTTTTAGTTGTACTGTACTTACTGTTGGGCTTGTATTCCCGACCCCTTTCCTTTCAGCACTTACTTTTTGTATTTAGTTTTACTTAGTGATTTCTTCAGTTGCGTACTCTATTGTGTTTGTTTACTTTTATAAAGGAAATGCCTCCCAGTTTAGGGATTTATGCCTTTAGTGCTAGTATTCATCCCCTGGCCTATGTAAGATGGGATTGGGGTAGTCATGACACGGGCCCCGAGGACGGGTCATGACAAATTGGTATCAAAGGGTCGGTTCTACCGCAGAACTCAGGAATTTGATCATTCTTTTCTGTGAAACAATAGTGTTAAGAGTATTGAGTGTGGTTTCCAATCCAGGGAGTCCAATGTTGGTGCAGAGACTGACGTATCCATACACTAGGACCTTGATCTCTGAATTCTGACTTAGTGCACGAAAATAATGATTGCATGTGTGTTTCCTTTGAAAAAGTTTTCTTCGTGATTACTTATGTCAACTCACCAGGTATACTGTTTAAATCCTGGATCACCTGTTTCTTTTCAGGATGGCCCCATGAAGGTAGCTAGCTAGGGTTATAAGTTATGTACGAGATGGTAGCCCACCGAGCGATGAGGTCTCGGTGCAGGGCCCCATCACAGAGGAGGCACCAGTGGTACCATTACCCGCTGGGCCACTGATACCACCAGCTCCAGCTGCAGAGATTGCACGCTGCCTGAGTGTGTTGCACGAGTTCTAGTGATAGAGGCCACCCAGGTTCAAGGGAGAGACGGACCCCCAGTCAGTTGAGCATTGGGTGGAGGCTGTCGTCAGAGTTTTCATATTGATAGGGACACCATCCGACCTCATGGTGATCCTTACCGTGAGTCTCCAGCATGTAGCGACAAGTAGATGGTGGAGACTGATTCTCCTGGTGCATGATGAGGCATCTCTACTCTGGACAGACTTCGGGATCCTATTTCGGGCAGAGTTTGTACCAGCCACCCTTTGTGTGGTACGGATTTAGGAGTTACTTCATCTACAGTAGGGCAGCATGACAGTAGATCAGTACTCAGCGAGGTTCACTGACCTCTCATGCTACTCCACAGATATGGTACGAGACCCATTATTTAGGGCCCAGACCTTCGAGTAGGGACTCAAGAATGAGATTAGGGATTCGATGATCTCCCTCAACATCCCGACATAGGCGGGGGTGCTTGAGAGAGACCTTCTAGTGGAGAGTTTTCTCGCTAATCAGTCACCAGTGGCGAGACCCTCTACAGGACGACACATAGCAGAGTCTTCTGCAGCCGACAGTAGATAGTTGACGCAGAGGTACAAGAAGAACATGCCATCAGGTGGGAGACCTCAGGGTATAGGTTTTTTTTGTGTGGGGCACAAGAAATAGAGCCAGCCATACGAGGAGCAGGAAGTGCTATGCATGCGGCCGACAGGGTCACATGGCTCGAGACTGCCCGACCCGCCCTACAGAGGAGCTGGCTGAGTAGTAGGTGGTGGATGACGATTTGAGGCCCTACCACCACCACCACCAGGAGGTCCACCCCGACTGTAGGGAATGGGTGGACAGGGGAGAGCTCAAATTCCGGCATCTAAGGCCTATGACCATAGTGCTCTGGGAGCAGGTGGAAAGGAGCGGGACTAGCTCCAAGCATAGAGACTTTTGTACATGATGCTTCTATCTTTGTTGATGTCATTGTTTGTGGTTGATTTGTGTCTTTTTACTTTGAGCTGTAGTAATAAAAGACACTTGTCCATGTGATGTTTGCTTTCCTACCCATTTTGTATGGTTGATACTGAGAGGTTCCAGTTAAAACCGTTGACTTGACCCTCACATTTTAGATTCCTACTGGAGGAGACCTAGTGACCACACACTACTTTCAACAGTGTGACTCGACCCTTGGAGGAAAATGTAACAGTTTGATCTCTTGGTAGTAGTGTCGAGGCCTTACTACGTCGTCCATGGCATGAAATGTACCGTTCATGTCAGGATTGATTGTATTAGGAAAAGAACGTGGTTCATTCAGGGGATGGGACTAGATTTATCTTCTCAGAAAAGGATAAATCTTATCATCTCTTGTAGGATGTAAGAGAAGAAGGGTGTAGTAGATTTCTTTACAAATGTCTAGTCACACCCATAGTTCATTGAGAAAACGGTTTACGGTTTACTCTAATCTCAAAAGTCTCATGTGTGTCTTCTCGTAGAAGGACCTGGACTTGAGATGGTGGCGTTGTCTTGAGTTCCTCCGAGACTATGACTATGAGATATTTTATACTATTGGGAAGGGAAAATGTTGTAGCTGATGCTCTCAGCAGTAGATCAGGCTTTCAACTGTTTGGAGAGGCGACAGAGCAGCTATCCGCGTTGCAGATATCCTCTGTGGATAGAGATGGAGCAGCCTTTCTACAGTCTCTCACAGTCTCTCCTCCACTACTTCAGTAAGTTAGGGAGGCACAATGTGGAGATGTTGATTGTGAGATGCGACGCACTCAGATATCTCCAGAGCAGGTAGAAGTCCTATGCTGATAGGAGATGGGGACCACTGGAGTTCGAGGATGGCGACCACGTCTTTCTATGGGTCTCACCTCGCCGAGGTCTACGAAGATTTGGACGGGGAGACAAGTTATCTCCCCATTTAATTATGCCGTTCTAGTTCCTCAGTAGGGTAGGTGAGGTGGCTTACCACCTGGCCCTTCCACCTCAGTTGCACCGGGTGCATGACGTCTTCCACGTATCTCGCTGAGGAGATACGTGCACGACTCATCCCACATCATTGACCACGGGGATCTGGACATCAATGACGGGGAAACATTCATGGAGGTCCTGGTAAAGATCGAGGATTGATAGGAGCGGGTCCTACGTGGAAGGTCAATTCCTTTGGTGCGCATTCGCTAGCAGCACGAGAACCTCCAGGAGAGCACTTGGGAGCGGGAGGCTCAGATGCGTGCTCAGTACCCCCATTTGTTCCCTTAGAGTGTGTTATAGATTTATGGGGATGTAAAGACCTGAGATGGGGGTAATTTAATGACCCAGAAATTTAAAGGAATTTTTTTTCTTAAATACTTTGGAATTTTACAAGTCAGCGGTTTCTGACGGCACTTAATTTCGATGCCCGGTGTGCCTAGAATCAATTTATGGAGTTTTTGTTCAGGTACGTTCAGTAAACATACGTGCAGGTTTTTCTATCTTTTAAACTGGTGCTCAGAATTGAAATCTGAGGGCACCGATGAACACGTAACACCGGTATTCACCTAAGGGGACCTTTACCGTAGTTGCGTTTTATCGAGAGGAGAAGTTAATTTTTTGGGGTTTGTTATTAAAAATAAATAAAAATATGAGTTAGATATTTTTATTTTCTAAGTGGTTATAATATCTAAAAGGAAGTTGGAGGTGGGGCCCAAATCCCACATAACCTCACATGAGAGGATTTAGTGTGGTGGGGCCCACACGAACCCAAACCCTTTCACCTCCCCTCAACTCCCTTAAACTCCCAATTAAGACCCCATTAATTAATTTGACACCTCCCCTCATTAAGGTGGAGCCTTTCCACCTCCCTTCCTTAAATTATGCCAACCTAATTTATTAATTAATTGGCTTAACTTTTTAAATGAATTTGAAATTGTTTTGCCAACATTAAAATAAGTAATATACTTCACTTCATTGGGTTGGCATAAACTTGTTTTGTTGGGACTTGAGAGGATTTAGAAGGAAGTGTTCCTCTCCATTAAGAACACCCCACGACTCGAAGAACGGGAAGCAATTTCTCTCCACTTTTTTTTCAACTGGAACAAGATCGTGAGGAATGCCTTAATCCTTTCTTCTTCCTCCGCGTCAATGGAGAAGTAACCACTTAAGAGGAATGCTCTCTACGACAAAGACTCTTCCTCCAATGTTAACGAGATGACACCGTTCTCCGCGACGCCATCTTCTGCGACACCCGACTACTGCGACGCTCGTCTTCCGCAGCTCATCGACGAACAAACCTCAATTACGAGGTAGGGGGTCTGTATAATTTAAAATGAATAAATTATACCTTCGTTCTTGTTGAATTCAAGTAATCGCCTATGGCCATTTGTTACCACCTAACGCGGAGGGCGCGACCCGAACAAACATAGCCCGACGCACCTCCGTTGTTTCTTGTTTTTATTCACAATAGAGACCATGTTGGAAGAGGTGGTCGCGACCGAAGTTGGCGGAGATCGGGGGCGGTGATGACCGAAGGCGGCGATGGCAACGATGGTCGCGCGCCAGCCCAAAGAGGAACGCGACACTGGGTGACGCGCAGAAGGGTGACCGCAGCCCGCAACCATGGTCCGTTCAGCCGAAGAAGAACCGGCCAGCTAAAGCCGGTCGGGCCGAAGGAACCATGACGCCACAAGGGCACCGCGCTGCGGAGAACCGCATCCCGCACTGGGCGGGACACTCGGTGGACAAACCGACCGGCAGGCGTCCAACCAGGCTGGGAAGATCTCGCGGCACCCTCTTGGTGCCGCACTACGAAAGAGACGCGACCCGCTACCATGGGCCGCTCGGCGGATGAACCGGCCGACAAGTGGCCGACCGGGCTGGGAAGACGCCGCGACGCCCTTCTGGCACCGCACTGGAGAATCAGCGGCCCGCCTGTGCAGGCCGCTCACGCCAAGAAGACCGGCCGACCTCGGCCAGTAGGACAGAAGGGGCGGCACCACTCAGAACCGCCGTTTCAGAAAACTAGGGGCCGCGCCCCCGGACCGCTCGGCCAACTAGTTGAGTCGTGGCCTGCCGCCGGGCCGGGCCGTGCCCCGCCGGGCCGCCTGCCACCGGACCGGACCGCGCCCCTCCGGGATGGGACGTAGCCACCGTCCCGGGACGTGCCCTATGGGGCCGGACCCAAACCCGGGTCGGGTCGACCCAGTTCGGGCCGACCCAGGGCGGGTTGGGCTGGGTTGGACCGGACCCAAACCCCCCTCTACAGATCCATTTTAGTATTTCACTCATAACTTGAGCTAAGGACCTCCGATCAATGCACCGTCAGTTGAGTAAGATTCTTTGAATCGAGACGGTCGTTTCAGTATATTACACTCATGGTTTTGGAAAATTTTGTGTATGGCTGGGCTGGTTCAAACTCGAAGCCAACCGGGCCCTCGGAGCGAAAACACTTATAACTTAAGGACCGGACGTCCGATTGACGTGCCGTCAACTACGTTGGTTTAATTTTAATGAAATGATCCTTTTGAAATACTCCACAGTGGATTCAAATGATATTGGAGTATGGTCGGGTTGGATTGTACCCGAAATCCAACCGGGCCCCTGGAACGGAAAAGCTAATAACTCTCAGACTGAGCGTCTGATTGACGTGCCGTCTGTCGCATTGGGTTCTTTATGATGAGATGGAACTTCGGGATACATCAACTCAGGAATTCGTGATAGTTGATGTATCGAACCCCTTTGATCGAGGAGCGGACCCTCCCAGATTCAAGCATGCTGTGTGTGGGAACCCTAGAGATGGTTGCGACTGCGACGACTACTGTACTTGGATCCTCCGTGGGTTCGATGACAACGTTTACCGTACTGGAATACTTCGTGGGTTCAGCGATGATGACTACCATACTAGGATCTTTTGTGGGTTTGATGACGACGTCTTCCGTACTAGAATCCTCCATGGGTTCGACGACGATGACTTCTGTACTAGGATCCTCCGTGGGTTCGACAACGATGACTTCTATACTTGTATCCTGGGTGGGTCCGACAGAGTAGCTGGTCTTGTATCCTGAGTGGCTCCAACAGCTTAGCTGGTCTAGTATCCTATGTGGGTCCGATAGCTTAGATGAATCAGTGACTACATCTGATCATCTCTATTGTTATACAAAATATGTATACCTGTGTGAGCTTAGTCTTGACTTTCAATCATTATCATCGACATGATTGACTTCTTTCCTGTGTGAACGAGGTTGTGATTGGGCTCGAGAGTTGGAGCCGAACTGTGATTGATAACTTAGGTATATGTATGGGCATATAACTAAGTAGAGTTGGTTGATACTTCGTGATCTTATATTTCTTTTTTGGTTTATCCTTCATGGATTCTGGGAGACCTTCGGGGGTCTCGGGGTCCCTACTGAGTATCGTATACTCACCCCTGCACAGGCTATGACTGTACTACGTTGTGTTGGATGAAGATGACAGACAAAACTGAACAAGGTGGAGACTTATAGAGCTGGATGGTACCCGAAGGTGGACCACTTGGCGGGACGTACACAGAGTGGACGGACGGACCTGGGGTGCTGAGGAGGCCATCTGTACCCACCCTTCAGGTGGGATTCCCGAAGGACGACTTAGTGGTTGCTGTTTTACATTACTGCTATTGTACTAGCTTTTTAGTTGTACTATACTTACTGTTGGGCTTGTATTCCCAGCCCCTTTCCTTTCAGCACTTACTTTTGGTATTCAGTTTTACTTAGTGATTACTTCAGTTGCGTACTCTATTGTATTTTTTTACTTTTATAAAGGCAATGCCTTCCCAGTTTAGGGATTTATACCTTTGGTGCTAGTTGCCAGCCCCTGGCCTATGGAAGGCAGGCTTGGGGTAGTCACAGCACGGGCCCCGAGGACGGGTCTGACAGTCCCCCCTCTCTGTGTACCTTCATGATTCACTGGGAACTTCAATTGGTATTAGAGAATAGGTTACACCTTTGATTGGATCTATATTATTGTTTTAGTTCTTTTTAGCATACCTATATGAAGTACATGTTTAAATTTGAAGAAGTGATAAAGTTGTCTCAAATGGAAAGTAAAGTTTTTATCTCTGCCAATGTCAATAGAGAGGCTTCTACAAAAACATTTAAGAAATGATAGATGAAAGATGTAAGAATCTTGAGAAAAAATTTAAAGAAGAAAGAGGATACATCACAAGAAAGATGTAGTCAGAATGATAGTCTATTAGTAGTATCTATTAAATCAGTTGATAAATATACTTTTGACGAGTATGGTTCAAGTGGTGATAAAGAAGAATTTATTGAATAAATCAGTTATTTTTATTCATAAACGAAAGACTATCTAAAGAATGTTCCTACCAAAGTTATCACTTACATATTTTCTTTTATTAAGGGACTATATAATGAAAATTCATAGCTTGAAATAGAAGTTGAGGATATGGAGGAAGCCTTGGAAATCATATTTCAAATATGAAAACAGCTATCACATCTTATTGATTCCAAAGAAGAAACTATATCACTTTTCAATGAACATTTTTTTTATATTGATGATAAATTGCAATGAAATGTTGGTGAGAAAGAAGTTATCGAGAAGATCATTACTGAGATGATTCGCACACTTGAAGATTATCATAAAGCTACTATGTATATTAAGGGCTCTCAGTTGGAAATGAATTACAAGGATGTGACATTCTTACTATATGAAGAATCAAAATAAAAATTTACATTGCACTGTAATGAAATATTCACTTTGGTTGAAGATGAATTACAAAGGACTATTTGTGAAAAGGATGTGACTAAGGAAGTTTATATAGAAGTGATTTGTGTATTGGAGAAACTATAAAAGACTTCTACGAATGTTAAAGATGACCAACTAGAGGTTAAGAGAAAGATAATTAAGGAAATAAATAATTCTCTACTGGAATTAAGTTAAATGTATGATGATCATGTTCGTAAAATAAAGAGTCAATGAGAATAAAAATTGAAAGTTTTTAATGATGATACAAATTTTCTCAACATGAAGTGTCTTGAAATGGATTTCAATTTCAAAAATATGAAGGAAACAAAATTAAATACTTACTAGAAAGAATGCGAAGATATAATAAAATCACTTGAAGATGAGAAGAATTATCTAAATCTAAAATATATTATGTTAGAGGTCAAGTTCAGAAATCATTAGAACATTCAAGCCGAATCTTCAAAAAATTACAAGATTAGAAAAGCTATCAAGAGTAATTCTAAAAAGAGTCTTATTTCTAGCAAGAATCATTCTAGTGGAAAGAAGAGTGTTATATTATCTAATGATAAATATATTGAAATATGATTGACATAAGTGACCCTTGTTCTAGAGGTTTCTATTTGAACAAATATTGTTTCATCTGCATTTATAGGTTCCAAAACGAAATATAGTAAGACATGGATGAAGAAGACTGATGAAAAACACACAATTTCATCGAATGTGGACATGAATAAGTTCATGAATTCTTGTTTCCTTTAAATATATTAGATAACAAATTATATTATTCAAAATCAACATGATGTAAAATCTATCGAAGTTATAGCATTGAAGATGAAATCAATATTTTTTGGCAATTGTAGGCATTCTTTGAAATTTGGGCATCAGGATATTGCTTTTTGGAATAATATTTCTATGCATGATAATTATAGAAGGATATTATTAATGGGGGAAGATCAGATATGAAAATAAATACTGTAGAATTAAATCATAATTCACAGATGAAAAAGAATTTATCTATCAATAATAAATTTTATTGTCTTGAATACTTCTATGATTATTGTAACAGAAGTGGTAAAAGTTATATTTAGTGTGGTATGAACCAACTATACACTATGCATATGCTGATATAAAGACAGGACCACATGAAATACATTTGAAAAAATAAATGTAAAAAGTCATCCCTGGGGTATAAATTTAAGAATAAATTGAAGAAAACTAAGAAGCAATCTACACCCAAGAAAAATGATAATATTTATGTCACACCAATGAAAATATGCTTCTACTATAGAATAAGTGTCCATATAATAGATATTTTCAAACAGGTTATAAACACCAATGCTAGTGAAAGAAAGCTGAAAAAGAAAAATATATTAATATCAGAATCGAATAAAATTGTAGATTTAGTGCATAACAATCAAGATGAAAAATTCAAATTTCATGATAAGTTGTCTAAAAGGGATAATCATATGATTGTTGGAGATTTGAGTGGAAGGTAAAAAATATCAGGACCTATTTCTGATAAATATATGACATGGTTTCCAGAAAAAAATAGAACTAGTGAATAACAAAGGAGAAGAACCTATGTCTTCTTATGTTAAAAATGGTACAGTGAATATGGAGTATACATACAAGATTAATTATGAGCATTTACCCAAATAATTCTTAGTCATATTGCTAGAAAAACTGGAATTGGTTAAAAATTTTGAGTAAGAACAAAATAATGAAATTGTACTTCTTGTCAATGTGAATAATTCTACAAAATTTAATATAAAAGATGAAGAAATCAGGAAGAAAATACTACCCTTAAATGAAAATTTTTGGAAATTCATGGAAGGATAAAGTATGATGAGTTTTCATGAATTTGGAGTAGAATTGAAAATATTTATTGGGATGAGAGATAAATATCATCCCTATAGGTCTAAATGAAAAACCATTCAAGAACTACCTTATTCCCTTGTATATTTTTTATTTGTTTATTCTATATAGGTAATTAAAGGTGAGGCATATATTTAGTGGGAGTCCATAACATATGAGTGTTTTGAAAATATTATACAACATTTGGGAGTTTATCAATCAGGAAGGTATTTATTTCAATGGATATTAAAATTGTTCTTGAAGATCATTTCCAAATAAAGTCAGTCATGTTAAAGACAAGGATGAAGCTCATTCCTCTATGGGGATAGAAAATGAAACACTACCAAAGTTTAATATCTCAACTAGTATCATTTAATAATTGAAGTTCTGGTAAAGGATTTATTCTTTGATTTCAAATTCTATGAATTAATACCTTTCATTAAAGAGGTTTATTCTTCAATCTATCTATGAATTAAAAGTATTAATTAAAAGAAGTAAAACAAAAAATTTGATGAAAAAATTAAAATGCATTGATAAAGGGTTAGTGAGTTCTTGTAGTTTAATTTTTTTAATCTATTTTCAAGATGAATGCATTAGATTCTTTGAGTATTATTTGAATAACCCTTGAAAGAAGGTTTAAGTGATGGCATCATAATTAATATTTTTAGTAATAATATGATGTCTAGATTGATCACTTTTTTCTCTACACAAGGTTAGCTCACATTGACTTGGAGATGATTAATTAATGACTCAATACTTTAAGAAAGGTGATGAATTCCTTCTCTCAAGTGGGTAAATTTTAATTTCTGATAAGAGGAATCTCTAATGAAAAGATATGAATGAATGAGATAAGGATACAAGTTCAGTAGTTAATGAATGAGAACAGTTAAATTATTTACCATATTTATATATTTGGTTTTATTTTCAAGTAAGGGGGAGAATAAAATATTTAATTTGAAAGAAAAATGGGTATTGAAAACAAATCCAAAGGGTGAGATTGAAGAACACAAATTTATTAAACATAAAATATTTATCATAATTATAGTAAATATAGTTGTTTGATAAAAATTAAATGTGACATTAATTGAAGGTTTGTGTTATTCCTTTGAATTATTGTTGAGAATCGTTAATTTTTTTGAAAGGTGGTTTTGATTTGATGAACTTTCTTTATGTAAAGAAACAATTGATTGTGAAGATGCATAAGTGATCTTATACTCTAAAGACATGTGTCATTGATTGAACTAAATTGGCACATTGTTTAAATTTTTTTTATAAGATTCAATGAAAAATGATATATTTTTCATGAGGAGTATTTCATGATTTCTGTGGTATAATTTTTATAATAGTGGCTTTGATTTTTTAATATTAAGTTGGTTTTACATTAAATTTGAAGAAGAATTTATATTTCATCATATTACTTAGATTTTTTCTAAGTATTCAATTTGACTCTCAATAAAAAATCAGCTGGCCCAAAAGCCCTAGCTAACTCAACCGTGGACTTATGTGGGACCCTGGAGGACCAACCATGGCTGAGGGATGCTACCTAGGACAAGTCAGTAGGCTACATGGTGGGAGGAGGTGTTTGTCCGCATGGGGCTATAGAGGTAGCGACAAGACACCATGCAGGGTGACAAGGTGGTGATGCCTGTGTGTGATGTAATCTCAGAAACCATTTCTAACGAGATTGATCCAAGTACTATATAATTTATGTAGCACTAAAATTTGTATGTTTTTATGTGGGGTCAATTTTTAGTGTGTTACTATAGCTCCAATAGAGTAGTGACCATCTGATCTATCTGTTGATCATCCTAGACGTCCTATCAACTCAGTAGTTTTATCTTCAACCACAGCCCATATCTGAGAGTTCCTCTCATCTAAAGAAGCTTGTTCCATGATCAAACCAAGTTTATGAACATTTTTTTTATCTCCATGATGATCTTAATATGATCAAAATTATTTTCTACATCGATTTCATTGTTTAATAAGAATCAATCTGATAAGATCGAGCATGGAGAAAAAAATGTATTTTTGATGATGGTGTTATATTTGTATCACAAAATAGAGGTGGCATGCATGAAGTGTGGAAGTTATCAAATGATTAAAAATATCATAATTCATTGAGGATGGGTTGATACTAACAAAAGTAAGACAATATTGTTTCCAAAGAAATAGAAACATCAAAAAACACTTTCATTTTCATAAGGAAAAAGTTCCATGCAGCTTCTACTTTCATGAATGAGTAAAAGGCCGCAAGAGTTCTAAATGTGCATAGTACACTCGGATATATTTGTGTGGAATCTTGTTTCCATGAAGGACTGGGATAGAACTATGTATCATCTTATTGACACTCATGATGAACACAGTAAACTTATGCATTCTTATACTTTCATGAATTATTTGAGCTGTAAAACATTGTTTTTCATTAATAAATATCTTATATCAATTCAGGTTTGAACATAACAAGGAATTCATATAGTGAAAATGTTTACTTTGTTATAAGATGTAAAAATTTTATGTATTCTATTGTGAAAAGAATAAATAACCCACACACTCTCATATTTTCATGATGATTTTATAAGTGGCAGTGTGCTTTTTCATGAAGAATGGTGAGTATGTTCTTATGAAGAGGATTTGTTTGAGTTGAACACACACACACACTATAAACTCAAGAGGTAGTTTGAATTTACTTGTACGAATATATTGATATTGCACTACACTCTTGTAAAAAAGTGTTGATATTGAGAAGATCATACACACTATTATATTGAGAAGTTAGTGATAATTATGTGCAAGTTTCTTTGCAGAGCTGAATATACTTTTACATTGAATAGTGTATAGTATATTCATACAATGTGAGTGAATAAAAAATAAATAGTGTTTTACACATACTCTTAACCAAAGTATTTAAATGGTACATGGAATAAAAATGCATTTTAGAAAATGAATGTTTCAGAATGATTGAGTTGTGTAAATTTTGAAAGAAAGTATGGCTATGTTTGTATACATGCTACCTTTGTGAAACTTATAGAAAAATTGCACTCATAATAGTGAGTTTAATTGGAAGTGTTATATTCTATAATTCAAGAGAGTATAATGAGCTGACTGAAATACATTGTTGTTGATTATATTTAATGGAAGTTGAATTGTTTCAGTTTAAGTGAGATAGTGTAGAATTAGTTTATACTAAGTAGATCGAAGAGGAAGATCTATTTTATGATGTAGTGGTATCTTGAAGTTCTTGTGATTTTTCTCATTCTGTTATGTATTGTATTTGTGTAACACTGGTGGGATAAAATTATAAATAACACTGGTGGGATGTGATTCTAATTTTATAAATGGTTTATACCTACCCACCATGGTATTAAGGTGATACCTTAATAACCCACTTGTAATTGTTGATTGATTTCTTATTGGAAAATATGTGTCTCAGGTCATCTTAAAAATAGAAAGGATGTAGTCACCAACATCTGGGGGAGAACCTTATAAAAATACTATGTTTTGTGATTCATTTACATTCTGTATTGTATATGGTATAATTGTGTTTATATAAAGGGAAGATTCATTCACTTTAACAAGTGCATAGGTTAAAATCAAAAGGGGTAACATAAAAAAAAGAAAAATTGGTAAAAAAATGTGTACATTGATTCACCCCCTATCAGTACACCTTCATGATTCATTAACACTTCATTAAGATGAATAAACATTTATATATTAAAATTCAAAAATCCATAATTATTCTAAAATTAGTTGAGAAATATAATATTGAACTATTCAAAGGATAATTTAAAGATACATTTATATACTTCATGATATTACTTTACTATATTTTACGGATGTAACATAAAGTAGTGGAAACATTGGGTAATAGATATAAGAACCCCTAATAATTTTAGTCAGATAATACCATAACAAAACATCATTGATCATTTGAATATGGAGTAGATTTTATACAAAACTCACTATAACTTATACACATTAGAGTGATTGTGGTTTCTAATGAAGAATCAATGATGAGTCCAATAAGTATTATAGGTATTATAAAATTCTTTTTAAGAAATGTTTTAAAAATATCAATGTTAGCACCTATCCATATGATAACTATAATAACTAATGTATATCATATAAGTTATAATATTAAATAAATCTATTTAGTAATAACTTCATGTGTTTTGATGAGAACCATTTATTAATGATTACTTTAGATAGAAATAAACATCAGGTAAATATTAATTGAATATGATTTAATTATCCTAAAATATACTTAGGATACAACTCTCCCTAATATAGGAAGGTATTAGTTAAGTGATAGACTTTATATATATAAGAGGGAGACACTTCCCTTTAGAGATAGTCTGATAAATTTGGATTTCAATGAAGTCAAGGATTTAGATGCACATGAGATGGTATAAGAATACTAATCTTCACAAGAATTAGTGGGAGGAGTTTTTCTATAGACATAATCAATGTAGATAAGTTAAAATAAAATAGGTTTCTTTATATAAACTATTTTAGGTGATATATTTTTTGATAAGAATAATGAATCCTTTAATGAATTATTAAATGGAAACAAGATAAGACTGTAAGGTTTAAATGAGTTTAGCTATGTATTCCATATAAGAAAATATGTTTATGTATTTTACTGGATTCTCTAATTGATTTAAATCCATTGGTGGGATTTAAATAAGAAAATAGGCATGGAAAGTTAAGTTACTACCAATTAGGTATGACTAATTACTAAAGGTTTCAAGTGATTTCTAAATATACTCTATGATAAAAAAAATTCACCACTTGTAATGCTAATAACCATTAGAACTATACTTATAATAAAAAAATTTGATGATTATAAAATTTGTAAAAGGGTTTTAAAAACCACATTCCTCAATGAAAAAATTATGGAGGATTTATATATAATGAAACCACAAGGGTTGGTGATACTATATAATTCTAATAAGGAATTAAAGTAATAGAAATTAATTTATGGATTAAAGGAAGAATTATGATCATAGAACATTCATATTGATAAATCCATAAGAAAGTTTGGTTTTATTAATAATTAAATTAAGCCGCGTGTTTATAAGAGGTTAGTGGGGGTGCTATAGTTTTCTAAGACAAATAGGTCAATGTAATATGAAAAAAATAGTTATAGTTATACTTAGTTAAAATTAAGATAAAAGATATTTCTCAAAGTATAAATTAAAGTAGAAATCAAATTTCTGGGGAATAAGATATACCAAGATAGATTTATGGGGTTACTTAAATCAAGTAATAATACACAAATTAGTTAGAAAAATATCATGGGTTTGAAAAAATCAATTTAAAACCTAGATTATATATATATAATATAGTATAAATCATGGGTAGTCTCCAAAAAGGGGTGGAAAAAATTTAATTGTTAGAATTTGTGAGAAATTGGTTGATTTTAAAAAAATTCAGTTTTCAAATAAATTAAATAAAATTGAAACGAGTACATTATAATGAAGAAGATAGAATGTGATGGTTTTAGGTTTAGATTTCTAATTTTGATTCTATCATAGTGTTCAAAAGAGTTCACTTTCATCTTATTAATTTAAAAATGTGTGAACCCATAATCATATCATCTGTCACCCTATGTGGAAGGATATGGTGAAGACTAATCTAGTAGTAACCACTGCTTTGTAAGTCATCCTTCTTATGTTTGTGATAAGGTAACAATGACAAAAAAACAATGAACCAACCCAAAATTACTGAGGTTATACTTAATAGGGGTTCAGTGTCTCAAATCAATTAAAAAGTAATCCATTACCTTCAGACACATGTGAAAAATCTCTAGACACTAACCAATAAACCTAAAATATTCTATTTTATATAAAATAAAATTTTTAGAAAGAAATATTTGGTTTATTAACTAATATAAAAAATAATTAACATGTTAAAAAATTCAAATACTTCCACATTTAACATAATAATCTACCACTAAATATTGAAATCATTCAATATATATGTGTTCTTATTCATTTAAAGGTCAATTTCATGAAATACAATTAGATATTTTTAACTTTACCAATAACCATAGGTTTTTACCTATCCATTCTATGGGTAACAAACATTGAGGAATTTGAGAAAATATAATTATATCTAAAGTATAAAATAGAAAAAAAGATTTATAAAAATTGAAAAATGTCAGTAGTACCAGTTGAAAAATTTTCTCTATCAGTCTTCTCTTACTTTTATAATTTCATCCTTCCTCATATATTAGTGAACCTTCTGATATTCTTTCATTTTTGACCATTATAAATTAATTTAATATTTTAATTTGAAATACTAGTATAAAATCATGGCACGATCCTCTATATAAATATTAATTAAAAATCCCACAAATTTTAGTTTGAATCCCTAATGAATTTATAATTAGAATTTTGATGTTTTAATATGAAATCATAGATTATAATCATTATATTTATTTTTCATATTCTCATCAAAACCACATATTTCAAAAATAAACCCATACTTATAAAAACTCCCTATATTGACCATTCATAAGAGTAAAATGACCCTAATTAAAATCCCAACTATTCCCTATTTTATTCGTTATTCTGATTCAAATTTCACATTGTAAGTATAAAATGAATCATATGGTATCCTTATAAAAACTATTATGGAAATAAACATGATCATTTAATATGAAAATAACCTATATAGAATTAGAAATGATCCTTAAAAAACTTTAAAAAATGATTCTTACAGAACTCAAGTCATCTTTAGGGAAATTTCACATCATTGTTGATTTCAACCTTAGAGTTGAAACAACTCTTAATGAGATCAACAAATCTTACAGAATCAGTAATGTTATTTAAAAAATTCAAGTAATCCATACAAAATCAGAATTCAGTTTCTAATTTTTTACTCCATATTTGAGATGATTCTTATAAAGTTATTTAAATAATTTTATGAAAAGTTATTTCTATTTCCAAATTCTCACTCCCAGTATTATGAAGAATCTAATGGAAGGAGAAAATAACAAATCCCCCCATAGTTATGGATAATACATTTTAAATTAAAAACATAGGAAAAAAATAATCAAAATCTATCAATTCATTTTATTCCAAAAATCTAGTAGATTAATTAACATCATAATTTCATCCATTTAAAAAATATACAAAATTAATTTAAATTTAACTTTAACTCTAAATGATCATAAAAAATAATAAATATGAAAAGGTTAATGGAATAAAATGAATTTAATATCAATAAAATATATGTAATTTAGTTTATATGTCAATTCCATCAAACTTAAATCTTAGTCTCCTAGAAAAGTTGACATTAAAAATATTATTAAATAAAAATTCAAAATAATAGACCATTTGAGTTTCCTTCTTAACAACCATGAGAGTAAAATTTATTATGCCTTTTAAATGTTCTGAATTTCATTTTATCTATGAAGTACATTAAATTTAATTCCACCTTTCTATCCAACCATTCCCATTTATACATACCAATATAGAAGTTTTTCCCTCATCATTCAAATTAATAATTAATTAATAGTTTTATCATTAAAAGATCATGTAGGGGTCACCATATGACATATATTTTTCTATATCTTCCCCAAACATGTCAAGTATTTATTCTTAAAATGTTGAATTTTTAGGGTTATTCTATGGCTAAGTATGGGTAGGTTCTGAGGTGATATGATTATAATTTATAATAGTATATTTGAAATTATTTTTAAGAATAAAGCATGATTTATAGTCTTCAACCCAAAATTGAATTTTCACTTAGTCTCCATTTTAGTGGCACAATTTAAAAACCTATTTAATTTTGAGGAAAAATGAAAACTTTAACATTAAATAAGTTGTGAAAATTTATACTATTAATTTTCTTCATATGAATCATTTTTTAGTTTTGATTAGATTTTAGTTTTGAAGGCATATATGAACCTTTAGCTTTCATTTAATAGTGTGAATGTAATTACATCAGTTTTGAATTTATTTCCTCCATTTACTTTAAATTTTATGATTTTTTTAACTCTTATTCTTTGATGTTCTTGATATTACCCAAAAATATCCTCCATATCATCACATAAATAGTATATTTAGTGCTTACTTGGCTTCAATTAAAATCATCCAAATACCCCCCTCACACTACAACTCAACTGTGATCATGAATTAAATTCTATAGTTATATTGGTAGGGATTTTGGTAATATAATATGGCTTCTTAACTAGTTTTTTCATATATACTAGGGTCTATAAGGGTTCAATGTAACAATACAAAAAAATAAGTATTAATTTTAAATTGGGATTTTATTCAAAAGAATACCTCAGTAATTTACAAAGAAGGTCCTTAATGCTCCAAGTATTTGATAAGATTACTCTAAAAGTTTTGGTTACTCAATAATGTCTTAGTTATCTAAATAATTGAGGGAATTGTAAGAAGATGAAAAATATATTTAGAAGACTCTCAGGTAAGTAATTTTAATGTAGGGAAGTGTGAAGCCCTCATGTTACTATAGTGGTTATTTTTATCTTATATTATCTTGGGTCCCCATGAGTCTCAGTAATTGATGGGATTAAAAAATTAAATTTTTATATTTTTTAGCCATTTCATAGTTAGATCCCATAGTTTGAATAAACCTTGTAACAACCATGTGAGTGGTACGTTAATGGAGATAGTGTTGTTTTTTCTGGGATTCAGAAGATTTTTCAAACCATTAAAAACATACCTATAAGTCTCATAACATGTTTTATGTATAAGGGTACTCCCACACATTGAGTGCATGGTTTGGAAAACCATGTGACTAAACCATATAGAATACCCAAAATATTTTAATATGTTATTTTACCTTAATTAAACTTTATGATTTTATTATTTGGAACCTCTCATCCATTCACATTCATTTAGACAACTCCAAGTAGTCCATGTGGGCTCTCTATACTTCTCCTACTTTAATTTTTGGCTCATCCATTATCATTTGAAAGTGATTTTAATGGTAAATATCTTATCTAGATCATCTAATCCATCATATTTTCTCTATTCTATTTATCTTAAGTTTCTATTTTCTTAATAACCTTGATTCACTATGTAATAAATTGATTGAGTTAGGTATGGTTCTAACCTAGGATTTTAGTCTCTTATTGCCTTTAGAGTGAGTATACTTTCTTAGCCGGGTAGTTGTTATCCAAGATTACATGTTCAAAATTGATTTACACTATTTATAGTATAAGTTTCTATGAAGTCATTTAATTTTAGAATTAAATGTATTATTAATCTTTCTAACTCCCTTTTTACTGAAATTATGATCACATGTGAAATCTTAATTTTTTTTATATTGTTTCAATCAAATTTAGGCTTTCCAAATTGTGTTTTTTATTTTTAGTTTCATATTTTCTCTTTGAAATGGATTTTTTATGTGCTAATAATTTTTGAAATTATTATGAGTATATTTTAAATTGATTAAAGGGAGTCTATTTAATTTTTATCACATTATAGTTTTCAAAGAGTGAAAAATATGTTTTAAAAAAGAATTTTTTATGATGATGTGCTGACCTTAAAATGATTTGAAAAATGGGTTCTTTGGTGAATTTAAAATGTCTCCTAAAATATATATTCTCCTTTCCTCTCATGAAAATTTTACCATGGATTTTATAATTTTTTTAATGAAATGGAATGTCCTTGATCATGTTTTGGATTTTTGAGGAGGAAAAAACCATGGTTTAAAGGGTGTCTTTGAAATTTGAATTCTTTGGGTGTTTTCAATGGATTTACAAAGGATTTTTATGGGTATTTTTTTGTGAAATAGAAATTGATCAACATCCTAATTCATATTTTATTAGTGACGATCCATTTGGATCTTTATAAAGAATGTTGGTTAATCATTCTGAGGCCATATTGATTTCCCGTTAGTGTTTCACCCAATGTATGGATTGTGAATCACTATGTGATGATTTTTGATTCATTTTTATGGAATTTTATTTATTTATTACATGTATATATGATATGTTAAGGGACTATTCTATGCGAGAGTGATGAAGGTTAGCGATGATTATTACTTATGGCTCATGTGTTGATCTTGGGTTCCTTGTTCACTCAACTCTACTTTTCTTTTATTCATAGGAACCAAGGTACTAAGTGGATATATATACCTTTCTTACACTAATTGGTTTACACACTTCTAGTGTACCTCTAATCATGCTGGGAACTAGGTCTATGAGGTGGCTCCATTTTGATGAGGCTAGTGTAGACTAGTTAGATGGATTGTTATTAGTTTGGAATGAACATATGCCAATAGTTGTTCCATGTGGATTGGAAAAAATTAGATTTTGTATCATAATAGAACCTAGGGTAGAGACCATGAAACTATTATTTCTTGACCGGTGGTTCATATTGTGGATCCTAATATTCTTCTCGATTGTATTTCCCCTTGATTGTATCATTGTAGAAACTTTATATTTAATATATATATTGTCTATTTCTAGAATTTTGGTTCCTACTTTTTTTTATTATTTCACCAATCATAGAGGTTAATATCCTTTTAAAAATTATTTTCAAAATATTATTATAAAGACCATTTTGAATCAAATATTGTTGTTTGTGGTTTTATAATGAATTTTAAAAAGGGTGTTTCATTAAAAAATGCTTCAACCAATGGAATGATTTTAAAGGGATTATTTTCATTTATGGAAAAAAGTAATTTTTTTAAAAGTTATTATGTAATTGATATAGTTTTTCGCATGATTATATTTGAGAATCCTATTTTTAAGTTGTATTTTCAAACAAGTATTTATGAATTACCTAATGAAAGAAATTGCATAGATTCGGCGGGTGGAAACCTACTGGGTTATTTACATCATACTTGTAAATTATTGGTTCTAGGTTTTTAGGTAGTTTTGGGTTTTGATATTTTGGCCTATGTTGGGTGAGTTAGGAGATTGAGAGAAACCAAAAGTTCTATGGAGTGGGATTCAAGATTGGATTAGCTCTATTTTATTTTTGGTTATCATTATATCATTCAAGATTACCATCATTGTAGATGGTTTATATTATTATTATGATTCCATGATATGATTTATCATTAATGGATGATGTTTTATATTTATTGTAATGGGTTTAATTAGTGTTTTTGGTTATGACCCATTTGACAAACCATTTTATTTTTTATACTTACTTCAGGTCCTATAGACATCTAACATAAGGATGGTCCATAACAGACTTTTGAAAATGTTACATGGTATTTAGCACTAATTTTAGGGAGAAATAATTCCCATGTAAAGTTTCTTATGATGAATAGGTTAATGTTACCAACATGGGGGCATTGAGAATTTCCTTTGGGCATTGTGGCTGGATGGGTTGGGTGTTGGTTTAGGTGAAAACCATGGCTAGTTCATTAAACAAATTCTATCAAAGACTAAGTTCAATGGGGGACTAGGTTCTTGAGTAACCTTGTTCTTATTTGAGATGTTTCAATGTATTAATGACATTTGGGTTGTAGGGACTCAAGAGGCAAGAGTTGGGAAAGTCTAGATAATTCTTTCTCATCTTGTACCTCATGTTTTCAAGGGAAGTTGGGTTTCAAATTATGAATTTGAGTTGTTTTAGTTATTTTTGAAATATTTAGGTATATGATAATTATTTTTTAATTCCCATTGGTAATTATAATGATCTTGGGGGTATCTCGAGGATTTTAGAGTTGAAATGAAAGAGAACTTGAGATTAAACGTTTGCTCACATGATCTGGATAACTATACATTGCCCATGCGGTTTGTATCTAACAACTTTATGAAGTCTATTTCTGATTAGTGTATGATTTACAAACCCATTAATCAAAACTATGAAAAAAAATTATTCTATAGTTGATTTAATATAACATCTTTTCATTTTAAATTGATCATAGGGTACATTACACTCATTGGAGATGAAATAAAGGATATTTTTATGTTGCTTAGATATGGCTGTGATGATTTTTTTGATGGATTGTATGGGGATTATTTTTTTTGGTTTTTAAATTTTTATTTGGTATAAATGGAGAATTTTATGATAGGTTTCATTTTAAATTAAATTTATAATGGATGTTGGAAAATGAATGTCCATTATTTTTCAAGAATTCTTTATAAAGGGATATTTCAATGTTTTATTTTGGGGATAACCCAAGAGTGATTTATTTCAAAATAAAATTTTAAAATGGGATTTTTTTAGGAATATGTGTTTTAAAAAATTGGATTTTTTGGATGTGTTTTATTTTGGTGATATGTGCTCCACTAAGGTTGGTTTGTTTTCATAGAGGTGATTGATTTTTTTTCAAGAACAAACCTTGATGGAGTGTGATTTTAAAATTCATTGGTTTAATTTATTGATTTTTAAATAAATTTTTCTTTTATTAATATAAAATTAATGACTTTAGTTTCAGTGATATATACTTTTGGATTAGATCCCAAAGGACATGGGATTGTTTGATTTGAGCTTTGAGGCCTGAAATAATGTTTTCAGGTTATTATTTCATTTACAATATACCTTTTATAATGGATAAAATATAATTTATAATGATGTTAATTGATGATTATGCCCTTGGTGAACCCTATCATCATTTAGAAATAGTTTCCCATGTTCTGAAATCTACCCAGACTTGATGTAGAGTGGTATAATTACACCCTTTTCTATTAGTATACACTAAATTATACTCCCTAATTCAATATAGTCCCTTATTTTCTTAGTGATTAAGGTTAGATATAAGTGATGTGATAATTGGAAAGGATTGAGGGAAACCTCATTTATATTAGGACGCCTAATGCATTTAGTGTGAGATTTGGGAGGAGTATGATTATCAGATCTAGCTCAGTGTGTTGGGTGTCTATGGTACCATCTTAGTGAGGTGAAGATATTTATTGGGAGTTTTTTAGGATGGTGTTTATCTATAAGTTCTATCTTGAGGCCATAGAAGTGGAGAGATATCTTGAGTTTTTATCCTTTATCAGGGCATGCAATTAGTGAAGGAGTAAATCAATCACTTCTTAGAGATGTTTATCTTTTATTTTGGGGCTGGTTGTCAAATAATATAAGAAATATAATGTATTATAGGTGTTATGGACCCTAATTTTGGTTAATGTGTTATTTGTTATATCCTAAAATGATTTTAGAATGTCTTAAAGAAGGCTATTTGGGTGGAAGAATACCCGAGTTGGTGATAAGTGACTAAGGATTCAATTGTTAATCATATGGAAATAAGGGTATACTGAAAGGTGTAGAGTATTAGTAAGATGATCTAGAGTTAGAAATATAGACTATTAATGGTCAAATTTCTCATAACATTGGGGGGTCACAAAGAAAGAATGGATCTATTATGTGCATTTAGTGTGGGGATCCAAGGTACTCTAAGTCATCTAGTTCAAAAGCTCCAATATTTTTCCTCCATTGTTGATGTTTAGGTCATCTTTAAAAGTTTTGTAAGAAAGGATTTTAGTATAAGTCTCAGGATTTATTATTTTGGATAATAAATTTATTTGAGACCTTTTATTTAATGGATTCTGAATGGTATGAGACTTTGGATCTTCTGTCATTGTATATTTGGAACTTTTTAGGTGGATATTTTATGGATGTATCTTTTGGTGTGGATTTACATTTTATATATGTTTTCTTTTTATATTCATCACTATTTGGGTACCTATCTTTTAATAGTTATAGTTTTTGATAGTTAGTTGTATTGATATTTTATTTTTATTTCTATTGGGAATAAAGTATGGCCTTGGTTGCATGATTGAGTAACTAGGGTGCATGACTCGCCAGTTGAGATTATTCATGGGATCATGATTGGTTTGGAATTTTATGGGTTCATCTTGTGAGGCTAATCAAGTTAGTGACCCTATGATATCTGTGTGAGTTATAACATGAGGTTAAGACTCATGTTATTATTTGAGGGTTCTTATGAGTTATTCTTCATTATTTGGTTTGAGAGTGTTAGTGGTTTGAGGATGTGTCTCTCCCACTGTTATTCAATTATTTTGATGAGGGGTGTATCTATAGTTTCCTTTGGTTTCAGCATATTAGATAAATTATAAATAGTTGGGAGACCATGATAATTATCCCATATTATTTGGATTTATAGATTGAGGTTCATGTTTCAGTTGTTCCTAGATACTATAGATGCATTTTGGATGATCCACTCGATAATTTTTAGGATATTGGATTTTTATTTGAGTTCAAGTCATGTTGATCTGTTCTCTTTGTTTTTTTTTATTTTTTGGACATTTCATTTTTTATTACCCTCTATTTTTGACCAAAGACTCTATAGGGACATAAAGTGACATGATGGAGGTAATTTTGACACTCAAATTTTACTACAATGATTTTTTTTTATTAATTTATATAATATTTGGTCACATTGAGTCTTGATAATTTTCGAGTTTAAATTTTTTATTTTTTAATAATTTTGTGTGTTTTATGTTTAACCCACGTGATTAGGAGTAATTTTGAAACAAACATCTAATGGATTTTATCATACACCAAATGGCCCGAATGACTTATTTTTTTTATTTTATTATAGATAATCCCTCTTTTAAGGGTTGAATGGGAACCCATACATGACCCGTAGGCTGAAGGCACAAGGCCCAACATGACCCATAATACATGACCTGAATGCCTAGTGGCATTCCATGCCCATACATGACCTGTAGGCCCATCCCACTAGAACTGCTCCTCCCTAGCTTCTGCATCATTGATCACCTTTAGCTCCCCACTTTCATTGGTGATCGGATAACATTGCCCCGTACAAATCTGCATGGTGCTTGGTCCCGATGGCGATTGCCATACCCTCTTATTCTTCTAATCCGGTTATCTTTGCTTCTGGTGACTGCTACTGTTGCTCTGATCCTATTTTGGGGTCTTCTCTATGTAAAATGGGGTACTTCATGGTCTTCAATAGCCTAAAGGCCCTGTGGCCCGAAGGCCTTTGATGGCCCGAAGGACCATGAGACCCATACGCCCAAACCGGTGGCCCGAAGGCCAAAATCGTATGAATAGTTCCATATGCTATAGTACCAAATAGCACCTGCTACAGTCCCTTCTATAGTACCTGCTATAGTACTACTATAGTACCTGCTACAGTACTGCTACAGTACCCATAAATTCATCTCCACCCAGTTTTGAACTCAGGTCTCTTGTATGCCAAGCTAGAGCCCTTACCACTCGGGTACGAGCTCATTTCAAAACATTTTTCCAAAATATGTGGAGCTTCCCTAGGATCCATGCATCATGTTTTTATTGCATAAGGGTACTCTTTCATAGTTAGTGTTTGGTTTGGTAAATTATGTAGTCAAATCATGTGAATTACCTAGAATTAGTTAATATGTAATTTTACCTTTTTTCCCCTTCAGGATTTATTCCTTTTCACATCTCCTCCCTTTCAATTAATCCATCTAACTCCAAAAAAACCAAGGAATATCTCCATCCATCTCATACCTTTTCTCATACTTTGTTATTTTAAGTGGGTTTTAAGGTAAATTTATTATATTCCTCCTCTAATCCTTCCACTTTTCCTTTTCTTTTTATTTATCCTTGGTGTATATTTTCTATAGATACCTAAATCTCTATGTAAGATAATTATTGGGTTAGGGATAGTTCTAACCTCGGTTTTTTTCTCTTATGGCTTGTAGAGGGGGTCTCCTTTATTATTTGGGTCGTCACCATTGAAGGTGACATACTGTGAGTTGATTTATTATTATCTCAAGTAGGTTTTTATATGAAATTATTTCATTGAAAAATTAAAATAATTGAAATGATTTATAAATATATTTTTATTAGAAGTATGAATATATGAAATATCCATGTGATGTTTTTAAATTTTTTCTATGAATGTTTTGCCTAACATGTGGGGTTACACTTTTAAATGAATTCATGGATTCTAAAATATGTTTGATAGAAATGTAAGGTCCTTGGTCTTGTTTTTTAATTTTAAAGATAATAATTCCATTTTTTAAAGGGTTTATCTAAAATATAAATTTATTATGTGTTTTTAATGGATTTCGATAGGATGTATAAGTGGGATTTTTATGAAACAAAAAGTGGTCAACATATCAGCTAATATTTTATGATGAAGGCCATTCTGAAAATTTATAAAGCATGTTGGTTAATCCTCACAAGGACATCTTGATTTCCCTCGGTATTTCACCCCTTGTGTGGGATCCTTTTTATTATTTGATTCATTTTTACCTATTTTGGGTAATTTACTTCATTTAATCCATGTATATATGATATATCAAAGGATTTTTTTATGTGAGGGTGATGGATGTGAGCAAGATTTATTGATTATGTGTTGTCTGTTGATCTAGTATTTCTTGTCCACTCACCTCTATGTTTATTTTGGTCACAAGAACCATGAAATTAAGTGGGATATCCATACTTATGTTTCACAAGTTGGTTAACAAACTAACAATGTACCTAAAATTTTCATAAGAATTAGGTTTATGTGGGGGTACCATTCTGATGAGGCTAGTGTGGGATAGTAAAATGGATTTTGGATAGTTTATTATAAGCATATTACAAAAGTTGGTCAATGTGGATTTGATAAAGTTAGATTACATATGATATTTGTACCTAGGGTAGTTCCCATATAACACTTATTTCTTGATTGGTGGTTTATATTGGGGATTCTAATCATTTACTTAGTTGTATTTTACCCTTACATATATTATTATGGAACATTTATGTAGTTTTATTTAATATATATCTTTAAAATTGTGGTGACAACTTTTTGGCATGTTTCCCCATCATGTTAGGTCATATCCTATTAAAAATGAATTTCAAAATATTCTTATATTTTTTTTTGAATCAATTACATTTATTTTGGGATTTAAAGAGGACTTCAAAATGTGTGTTTGGATAAAGACAACTTAGACTGAGGGAATTTTTTTTAATGTGATTGTTTTCATTTAATAAAATAAAAATGAATAGTTTTATGAAGTTATTATAGGCTTGATAGATGTTGTCACTTTCTTATGATTGAGAATAAAATTTTATAGTTGTATTTTCAAAATGGAATTTCAAAATTTTATTGTAAAAGAAATTGTATAGATTAGGTGGGTGAGGACTTACTAATATGTTTTTATCACACCTATATATTACATGTTCTAAGTTTTTAGTTAGATTTGAGTTTTTTTCTTCATACTAATGATGGGAGAGTTAGGAGGCAGTGAGTAACTTTAAGTTACAAAGTGTGGGACTTTGGCATGGATCAAGTTTATTTTATTTTTAGTTATCATTTTATCATCCAAGAAAACCATCCTTGTATCTTATTTCATTTATTGTTTTTTATTTTGGTTATACAATGATATTTTTTATCATTAATGGATGATATATTATATTTATGAAAATGTTTTAAATTAGTATTGTTGGTCATGACTGTTTTAAGAAACCTATTTATTTTTTGTTATACATATTAGATTATATATAGACACATAATTCATGTATGGTACTTTCCGGAATTTCAGTATTTCTTTTGTCTTTATCTCTGATTTGAGGGAGAAAACATTTCCAAGGATAGTTCCTATGTTTTCAAGGTTCTTGTATCCAACCCATGAGGATTGGGAATTCACTTTGGGCCTAGTGGTGGGCCAAGTCAGGTATCAGTTCAGGTGAAATCCTAGGATGATTTGTCACATGTCAGATTTCATGTAATTAGTTCCAAAAATACGTGATAAGTTTCTAAATTTACCTCAATTTTAATCCCAAAAAAGTTTATTCCAATAGTCATCTGTGTTGAGTTTATGGTTAAAATAAATTTCTCATCATTACTATTGGATAAAAATTTATAAAGTTATTTATATTGATACTATATGGTTTCAAAACACAGTAAAAATTTAAAAGAAACAAATAAAAAATAAAATAAAATTCAAAAAAAAGGGCAAATATTTGAAAATTCGTCAACTGTAAATGTTTCCATATCTCTAGAAATTTGATTGATACAGTGTCCTCAATTTATTTTTATAGAAATATAATTTTAAATATATTTAATATAATAAATAAAATTAATCAAGTGTTAAAGAAAGGCACAACCTATTAGTTTTACTATTAAATAGGTTGGATGAATGATATCTCCTCCACTGGTGCATGTGGTAGATTTCATGATACTTATTCAGAATGTTCCCATTGATAGTAAATATGTTATTATATAATTATATAATTATCTTCATGAAACCAACTCCAAGTACATTATTAATAATAAATGGGACTTTCTATTTGTAAAGAAATTTATCTCGAATTAGTGTAATATTGGAGTTGTAAATTAGAATATTTTCTCCCTGATAAAAGTCTTGTTATTGAATTAAATTTAATGAGACACTCTACTTATTTCATTTTAAATCAAATAGTTTAAAAAAGTTTACCTTATGATTTATTTGAGCTTCGAAAGCTGTAGTTTTCTTTCCTTCCTAGTTGTTTCAAGATCCAAATTTATCTCCCTGTATGCCCAGTAGGATTTGATTTTCCTCTCCATAGGTATGTGAAAACTCTTACCATAAATAAATAGTTATGGACTCATTTCATTTAGAGTTTTCTAGTCTATACTATAATTCCGTAAAGTTTCTTATAACATTTAAATACAATCTCTAATATTTTTTTGATAGTTTTCTCTAATATTCAATTAATCTCTCTATTTTAAACTTTTGTTTGGTAATTATTTTATGGATGTTTGGGAATTTGTGTGTTGTGATGCATTTTATACTTTCTCATAAATTATTTCACGATTCTATTATATAAATGGGTTCCTTGATCATTGATCATTATTATTAAAAATCCAAACTTATAAAAATGTTAATCAGAAAAAAACATAAACGATATTATAATCATCCGTTTTTTAATATTTATCTTCCATCCATTTAGAAATATAGACCACTTAAAATTAGATGTAAAAATTTACAATGTATATGGGATTTGGTACTATGAATTATATTCCCCAAACATCCTTTATTTCAAAAAGGATTATAGATTTTAGGTCATTTTTGTCTTTTGGAGATTTTATCTTCAAATTGAAACTACTATTATCTTTTAAAAAACTCATACACATGTTTAAACAATATGGACCAGTATATACCAGATTAAAAATAATTAATAGCCCTTTGAGGTCCATAGTAGCATCTATATGATAGTTTAGAAAAATTCAAGGATAGACTATACCTCACTCTTAGGAAAAAACTTCATTATCATATTATCATTATAAATATTCCAAAAATATAGATCATACCAAATATAAAACCATGATTTACATTTGATCCTAATAATTTTTTGAGGGTTAAAGTGAGATAAAAATTGATAAGGTACCAAAAATTTGGCCATATTTTCATAACAAAGTAATTATCCTTAAATAAAATATTTTTTCTCTCCTAAATGAAATCATTGAGTGGTTTGTTATCTATTATTTCCACCCCATCTATATAGGTTATCCTTGATAGATTATTTACTACTTGATTCTCACCCCCTTGTTGTATTTTATTTCTAAATAAAACTATTGGAGATATAACATCCATATAATTAGACTTGGTTTAGCTTCTACCTTAATCATTAAGTACATATTTTTTACATGATCAGAGAATATAATCACCTTACTACTGAGAAAATATAACCAAAATTTTTCTAAAGAAAAAAATACTACTAAAAATCCCTTTTTGGTGATTGTGTAATGGTTTTGGGTATACTATAGCATTCTTGAATCATATTCAATGATATTAGAACATATTTTAATTCATTAAGACAATACTAATTAAAAAAAAATAGTTGGAAGCCTTAGAAAGTAGTTTAAAGGGTTGATCTCATTTGGGTGGTTGTATCACTGGTAGTATGGTAAGATTTTTATTTAGTTTATCAAAAAATTTAATAAAATAATCATCAAATAAAAATCATTATATTTCAAAATTAATATTGATATTTTAATAGAATCCTAACTGAAATATTTTATAAAACTTCTGTAAATTCCTATATGACCTAGAGAATATCTAACATGCTTTAAAAAGGTTTGATGAGGAAATACATTTATCACTTCAACAATAGTATTCTCCACCTCAATATTTTTTGTGAAATAACATTCCCCAGCACTATGAATATTTTTACTATGAAATTAAACTCTTTATGATTCAAAAAAAGTTCTTCTCAATATAGGTTTACAACAATTTATTTATATTTCTCAAAAAGTGATCAAAATAGTTTCCAAATATAGTGAAATTATCTATAAAAACTTATAAAAACCTTAAATATGATTAATCAAAATGATTACCATTCGTCTTTGGAATGTACACTGTGCATTACACAAGTCAAATGGTATCAATTTTTAAGCAAAGGTTCCACACAGACATGTAAAATTCTACTTTTATTGGTCCCCTAGGGTAATGGGATCCTAAAAGTAACCGAAATATTTGTTTATAAAACTATAATGCGTGTGTATTGATAATAATTGTAACATTTATTAAATAAAGGGAATGGGGAAATTATATTTACTTATGACCTTGTTCAACTTACTATAGTCTTTACACACTTTCCAACAATTTTGTATTTTAATAAGGACCAATTCATTCTTCTCCTTTTTCACTATGGTTAGTCCAATTTTCTTAGAAATAACGTGAATGAAACAAACCCATTGCAAGTTAGAGATAGGAAAGATAATTACTAATTATTATAATTCCTCCATCTATGTGTTTATCACATCCATCATGGATGGATTGAGACTTCATTGTAGATACTTAACTATTTTTGAATATTTTTCAAGTAAAATTATATGCATGTAGATTTTAAGATATATACTATAAATATATCTTAGACTCCATCCTATAGATGAAACAATTTCCCTTTACAAATTTATCAATGTTTTTTATTAGTCAAGAGATAAATTTTAAGCAATAATTGTTAGAAAATTTTCCCTTTCCATTTGGTGAACATATTTTAGGTATGTGGGAAAGGTTTTGGACTCTAGGATTGGGGGTTGTTTTAAGGATAAAATATGATTTAGATTTATCACTTCCATAGCTTGGAATTCTATACACAAGATGAAATATCAAATTCCTCATAATTGAATAAAATATCAAAACCATAAAATAAATAAACAAATTCCTCTTATTCCAAGTTTTGTATTTAATTTTTTGTATCTTAAAATTATTCTTGATAGGAGTATCATGTACTAAAAATTTTCCAAAGTATTTTTTTTCAATATCCCTATTATTCACCAGGATCAACCTCCTTAGTCTATGATAGTGTGAAAAGGTAATGATCCTCTAGTGGTACTTCATGAAATCGAAGATATTGAAATGGATAGTATTCTCACCAAATTACATAGTGAGACTTACCCTATATACATTTATAATGGTTTTAACTTTCATTAAGAAGGATCTACCCAAAATTTTGGGTGATTGTACTGGGGTCCATTCATCCTCTATTTTAGAACATTAATATCTATTGAAAAGATTTGATTTTTAACTCTGATAATAACATCTTCTTGTAATCCTTATGGAAATGTATTGGATTTTTTTACAAGTTGAAGGAAAACTCTTATGGGCTCGATTTATCCCTTGTACAATTAAATAAAAAAAACTTGTTGAATTAAAATTATAGAGTCTCTATGACCACAAAAAGTTTCATTAAAAAATAAATAGAACTAATGGTACAAAGAATAAAAAATATCCTTGAATGTTAATACTTGGGGGGGGGGACTGTGGGGTGATTAAGGATGAATCACTTCTTCCCAAGTCAACCCTCTCTTTCCCTTTAAGTCAAATTTTTTAGTTCATAGTTCCTTAGAGAATATAGAAAAATTTTGGATTTATTTGATATCTTTAAGAAATTATTTTTTTATTTAAAATTTTTAGAATGTTTTTGGAACAACAATTTTAATTTTCTTCTACTATAGTTTCTTTGATTGAATCATTTTTTAGTGAACATTGAGTGTAAGATATTTTTCCCCATTTTATATTTTTTAATTTTGTATGTTATCTCTTTTTATTACTACTATATTTTTATACCTCTTTATTTACCTCTTAATCCATGTATTGGTTATTAGGTTTTTGTTTAGATTCATTAGATTAATTTACCTTAGTATTGGGATGGTTTTGGTTATAAATTCAAGTATCAATGGGGTGAATTTATTTACTACATCTTGTTCTTACCCAACTCACATTTCAATTGAGGTTTGGGAATGGTTGATAAAGTAATTTTCCTTATTTTTTAGAAAAAATCTCTATAAGGATTTCAATATAATTACTTAACCTTATTCCTTAACTCTAAATCCTTTGAAAATTTTTGGTTCTATAGAAGTAGTTTTTAAATAGTTTATAGCAACACAAGAGAATTATTTTATTGGAAAGTGGTTGGTTTATAAGATGGTTGGTTACAAATTTTTTTTAGGATTTTAGAAGGGTGTAGGTTATTAATATTTTTTTATAGGGTGTTATGGAATGATTTTTTTGATTACCAAATCCATATTAGAGTTTAGAATGTTATATCTATCCTTGAGTTGTATGTAGAAGAAAAATTTCCTGATAGGATCTTATAAAACTCTTAGTTCCTTAAAAATTAGCACATTGGTCAATATAATTATTAGGATAAAAACATAGACCACATACCCATGTTGGGGATTAATATTTAATTGACTATTTTATATCCATTAGTCTCACTGGATTGGTTATTTACTAATTCTTGAATTCTAGTTAGGGTTATTCATGAGATATTACACCATGTAGTTATCTCTTACTAGTACCAATTGTACAGAACTCTTAGGATTTATATGAAATATTTTATATATGTACCATTTCCTCTACTGTTAATATACCAGTTATATCTCCTCTTGATGAAGAATATAGTTATTTTTTGTAACTATCTATAATTCCTTGATATAAAAAGACCAATAAGCGATTCTCCTCTATCGATTTGTGATGGAAATTGGAACAAAACTTCTTAAACCTTTCTCAGAACTCATATAAAGGATCCCATGATTCCAATCTAATGAAATATATATAATTTCATATTCAATATCTTATTGAAATGGGGATGAATATTTTGAGAAATATTCTCTCCATTTCATCCAAATCATTTACCACAAGTGGATTAAAATAACACAACCACTCCTTAGTTTCTCCCTCCAATGAAAATGGAATTTCCATCCACTTTACTTTCTATTTTTACACTCCCATGCCCTTCAATATGGACCATACCAATAGAAAATACTTGATATTTTTATGTGAATATTCAACTTTGAGATCATGGAATCTTGTAAATATTCATATTATACCAATTTGTAATTAAAAATCAATTTTCTAAGTAGGCATGGAAATTTTGGTGTTTTGGTTTTAAATTTTTGGGTATAAAGATCTCTAAAAGTCCAGTTTGGATATCAAGCTATTGTTAAAGTAATACAATGAAAACATAGTGTTTCGCTATAGTATTTTAAGGATATATCCTAAAAATAAGTTGATAAATTTATTTTCTAGGTTTCTAGAACATTTATCTCAATCCTGGGGTCAAGAGAAAAAAGTTTATTAGTATTATATCTAGTCATAAAATTTCAATGATAGTATTTTGGAACCACCTCCTCAAAAAAGTCACCATGTTTTTTATATAGTTACCATGGGTGTGTAAAAATATATTTAAACCCCAGTATATATATATATATATAATATAATAGAAACCATGGGGTTTCACTATAGAGGTGAAAAAAAATCAATTTTCATTATTAGTTATAAAGGGGTTGATTTTGAATAAATTTTGATTGAAGAGAAATTAAAAGTAATTAAAATAAGTAGATTATAATGAATAATATTGAAGTTAATTGGATTATTTTTCATTTTATAATTCTTGATTTAATCATAGTCTATAAAATTGTTCAATTCTCTTCTTATTAATTGATAAATGAATAAATCCATAATCATTTCATCAATAATCTTAGGTTTAAGGATATATTGAAGACTAATCTAACAATAATCACTTCTTGATCAGTCCTCTATCCTATATGTGAGATAATCTATGAATTACACCCAAATATTAAAACATCCCTACACTAAGGAAAAACCCAATCCGGTTTTAGTGTTCCTAAGAAATTACAAAGTAATCTACTTACTTTACACACATGCAAGAAATTTATAGACACTCACCACTCATCCTATAATATTCCATCATATATAAACTAAACTGAGTAGAGGGATATATGTGGTATGTCAATCAAGGTATCATAAAATGAATATGTTAAATAATTAAAACATAATCTCATTTAATGTAATAATCTACAACTAGATAATTAAATCAATTGATATATAATATTTTTTATTAATTTAAAGTTCAATATCATGCATTAAAATCCAATATACTTTAATTCCAAAGTCACAATAATTTTCTACACCTTAATTCATAAAACAACTAACATAGAGTAAGTAAAGATAGTAGAATTATAGATAATTTAGAAAACAAAAAATCTTATAAAACTTGAACTTTAGAATTAACATGAGTTGAACTCACTTCTCCCTCATCCTTATCTTCCTTTTGTAGCTTCTATCTTCCTTACTTCCATATCAGTCAAACTATCAAGATTACTTCATCATTGATCAAGAAAAATGATTTCAAATATTTTAATTTCAAATAAAATTCACAAAAATTTCAATGATCCTCTCAATCAATATTTTAAAAAACTCTTTCAAATCTTATCTTGAATCACTGATTGTTTTTCAATTAGAATCATGATATGTTAATATTAAGTTCCACTCAATATCGACAAATTTACTTTTCATATTCTACTTGAAATATAATATTTCACAAAGTAACTTATCCTTATATAAAATCTATATATTGTAATTTCTATAAGAGTAAAATGACTATTTCAAAAATAATAATTATTCCCTGCCTTTATCATTATTCTAATTCAAATAGAACATTGTAGGAGTAAAATGACTCTTATAGTATCCTCAGTATGAGTCTTATGGAAGTCAACATGATCCTTATGATACAGAAATGGCTCTTATCAAATTGGATATGATCCTTATATAATTTAAAAAATAGATTATATAGAACTTAGGTCATCCTTATGAAAATTTCATGCCTTTACTAATTTTCTATCATAGAGTATAAATTAATCAAATAGAACTCACTAAATCTTATGGAATTTGCAACAATACTTACAAAATACTATTTATATTTACAGAATCAAGTATATCCTTAGGAAATATTAATTCCTTTTCTAATTATTTATTTCTCATTTGGAATGACTCTCACAAATTGTTAAAAGACAATTATGAAGAGTACCTTCCATTTAAAAATTATCACTCTAAGCAACAGGTTGAATCTTATAGAATGATCAATTAGCTAGTTTTTTCTCCCAAAACATCATCTAAAAAATTTTACCATTAAAATATCAACATAAATAATTTTTACATTTTTTATTTTAAATTTATTCCAAAAACCAATAAATCAACTAACATCACAATTTTAGCAATTTTAAGCAATATTGATAAAATTCATTGAATTAACACATTAATTTAAAAAATATTAAAACTCAATTAGTAAGTAATGTTGTGCATATAAATTTAATTTAATATAAATAAAATATAATTAATTTATTTTCTATATTAGTTAAAAGGGTATTTAAAAATAAAAGATTGATTTATCGGGGGAAAGAATTATTTCCTATGTCATATGGAGTGAAATATTCCCAGATGATGTGTTAAAGAACATAATAAGATTATTATGAATATTATTTTTTCTATATAAATTCTTTAGATATATTAAATATTTGGTAATATGTACTAATATTTTATATTTCTTATAAATAAATCATATTTTTAAAAGATAAAACAAAATGAGGAGAACTATATTAGGTAGTTGTCAAAATTGTTCAATTGTAATTTAGAAAGTAAAATTGATGGGTTCTTGGTATTTGGAGAAATATCAATACTAGTTATCAAGGATATAAAAAATTATTCTTTCTTTAGATAAATTAGATATAGTATTATAGATAATATTAATTAAATAAGTAATTGATACTAATTAAGACTGGTGGAATCCATATCTATATTGATAAAGTTCATTATAGCTTCTTATGAAGATTACAAATATTTATATCAATGATTTGTTATAATTTTTTTTTGTATCAAGATAATAATGTAACATCATAATTTATATTATGATATACTTTTTACTATGGTATTATCTAGGATTTCAGATTCATGAAAGGGGAAAAAAGGTTAGTACCTGGTGATATCACCTTTTAATGTATTTTCACAAAGGAGCGAAGTCACAAAAAGTATAATAGATATAATATAACATGGAATTACTAATATATATATAAATACCTCACAAAAATTTGGAATATCTTGGTATATTTGACAAGTTGATAGCTAGTAGTTCTCTCAAGTTGAAGTGGGAATTGGGTGGAGTTAGTTCTCTAAAAGAAAATAACATTTTTCATTTGATTAATATAATATTAATAAATATCTTATCACATTATGATGTTATTCTATGTAACATTAAGGTGATAATTTACTTTGAGTATTTTTCACATCAAAAGGTTATAATAGTTCCCCCCATTAAAGAGAACCTAAAATTGGAAAGATAATATTCTTAAACATATTCATAAGTTCTAGATACCATTTGTTTGATACGAAACATATGATGTTTGACTATTAGGTGTGAGAGGTTTATAATACATTGAGATTTCTTTTCATGAAGTCCTAATTTGGTAATTTCTAATAAGGGTGGTTGTAAGGACAGACACACCAATAAAAATTCTACATGTTATATATTTCATTAGATATTCCTATATGAGAAAATGTGTCTTGGTCCTTATACATGAGATTAATATTAATGTATATCACAAATCATATACTTTGATATATGGATGAAAAATAGTGATGACATATTCTCATAGAGAAGAAACCTATATTTGGTGTGTCATAAATGATATGATATTAATTTATTAATTTGAGAAAGGATTTTCCCCTCTAAGCTAATGGAAGAAGATATATCTATCTATTTGATTGAAATAAAAATATTTAATTAATTACATGGACATGGTAGTTCATTTATGAGTTTATTTATGAGAGTCAAAGAAAGATAAATCATGAAAATATAATGATTACTGTTTACACTCCATTTTTTCACATGGATGAAAAGGATTCAAGGTGAAATACCTTAGGTAGAAAAGAAGAGAAATGAAGAAGGCAAAGGATCACAAAGGCCTCCAAAGTCTATTAACCTAGGAACCCCAAGGGACCGTCATCACATAGGGTACCTGCCCATTAGCCTGCATGATCGGTATAAGCAAGAGGCTGCATGAGACACCTAATCCACATCCCTAAGTGAGATAGTCCATTCTTCCAAGGTCCCATATTTTCTAACAAATAGTATCTTGGGGTCTTCATTTCTACGGATAGAAATTCATAAAGGCCTTTCAATGATCTGATTGCTCTAGTACTTCACTCAAGCCCTCTAAAACCATCTATGTACTCCTCCAAAAACTTAAGAAGGGGGGTTTAGATAGAGATATTGAAACTAAATTCTTCCCATTATTTAAAATAAACAACACATATGTGAGAAACTCACTAAACCTATGGTTGATGAATACTATCATGAGGTCCCCTTCATTAACATAGGACCTTCATAAGACACTATTGGGAACGCCCATGGAGACCCTTGAAGGCTTGATAAAGGTCTCTCTTGAGAGTAGTTTCCTAGGTGTTCCATCTCCTAAGGTACCATCACCTCGCCTAAGGAGCTCCACAAACCACCCTTGGCTTACCAAGTCTACCTAAGAGAGCCTCCCTTGGCTCACCCTAGCCACTACCATGCACGGACCTTTGATCTAACCCACTTCAAAGCCCACTTGTAAGGGACTCTCCTACTCTAACTCCCTTGTATTAAAGGGTCCAAGTTTAAACCCCCACCAAAACCTCCAGACTTGAAAACCTATGGAAAGGGGCACACCATCATGTCTTCTATTTGGATTTGTATTCCTATGGTCATAGGTTTTCCACAATTTTCATACAAAATGGTTATGATCCTTGGGTCATGTGAATTTTTACTCCTATATTCCTGATGAACCCTACCCCTAGAATAATGTTTGGGAGTTACCGGTCTCAGATACTAGGGTTAGGACCATGTCATACCATTGTCATCTCTAAGACCCAGAGCCTCTACTTCCATGCATTGAGGGTGAGGATTATGATTTCTTTTAAAGTAAACATAGAATGAGATCTTCCACCATTTATATGAGACTAATTTTAGGGAATCCCTCCTAGAGGAAGCCAATATCCTTTCTTGTATGAGGTTGAAATATTGATTCTCTATGACTCCTGAACACTAGACTAGAGAGGGGATAAGAATCCTCTTCTCTCTCTCTCTCACATACCCTCAGCCTTTTCCACCAGTGGAGGAGGATAAGTGTGTGGTTTTATAGATCGTTTTCTTCCTACTTTTCCATCACATTCAAGCATTAATCATCCTGACTCATTTAGACATAAATTATAGCCATGATCATGACATTTACATCATCAGATGCATTTTTCGCAGTGGGTCATCCTCTAAATCTTCCTATTTCCTTACTTTAGAGTGCCTCTATAATCATGGGACCTCAAGGACATGGATCCATATTTAGGGAAAAGTAGATTGTGAGTATTCCAAGATCATATATTTCTTCTGGTTTATCACACCGAACATGGATCACATGGTCATAGAGTTAGAAATTGGTCATGCTATTCACACAATTCCCAAGTCCATGGGAATCCTCATTAGGAGTAATCCCCAATTTTAACTTCATTCATAAGGTAATGTTCTTCAAGAATAAGTCACAATTTAATCATCTAAAAAGGGTCATACTCCAATTTAAGACTAACCTTTTAGGGCTTCCATAGACATGGGTCCTCACAATTGAATTGCCTGTGATTTGATTACCATCCATATGGTATACGTAGGAAACCTCCCAGAGGTCCAAACCCAATGACTCAAATCAACACTTTTCTATCTAGGTCACATTATTATTAGGGTATAATTAAACTTGGAAATTAATATCTCTATGAGGTTCCCTAGGATTATTCAATATAAGTCCCACACCAAACATTGACATGGTAGCTTCCACCTGGATGTCCTTACCACATGATGCTAAACTTCACGATTTGGTACTTATCACATGACCTTAAAAGGTATGATATTACCCATTATGTGGCATCAATATATGTGGGTTCTGATTCCTTTCATGAGGATACATATAAATCCAATCACATGGGGTTTATACAACATAAAAATTACATCTGTCCCCTTGGATGATGATTCACTCTAGAGCACCCCACTAAGTGGCTAAAAACCAGCAACATCGTGAGAACATCTAAATAATCTATAATTAGTAAAAAAAGGGTTTAACATCGATGGAGAACCTAGGATACATACAAATATCTCTATTTATGGAGAAACTCAGAGGCATACACATGATTCTATGTTCTATACATGCTAATAATTGGTTGTTAATTAAAGGGTGACCTGCATCATACATGGGAATTAATGAAGGATTATTAAACATATCTTAAGTTTATAAGAGAGTCCCTGAGTATGTAATAATTCCCCCAAAATTGTTTGATGATCCCGACCTCCCATCCTCTTGACCAATGTGATTTCTTAACCATCACTGGCCAAATTTTCCAATGAGCACCTACCTTTGATAAATATGTCCCCATGGATAAAGAATCATTGGGTGTTTTTGGTTCCAAGAACAAACCCATTGGAAAATGTTCAGAAATAGTGAACCCAACATGAATGATTGTACAAGAATAAAATCCCCAAAAATAGACCTTTTTACAGACACAAATATCACTCTATATATAAACAAAAAAATAGTGAACCTGATGTCAATGACTTAACTATGACATATCATTGATAAGATAAAAAGGACATACTACCTAGTACTCATCAAAACATTTTCTTCCTAACCCCAAAACATATTTCCTTTAGAAACTAAAATGGGGAACCCAACATGAATCCATAACCAATATGATAGTATCACCCACCAGTGAGACCCCTTTATATCTTAAAATGAAAGAGGTCTATAAAATACAATCAATCATGCATGTGTTCAGTGAAATGAGATGTTTCTTTGACAAGGTTTTTTGATTTGTGTTTTTAAAATATCTTGGAACATCTTTCCAATAACTACCTTCAATCCAATGATGTTCTTCCAACTTTCAACAATGCATTACATAGTGACTACTCAGGACAGGTATTCATCCCCGTGATGGACGCCATCACTAACCCCACATCTTTAACACTGGGTCTATAACATAATGATATAGTAGTACCATTATAATGGTATAATACCAAACTTGGAGGCCTCCCAACAAGCCCTCCAGATTACGAAGACCCACCGATCATCCGGTAAATGATGTCCTATCTTCTTAAAGCAGACGACACTGACCACCTTCTTCAACTATTTTGGGACCCTGTCCCCAGAGTGTAACAACTAGTCCCACCCTTATATTAGGGAGGTGGATCAAGAGGTCACGTACAAACTCATCTCGAAGACATAAGAGTCCTTTTAAAGGGATACTTCCTGCAATTTCCACCGCCAATGCCACATGATAGTAATCCCATGACTTGACGATGGTGCCATCATCAGTCGACCGAACCTAGTATTCTAGACTCGGGCATGCATGATGGCCTTCTGGGGGAAGCCTACATTCACCAAGGAGTACTGAAAAACTATCACCCCTTTTGATAATTCCACTAATCCAATTTGGTGGCCAACTACGAATGGGGATATTCACCCACCCATCTTAATTCAGCCAACTAGCAGACTCATTTGGTGGCACCAAAGGATGTTCACTATTCAAATCTAGTAGAATACCACATGAAGGAACATACACCCAACTAAACCCACAAAACCTACTAACAGACTATTATGCTAGCACTCAAAGAAGTATTCAAACCAAGTTTAGTGGAAATCATCAAGTAGGTGCACACACCTTCTAACACTCATCCAACCTACCAATAGTTTCATCTGTCAGCATCCAGAGAAGTCAGTCAGAAAGTATCAATGATGATAATAGGGAATACCCAACTCTTTTCCCCACATAAAAGTAATTTAAGTATCCAATAGAAGGAAAGGGATGATAAGAGTAGGTACATACACCTACTAAAGATATCGAATGGTTATATATCACCATTCTAATTGCTTATGTCACCAAGCATATACTAACAATGGTGTAAGAGAAGACACAAATCCCTACACACATCATAAAAACTTTATAAGACATCATAATTATGATGAAAATAGTTCCCAAGGGGTGGATACACAACTCCATCCCCACAAATAGGGTGGCTCTTGAACATGTCACCCCACATCAGATATAGACCTCTGCTCCCATGAAGGAGGTCCATGGAGAAAACTCCCCCATAATATATGGACAACTAGACTGAGAAGAAACACCCTCTCCAATTGGAGATAATTGGCCTATCCCAATGACCACTGTAAGGTAGTCATAAACACCGCCCCATGAAAACCAATTTTTTGTGAAAGTGTCCCAAATTTCTTGAAAGAAGGAATCCAAGAAGAAGGCCCATCAAAGGTAACTAGAAAATGAAGAGTCGATCTACAAACCCAGTCTACTCAACGTTGGAGTTCTTAAAGCCCTCAGATGATTATCTATGGCAGTTCAAGATCCTAATATCCCATTAACAAATTATGGGAGTAGTAGTAGTAATTCTGAAGGTCCTCCGTGGACACTTCACTATTAAATCTTACTTCATTTCTATAATATGATCGATCTTGATAGACCATGTCCTGATGAGAGTCATAGAAGACCTCTGTGTGTCAAGAATATCAAAGAGAAATTTGGTATCCCCCTTGCTGTAATCCACCATGGTGGTCCTCCCCATGATGGAATTCACTGTGAAATTTCACTAAATAGCAGTGTTTCACATTGTCAAGAGAATTCTCTAATTGATGATATAGTGATGAGAAATCCCTTCAATCACGTGTCACTAGTAAAAAAAAATTCATTCATGTCTGATGTATTTTCATTAACAAGTGAAATACTTTTTCAACCAGAGGGAAGCCCGAGGTAATTTTTATTCACGAAACCACCATCAGGTCACCTACCTTCTAACATAACAGAGGAAATACCAACCAATATTACACCTTATGATAAAGCATCCAAGTAGTGTCCACTCTATTTGGACCAAGTAGAAGAACCTCTATTGAAAGGCAAAGAGGATGTGCTAAACACAAGGAAACAAATGGCTAAATATTACATACCAGTCATGTTTTGGCCTTTATCCACCCATCAATATAGTATTATAGAAGCGTTGTTAGAATATTTTGTGCATGGAATAAACCATAATATATGGAAAACTATTCATTACTTGAAAGAAAATGTATTTCCTTATGATGAGTATCAAAGTCACGTTAAGGTGATAGAAGGGTTAAAATGCCAAATTGACTTGGTATCTATCATGGATTCATGAAATCCAAAGATCAAAAAATAGAATGGATCCCTTCAACGTGCATGACTCGGCACATTAATGAGGTTGTGGCATATTATCATAGATTTTCCATCCAATATTCATATCGAGGGATGGGATGCACTTAGAGTGAAACATTTCACCATGCTCCCTAACTAGAAAATACCACCAAATGTTGTATCATGAAAATTAATATCATCCAGATGACTCCAGAAAATAGGCCGTATACACGACCGAATATATACTCAAGAAAAATAAGCCCCAAACAACTCTCTCTAACATAAGGCCAAAAGAGAGAAGGTTTTTGAGAGAAACATTCATCAAGCATACAAGAATATCAATCAAGACTTTCACTTAGAGAAATTCATCCATCAGATAGCACAAATGATAGAAATAGGATTACAACATTAGAAAATGACTGATCCAAGTGTATACTGAATGATTCACCCATCCCATATTCTACAAAACATGAGGCTAATTTATAGGAGTTAGAGGAATAATTTTTGGTTCATAATTCAGTCCACACTGAAACAATTGAATTAGGTGTGTGTACCCAAAACCAAAGGCATTCCATGAATCTGGTAATTCCCTCAAACAATCCATCATTACATCCTAGAAATGAATCTAATAGAGAAAAGGGTAAGCATAAAATTGTACCTCACCTCCCTCATAGAGAGGTTAAGTCCATTTCTCATGATGAAAAATTTATCTACAAGAGGGAGAAATAAAATAATTGAGTAGACTCAATGTAGAACTACTCTGAGGTAGAGTTATTGCTGAATATACTCTATAAGAAGATCCTAAAATTAGACTTCCAGCTGGAACACATCAACAAAGAGGATTTTCAACAGCAACTGAAGAAGATCTAGAATATCCTCTCAACCTAGGATACCAACCACTAATATACTTTCATCCTAAAATAATAGATTGAGAGTTCCCCCCATTGGGTGTGCAAACAAAATAGGTCTAGACACATACTTATAGGCCTACCCCTAAAGGATACTCATGAAAAGTACCAGCAGTGCTACCACCAATGGCCTCACCGGCTTCCACACCTTTTTAGGCTCTGATCAACACAATTGCTTAGGATCTGACCCTACTATAAATTTCTCAAATGCTTATGAACACTATTGAGTCAGTAGTAGCTCTATTAAAATGCAAGGAGTAACAACGCATGCTAATACATCCAAGAATGAATCCTTACCTTTAATGGGTAGACCCGACACTTCCCCCACCAAACTTTTAGAAGCCTAAATTTATAATCCTAAATGGATTGGGAGGCCCAAAACATCACTTGAAACATTTCGTCTCTTATTTTGATCGCATGATGGGGACCCCTAAACAATTGGACGTGTTTAAACTTTAGTTATTCTTTCAGTCACTATAGGGGCTAGATTTTATATGGTACATGATTCTGCAGGCTCTGTCTGTTATAGGGTTGAAAGACCTCTATCATAAGTTTCTATTAATGTTCATCTCAACACTTCAAAAGTAAATAGTGTTTGATATAAAAAATTGAAAACAACGAGAGAATTAAAGGGTCTCAAATTTCATTTCTTGGTGGAAAGGATTGAAATATTACTTAAACCTACCAATCCCTTAATAAAGATTTTTTCCCATATGTATAGAAAATATTCACAACGAGTTGCACACACCCTTGATTCTTGTGAAGTATATAGGCGGGTTTTAGGACCTTTCCACTATTACTCAAATGGTAGTGAACTCTTTTGTAGAGACTAAGGAAATGTACTGAGTAATCCCATTTAATCAAGGAAGGAAATAAGGGAAATAAGAGACCGCTACAGTTACATTTAAGCAGGACCCTACACCCAGCCCACTTTAAAGCCCACACCATATCATGCATCACAACCTCCCGAGCATCAACAATAATTCCAACCTCATCATTATGATTAGAGATATCATAGGTGAAAATAGTTTTAGGAAAGGTCTATTATTTTCAAAAAGTACCATGTTCTTAGATAATTCACCTCGACATTGGAAAACAACTTAGTCATGTTTTCCAATTCCCAAGAATCCCAAAAAATAAAGTGTTTTTGGTCTCCCAAATTATTTCCCCTTCCATAAAGTACTAAGGCACCACATCCATGATTTTTTTTTTCAAATTACTCCTCCAAATGATGGAGTAATATGGGAGAGTGTTGTTGAAAAATTTGTATGCTCAGGTTTCACATATTTCTACCACTAATCCATAAGAGGAAAACAAATGTAATGAATTTAAGAAGAATGGTGTGGAGATGTTTTGTGACTAGATAGTCAGGAAAAGGACCAAACATACTCCTTATATTATATAGAAATAGTTTAAATAGACAACTATGCCTCCAGATACTTCTGCTAAAATACAACAAAACTCATTGATATCTCAGTTTTTTGAAACCAAGTCGTAAAAAAAGCGACATGGTCATAAGGTTAAGAAACAAACACAAGATGATGATCTTGTATCAAGGCCAAATTAATCATTTAACTTATAAAAATTCATACCAACAGTACCAAAGGCATGACCACCACCCCACCAAATTGTATAATAGGGATCCACCCACTAGATGGAATCTTCATCATAAGAGGAGTTGATTTTGAGTTCCATTAAGATTATTCACTTAATAGATCCTTTAAAAGATGAACATTATGATTATGAACCTCAATTCCATAGCCTTGATTGGGGAAATAGGGGAAGAGGCTATCCGAGCTTAAAATATAGGGGAGAATACAATCATGTAAAGAGTCACTACTTTAACCACGCCCCTGCTCGAACTGTCTATGTGCCTGAAACTCATGGGATAGCTCTCCAAAAATATCATCAGGAATAGTGGAATTATCCCATGCATGATAGGGTTTTACCTAACAAAATAATCCTATAAGGTCAATTATAGGATATGTCATCACCTAATCAACCCCAGAATGTAGGCATACCCAGTCAACCTAATCCACCAAGAGAATAAGAACCTTCAACTCCTATTCCAAGTGATGTTCCATCCACATCCAGTAATTCAACTACTAATGTACCTAAAAAAGAGAATCCCCAAGATGGGAAGCACAAACATCTGGATCAGAAGTATGATGCTATAAAACAACTATCCCATGTTCCAGCCAAATTATCTATCCTAAATACCCAGAGTCTATCAAAAGATCTCTAAGAAGCACTTATTGAGGCCTTATTATACACTTAGGATTTCGAGTTCATGGTTGAAGCTTATATGGTATATCATGCAGATAATGATATTGTGGAATGACACACAATCATCTCTTTCATATACCATGATGAGGAAGCCATCGTATATGGACATATCAGACCCCTATATATATATTTGGAAGGATAAATGAAATTGATATCCGATGATCCTTCATCAACAACAGACTAGGAGTCAACCACATTTCAGTTCAGAAACATCAACCACTAGGTTTAAATGAATCTCAATTGTCCCCCTCCACTTTTATGTTATAAGGTTATGAAAAGTATGAGTGAAATACTCTTGGAAATATCACACTCAGAACTCCATTTTGGGATCTTGTGTCTGACTTAGAATTCCTCTTTGTTTGGTAGGATAAAACATTAAGTGTACTTTTGGGAAGACCTTAGCTACATAATCATGTGACCATTCCTTCATCATACCACCAAGGCCTCAAATATTGTATCAATGGTCAAATTGGGCAATTTTATTGTGACAAGTCCTTGTTCAGATACTGTGCGTTGAAGTACATTGATGCCGGATTCTACAATAAGGGAGAGAAAGAGTCCATGGATGATAATGTCACCTAGATCAATACCCAAAATGGAATGGAGATGATCCCAGCTAACCCATTAAAGTATCTCAATGCAGATTACATTCTCCCCATCAACCAAATCAAAGAGTTGAGTCCATGTGAGAGCACACATTTAGTAAATTTGGTAATGTCAATCGTGAAAACTAAGCCTGATAACAATGGAGAAGATGTCAGTTCTCTAAAAAATAATGAAATATTAGATGAAAATGTTTTCATCACACCCTATAAGTATTAAAAAATCTATGTTTAGTCAGCTAGGTTAGAGGATTTCTTCACATCAATAAGAGAAAATGAAGAGTCTCATTCTCAGTCCCTCAATTCCCCTTTAGAGCTCCAAAAAGGCCTCATGCCATTGATTGAGACAGAAATGATTTCTTCATCTTCCAGATGTCCAAATGTTGACTGCAATTGTTATTAAGAACTTTATTCATAACCTACCTCCTAGGTAGAGACAAAATAGGTAAGTCATGAGGAAGAGGAATAAGAGGAAGACCTTAGGGATTACCCTATAGTGTTTGAGGAAGGCGTCTCCACCATAGTCAATGAGCCCAAGGAGATAAATATGGGTATATAAGAAGATACATGACCCACTTTGATTAGTGAGGCTATGGATTATGAAGAATAATAAGTATATACTTCCTTCCTAAATCAACACTGGTATGTGTTTTCTTATAATTACACAAAAATTCTAGGTCTTTCCCCCAAGGTGTCCCCCATCTCTTGGGTTTTCTAGAAAAACAATGAATGTATAAATAGGTAGCCAGAGGAAAACACCAAATTCATGCCTCCAAAATTGAGGCTTAAGTGGATAAAATAATTAAGGTGGACTTTATCTAAGAGGTATAATATCTGAAATGGATAGAAAACATTTTCCTTGTGAGAAATAAAAAAGATAGATCCATGTTTGTATTGAATTCATAGATCTAACTGGAACTATCCAAAATATGACTTCTCAGTTCCAATTACATAAATCCTAATTAATGAAATAGCTGGTTATCAAAACCTCTCATCCATTGATAGATATTTAGGGTAGAACCAAATCCAGATGTCCCTAGAAGATGAAGAAGCCACCATCTTCAAAGCCCCTAGGGAGTGTTCTACTTTTGGGTAATTCCCTTTAGATTAAAGAACACTATTGACACATACCAGCATGACATGATTTGAATCTTTATACCCTTCATGGGGAAGTTTGTTGAATGTTATGTTGATGATTTTTTTTCAAATCACGAAAATGCTTTGACTACACAGCCTACCTAGAGACCATCTTCAAAAAGCTACAACAACGTAGCCTAAATATGAACCTCTTAAAATTTTCTTTTGGGGTAATCTTAGGGAAGTATATCATATTATTTGGATTGCATCATGGAATCCTAGTCAACCCTAAGAAAACAAAGTCCAACTTTATCATTTCATCTCCTTGAACCTTAAAAATTTGGGTGGACTCCAAGGACATTGGGCCTAAATCCAAGGCTTCATAGCCAAAATTTTAGGAAAGTGATTTACCTTCACTATACTGATGAAGAAAAGAGTCATGTATCAATGGAACTATAACTTCCAAGAGGTATTTGAAACCCTCAAGAAATACCTCTCGAGTCCTCTGGTATTAATGAGAACCATTGAGAGAAATACACTCATTCTATATGTGATAGCCTTGGAATGATCACTAGGGACCTTACTTGTATAAAAGAACAATATTGGGAATGAAAAAAAACCTTTTTTATATTAGTTGAACTATGATCGACATTGAAACTTGCTATTTAGATATCAGGAAGATGTGTCTGGAATTAATCTTTGTGGTCTAAAAACTGAGGCACTACCTGTAGAACTATGAGGTCTAACTGGTATCTCATAATAAACCACTCAAATATATCCTTATCTATCCTATGTTGACAGGATTTCTAGAATAGAGGGAAGTTATTCTACAACAATTTGATAAACAATTCATTCCTCAAAAAGTAGTGAAATGGAAGGCGTTGGTAGATTTTCTTGAAGAGCAGCCATCTACAGAAGCTACATCGTTAAATACTGAACTGATGGATGAAGAGATATTTTCTATTCAATTTGTGTCCAAATGTGGGAAATTTATATTAACGGTTCATCAAGGAGCCCAATGGAGAAGATAATGAAAGATCCTAAACTCAATAAAGTTGGGTTAGGGACTGTCCTTATTTTTCTGGTGAAGGCCATTTCACCTTAATTCTTATTAATGTCAGAAGGATGTACCAATAATGAGGCAGAATATGAGGCCCTTATTTTAGGCTTGTAATTGGCACTCCAAATATCAATGGACCACTTGGAAGTGAAAGGCAACTAAGATTTGTTAATCAAATAGATCAATGAGGATTACACCATCAGAAAGGAATAGTTAATCCCCTTTCATGGTTATGTCTAAGGGTTACTAATAGAATTACACTTAGAACCAACATTTACTCATGTCCCATGATCAAAAAAATTCCTAGAATGATGCATTGGTAAATGCAGCCATGACTCTAGAAGATCCAATCCATGATGAAACAGCCATCAACACTTTCCATCATTGAATAGTCTCAAATTTTGTTAAAGGAATAACGTAAGAGATCAATAATTCCATCCCTATTCTTAATACATATTTTTATACCTTGGGATATATGATTCCTATCATGGAATACCTCCAGGAAAGTGTAATTCCACTAGATAGAACTGGGAAGGAGAAAATATGATTGCGAGTAGTAAATTTCAATATTTATGATATCCCAAATCACCAAAGGGTCCTCTACAAACAAGGCTTTGATGGAGTCCTTATCATTTGTATTGATGAATAAGTGATTATAAAAAAAATACATATTTTAATTACATTTTAATGGTATTAAATGTTCATTTTTGATCTTATGTTCTTGAGTTGGTGGATTTTAATTTTGAACATCCATTCTTATCATTTGTGCACTTCATGCATAATATACACCAATTTTGGACCAATGCTTCATCTAATTTTAAGGATTGTTACTATCCATATTTTAATTTGATATTTTGGGAACTGTATCTATACTTAAATATGAACCTTTTTTATTCAGGTATCAATGGAGGATTCATAAAGGATGATGGAGATATTTGGCGATGAAAGCAAATAATTCTGGAGAAGGCAGATTGGACACCAGCACACTGATGAGAATGTGGGACCCATAATACAAACCTAATGAAGCCACAATTTCATGGTATGATAGAATATATATATAGGAACAAATACTTCTTCAGGATTTAGTGCTAATTTAGCCTCCATGATGGGAATTAAGGCAGACCAAATATAATATCAAAATCTGGACCAGAATCTATGGCCCAGAATATTATCCCACTAAATCGGATCTAAATCTCGATTCAAAACTCCAAATGGGACCAAATATTACAGGTGGTTAGGATACATCCGGAGATCCATTTTATTTTTCTATGACCCACTCTAATTCGGCAACCAAGATGGTAATTTAGACGCGTCTGTTCGGTGATTGCAAGCTGGATGCCACCTCGGGTCAAGAGTGGAAAAGTCCAAGTTCCACAAGCTTTCCACCACCCTAGGCATACCATAATCAAGTGGTATGCTTTGTACTATTCAAGGATCTACCCAAGGCTCCCAAAATTCTTATTTAAGTTAGTGGTGGTGGAGGATTTTATCATCTTTTGAGCTTTCTTTCATTGTAATGTTATGCTACGATGTTGTTGTCTCAAGTTTTTCTTTCACATGTAAGTTGTTTTAATTCATCCTAGTTTCTTAATAAAATTTATTATTATACTATTATTATGTTCTTCTACATCTCAATTTGATACCATTTCCTCAATGTGTGAATTTAGTCACACCAAATCTTGTGAAATTATTCACACAACGGTGGATTGATCAATTTCTTTTTATTTTTTTATTTACTTCTTCAATTGCTCCCTCATGAGTCTACTTCCCACTTCCATTTAAACCATAGCATAAATGGAGGGCTAACCCACTTATGGGTTGATCCAAGGGAGTAGCAAGGGGATGGATTGGATTTTATTTATAACCACATTAATTTCTAATCACTTCTTTTAATTGAGATTTTTATTTTATGATTTTTAAACTCCATCGTCCTTGTTGAATTTAAGTCCACACACTTCAAGTGTTAATATGAACCTTTACCTTGAAGTGCTCAAAACTTTGATCCTTCAAGTGTATAGGTGATTAGTGTTGAAGGGTGTAGGTATTAAACCAGTAAGTGAGGATGTTGTTTGATCTTCTTAAATTAACCCATCTCAAATATAAGAAATTGAAATAGTTGAAAAAGAATTTCATCCAATCCACCTCGAGTGATAACAAGGGATCAACTCATTATTTTAAATTAAATTCAATTAAATCTATTAGTTATCCTTTAAACCCATCTAAAATCAACCCAGGTTGTCCACTTCATATCCAAAAACAGTCCTTATAATGTGTGTGTCTATAGATTGCTTCTTAGGTCTCTGAGGAATCGACAAACCATGCTTGACTACAAGGACCATTCTACCTTCTTCTCTTGGGTAAATTTGAGTGTGGATAAAATTTTGGCACCGTTTTCAGGGACCCAAGTAATTCATTTCAACACCCATTATATTATCCCCCATTTCTTCTATTCTCACCCAAGATCTCTTATCTTTTCCCTTTCTTTTTTTGGCACATGTCCGCCTATACTCGTGATCAATCAAACCGTCTAGTTAGGGTGGATAATCCTAGGGTTGGGGAGTCAAGTACACTAAGAGGATTATTTCCATTAGATCCTAATATTCCTAGTACTCTAGAATAAAAAATTGTTCCCATTTCAATGGAAGGTCTTCAAAGAAACCAACTCATAAACCTAGATGGGAACTAAAATTGAAACCCAAATGAGGTAGCCCCAAACTTGGGGAATGCAGTTGATCAAACCATGAATGACTATCTCACACCTACCTGGACCAATGCCCCCTTATGAATTAGACACAACTCTCTAGGAGATTCCAACTATATATTTAAAACTCATGTCCTTAACCATCTTCCCACATTCCATGGAATGGAGTCCGAGATGCCCTACCTTCACATTAAGGAGTTCAATGACATTGTGGAAACCATGTGTCCCCCACATCAACTAAAATCAGTTAAGATGAGTCTATTTCCTTTTTCTTTAAAGTATAGATCTAAAAATTGGCTAAAAAATTTGAGACCATCATCCATAAACTCTTGGGACCAATTACAAATAGAATTCAACAAAAAATACTTTCCCCACCACAAAACAATTGCACTTAAAAAGATCATGCAAAACATTTTTGAAAAAGAGGGAGAGTCATTCTATGAAACATGGGAGAGGTTCAAAGACACTCTAAACATGGTTCCCCACCATGGTTTTTCTATTCCTGAACAAGTGAGAATTTTCTATGAAGGGTTGGGTCTGAGGAACAAACAATTAATTGACATGATGTGTAATGGAACCTTTAAAAAAAGCCCCAAATGATGCTTACGAGTATCTGGAAATCCGTGCTGAACAAAACCAAACATGGGTAACTTCACCTTATTTTGAAAATCCACAGAGAACTACTGTAATTCATACATTTAGAGAAGTGTAAAGCCTTAGGGATAAACTCACAACACTCTCTAGGAAGGTTGAAGAGATAGAACTTAGGAAAGTATATGAAATCCAAACTATATACCTTATTTGCACAATTTGTGACAAACATGACCATAATATAGACAACTGCCCAACCATTCCATCTATCAAGGATGTTCTTTTAGGAGGACCCCCCGCGAAAGTAAATGTTTTGAACTTTAAAAAGCCTCAATACCAAAAAAACTTCAACCCAATGTATAATGACCACCCAGGCTTCCGTTGGAAAGATAACCAACAACCTAGCCAACCACAGTGACAAAATCATTACCCCCATCATAACTACCAAACCCATAACTAGTTCCAAACCCAACCTATCCAATACCAACAGCCACCGGTCCATTTTCAATAAACCATCCCACCTCCAAAATATCCCTCTGGGATAAACCAATCCTCTCAAGAACCAACCCAAACTGTTTCACAAAGCCTACTAGAACAACTATGCAAACAAATGGAAAGGATGAACTCGGAAGTCTCTTCCCTTAAATAAGAACTTCAAACCATCAAAACTGGAAAGGCACCCATTCCTACTCAGGCGGTACCATCCTCAAATTTAAGAGGAGAGTCAAGTTGTACTCAAACAACTCATGAACAACTAAAGGTTGTGTCTGTTTTAAGAAGTGGGAAATCAATTGAGAAAACTACACGAATAATTCAGAACCCATATGAAGATTCAAACTTGGTTAAAAATTGAAATGAACCAAATGATCAAACTGAAAAACACTATAACATTGTCAAAGAAACAACTCTTCAACAAACAACCCCACAACCTGCACCATTTCCTCAATGCATAAAGGGGGAAACCAAGCCTAAATTGAGTGAAACATTGAGGGAAATCTTCTCACAAGTAAAGTTGAACATTCCCCTTCTCAATGAAATTAAAACCATACCTACCTACTCAAAGTACCTTAAGGACTTGTGCACTTTTAAAAGAAAATTTTTCACATAAAAACCAAGTCCTTTTGGTAGCTAATGTGAGTACCACCATTCAAGGGACCATTCATCCTAAGTTGAAAGAACCGGGTTTCCCTTATATCAATGTTGAACTAGGAGAGAGAAAAGTTGTCAAGGCCTTGTGTGACCTAGGTGCTAGTGTCAATCTCATCCCCTATGCGGTGTACTGCCAGTTAGGCCTAGAAGAGCTCCAAACCACATCTGTCACACTTCAACTTGCTGATTGTAGCATTAGGGTTACAAAGTGGATTTTAAAGGATGTTCTAGTAAAGGTTGAAAACTTCATATACCTTGCTGACTTCATTGTCCTTGACAACCATCCGCACTTAGAAAATAAGGAACAAACCCCAATCATCCTTGGTTGTCCCTTCCTTGCAACATCAACTCTGTTATCCAAGTCTAAAATGGGAACATGACCATCACATTTGGAAACATGATTCTAGACTTGAACATCTATAATGAAAGTTCACAAATAAGGGATGATGAGGATATTCATGAAGTAAATATCATAGGAATAATTGATAATGAATCCATAGAACATCAAAGAATATTTGATGGATGTTTAAGTCAGGATAAGATTAATTTCCTTTGTTCACATGAAGGAATTTTATCTCCTTGGCTTGAATAATTTCTAAATTTCTCTTATGATGATGTATTAGGTCCAAAAATTAGTGAAACCTTTAAAGAAACCACTTTTATGGAGACCACTCCAACTTTCTTCACTAAATATGATCAAGACAATATAGTAGATAAACCTTCTACATGTGGGAAATCAATCCTATCTAAAACTCTAGGAAACAAAATTGATCTTGATCTAATGTCCCTATCTTATGCTGAAATTATGAACTAAACTGATCTTGAATTGAAGGAACTTCCAGTTGCACTCAAGTATACCTTCTTATGGGACAATAAAACACATCCTTTTTTTCATTTCTTCTTCTCTTGAAGACAATCACGAGAAGATGATTCTAGATGTCCTTAGGAAACAAAAGAAAGCCATTGGTTGGACCCTGTCTGATATTCCTAGAAATAGCCTACTTATCGGGACTCATAGGATTGTTCTGGAATCTGATTCAAAGCTATGTTGTCAACCTCAACGACAAATCAATACGAATCTCATGGAGGTAGTAAGGAAGGAACTTCTGAAATTGTTAAAAGCTGGTATCATATATCCCACAGCTGAGAGTGAGTGGTTCACCCCAATCCAAGTGGTTCCCAAGAAGGCAGGAATCACAGTGATAACCAATAAGGATGGAGAGATTCTTTCAACTAGGGTGAGAAGAGGATGGAGGGTCTGTATTGACTATATGAAGCTAAACTAATTCACTAAGAAAGACCATTTCCCCTTACCATTCATTGACCAAGTCCTTAAGAGAGTAGAAGGTCATGCCTTATATTGTTTCCTAGATGGGTACTTGGGGAATAATCAAATTGAGGTCTCCCTAGAGGATCAAGGGAAGACTACATTCACATGTCCTTCTGGCACCTTTGCCTTCAAACACATGCCCTTTGGGTTATGCAATGCCCCTAGAACCTTCCAGCGGTGCATGATGGTAATCTTCTCAGACATGGTAGGGTATTTTATTGAGGTCTTCATGGATGACTTCTATATCTTTGGGGATACATTTGAAGGATGTTTAAGGAATGTGGAGAGAGTCTTTTCAAGATGTGAAAAAAAAGAATCTGGTCCTAAACTGGTAAAAATTCCATTTCATGGTTAAAGAGGGACTAGTTCTAGGCCATCTGGTCTCAGGTAGGGGGATTGAAGTTGATAAAGAAAAGGTTGACATCATTCGTCACCTTCCATCACCCAAAACTGTCAAGGAAGTGAAGTCTTTCTTAGGAAATGTTGGTTTCTATAGAAGATTCATCAAAGAATTTACTTCAATATCCCATCCCCTTTGTGCTCTACTAGTAAAGGATGCTTCATTTGTTTGGACAGAAAGCTATGAGGGTTCATTCTAAACCCTAAAATCCTCTCTCACCTCTCCTCCCATTATTAAATCTCCAAATTGGAACCTTACTTTCAAAATTATGTGTGATGCCAGTGACTTTGTTGTATGAGCTGTGTTAGGACAACGTTGTGATAAAACTCTTTATGTCATTGCTTATGCAAGAAAATCCTTAAATGATTCCCAAATAAACTACACCACCACTGAAAAGTAGTTACTTGAAATTGTGTTTTCCTTAGAGAATTTTATGTCCTACCTCTTAGGATCCCCCATTACTGTGTTCACAGACCATTCTGCACTAAAATACCTCTTCCAAAAACAAGATGAAAATGCTAGACTAATTAGGTGTGTCATTCTCTTACAATAATTTGACCTCACAATCAAGGATAAAAATGGAGTTGAAAATGTTGTAGTTGATCACCTCTCTAGGATGAAATTCAAAGACAACTCAAATCACCTGTCTGTGTCTGATTCATTTCCTGATGAACACCTATACTCTGTGAGTGACTGCCCTTGGTATGCTAACATAGTCAATTTCTTAGTTACACGAGTCATTCCAAAATTATTAGGGACTCAAGATCGAAGGAAATTAATTTTTGATGTTAGAAACTATGTGTTTGATGATCCATACCTCTATATGTTCTGCCCTGAACAATTCATTAGGAGGTGTGTCCTAGAATCTGAACAAGGGTCCATCCTTAAATTCTGTCTTAGTGAGGCATGTGGAGGTCACTTTTCCTCTAAGAAAACTTCTGATAAGGTTCTTCAGTGTGGTCCCTTCTGGACAACCCTCTCAAGGGACTCTTAAACATTTTGTCAAATTTGTCATAAGTTTCAACAAGTAGGATTAATCACAAAAAGGAATAAAATACCACTCACTCCCATCTTAGTGATTGGAATCTTTGACTACTGGGGAATCGATTTCATGGGTCCCTTCCCAAACTCTAGGGGATACCTCTACATCCTCTTAGATGTTTATTATGTCTCAAAATGGGTTTAATCCATTCCCACTAAGTCTAATGACCATCATGTTGTGATCTGATTTCTGAAAGAGCACATATTATCTCGATTTGGAATTGGTATGGCTATAATCTGTGACCGAGGAACCCATTTCTGCAACCATCCATTCTCTTCACTCATGTATATGTATCAGATTTATCACAAGGTTTCCACTATATACCATCCTCAAACCAATGGTCAATCTGAGTTAGTAAATAGGGAGATTGAGAATATTCTTGAAAAACTGTCAATCCTTCTTGGAAAGATTCGTTTGAGAAACCCTTGGATGCTCTTTGGGCATATCATACAGCATACAAAACCATCCTAGGAATGTCACCATATAGGTTATTTTATGGAAAATCATGCCATTTATCTGTTTAAATTGATCATAAGGCTTTTTGGATAATTAAGAAAATAAATTATGACCTCTCATTGGCTGGAACAAAAAAGAAATTTGATCTCAATGAACTTTAGGAACTAAGGATGGAGGCTTATGAAAATTCAAGGATTAATAAAGCTAGAGTTCAAGCCTACCAATCTAGGAATATCAAAGTCAAAAATTTTGAACTGGGAATATTCATGCTCTTGTATAGTTCAAAACTTCATTTACACCTGGTAAAGTTAAGGTCTAGATGGTCCGGTCCTTTCATAGTGCATCATGTGTACCCCCATGGGTCAGTAGAGATTCAAGATCCCACTAGTGGTCACTTTGTCAAGGTCAATGGTCATAGGTTAAAACCATTCATTGAATCACTCAATAAATAGGAAATAGAGGTTGAGTTAATTGAGCCAACCTATGAACTAGGAAAAAATTGATAGATTTAGGATCCATGTCGGGCTAACGACATTAAACAAAAGCGCTGCACGGGTGGAAACCCATCTTTTTCATGTCATCTTTATTTTTCAAATAGGATTATTTAATCATTCTGATGCTTAAAATAAAAAAATAGACTGTTGAACCATTATTCTATTATGAGTATGGATGGGTATGAAAGGGGAGCACCATATTCATCCATGGCACGTGGTGTGATCCTTGTGTAATACCTTACCCAGAAATTTTAAGAAAAGAGAATGTATCATCAGTTCATTTTATTTTTATGTGTTTTTATCTTAAAATAAAAATACAAAAAAAATTATAAATAAAAAAAGAGACACGTCATAGGTCATGGGTCAAACCCCGTCACAACCGACGAAGCTGCGGGGAATCAAACCCGGGACCAAAGGAAGACAGGGGCGCGTACTTACCACCGACCTATGGATTTTTGTGCTTCCTTATTCTATAATTTATATATATATACATATATTTTACTTTCTTTATTATATAAATATAAATATAAATATATATTTTGTTTTTTTTGTTTGTTTTTCTCCACTAGGTAATTCTCAGAGTGACATCAAGATCAAGGGATTAAAAGGGAGTAGTAAGAATTTCAACTTCAACCACCAGGTGACTTCATTCCATGATCCTAATTTTCAATTTCCTTTTTGAACTCTCATTCTCTACCTCTACCCCCTTCTAAATTTTCTTTTCTTTAAACACTGGGGGCATTGTTATTTTAAGTTTTGGGGGAGATAAAAGAAAACATTCTTATGTGTCAAAAAAATGATGAATGATTTAAAAAAAACTGTGTGTAAATGGAAAGAAAAATTCCTTTAACTTTGAACATGGTAATACACATTGCACACTTTGAAACTGAATATAAAATAATTTATCATTCCCTGATTCTAATTTTAATCCTTTTATAAATTCATGAGCATTTAGTTTGGAAAGTGTGGCTGTCCAATGTGATATTTCATCATTTATATTTTCATCCAAATAAAAATAAGATCACAATACACGTCCTTTGGATAGTGGGGTATTAGTTTGAGTTCATAGGGTCCCCCAAATAAATAGCATAGGTTTGTTAATCATTTTTGTTTTAATATGAGTATTTAATAAATTTTCACGTAGAGTAATGAAATGACCTAATGCGTGGATTTCATAACTTGGGGATCATGACTCCATAGTTGTCTGGCCCAGAGTTAGTAATTATATCTCTATTTTTGTTAATTTTATTTCATTTTTGATTGATTTAACTTGATATTATTCCCGAGTATGTGGGATTCACTTGGTTCCCTAAGGTCTTTGAGCCTGGGAGTCATCGACAAAGTCTCGCTACATGGGTTGCCTCTTTTGAGTGCAATTTCAATTACCATGGAAAAATTGAAAAAAAACAAAAATAAATAAATAATACAATAATTTCTTTTGAATACTCATTTTACTATTGAAATGTGATTCCACCTAGTGCTTCCATCATTTCCCTCTTGAATAAAGATGAACCCCCATGTCTAATGCGATGCACAACACATAATCACTCTTAATTGATATTGGATGAAGTATGACGATGAATTTTAAAAAAAGAATGGGCTTGGGATATATATCTGCTTATGATACTATCATGTATTAAAATATTTTTATGGGTTTCATGATTGTTTGGTATAAGGGGTTTTGGTGATCATTGTGTATTAAAATGTTTTTGGAAAAGGGAATCCGAATTTCATATTGTTGAGATACATTTTGCTCCGGACTAGAAAATCTCAAGTTGGGGGGTGTGATTAGCCAATAAAAATACATATTTCAATTAAATTTTAATGGAAATGAATGTTAATTTTTTATCTTATGGTCATGAGTTAGTGGATTTTAATTTTGAACATCCATTCTTATCATTTGTGAACTTCATGCATAATGTACACCAATTTAGGCCCAATGTTTCATCAGATTTTAAGGATTGTAATTATCCATATTTTAATTTGATATTTTTGGAACTGTATATGCACTTAAATATGAACATATTTCATTCAGGTATTAATGGAGGATTCATAACGGATGATAGAGATATTTGACGATGAAAGAAAACAATTCTGGAGAAGGCAGATTGGACACCAGCCCACTGATGAGAATATGGGACCCACAATACAAACCCAATGAAGCCAAAATTTTGTGGTATGATAGAAGAAATATATAGGAAAAAATAATTCTTCATGATCCAGTGCTAATTTAGATTCCATGATGGAAATTAAGGTGGCCCAAATAGAATATCAAAATCTGGGCCAGAATCTGCGGCCCAGAATATTATCCCACTAAATTGGACGTAACTCCCGGTTCACAACTCCAAATGGGCCGAAATTTTACAGAAGGTTAAGAGACATACGGATATCCATTTTGGTATTCTATGGCCCACTCTAATTTTTCTATATAGAAGGTCATTTCAATTCTTCTGTTTGGTAGTTTCAACCCGGATTCCATCTTGGGTCAAGAGTAGAAAAGTCCAAGTTCCACATGCTTTCCACCACCCTAGGCCTACCATAATCAAGTGGGATGTTTTTTACTATTGGAGGATCGATCTAAGGCTCCCAAAATTCCTATTTAAGGAAGTGATGGTGGAGGAGTTTATCATCTTTTGATCTTTCTTTCATGGTAATGTTATGCTGCGATTTGTTGTCTCAAGTTTGTCTTTCACATGTATGTTGTTTTAATTCATCCTAGTTTCTTAAAAAAAGTTCTTCTTATACTACTATTCTGTTCTTCTCCATATCACTTCGATACCATTTCCTTAAGGTGTGAATTTATTCACACCAAATCTTGTGAAATTATTCACACAATGGTGGAGTGATCATTTTCTTTTTATTGTTTTCTTTACTTCTTCAATTCCTCCCTCATGAGTCTACTTCCCGCTTCCATTGAAACCATAGAATCAATAGAGGGATAACCCACTTATGGGTTGATCTAAGGGAGTATAAAGGGGATGGATTGGATGTTATTTATCACCCCATTAATTTCTAATCACTTCTTTTAATTGAGATTTTTATTTGATGATTTTTAAACTCTATCGTCCTTGTTAAATTTAAGGCCACACACTTCAAGTGCTAATACGAACCTTTACCTTGAAGTGATAAAAACTTTGATTCTTAAAGTGTATATATGATTAGTATTAAAGTGTGTATGTATTAAACTAGTAAGTGAGGATGTTTTTTGATCTTCTTAAATTAACCCATCTCAAATATAAGAAATTGAAATAGTTGAAAAAGAATTTCATCCAATCGGCCCCGAGTGATAACCTAGGATTAACTCATTCTTTTAAATTGAATTCACTTAAATATATTATTTATCCTTTAAACCCATCTAAAATATACCCAAGTTTGCCACTTCATATCCCAAAATGTCCATAGAATTTATGTGTCTATAGACTGCTTCTTAGGTCTCTAAGAAATCGACAACCCAAGCTAGACTACAAGGACCGTTCTACCTTCTTCTCTTGGGTAATTTTGAGTGTGAATCAAGAAGAGATAGTGAATAACAAAGAAGAAGTACACACATAATACTGTGGTACACACTAGTTAGGTAAGAGGATTTCTGATCAATTTTTAAGACTTGGATACTTTTGGACTTCGATGATGCAAGATTACACAAAATTCACTATGAAATTTCATTCTTACCAAGTATATGACAACATCATCCATCAAACCCTAGAGTTGCTACATACATATAAATAATCTTGTCCATTTTCTATATGGGTAATTAATTTCATGGGGTAATAACCCCAACTATGTCCAAGTAGTTCAAATAAATCTTAATTTCTAACAATTTCTTCTCTAAATGGGATGTGGTAATACCCCAAAAGAAGTTGGGGCCAAAAGCATTTTCGGCTTTGTGAAAGCCAACATCATTAATAGATTTTGTGTCCCTCATACCATATTGATGTAAAATGGTAAAAATTTCTATTCTAATAGTTTATAAAAGATATATCCGGAGTATAGTATCAAATCCAACCATTCATCCCACTACCATGAAGTGGGTAATGGAAAAACAAAGGCCTTCAACAAGACCCTATCAAATATACTAAAAAAATTATGGATAATGATATAAATCCATATCCTAATAAGATCTTGCATGAATTATTTACTTACTAGACTATGACCCATAATTCCATGCAGGAAACCCGTTACACACTAGTATATGAAATTGAAGTAGTTTTTCCCATCGAGTTCTAGTTTCCATCTCCCCGTATTGCTATCAACAACCATTTTTCTATTGAAGACAAATCCCAAAAATGACTGGATGAACTAGATCATCTCAATGAGAAAATATTTCATACCTTGCATCACCTGTAATTCTATAAAAATTGTATAGAGTGATATTTTAACAAGAAGGTATACATCCGTTTATTCCTCTAAGTAGAACTAGTATTGGTCCTTATAACTACAGTGATACCTATAAGGATGCCTCCAAAGCTTGAACCAAAGTGGGAAGAACCTTAATTCACACATGATTTCCGTTATAACAGATATCATTCTATGATCTCAATGGATGGAGAGATCATTATGATGCCAACTAATGCAATGTTCATGAATAAATACTTTTTTGTAATCACATGAACTATTCCCAAGATAGAATATGTTAAAATACATAGTTGGTCTTTGTTACATGAACATAAAAGGAATGACACCACAACTTCCCCACATGATGTTAAACTGGATGAACTTTTCATCTTTTTTGCATGAAAATAAACTGCATGACATATGGTGTTAGTCTTATGACCTAAAACTACAATACACCGTTTTCCATTACCACATGACACCAAAATTCATGATTAACGACTGTCTTATTTGATGGTAAGAAACCCCTAAAACACCAAGAGTTGAAACACTTGTCATGGTCCATTAATTAAAGTAATCCCTCAGGCATAATACCTTCTTGAATCATTTACACCCCATGGTGTCACTTGGGCCCCCATTATGGACATAACTCCCAGCATTATCATGTCCCTATCACATGATATTAAACTGCACAATCCTATCCAAGACCATGTGTGTATTGGTTGTAATTCTAGTGAGATATATAGTGACACCAAAAAATTTAGTACTGGGCCTATCTGTGACTAAATAAAAATAAAACCCCTTTTCTTTTTCCATGTGTACGAATCATACCTACACGAGGAACCTTTTCAAGACATATGGGTTGATTCCTATTACAATGAAATGTGTAATGATGCCTAAAACTCATGTTTTATCCCAAAAATTGTCCAAGAAAATATTAATACCCATTTACCCACATCAAATACTGAATAATGTGGGGGAAAATATTTCAAGATCTATGTGTGGATTGATTCTTTCTTCAAAAAGACTCTTAGGGATGTCCATATTTTCATCTTTAGGCCGAGTCGTAACATTTCCGTTCTTTCACATTGGTTCATATTCATCCTCATTGCATGATGTTAAACTACATAGTATTTAAATAAATATTTTTGTATTTATTCTCATCCTAATGAGATATGTAGTGATTCCTAAATCATATATCATATAGAAACCACCACAGAATATAAATGCCCCATATCCTTCACTTGTATTGCCTTTGTGCTGCGAAAATAACTTTGGAGACTCCTTGTTTCTCACACCAGGCATAGATCATGTAGGAATGAAAGATTCAATAAAATATTCCCCACATAAAAAGGGAATATCAATTCACATTGAGGTTAAGATGGTCCTAGATGAAAGTTCTTAAAGGGAACACTAGATGTCCCCATCACATGATAATAAATTGTATGATTTATTCAAGAACTACATGTGGATCGATTCCCATTTCAATGAGATATATAGTGACATACAAATATCCAATAATGGGCCCATACACATCATAATATAGGTAATTCTCAAACTTTACCATGTATGAGTCATATCTACATGAGGGGATCCAATACGGATTCTCACTCAATACGTGAACTCGTGTTAAAAAACCCCATTTCCCCCATACGTGAATTAAATCCATGTTGGGGTCTTTATTTTAAAACAATATGTGGATTTATTCTCATTCCAATGAGATACATAGTGATTCCTTTGCCTCATTTCTTAGTGAAAACCATAAAGTAAAAAAGTATACCCCAATTTCTATGTAAAAATAAAGAAACAAATATGATCTATTAATTTTGGTCCCCACATTAGGGGGTCCACTGAGGAAACAGAGATGTCCCACTTCTTCATATAATTCATATATATGCAAGGTAATCTTAATATCATGAATAATATCAACCCAAAAATTTCTTTTGTGCCTAGAAATATCTCTTCCACACATCATACATCTAATCTTGGATACTTTCAGATCATTAAAATATATCTCCAGTTCCCTGTGATATAATGTATGATACCCAAGAAATCATTTTTATATCTTTTTTTTCAGATTAAACCATATGGATTTTCCTAAAATATCCCACAAAAAGGGGTTTTAACCAAATAATTCCACAATTGACTATGCTATAATACACCCCAGTTGTATCTTCATAAAATATCCCACAAAACCGATTTTTCAATCAGTTGTAACTTCATACTTGGGAGAAGACTTTTCCATCCTTATAATATTTGATGAAATTTTATTGGAAACCGTGATTAAAATTAAGTCTATGTTCATCCCTTAAAAACCATTCTCATATCCTTTCTCCTGATCAAAAAACCCCCAAGACAGGGTTTAAAATTTCTTCCATCTTTTCTGAAGTGTAAAGGAGTGATATTAGGCTAGTAGGTCACATATCACCCATCATTTCAATAATTCTATGGTACTAGGTTTATAAAATGAAATTATAGTTACCATAACTCCCTTTGCTAGGTTATACTGGTGTATAAAACCTTTTCTCCCAATTATTGGTTAATTTTGACTAGAAATACCCCGCCCTTATTCAAGTACCTCCTTCCACAAGCAAAATTCTGTGCCTAGGGAAATCCGAATAACCATAATCTTCTTTTGGATATGAACAATAGAATGTCAAAAATCCTAAGGACTCCTTTTACAGATTATGTTGTAGCATGACCCATATTTTTTTATAAAACATCCCACAAGACTGAGTTTTCAACCAAAGGATTCCACTATTGACTGTGCTGTAACATGACCTAATTGGATTTTCATAAAAAACCCACAAAATGGGGGTTTTAATCAATGGAAACATCATAATTAGGAGAGACCTCATTTACAACCATAATAAAGTTTCCCCATACCACTCTTAAGATTAAAAAACCCCCAGATTACAGCTTACTATATTCCCTTCTTCATTCCTAAATATAATAGTACATTCTCGAACAGATTACCTAGAAAATAATATTCATTAACCTTTCGATCAAATCTACAGAACATAAATTATATCCCCCATAATTTCCTTTTTGTATGAATTTAAACTACATATACTAATGTCCTTATTATATGTCTTTAAACTATATAGTATAATGTCTTTTCTGTATGATATTAAACTACATAACCCAATGTCCTCACTCGAAGAAGTTAAACTGCATAGTTAATGTCCCTTTCGTAATACTTTACAATACACAGTCAATATTCTAGTCTCATGAAATTAAAATGAATGATAATTTAAACATTTATAGAGAGGTATCCTCCCCATTTATGGCTGGTGACAATACATATACTCCCTTCATTCTCATGCATCTTTCCTTGGAGAAACAACCCATCACAGTCTTGAGAAATCTGAATCCCATAATCTCCCATTGGTCCTAAAATGACAGAATGTAAGAATTATCAAGGACATATTTTCTTGACTATGCTATAATATTACCTTGTTTTCATTGCATGAAATAGCCCCCAAAATGGGGTTTTCATCCAAAGGATTCCAGTATTGACTATGAAGTAACATACCCTAGTTGTATTTTCATAAAAGACCACAAAATAGGTTTACCAATCAGTGGTAACTTCATTCTTAGGAGAGACCTCCTCGATTCAAAAATAGCGTTTTAGATTCAAAAAACAAAAAAACATGGCTTAAGATTTCTAATCAGGAATTTGAAGAATGTTGAAACATTCCCAGCCCAAAAATCATTGTTTGGGTCATTATTTCAGATCTTTTGGTCAAAGATATTTGACCTAAAACACTAGTATCATTAGTCTGGGTTGTATGACATTAAAATACCTATATAGAGATACCCAGTACTCACTAAATTGATTACCTACAAAGGTAAATCTACAAAAATGTTGAGTCTCATTTTTATAGACCCACACTCTATTTGGTTTTGGGTAGAATTAAACAATGAAAAAAATATAAGGAAAAAAATTATTAGGATGAAAACCTAAAAAGGGAAGCCTAAGAAAAATCTAAGCCTTTCTCATTAAGTCATCCTTGTACTATAATTAGGAAAAAATTATAATGATGACAAAAAAGAAAAAAAAATTAGTAGGGTTGTCCATTCAACCCTAGAAATAGTAAAAATACCCTTGTTAGACCCCATATATTAGGAAAACATTAGAGAATTTACACATCCTTTCACTGTGGTTATGACTAGCTGGTACAAAAATTCCACGCTATTCAAATTAGATTCAATGTGAAATTATGATCAAAAGAATAAAACAAGGAAGATGAAATAGATTATTGGAAAAAAATTCTTCTCATTTATGTGCCATCAAAACTGTAGTATCATCCACAATATGGAGTCGCTCTGTCATATTTTACATGAAACTACCAACATAACTTTTCATTTGAAGAATGGAATATAAACCCCATTATCCTCTTATTAAATCCAAGTCAATTGAATGATGTCAATCTGTTTATATTGGTGAAGTGCTTCTACTGTATCCACAATAGCAGTTGACCCTTAGGTTTGGTCATATTCTAATGAATGGTGAAGTTTTATGAGATCACCCTGAGTGAAATCCAATTATTAGAGGAGACATGATACTTGGATGGTTTTCTCATATATATGTTGATTACATTCTACTAAATTCTTGGTATGATTGGCCTCCTCCTGGGATAATACAGCCTGAAAATTGGCAATGTTGATGAGTAACATCTCCTTTATGAGGTCCTAATGAAGCTCATTCTCTCACTCTCATTTAAAAAGGATTTCCTTCACAAAAACATGAATCACATGGTAATCAAATCAATTGTATCCTAGAATACTGAATAAAAATGCAATGAAATGGATTTGTGAAGGTAGGTCTTCAAGAGGCATCTTGGAGATTATTTTCCATATAGCCAACCAAACCCCATGGTGTTTGATGTGAAGAGTAATCTGCAACATCGAATCCAACATAGATCCATTGTCAAAGGGAGAAAAATACTTTGAGATTAGTGAAATTATTGAATCACCATTCCCTAATCTCTCCTGATTAATAATGGCTTCTTATTTGGGCACCGATTGAATTTTCTCATAGGCTTCTCCCACAAACCCAATGAAAAAAGTTTATGGAACTAAAAAATGGTAAAAACAATCATTATCATCAAAAAGGATAATAGGTAAAAGAAATAGATGAAGATTAGCAGCCGGTGACACCCACCCAGTAATGGGTTAATAGGTAAGGTTGATTTATCCATAGTGTCCCTGGCATCATAGTTTGAAGTGGACATCTGGATAAGGGGAACTCGCTTGGGTATGCCTATGGTTTTCCAAATAAGGTCCAGGAAGACTCCCCATTACAAGGTCCACTTAATATTCCCCATCAATAGTATTACTAAGATATAATTCAATGTATTTTTCACATTTCATCAATGAGACATTATCCATGGGTGGCGCTAGGCATTCTGATCAGTCATGATCAGGGAATCACACATAAAAAGATTCATTGCACAAAAAATAAATAATCATGTCCATTAAATTCCTCATTTAAGTTCCTAAAATTATACTAAATTAGTAGGAAGATTAATATATTATAGTATTTCATCAATATTTATGAAAATAATTCTCATGTAATCTGTTGACTTCCTAGGCCCCATGGTAGTTTGACCCATGGAGATGCTTAGAATACTTGTCTTGGGACCCAACACATCACCCTCCTCCACTAATTTGATACCCCGAACAACTTCCTCAGTGATATCTACAGGGTAAACATTAGTCATGGTATGGTCTTATGGCAACTTAGATGAGCCTAAGATATAATAAGGAAAAAAGTATATAATTAGTTTGTAATACCTTATTATGCACCTTTAACATTACCATAATTCACCTCCATATCCACAATATGAGGAACAATGACAGGAGTAGATAACATATCCTCAACCATCAACACTTCTTCTATTGAGGGATCTGACTCACTAGTTGGGATCCAAGATTGGTCCATGGAGCCCTCCTAAATCCTTTGAGGCTCATTTGTATGTCCCTTAAGAGAGAAGATAGGGAGAGATTCTATAGTCCAAGTAGGTTTAGACTCCTGATTTAGATAAAGTTGAGATTAATGGTACCACGATGACTTACCACTACTGTTGAGGCACTTCAAAAAAGATTTTATCCTCTAAATTTATTTATTTTGAAGGGTTAGGGATGAAATAAACCTCATCAAAGTCAGTAATTGGGGGGGATATAGTATCCCCCTCCATCTCAGCCTCCATTGTTTTTTCCCAGAGATAGATCTCCCTATTCAGTGGAGGATTCATCAATCTTGAGTGGGGTACTAGTTTGGCCGTAATTAGGTGATGGAACCTCAATTTATTCTTCCTATCCCACTGAAAACTAAAATGAAATTCCCCTAAAAAAATAACATTTTCGCTGATAAATGAAATTAAGAACACAAGAGGAGATTAGAAGAAGAGAACTCACATCCTTAGGATTTGTGTACTCAATTCATTCCTAAGAAGATGAGTGGACGATCCCTTCAGTAGCACCCCATATCTTCATGTCCTCCCCCCGCCTAATGGCTATGATATGGTCATTAGTCACATAAATGAGAATATCAGATTTATAGATGTAAATACTCACTTCATTGGAATTATCCTCCAAGTGATTATTTGGGGGAGCTCAAGCATTTCATATCCCTAGAATCCTCATCCCAACATGAAGAAGTTCCCATATGATTTCAAAATAAGAGTATATACTCTTATAGATTTGCACTTCATCAAGTCATTTTAATTATTAATCTATATTGGACTTCCCTAAAGACTATTCAACAACAATAGATTTTATAGGATTCCTGACCCTCTCCGTCACAGATGAGAAAAAGAAAACAGAACCCATGTCTCTTCTTGGCAGTGTTGAGTGTACTGCCCATGTAAAATCTCAATTGGTGTATCCCTTTTGATTCTAGCCATAAAGATAAACCTTGCATGAGGTAATTTGGGTGAACTATGTACCTCATCATCAGCACAATACAAAGGGGATGAATCATCCTCTAGCGGATAAGAAACTTAATTTGTGGAAGTAAAATCCTTTCTACCCCATTTTACATGCTTGAATATTTTCTCAGTACCAATTCAAGGAATGAATTTGGCCAACACTCCCTTGGGGTATGATGAAATACATGCATCAAGAAACCACAAATATAATACACTAGTCGTATATGCTAGAGAAAGTTTGATTACTTATTGATTAAACTCCATTGTTGTAAGCATCCATAGCTATCAGAATACCATCATATTCTTTTCTAATTGAACATGCATAATAGTATATACAATTATTTATTGCAATCACTTCAATTGGTGTTCAAACATTGTGTGTGGAATATTTCATATATATAACCTCCTAATCAATGTGATTTTATGGAATGACACCTCTATAAGACATCATATATGACCTTATATCAGTGATAGTATTCCTATGTTTGATAAATATCTCATTAGGTAGGCCCCCATATGAGAATATGTTGAACTCCTTGAACATACTTAGCCTAAATAGGATCTTTCTATGATTTAGAGATAAGGTAGGAATACCCAAAAAACTTGAAGGTATGGTTGAAATGGGAACTTGGTAATCTCAACCCCTATTAACATGGAATATGATCCCAAGTGAGCCACTAACCATCTATACAATGCCTGGAACAAACATGTGATTCATAACTGGACCATCCCCATAAGAACATGAAGTAGGGTTTAATAAATTTTCCTCTTGATGAGGATTTATAACCCCACATGCTTCTTCTTGACCAACTTGGCTTCCATTAAAAAAGTCCCTAACCTTAGGCTTCCATTGGAGTCATGGAAAGGTAGAAGATATGAACTTATCAGCATAGTTAAAAATCCTTTGAGACGTGTATTCACATGAATACTAGAATTGGGTTTATACACCAATTTATGTACTCCACCTTCTCCAAAATCATCCAGAATATACCAAGATCACTTTACTTTTCTATCGTAGGACATCTAGTTTGATGTTTTCATTGGATTTGGTTCCCTAGAACTAACTTCTTTGTACTTTATGATAAACTAGTATTCATGGTTTTGAATATTAATAAACTCCTTATCACATCATGATTTTTATTATGTGTAACATAGTATGTGATGATGTCTTAAGAGTAGTTGTCGCACTAAAAGGTCATAATAGTTCCCCACTATGATGACAACCCAGAAGTACTACAAAACTATTCTCGAATATATGTTCTATAGACATATGAAATCATTTGAGGGACACAAATGATACATACTATCAGGGGTGGAGACTCATAGGACTTTTAGACACCTTCTCACTGTGTATGCCCTTGGTAATATCTAGTATGAATATTATGAGAATGATACCTTCCAGAAGGAAATACACATTTCAATATGTTATTGGATGTTCCTATCTGTAAACATGTTAATTTTTCCTTAGAATTTTAGATTATTATTAATGAGTATCATGAGTGTCACACTTAGATGTATTGTTGAAAACCTTGATGACATATGTTTGTGGGGAGGTAGGATATGCTGGGTGCTTCACAAGTAATATTGCATTAATGAATAATGTGAGAAAGGATATATCTATTCTTTTATTCAATGGAAGTTAATATCTTAGGTCCTTTTATGGAAATGGTATACCCTAAATAAATCCACGACCATGGTGATTAATAAGTAGGTTATATTTCTATAAATTCAAAGAAAGAGATATCATGAATATAAGTTGATGGCATTAGCATGCAACCTGCTCGATTTGAGATATTGTGATAAAGGTATTATATTACATAGTAAGTGTTTGTATGGGGTGACATGTCATTGTGGCATTAACTTCTTTCTCTATGGGTGACTTAGCATGTTTATAGATTCTAACCTTAGACTTTAGTTTGATTCACCTAATGCCACAGAGAAAGAGGCATATAGGGTCACACACCAAGTGTGTTGAAAATCTTAGTTAAATAATATATTATTATTTAGTATTTAATATTCTGAATAAATATTATTCCCGTGAGTTATTTAATAATTATTCATGTATTCTTGATCACATTTATTGCATCACTAGTTATTCAGGACAATATATTGTGAGTGGAATATTTAATAAATATTAATTTTCTATTGAGTAAATATGATATTTATTTATTTATTACAAAATAATTTAGTGATTTTTATTTAATAAATAAATAGACATTATTCAGGGCCTGATAAATATTATGGAGGAATGTTAGACTGAGCTTAATGGCCCAGTGAGAAATGATAATATTGAATATTATTTAATTAAATAATATTTATTTATAATTCGCAAGTTTAATGCTTGTTAAGAAATAATAATATTACTATTATTATTTCACATGGGGTTTTTTCTATCATTAAATAAATAATAAGGGAAATTGTGAAATTATTTTATTTTAACCCTATAAATATGAACTCACAATAATATTATTTTCTCAAAACCCTATTTGGTTGTACACAACATATTTAGAGAAAACCTCTCAAGCCTAGAGATCTATATTCTCCAAGAATTCTCTCAATAATGGAGAGAAATCCTCCTCCACCTAATCTAGGAGAATACTTTGGAATTAGTTCTTGAGGTGATCAAATGTGGATGATATAAGCACAAGAATGTTCCGTGCTAGCACCTAGAGACTCCTTGGAAGACGTCTAGAGATTCATGGAACACATGTGAATCACCGCTAGAGGAAATATACACTTGGTTTACACAATGCAATGATGATGCGCTATATATATGTCTCCAGAAACATCAACAAAAAAATAATTACTTCAAGGTAATTATTAATCTAATTAAATTAATTATAAACAATATTTTTTGGTATTCTCTCTCGGATTTGACACAATTATTCTTTGTATATTTCATTGACTCAATTATGTGGATCACAACATTCATCATTGATTAGACCTTGGATTGAACAATGATTCTGGAGAGAATTAAAGCTAGGAACCACCCATCGCATGCTTCTTCTAGGCCCGAAACCTACAAGTGTTATCAGAGGGTGAAAATAATTATTTATAATTATTTAAGATCATTGGTTATTTACACATTTATAATTTAGTTTTCAATTTAATATTAATCTTTCTTTTAATATGAACTATGAGACATTTTTCTTCCTTATTAATTTCTAATAGATCTCATTGAGACGTTTAGTTTTTTGATTAAAATAAAATCAAGGAACTTGTTCAGAGGATCCAAGGATTCTACCTAAAAAACAAATCAGTACACACTGTGTAACTATAGTTACATGCCATTTGGTTGTGTTCAATGCACTGGGATTTAATTATGAAATTACTCAACCAATGTGAATTAATGACATGTGGGGTAGTTAATTCTTACATGACGAGTTGACTAGGAAAGACTGGCGCACGGTCTGGAAGACTACACACTGTGTGGCCCATTGGGCATGACATGTAGTCCCTTTGTATCAGAGACATGCCGTGTATTCCATACATGGATAACCTGACTAGTGACCATGTAACATGGATTCAACATGGTTTATATTCCTTTGGACACATAATGCACTCTAATTTTTTGAGGCACAAACTACACACTGAGTCCCTATGAATTTGTCTTGGATAAATGATGAGATGTGTACATGTCGCGTAGATCAGATCTACATACAGTGTAGTTATAACAAGTTACATATATTTAAAATTTATTTTTTTATTATGTAAACCTTAATACATGTACTTACATTTGGTTATAAATATAGGAAACACCATGTGATAGGTTTTAATATACATAAATATTTTAATATTTAATTAATATCTATGTAATGTTTAGATATGGATATAATGTATGTGTCACATTACTAGTTTTTACTCTACGTATATTGAATCATAACACATGACAAAAAAATCATGTAATTTGTGTAATCGGACATGATGTACATGTTGTGAATGTATATGATTAGTCATGTATTACATATGTTAGAAGAGTAAAACAAAATACAAGTATAATAAATGTTAGGTTGAATCAGATGGGTATTCACAATGTTACCTCCAAGGTACAAGTTATGTACACAATTAATTTTTAATGATTTTTTAAAAATTTAATAAATAAGAATATTAAGGAAATTAAGATAAGAATTAAGATAAAAGGCTTGATTAATTAAAATTAATAATTAATTTATTTTAGTGCGATTTATCTTAAATAAGAACAATTAAATAATTGAATGATAGTTTTATTAAATGCATAATAATTAATATATTTGAGTGTGATTTGTCTTAAATATAATATTTATTCATTTTATTAAATTAATCAAATAATGTACTAATATTATGCTCATCTTATTTTGTAGATACAAAAATAAAATGACATCAAACATATCATTACGATCCATACTTGGGAAGCAAAACCTTCTCATTGGAACCAATTTCTAGGAGTGGAAAAGGCCCCAACGGGTCATCCTTCACTATAAATGGAACTTTTATTTGCTGGAATATCCTTCACCAATTGATCCTAGAAATAAGGCAAATGATGAAGAACTATCTATCTATGAGAAACATATGATTGATTGTAAAAATGTTTAGTGATTCATGTTTTCATCCTTGTCATATATGCTTTTAAAGAAACATGGGGATATGGATTCTCATAGCATGAAGTATCACCATTGGGATATCTATCAATGGAAGGCGAGACAAAAGAGTTATTAGATCTCCAATTCATTGTTCACAACTATTCTTAGAGAGTCTGTGTTAGTTGGGCCTCATGTAGTCAAGATTATTAGCTACATTGAATGTCTGGACATAGTAGGGAATAAATTCCTAGATGATTTGCATACAGATCACATAATTTCTTCACTTCTCAATACCTTATATTGTTTTATTGTCAATTAAAATATGAGAAATAATGATAATATTCTTTGAAAAATCCTTAATTTAATTCACATGGTGGATAAGGGAATGAGGCGTAATAAAAATATGATCCTTACCGTGAATAAGAAAATAAAGGACAAGGAAAAGGCCCCGAATAATTAAAAATAGTCTAAAGCTCCCAAGCACTATCTTGCCAAGAAGAATAAGATCTCGAGACAGGGAAAGGAAAAGGAGGCAGTTTGTTTTGCATGTGGAAAGCTGGGCCACTAGAATAGGAACTGCACTTAGAGGCAAGGGGAATCTAAATGTGTGTTCATTATTGAGTTCAATATTTCCATTTCTACACATTGGGTATTAGATATAACTTGTCGTTCTCACATCTATATCCAAATGTTGGAACCAAATATATTTCAATAGATTACTAGAGGAGAGGAGGATCTGAGAGCTTCCAATAGAGTGGGTCTAGCTACCCAAGCCATTGGTGAATACCACCTTTCATTGACAATGATAATTATTTTGGTTTTAAGAGATTATTGTTATGTACCTACAGTTAACAAGAACATTATCTTTGTGTCATGTTTAGATAAAAAAGGGTTTATTTTAAAATTTTTAAATAAAAGTTCTTTATTTTTTAAAGAAAAACATATTTTATGGTATGTCACATTTAAATAATGGTTTTTATGTATTAAATTATGAAAACTAAGTATTGGAAATAATTAAAGAATCATGTTCACACAACTCAAATAAAACCATACTGTGACATCACCGTATTAGTCATGTAAATAATAAGTGTTTGATAAATCTATGTAAAGATGGGTTTTTAGACTCTTATGAGCTAAAACCACTTGATAGATGTCATGATGTTTCACAATAAAAAATGACCAAACAACCATTCAGTGGATAGGGTTAAAGGGCCATAGAACATCTAGGATTGGTACACACTAATGTGTGTGGATCATTTCTAGTAGAATATAGAGGTGTATATTCTTACTTCATAAATTTGACTAATGACTTGAGTAGATATGGGTATATATACTTGATGAGGTATAAGTCCAAGTCCCTGGATAAATTCAAGGAATTCAAGAACGAAGTAGAGAATCAGCTTGGTAAGAAGATAATGAATATTTGATCAGATCGATGTGGTTAATATCATAACCAAATGTTTATCAAATTTATATGGGATTTTGGGATTCTATCTCAACTCAATCCACCTTATAAATAATAGTGGAATGGTGTTAGTGAAAGGAGAAACCATACCATGTTATACATGGTAAGGTTGATGATGAGTCATGAAGATATTCCATTATCCTTTTGGGGATATATATTACAAAATGTGGAATACGCATTAAACTAAGTACCAACTAAAGTATAAAATGGAATTACCTTCGATTTATGGTGTGCAAAGAAACCGAGTTTTTTCACATACATGTGTATGGGGTTGCTAGACATTTGTTATGGACTTCTTAGGAAAAAACTAGAACCCCAGAGAACAAAGTTTATCTTTATAGGGTATCCCAAGTAAACAAAGGGATACTACCTATAAAAACCCTCATACAATAAATGATGATTTCTAAACAAGTTGTCATTATTGATAGGGATAATATAATAAAAAAGGATAGCGGTAACAATATTGAATTTAATGAAGTTAATGCTCAAGATACATAGGATTTGGTACAAGAACATATTCCATAAGTACCCATGGAAGAAGTAGTTCTGGAAACATAAAGAATGTATAGGATTATAAGATTGGTAAGAGAACCATAGAGATATGGATTTCTAGTCACCGAGGATGGTGACTCATTATTGGTAGACAACGATGAACCTATATCCTACAAGGAGGTATTAGAGAGATCAAAACCTACAATAGGGCTAGAAGGTATGAATTCTGAGATGTATTCTATGTATCAGAACCAAATTTGGGTTCTGGTTGATGCACCAGTTGATGTAAATCTTTTTGGATGAAAATAGGTATTCAAGAGGAAAATGGATTGTGAATTTAATATAAGTACCTATAAAAAAAGGATAGTGGATAAAGGTTTTAAAGAACATCAAGGAATTGATTACGATGAAACCCTTTCTCCAGTTTCCATGTTTAAATCCATAATAATAAAACTTTCTATAACAACTTACCATGAATATGAGATTTGGAAGATGGATGTAAAAACTACATTCCTTTATGGGAACCTTTAGGAAGATGTCTATATGAAACAACCAGAAGGTTTTGTGACTTCAAGAAATGCCAAATGTATTTTAAAGTTGTAGAGATACATTTATGGACTGAAGCAAGCATCCAAGTCATAGAACATTTGATTCTATGATTCTATAAAATAATTTTGTTTCATTAATAATGAATGTGAGATATTTTTTTATAAGAGGTTTAATGGGAATGTAGTCATTATCCTAGTAGTATATGTTAATGAAACAATACTTATTGAAAATGACATGTAGTCTTAAAATATGTTAAGGAGTGGTTAAACAAGTGTTTCTGTAAGAATAACTTAGGTGAAGCAACCTAAATTCTAGGGATCCAGATCATTTGTGATAGATCCATGAGGCTTATTGGACTAAGTAAAAGTATATATATTGAAAATATTTTAAATATATTTGTTATGGGAAAATCCATGATGGGATTTGTTCCAGTATCACATAGTTTATATCTTTCTAATAAAACACGTCCCCTGAAACAAAAAGAGAAAGATAGAATGAGTAAGATCTCATACACTTTAGTGATAGGATCAATCATGTATTCCATGTAATGTACTTGACATAATGTTGAATACGCACTAATCATGGTAGGTAGATGTCAAGCAGATCCATAAGAACATCATTGAACTGCTATAGAGGCTATCCTTATGTATTTGAGACGAACTAAGGATATATTCTTGGTGTATGGTGGAGATTAAAAGTTAGACATCTTTGGTTATACTGATTCTAGTTTTTAAATAGATCCAAATGATCATAAGTTGCAATTAGGATATGTTTTCTATCTCAACAGAGGATCTATGAGCTGGAAGAGTTCAAAAAGCCCGTTTTCGCTGATTCTATAGTGGAGTATGAGTATATAGTGGATTCTGATGCATCCAAGGATGACGTTTGGATTCATAACTTTTTCTAGGATCTTGATGTGGTACCTATAAGTAAAGATTCTATCACATTGTATTATGATAATAATTTAGCAGTGGCTCATTAAAAAGATCCAAGGTCATACAAATATACAAAGTATATACTTCAGAAGTATCACCTCTTGAGGGATTTCTAATAGAGGGGTGATGTTGCAGTGAGAAGAGTATCCACTGAAGAGAATGTGGAGGACCCCTTGACTAAATACCAATCTCAGCAGAATCATGAGTATAATGTGAGAGCAAGAGGGCTGAAGGTTGTTAGTAGTTGGATCTAGTGAAAGTGGGAGTCTATTGGAGTTGGTGTCCTATAATCATATTCTTTTTTACTTTAAGATAAAATTTTATTCATGGTTTTTAATATTAATAAACTTATTATAAAATCGTCATTATTATTTTGTATAACATAGTATGTGATAATGTCTTAAGAGTAGCTATCACACTAAAATATCATACCAGTTCCCCGCTATGATGAGAACACCAAAGTTCTCAAAAACTATTCTTGAATATATGTTATATAGCCAGATGATATCGTTATAGGGACACAAATGATACAGTGTATCAGGGGTGGAGACTCAGAGGACATTGAATCAACTACTCATGGTGTACGTTGTTGGTAATATCCATTATGGATATTATGAGAACAAAACCCGCTAGTAGGAAATCCACATTTCTATATATCCTGGGATTTTCCTATCTCTGTATGTGTGTATTTGTCAATAGAATTTAATATTATTATTAATGAGTATTATGAGTGTTTCACTTAGATGTATTGATGAAAACCATGCCGACAGATGTTCACGGTGAGGTAGGATATGTTGGGTGCATCACAAGAAATATTTCCTTAACGAATAATGTGATAAAGGATTTATCCCTTCTATTTTTAAGAGAAGTTAATATATTAGGCCCATTGATTGAAATTATATAGCCTAAATAAATCCATGGCCATGGTGATCAATAGACAAGTTCTATTTATAGAATGTAAATGAAAGAGACATCGTGCATATAGGTAGATGAAACTGTCATGAAACCTGCTCGATTTGAGATATTGTGATAAAGGGAGTATATTACATATTAAAATTTTATTTTGAGGTGACATATCGGTATGGAATTAACTTCTTTGTCTATGGGTTCCTTAGTATGTTTCTAGATGCTAACCTTGTACTTTAGGCTGCTTCACCTAATGGCACCGAGAAAGAGGCCTAGAGGGACACACACTAAGTGTATCCAAAATCTCAGTTAAATAATATATTATTATTTATTATTTTATATGTTTAATAAATAGTATTCCCATACATGGGTTAATAATTATTCTTGTATGGTTGATCACATTTATTCCCTCACTAGTTATTTGAGAGAATATATTTTGAGTAGAATATTTAATAAATATTTATTTTTTATTTAGTGAATATGATATTTATTTATTTATTGGTGAATAATGAATTGATATTTATTTAATAAAAAAATATAAATTATTAAAATCCTAATAAATATTATGGAGTAATGGAAGACTGAGTTTAATGGTCTCGTGAGGAATGATAACATTGAATATCATTTAATTAAATAATAAATAATTATAATTCACAAGTTTATCACATGTCAAGAAATAAAAATATTACTATTATTATTTTACATGGGGTTCTTATAGGATTAAAAAATAATAAGGGTACTTGTGAAATTATTTTATTTTACCCTAGTAATATAAATAGCCATTTATGTTATTTTCTCAAGACACTATTCAGTTATGCACAACAGATTTGGAGAAAACCTCTTAATCCTAGAGAGCTCTATTCTCCAAGAACACTCTAAAGAATGGGGAGTAATGCTCCTCCATCAGATCAAGGAGAATGATTTGGAAGTGGTTCTCAAGGTAATTAAAGTTAGACAATGTAATCACAAGTATCTTCCAAGCTAGCATGCAAAGACTCCTTCGATGAGGTCATGTGATTCATAAAACATGTGTGGATCACTGCTAGATAAAATATATGCTTGGTATTTACCACACAACAACGGTGCACTATAGATCTATCACCATACACATAAATCAAGAAATAATTCCTTATAAGAAATTATTAATCTAATTAAATTAATTATAAATAATATGTGTTGATATTCTCTCTTCATTCTGGTGAAATTATTTTTTATCTATTTCTTTGACTAAATTTTGTGGATCACAAAATTAATATTCATATAGATCTTAGATTTATCATTGATTATAGAAAAAATTAATGTTGGGTACTTACCATTGGACACTTATATTATGCCCAGAGCCAATAGTTTTAAAGTGGGGCCTTCCCCATCTAGCTATAGGAAAGTAATCATCCACACCTTGGGATAGAAATACCCTTACAGGTGAGGGTCTTCAATCATAATACTAGGAGCTATTTTCAGAGGCTCCCTATCTAGAGGTGGCATCCATTCAGTGTCATCCCATGTTTCCCTAAGAGGTATGAAATCAGAATATATATATCTAAGGATCAGGGAGCTAGATATCTAGTGGATTTCCAACAAGCTAATACCAACTTCTCCATGCATCAAGTTGAAATAGTTTGTCTATGGACTCTATCAGCTTAGCATATCAAGAATGAATTCAATACTCTTATTTACATAGGTTTTAACTACATAGATCACCTAATAGATTTTTATACCTTTTAACTCTTTTTTAAAATCTACATAAGTCTAGCGTACCCCATATTCCCACATCTATGCAGGATTAACACCCCCTCCTGGGTGGAAGTCCCAGTCTTTCTTTCGACCCTTTCACTAATTTTTATAGAAATAATTGAAGATAAAATGATAATAGTGTGGATTTAATTCTGTTTTGTGCAACTTCAACTATGAAGAACACTGGCTATGGATCATAGAACAAGTAGTGGATGATGTCCTGACATTAATATATTCACCCATTCTAGAAATGTTGGAAGTCATGAAATTTATTTATTCTTGAATCCAGGAGAGAGGAGTATAATTATTTGAGGATGGTATGACGACCTCCTTTATATGAATGTGGCTATAGAGTAGTATATGATTACTCTTAAAAAAGTTACTATGATATTTATTCAGATGTATGTAACGCGCCTACCCTAGTTACCCAAAGTCAGTGTATTATTACATTACATTAGCATGATCACAAGAGATCAAGTCCCGAAAGATCGACCAGTTTAGTATACTTTGAAGTACTAGATACATACATAAGTTTTACATTACATTATGAAATAAAAAAGAAATATTGTGTATCCTTTTAACACACTTATATTCCTTAGCATATCCCTTTAGGTCAATCATAATATACTTGTTCACATCCTAGGAAAATAAAATATAAGAAAGGGGTGAGCTCGAATGCTTAGTAAGGATAACAATATAGAGGAAACTATAATAAATAAGAATAAAAATTTAAGGAAATTTATAAGACTAAAACACAAGCCTTTTAAACATAAACTTCAACATAATATAGAAAATATAAATAAAATAATTCCATTTACTTATTCACATGGATAATCTACTAGTCTAATAATCACATTTAATATTAATAGATAATCTCATAATGATGGAATGCATAACGCTGGACATCATAACCACATATTCAATGCCACCTACCAAGACTACAAATAAAAATATTGTCAAGGCCTTGTTCCAAGACACTAGTTTGTCTCATGAGACCTACCAATGCATCGATGGGCTATAGTAGGCCCCTACCCATCACTTACCAAGTCCAATTCATTACTCATATGAAAAGGTTGAAACATAACATAAACATTCATATTAATACTAGCATGTGAAATGTTAATACTTTCACTATAAACCATGAATGGTATAAAAATAGAACATCTATAGTCAAACATATCACAAAACCTTCAATAGAATATGCAATATTGTATCATAATAAATCAACTTCCAACAAGCGTAAAATCCAACAAAGGATTTTAACATAGATGAAATCAATCCAAAAACTATTTGATTGAAATATAACTTTATACTTGGAAATCATTTAACATGCACATGATTTTAAAAGAAAAAATTTATTTTGAAAATATTATTATAATCTTGTAAGGGAAGTTTTGAAAGTGTTATAACTGAAGAAAATAGCCGCACCCGCCATATAAGTTAAAAAAATATTCTTACCTTAATTTCTCAAAAGGTCATAAAGTACCTTGTTTGGAAAAATATGGAAAGATTCCTTTAAAAAAAATATAAAAATTCAAACAAGGGTATAAATTAATTTAACTCATAGTCTAGAAAATAGTAAAAATCTTTTGAAATACATTTTTATGAAACATGGATGTGGATGATAAAGAATTCCCATTAGATACTTACGTACAAACAACCTCAGATAATAAATAGATTGTAAAAGCAACCCTTACCTTATAATTTTCCTCAGTAAAGGGTGAATTAACCTCATTTATAATTGTTCACACATTGTCATTAAATTATACAAGAACCACATACATAAATATTATATCATATATGTTCCTCTAATATTTTTTTGTTAATAATATTTTAGTAGAATCATTGTTTCGGGTGTTAACTGATTCGTTTTACTTTTTTTGTTAGGTAAGTCATGCTCATTATGGAAAGGATGTATTTGATTCATATAAATAATGATATTAAGTTCTAAAAAATTATTTTTAATCACCAAATGAAAATTATTCTTGAATGGTTACGATGGGGAATGAAATCTCATCGGGTCGTGGAGATGGTAAGTCGTACGTACGCCCGAGGGACAATATCATTCTATTTATAGTGAAATCATATGTATTTGGATGATATATTATATATAAATAATCATTAACATGTTTTATTTATTATTTAAATCAATTATACTCATTATTATACACATCCAAATAATGAAGTGTTGAATAACAAACTACACAACGACGTGGAGATGATAAGCCGTACGTACACACGTATGGTGACTTCGTTATTCATAGGATAGATGGAATAATGAATATGGTTTTAACATATTTATAATAACATTATATTATGTAAAAGGTACTGGAGTTATTATTTTTGTATGGAAACTAAAAAGATATAGGATGTTGAAGAAGAAAGGAACTTTCAAAGATGTGATGAAATAATTACCTCTTTTTCAGGTGCTTCCTTTTCATTTGAACAAAAGGGCTCCTTAGGTTGGCTTTATGATCAAAATAATGCCTCTAGGATGAAGTGAGGGTAGTTAAGAGGAGATTTGGGTAGGGTTTTTCTGAGCCAAATGGCTTTGGAGGTGTGAATTTAAGAGAAGGTAAAGTACCCTTTTATAATAGAGGTGATGGGCACTTTAGGAAAAGCTTGAAATATTATTTTATTATAAACTTATTTTAGGATTATAATAGATAGAAATGGATTTATTTATAGGATAAGGTGGGTATGGGTCGAAATCCTCTAAAAAAGTAAATTTTAGACAAGTTTAGGTCTCCATATAATCATTATCTTTTAGATTTAACTCTTAGTTAAATAGTTTAACTTTACCGTGTATTCTTGTATTTTTATATTACATGGTTAATATAGTTACTATAAAATTCCAAGAGAACCTAAATTGGTTCATTAATGAAAAATATAAAATTATTTAAGTCATTTTGATGAATTTTATATTTTTAGGAATATTATATCATTTAATAAAATAGTCTTTGTTTTAAAAATCCATTTATGTCAATTTTGACACTATATAGTATTTGGGGTTTGGTAAAGTCATAACAACTTGATTACTTCGAACAAAATAATTTGAATCAACCATAACTTGTCATATTATCCTATAAAATTAGTGTATGGCATCAAAAGTTTCAATTTACATTTATTTTAATATTTATAATATCAATTATTTTAATTGTTCATTAATAAGGTAATTACTACATCATCATTGTGTCAGGAATGAATTTAATTATTTAATTTATAAAAATTATAAATGAAATACCATGATGTAGGAAATATTTCTAGATTTATAATGAATATTTATAGTCGAATTTATTTTATGTATAACCCTATATTAAAAATGGGTTAGTTATTAAAATTTGAATTTAACACTTTTAACACTTCTTCAAATAAAATATATTAAATGTCCTAATCTAATCCAAGTGGATAAAAAAGGATCATATTTTTGTCCTAAGGTTGATTTGATCGAAATACACTTATCCAATGGAATTAGGACATGTGTTGGGGGTAATTATAATACCAATTTTACCTTCAATTAACCTATTGACTTTTAACCATAGAAAATAAAATTCAAAAGTTACTATTCACCAAAAATTATTTTACTCCCATTGAACCACATTTTACTTACTAATGACAAAAGTGTCTATCAAATTTTTTAAATTCAATTCAAAGAAGCGATAAACTTACATTTTATGCAAATTTTCAAATTTTCCAAGAAGGTGGGTAAAAGATGTTAAATAATTCAATAAAATTTTATATATCTGATCTTATTATAAAATGAATCCAATGAATTGCATTGGACTAATATAGGTATTATGTATCTATTTTGAATTTAAAATAAATTAAAAAAAATAATTTAAATAAAAAAGTCGGTTTTAAAAAATAATGCACTTTTATTCACTATTCATCAAAAATTGAAAGATTCTAAAAATACTAAAAATTCATCCTAAGATAATTTTGATATTCCAAATCAAAAAATGAATCCCATTTTGAAAAATTAAAATTATAAAATTTCAAAAGGTGGGTATTACTATTCATAACTTCTTTCTAAACAGCTAGTTTGATTGGTCATGGTGTGCTAGAACTCGAAGTTACATACGACACAAGCTACTGTATTATTCAAAGAGAAGCATACTATGGAAGCTTGGGGTGTTACATTGTTTCCTCCAAATAATTTCATCCTTGAAATTTCTAGAATATTATTGCATAAAAATATTCGAGTGGTTCTTCATCATAAGTTCCTTAGGTTCCAATGTTGCCTCTACCATTTTATGGGTTCTCCAAAGAACTTTTACCAGACGAGTCATTCAGTTTCTCAACACTTGTTCCCTGGTACCAAGAATCCTGATAGGCTCTTCACAATAAGACAGATCAGGTTCCAGTTCTATTTCTTCATAGGTGAGTACATGGATTGGGCCAGGCATGTATTTTCTCAACAATGATACGTGGAACACATCATGAACATTGGACAGTCTTGGCGGCATTTCAAAATGGTAAGCTACAACTCCAATTTGTTCTAGAATTTCGAAAGGTCATATGTACCTAGGACTTAATTCAGACTTCTTAATGAGTCATATAACACCCTTCCATTGAGATACCATAAAGAAAACATGATATATTGATTGAAATTCCAAATCCTTCCTTCTGTTATCAGCATAGCTTATTTTCCAACTTTGAGCAGCTTTGATGTGGGTTTAGATAATCTTCAACTTTTCCATTGTTTCCTAAAAAAGTTATGAGCCTATGAGTTTTCTTTCACCAATATCATCCCAGCAATTTGGTGTGTGACATCTCTTTTCTATATAACACTTCATATGGTGCCATCTGAATAATTGAATGGATGCTACTTTTATAGGAAAATTCAACTAGAGGTAATTAATGATCTAACATACCTTGAAAGTCAAGTGATCAAGATTTCAGCATGTCTTATAAGGTTTGAATAGTCTGTTATGATTTTCCATCAGTTTGAGGGTGGTAGGCAGTGTTCAAATGAAGTTAAGTTTCTTGGGATTTCTGAAGACTTTTCAAGAATATTGATGTAAAACAGGGATCACAATAAAAAACAATTGACAGGGGTACACCATGAAGTATTAAAACCTAATTAATATATAGTCTTGATAAATGTTCAAGCATTAAATCATCTCTTATAGAATGAAAATATACTGACTTGGTAAGACGATCAACAATGACCCATATTTCATCATTCCTTATAGAATTATTTGGTAACCCTATGAAAGATTTCATCATAATATCATCCCATTTCCACTCAGGTATGGGAAGAGGTTGCATGAATCCTCTAGGATGTGGCCTTACAGCCTTAACATGTTGAAAACCCATACATATTGACACATAATCACCATCTCCCTCTTCATGTTCTCCCATAAAAAATGTTCCTTCAAATCTGTATACATTTTCATTTTACCAGGGTGTATAAAGAAACTGGAGCTATGAGCATCATCCAACAATTCTATTTTTAGATCAGGTATGTTGGGAACACAAAGCCTCCTCCCAAATTTCAAAATTCCATCTTCATATACGAAGTCTATCAATCTCTCATCATTAAAAGCTATAATTTTCTTTGGAAACTCCTGATCATCAATCTGAGAACTTTTAATCCTAACTAGTAAAGATGGTTTGGTAACCGTTTGAAAAAGTATCAATGTTTCACCTTCCATGATTATTACCATATCTATCTTTACTAGATCTATGTATATAGGATCCCTTTAAACTCTCATCTTGTTCAGAACTCCATGGTCCTTTCTGTTCAAAGCATCTGCCACCTTATTTTTCTTTTCCTGGGTGGTAGTTTTTTGTGCAATAATAACCCTTAAGTAGTTCAAGATATCTCCATTGCCTAATTTTGAGTTTTTTATGTTAGAAAATATACTTCAAATTGTTGTGATGAGTATATATCTCACAGTTTTCACCATAGATATAGTGTATCCATATCTTCAGAGAAAATACTATAGCTGCTAAATCAAGATTATGAGTGGGATAGTTTTGTTCATGAATTTTTAGCTACCATGATGCATAGACAATAACTCTATCATTCTTCATAAGGACCCAACCAAGTCCTTTCTTTGATGCATCACTATAAATAACAAATACATCATTCCCTGGTGGTAGAGTCAAGATAGGAGCATTGACTAACATTCTCTTCAATTATTCAAAACATTCTTCACACTCTTTTGTCCAAAAATATTAAACCCCTTTACGTGTGAGCTTGGTTAATGGGTTATCCAATCAGGAAAGATTCGGGATGAAATGCTGATAGTAACCTACTAAACCAATAAAACTACGTACCTAAATTATACTCGTCGGTGCTATAGATTTTTGGATTTCCCTTGTCTTTGAAGGATCAAGAGAGATTCCATCCTTTGATACAATATGGCTATGAAAAGAAATCTCTTGAAACCAGAATTCACACTTGCTAAACTTCCCATATAATTCATTTCTTCTAAGAGTATTTATAATAGTTCACAATTGATTTTCATGATCTTCATATATTTTATATTATACTAAGATATCATTAATAAATACCACTACAAAGTCATAAAGATATTCCTTGAAAACTCTATTCATTAGATCCATGAAAAAAGAGGGTGCATTAGTCAGTCCAAAAGGCATTACTGTAAACTCGTAATGCCTATAACTGGTTCGAAATACTATCTTCAGAATGTATTTTATCTTCATACACAACTGATGATATCCATATCAAAGATCAAAATTTTAAAAATATTTAGATCCATGAAGTTGAACGAATAAATCATCAATGCGAGGTAGGGGATAATTTTTCTTTATTATTATAGAATTCATCTCCCTGTAGTCAATGCACAACCTCATAGATCTATCTTTCTACTTAAAAAAAGAACAGGGGCTCCCCAAGGAGAAACACTAGGGAGAATAAATCCTTTATTACTCAAATTTTCTAGTTGTTTCTTTATTTCCACTAATTCCACAGTAGCCATTCTATAAATGGTCTTCGATATGAGCCTTGAACCAGGAATTAAGTCAATGGAAAACTCAATTTCTCATTTTGGGGGATGTCTAGGTAAATCCTCTGGAAACACATCAACATATTCTTGGACAATTGGTACATCATATTTTTGAACATCCCTTTCCTCAACCACATTTATTCCACTCCCTTCCTCCCCAATAATTGAATTTAGTAGTGCTACTGGGGGTGGATCTAGATGAGAATCAGATGATGATGTTTTTGCTCTAAAGATTAGGGATTCTTTATCATCATCAAAAAATTTAAACTCTTTATTCTTAAAACAATTTTACGCATCATGGTCCAAAATCCAACCATTACTGAGGATTATATCAAATTTAGTCATGGGTATGATAATAAGATTAATAAATAAAGCATGTTTCTATGCCATAATGGTAACTGATTGACAAAAATTTGTTGCAATGATACTTCCATTAAGAGTTTTGACTAAAAAATCCCTTAATAAGTCAAATTGGAAATATCTAATTTTCTTGGAAAACTGGGAAGATATGAAAGAATGGGATGATCCAGAATCAAAAAAAGCATTGGATAATTTTGAGGAAACAATTAAAGTACCTACCACCACATCATTCAGAACTTCAACCTCAACAGTTGTGATCGTATAAGCTTGGGATTTCTCCCTTATCATTTCCTGAGGTAAGTTTCTTTGATGCTTAGGACATTCATTTGAATAATTCCCCATTTCATTAAAATTGTGGCATTGAACATTTTTATCCTCTTTCTTCCCCTTGAAATCATGATCTTAGTGACCTTTTTCTCCACACTTGAAACAAACTACCTTCCTCTTTAGGCATGTACCATGTAATTTCTTCCCACAATTACTACAGGATTAAAATTCAAATTTTTCCTTCTTCCCCTTATTTCCTTTTCTAGAGTGTTCAACTGATCTATTATTATCTTGCTTCCCTTTAAATTCATAAGACATAGAGAATTATTTTTCTATCTTTATATCACATGAAACTATATCTTCATACAATGAGAAGGATTGTGATACTAATGCTTGATGTAGAAATGGTTTTAACCCATCAAATAATTGATCAATCTTAATTATTGGGTTACACATATAATCTGCAACATGACTTTCTAACCTTGTGAAGTTCCCCTCATACTTTGTGACATTCTCATCCTCATTTTGTATTAAACTTAGAAATTTCCTTTCCATATCTGCTTCATGTTCACGAGGATAGTATTTTTATAAGAAAATCTTTTGAAAATACCTATATTATATTTTTGTTACTTCTTCATCCTCCTTTGTGTTTTGAATTAATGACCACTATTGATCTTCATCTCCTGACAGGCGATAAACTGCAATGACAACTTTTTCCCTTTTACTACTCCCCAAAGCATGAAATATTTTCTCTATGTAACTTATCCATTGCTAATCTACAAATGGATTTGTAGTTCCATTTAATGTTGGTGGTTTCCTCATGAAGCAGTCTAACATTGATCCTCCTCATTGTGGATCACGGTGCTCCATACGGGTAAGGTTATTATTCATAACCTGAGTGAGTTGTCCCAGTATGGTGATAAGCTGTTCAGTCACAGTTGCATCACTATCTACACTATAATTATCTTGAATAGGAGGGAAATCCCAACTTGTATTATGTGTGTTGATATAATTTCAATTCCTTCCACTAGGTGCCATTCCTAAAAAATGGCACACACTAGACTAGTTTGTGAATCACAATACATAATTAAAAACTTGTAAAACAATTAATATAAATTGAAGAAGTTATGTATATAAACCATAATCCTAAAAATATTTTCTTTTCGGAAGTATCTACTCATAAATAATTCATAATGGTTTGTAGATAAAATGTAATTTATCCTAAGCATATCCCCCGGGAGTGTCAAACCAGGTGCGCAGTAAGGTGCAATGTCATGTACCAGGATACCCTAGTTCAATATTGAAACTCCTTGTTAGAGTTTTCACTCCTAGGTATATCTGTTCCAAAACCATGTCCACTTGTAGTATCCAGACATTGATGAATTTCTTGGAAAACCCACATAATATTTATATTACCAAAATTTTTTGATGTTCTTCTATACTAAACCTTAAAGTCTAGCTTAGGGTAATGTTCTCTAATCAAAGGTTTTCTAAATATAGTTTCCAAGGATTGTACTAAACTTCCTCTGATACCATGTAATACCCCAAGATTCCATGGTATGTTTCCCTTTGAATAATGTAATAGCTTGCATTGTACACAACTTCGAGATTCTAACACACCACAACCAATCAAACTAGCAGTTATGAATAGTAATAACCTCTTTTTGAAATTTTAAAAAATTTATCTTGAAAAATGGACTTCATTTTTGGATTTGGAATATCTAAATTATATTAGGGTAAATTTTTTGTATTTTTCTAAAAACTTTCAATTTTTGATGAATAGTGAAAACACTGCGTTATCTGTTAAAACCGAATTTTTATTTAAATAATTATTTATTTTGTTTAAATTTATTTTAGGTAAAAATAGATACATAATACCTATATAAGTTCAATTTAATTCATTGGAGTCATTTTATAATGAGTTTAGATATATAAAAATTTTATTGATCTTTTTACCGTCTTTTACCCACCTCCTAGGAGCATTTGAAAAATTGCATAAAACATAATTTTACCACTTCTGTGAGTTTAATTTAAAAAATCATAGAGACACGGTTAATATCATTTAGTAAAATTTTGTTCAATAAGATGAAAATAACTTTTGGTGAATAGTAACTTTTGACTTTTATTTACCACGGTAAAAAGTAAATAGGGTAATTAAGGGTAAAAATGATATCATAACTACCCCCAACATGTCCTAATTCTATTTTATAAGTGTAATTTGACCAAATAAAACCTTAGGAATAAACTATTACTCCCTTTGGTCAACTTGGATTAGATTAGGACATTTATTCTTATTTTATTTAAAGAAGAGTTAAAAGAGTTAAATTCAAAGTTTAATAACTAAACCATTTTTATATAGGGTTACGCCCAATAAAAATTAGAATATAAATATTAATTATAAATATATAAATATTTCCTAAATAATGGTATTTTATTTATAATTTTTAGACATTAAATAATTTAACTTATTTACGACACAATGATGATGCAGTAATTACCTTATTAATGAAAGATTAAAATAACTGATACTATAAATATCCAAATAAATTTAATTTGAGACTTTTGATGAATTAAAATAATTTTATATGTTAATATGACAGGTTAGGGTTGATTAAATAATTGTTTTTAAAAGTAATTATGTTGTTATGATTTTCAAAAAAACCAAATACTAAATACTGTCAAAATTGACATAATTGAGTTTTTAAAACAAATCCTATATTATTAATTGATATAATATTCGTAAAATTATAAGGTTTGGAAAAAGTCTTAGATAAGTTAATATATATTAATAATTAACCAATTGGGGTTCTCTTGTCTTGTTATAGTACATTTATTAACCATATAATATTAAAATACAAAGAGACATGGTAAATGACAAACTATTTAACTAAGAGTTAAATCTAAAATATAAGGTTAATATTGTGAATTAAACCTATCTAAAAACTATTGGTTGAGAGGTTTTTGACCCATATACACCTTATCCTCTAAATAAATCATCTTGGAGCCATTATAAACCTAAAATTATTTTATTATAAAATAATATTTCAAGCATTTCCTAAAGTGACCCTCACCTCTCTTATAAAAGGGAACTTCACCTTCTCTTAGTTTCACACCACCAAATCCATTTGGATCTGTCAAAACCTGCACAAATATCCCCCAAAAATTACTCCCTTTATCATAGAGGCCTTAATTTGGTCATAAATTCAACCTATGGAGCCCTTTTGATCAAATAAAAACGAAGAACCCAAAGAAGAGGTAAATATTTCATCACATCTTTCAAGTTTTCTTCTTCCACTTCCTCTTTCATTGTTGTTTCCATATTAAAATAATAACTCCAGTATATTATATATACTATGATGTTATTATAAATATGGTACAACCATATTCATTATTCTATCCTTCCTATAAATGACAAAGTCACCATACGTGCGTACGTTTGGCTTACCGTCTCCACGTCGTGGTGTAGTTTGTTATTCAAACACTTCATTATTTTGTATGGGTGTAATAAGGAGTATAATTGATGTAAATAATAAATATAACATGTTAATGATTCTGTATATATGATATTACATCCAATTACATACAATTTCACCATCAATATAATGATATTGTCGCTCGTGCGTACGTACGGATTACCGTCTCCATGAACGCGATGAGATTCATTACCCATCGTAATCATTCAAGAATAATTTTCATTTTATGATTTAAAATTATTTTTATGAACATAATATATATTTTTTATATGAATTAAATACATTCTATCCATAAAAAACATGGATTACATAACCAAATATATAAAGGAAAACGAATCAGTTAACACCTGAAACAGTGATACTACTGAAATATTATTAACAAAGAAAAATTAGAGGGTCATATATGATATCATATTTATGTATATAATTCTTGTATTGTTTCATAACAATTATTTAACTATTATAAATGAGGTTAACATACCCTAAACCAAGGAAAAGGACATGGTGAGGGTTAATTTCACAATCTCTTTATTATTCGAGGTTATTTTTATGTAAGTATCTACTGGGAACTCTTTATCATCAACATATGTGTTTTCTTAAAAATGTAATTCAAATTTTTTTACAATTTAATAGACTATGAGTTAATGTCATTTATACCCTTATTTTACCATATATTTTATAAAAGGTATATTTCTGTTGTTTTCCAAACAAGGTACTTTATGACTTTTTCGACAAAATTAAGGTAAGAATGTATTTTTTTAACTTATACGGTGGGTGTGGCTATTTTACACCATTATAACTTCATCAAAGCTTCCCATACAAGCTTATAAGAATATTTTCAAAATAAATGTTTTCTTTTTTAATTATATAATTTTTAAATTATTTCAAAATAGAAAGAGATATTTCTCTAAAAAAGTTTTGATTTCATCTATATCAACATCCTTTGATGGATTTTAAGCTTGTTTGAAGTTGATTTTTTATGATACAAAAATTCCATATTTTATTGAATGTTTTGTGATAAGTTTGTTTGTGGATGTGTTATTTTTACACCATTCATGCTTTATGGATAAAGTATTGACATTTTTTATGATAGTTTTAATATGAATGTTTATGTTATGTTTAAACCTTTTCTTATGAGGAATGCATTGGACTTAGTAAGTGATGGGTGGAGCCCATTATAGATCCTTTATGCATCGGTAGGTCTCATGAGACAATCTAGTGTCTTGGAAAATGGCCTTGAAAAAATCTTATTTGTAGTCTGGGCACAAGGCCTTGACTATGTGGTTATGAAGTCTGGCATTATGCATTCCATCATTATAAAAGTGGCTATTGATATTACTTGTGATTATTCGACTAGTAGAATATCCATGTGAATAAGTTAATAAAATTATTTGATTTTATCTTCTCTATATTATGTTGAAGTTTAAGTTTAAAATGATTTTGTTTTAGTCTTATACATTTCCTTAAATGTTTATGCTTATTTATAAAAGTTTCCGCTATATTATTATCCTTACCGAGCATCTGTGCTCACCCCTTTCTATGTTTTATTTTTCCCAGGATGTGAAAAAGTATTTTATGGTTGACCTACAGGGATAGGCTAAGGACATAAGCATGTATAAAAGGAGACAAAATGTTGTTGATGTTTTTATTTCACGATGTAATGTAAAACATATGAATGTATCTAGTACTTCTAAGGCTACTAAAATGATTGGTCTTTCGGGACATGATTCTTTGTATCATGCCAATGTTATGTAATAATGCACCGACTCTAGGTAACTGGGGTCAGGGCATTACAGTTGGTATCAAAGAAAGTTTATTAGAAACCTTGGAAGATAGATTTAGAAAAAACTCTAATTAGAGAACATTACCCTAATATAGACTTTGAGGATTAATATAGAAGAACTAACTAGAATTTTGGTATTGTAGAGATTTTGAAAGTTTTACAAGAAATACATCCCTGTCTAGATATGAGCAGGTATAGGAGGCTATGGAATAGATGTACCTAGGGGTAAACCCCTAAAACACTTCTTTGAGCTAGACTCGAATGGGAACGGGTGCACGACAACAGGCCTTGCTGCACTCTTGGTTACGACACTACAAGGGGACATGCTTAGGATAATTATCATTTTCTTTACAAACCATTATGAATGGTTTATGGGTATATAGCTCCTCAAATATTGTTTTATTATTATGGATTATATCCATAAATTGTTCAATTTAGGTTAAGTTTTTTACAAGTTTAGAATTATGTATTGTGATTAATAAACTAATCTAGTGTATACAATATAATGACCCATACTTTACATACATTGTTATTACTTCAAAATTAAAGCATATTTATTACAACATATAACAAAACCATGAAATGACCATATAGGTATAGTTTCTTTAGAAACTGGGAAACATAAACAACTGGTTCATAAAGCGTCTACACTGTCTCCCATTTATTTCATCATATCTATAGTCCCTTTTGGCATATCTTACTTAATAACCTTCTTCCTGACCTGGGGAAAGAAAACATACAAAAGGGTGAGCTCAAATGCTCAGTAAGGGTAAACAAAAGAAATATCAATCACATCATATTCATAAGAACATAACATTTTGGAATTCTTAACATGTAAAAGAGAGCATAATTTCCTAACATGGGATAAATCATAGTAGTGAAATGAAATCCCAATAATCCTAACTTAAAACATGAAACTTTGTGGCATACACACATAATCATAGAGAATCATTTCTTATTAGTCAAGACTAATTTCCAAGACTATCTTAGTGGACAAAATCCATTTCTGAACTGAGTTCACTCCTCATTTCAGTCCTGTTTCACTGAACCGGTTTAACCTGTCATTCCAGCCATGTCTATCTCATGAGATATAAAATTTTTACCCAATGAATTGGAGGGAGATATAGGTCCCACCCATCTCATAATGATACCATTCTTATGTGTGCCACAAAATCATAAACCATACATCATAACATAACCCATGTAATAAAAATGAGATTCTTAAACACCGTGACATCATAAAACAATTCATATAAGATAAAGGAATTCATAAAAATAATTCCATCATAACATAATCAAATAAATGTAATAATAGGGATAGAAACAGAACCCTTTATTATCTTATATGGAAAATAACTTTGATAAAACACTTGAACTCCATTCTTGAGGAAAATATCCTTTCTAATTCAAAAACACTTTTCCTTTCTTAACATGTCATACAATTCTAAACTAAAAGAAGTTGATTAAAAATAAACTTGAAAAATTGTAAAGAATGGTTCTTGGAAATTTTTTTTTAAAAATACATTCATTTCGTATAAGTTAAAAAAAACATTCTTCTCGTAATTTTTTCAGAAAAGTCAAAAAGTACCTCGTACGAAAAACGACAAAATATTCCTTTCCTATCTTTTACTAAAAACTCACCGAAGGGTAAAATTGGATTTAAAAAATTGTAGGTGGATGGAAATAATATTACATATTGAGTAAACATGGATGTGGATGATAAAATACACCCCAGTAAATACCAAAGTATAAACAATCTCAGATAAAAATGAGATAGTGATATTTTCCCTTACCTTAGGTCCAATTTGCTTCGTATGTGTCCGAACCTCCTGTATAATGATTTAAATAGTGTTATTGACTTATTCCAGAATCATAATTATTTTTATGATATCATATATGGTCATATTCGTAGCTTCTTATTAGTAATATTTCATTACTACTTGTTATTCGCGTGTTTATTACTTTTTGTTCTTATGTGTGTTTTGTCGAGTAAATTCTTATTTTTATTTTTAGGTTATAGATACCTCATTTACAGAATGGTATTAGTGTAATATATATCATATTAATTCATTCAATTCATTTATATAATCATTATGCAATTAAGATCATGTATAACGAGTCGCATCACATCGTGGAGACGGTATTCCGTACGTACACACGAGTGATGATATCGTTCTCATGATCGTGGAATTGTATTGGAGTGTATGTATACTATTTCAGAATCAATATAACTTTACAATAATAATATATAGTCATTATTTACACCATTATACCCATCCAAGTAAGGTGGTGGTGGAAAATAGATTACACCACGGCGTGGAGACGGTATTTCGTACGTACGCACGCGCGGTGATTTCGTTTTCCGTAGGATGGATAGATGGTGAAATAGGGTTGTTTCATACGTATAATAACATATCAGTATATGAGTGATACTGAAGTTATTACTTCATAATGAAACAACTAAAGAAAAAGAAGTGGAAGAAGAAATAGAGTTGAAAGAATCGGTAACGAACATTACCTCTTCTTTGAAGAGCCTCTTTGAGACCTCCTTTTAGGGCACTAAAATTGGTCTTTGAAGAAGACCAGGACCTCTAGGATTCTTCTAGGGAAGTGGGGAAGTGAAATGGACAGGGGTTGGACGGGCTTGAAGGCTCAAATTGGTGTGAGGAGGAGAGTAAGGAGGTGCCCTTTTATAAGGGATGAGAGGGGCACCTTTGGAAATATAAGAAATATTAATTTATATTAAATCCCAAGCCCACTTAAAAACTTCCAAAATGACTCATATACGAAGATTAGATGAGATAGGGTTGTCATCTCATCAACCAATAAAATTTAGACATGTTAGGAATTTATTTTAAACATTATCAACTTGATTTATCCTTATTTATCAATTTAATTTTATTTGTGGTAATAATATTCTAAATATTAAATTATTATAAATAATTACATATTTGTTCTGAATTTTCCATAATTTGACACTTTATGACATTGTAGACCATATAAATTTTAATTTATAATTTTTAAATATTTTTGTGATTTTTAAACAATTTTATAATATGTTATTTTTTTTTAAAATAACAATAGTGTCAATTTTGACACTATTCATTTATTTGATTTTAAATAAAATATATACAGAAGATATGTTCGAAATAAAATCTTTAATATATTCATAAAATTTCATATGTATCTAGAAAATTAGTGGGGCACATTAAATAGTTCATATAATATTTATTTTAATATTTGTAAAACCATTTATTTGATATTTTAATTAATAAAATAATTTCAACATCACTATTGTGTCATAATTAATGATTATTATTTAATCCCTAAAAATTCTATATAAATTCCTATGATGTAGATAATTGTATTATCTTTCTGGAGACTATTCATGTTCGAAGTTTCAATAAGTTTATCACTAAATTATAATTATTATACTTATAAGATTTTAGAAAGTGACATGTTGTCACATTCTTTGGTTTTAATAATAATTAAATTATTTTCATGGACAAAAGTATATTAAATAAATCTAATCCGACCCTTAGGTGATATGGGTCGAGTTTTAGTCATCCAATAGGTTTTTGGGTGGTGTTAGGGTAATTTTATAATCTTATATTTACCCTTAATTACCCGATTTTCCTTTAACTATGGTAAAAAAAAGTAAAAAGTTACTATTCACCAAAAATTATTTTCATCTCATTGAACCACATTTTAGTCCTTGATATTAACAGTGTCTCTCAGATTTTCAAACTTCTACTCACAGAAGCGGTAAAATTAAGATTTATGAAAAATTCAGTTTTTTAACTACCACTTAGTGGTTTCACTATTCATCAAAAAAATGGAAGTTTCCAGAAAAATACCAAAAATTAAGCCTAAGATATATTTGATATTATGAATTCAAAAATGATGTTTATTTTACCAAATTCAAAACATATCAGTTACATTAACTAATTTAAAAATTAATTCCCGTCGTCAAGACAAATAGCGTGTTTTTAAGAGATAATAACTATCAAAAGATTGACACTTGTTTATGTCTGGTTTAAATGTGAAATTACATACAATGAACAAAATTGTATTAAATTGTAAAAATATATTCTAAATATACTTTAAAACCACTAAAATTAATAATTTATCACTATTAATTATTTCGATTAAAAAATTTGTTTTTAATTAAAATTTAATAATATTCACTATTCATCAGAATATGAAAGTTATCCGAAAAGTACCAAAATTTCACCCTAAGATAATTTCGATATTCTGAATCCAAAAATGAAGTCTATTTTGAAAAATAAAATTTACAAAATTTCAAAAAGTGGTTATTACTATTCATAACGGCTAGTTTTAATAATATTTTAATAGCATATCGTTGTTTAGTGAAACTCGGTATTGAGTACGATGCAAGCTATCGAGGAAGGCCGCGGTTGCATGTAAAGAAAGCCAAGCTAGTGTTGTGTGTAGTGAAAGATTCCTTTGATGATTTATAAAAACAAAATATTTCTCATAAAAGTCTCGGGTGTTACATTCTACCCCCCTTAAAATGAATTTCGCCCTCGAAATTCTTCACTTTGTAACAAAAATATGAGGATACCTCTCCCTCATCATATCCTCAAGCTCCCATGTAGCTTCTCCTAATTGGTGGTTCCTCTATAAAACTTTCACCAAGCGAGTGGTCTTGTTCCGTAAGACTTTTTCACTACGATCTAGAATCTCTATCGGTTGTTCTTCATAAGAAAGATCTTGCTCCAGCGGTACAACTTCTGAGCTGAGTACATGTCAAGGATCAGGTATGTACTTTCTCAGGAGAGATACACGGAACACATCGTGAACTTGAGAGAGATTCGGTAAAAGCGCCAATCGGTAAGCTACCTTTCCCACACGATCCAGTATTTCGAAAAGACCGATATATCTAGGGCTCAACTTCCCCTTCTTCCCAAATCTCATGACCCTCTTCCAGGGAGATATTCATAAGAACACTTTATCACCCACTTCAAACTCTATGTCTTTTCTTTGGTTGTCGACATAACTTTTCTGTCGACTCTGAGCTGCTCTTATGTGTTGTTGAATAGATCGGACCTTTTCTGCCATCTCATCAACAAGATCAGGTCCCATTAGCTTTCTTTCCCCAACTTCATCCCATCAAGTTGGAGTCCTGCATTTCTTTCCATAGAGAGCTTCATAAGGAGCCATCTGAATACTGGAGTGAAAGCTATTATTATAAGAAAATTCCACCAAAGGTAGGTGTTGATCCCAACCACCTTTGAAATCTATAGAGCAAGCTCTCAACATATCTTCTAGAGTTTGAATTGTTCTCTCAGACTGACCGTCTATCTGAGGATGATAAGCAGTGCTGAAACTCAACTCTGTATCCAGAGTATGTTGAAGACTTCTCCAGAACTTCAAGGTAAATCTCGGATCCCGATCAGATATAATAGAAAGTGGTACTCCATGCAATCTTACCACTTCCTTTACATATATCCTGGCAAGCTGATCCAGAGAGAAATCCTCTCTAATAGGAATGAAGTGTGCAGACTTTTTAAGACGATCAACTATGACCCAGATAGCGTTATTGCCTTTGGATGTTTTAGGAAGTCCAGTGATAAAGTCCACAGTGATGTTTTCCTATTTCCATTCGGGTATGGGTAATGGTTGTAACATCCCCTTAGACTTCTGTCTCTCTGATTTAACTTGCTGACAAACCAAGCATTGAGAGACATATTCAGCAACATCTCTTTTCATTCCATCCCACCAGAAGTACTCTTTCAGGTCCTTATACATCTTTGTGCTTCCAGGATGAATAGAGAATGAAGAACTATGAGCCTCATCCAGCATCTCCTTCTTTAATTCTGGGATGGGAGGAACAAAACCCCGATTCCTGAACTTTATTATCCCATCACAATCAAGGTTGAATTCAGGAACATTTCTCACCTTCTTTTGTAACTCTACATCTTCTTTCTGTGCCTCTTTAATCTTCACATGTATAGATGGTTGAACATTCATTTGAGAAAGATACGATTTTCCCCCTTCCATTAAAATTCCAAGTTCCATCCTTTGTAAATCCATAAATATTGGATCTTTTGTGATCCTCATCATGGATAAACTGGCATGGTATTGTCGACTTAATGCATCTCCCACCTTGTTTGCTTTCCCAGGGTGGTAATGAATTGAGCAGTCATAGTCCTTAATTAGCTCTAACCATCTTCTTTGGCGCATATTCGGCTCCTTTAGTGTGAAAATATACTTTAAACTTTTATGATCATTATAAATGTCACACCTTTCTCCATAAATATAATTCCTCCAAATCTTTAATGCAAAGATTACCGCAGCTAACTCCAAATCGTGAGTTGGGTAATTTTGCTCATGGATTTTCAACTGTTGTGAGGCATAAGCTATCACCATATCATTTTGCATAAGAACACACCCCAATCCCTTCTTGGATACATCACTATAGATCACAAACCATTCTCCACTACAAGGAAGTGTGAGTACAGGTGCACTGGATAACTTTATTTTCAACTCCTTGAAATTATCTTCACATTCCCCCATCCAAACAAACTTAACTCCTTTCCGAGTCAACTTGGTGAGTGGATTAGATAATCGTGAAAAATCTTTCACAAAACATCGATAATATCCATCCAAACCAAGAAAACTTCGGATCTCAGTTATTGTTGTTGGTCTCGACCATCTTTCTATAACCTCTGTTTTTGCTGGATCCATAGATATCCCCTCTTTTGAGATTATGTGACCCAAAAATGCAACTTTTTGAAGCCAAAATTCACACTTGGTAAATTTGGCATAAAGCTTCTCCTTTCTCAGGGTCTTCAATATAATTTTCAAGTGAACTTCATGTTCTTCCTTGCTCTTTGAATATACAAGAATATCGTCTATAAAGACTACCAAAAACTGATCAAGATAGTCTCTAAAGACTTTATTCATCAGATCCATGAAGATATCAGGGGCATTAGTAAGACCAAATGACATCACTATAAATTCATAGTGTCCATACCTTGTACGGAAAGACGTCTTTGGTATATCCTCCTTTTTGACCCTTAATTGATGATACCCTGAACGAAGATCAATCTTAGAAAAGTATTGAGCTCCGCGTAGTTGGTCAAATATGTCATCAATGCATGGGAGAGGATATTTTTTCTTGATAGTGATCTTGTTAAGTTCTCAATAATCAATGCAGAGTCTCATTGATCAATATTTTTTTTAAAAACAGAACAGGTTCTACCCAAGGTGACGCACTAGGGCGTATGAATCCCTTATCAAGATTCTCTTGGAGTTGCTTCTTCAATTCCTGCAACTCAATTGGGGACATTCTATAAGGTGTCTTTGAAATAGGCAAAGCCCCTGGTATGAGTTATATTGAAAACTCAACTTCACGATTTGGTGGAAGACCCAGCAATTCCTCCGGAAAGACATCATCAAACTCCCGTACAATGGGCATATTCTTAATTGTGAGTTTCTCACCAACCATTTGAGATAAATAACCTTCATTCAGTGGAATCAAGACCCATAAGATGGAAGAAATTTCCACTGGAAGGTTATGTTCATCCTTGCATCAATAGACGATCATAGATTGATCTAGAATATGAAATGTGACTTCCCTTCTTTGGAAATTGATATGAGCTCCATATAAAGAAATCCAATCCATGCCAAGAATCACATCAAATTCCACTATAGGAAGGATCACAAGATTTTCAGGAAGCACATTCCCCCAAACTTTAATCGGGGAAGAATTATAAACTTTTGATGTGACTGTTGTTCCATTAGGTGTTGTCACAGCTAACTCAACATCTAATTGTTGAGGTAATACAGTGATACCCTTAGAAAAATCTTCAGAAATAAAAGAGTGGGTGGATCCAGAATCAAATAAAACATTTTCTACTTTAGAGTGGATGGTAAGTGTAACTTTCACCACATCGTTATCGTACTCCACATCGCTGATAGAAATTGCATGTGAATTTCCTTTGTCTTTAGCCTTAAGATTTTGTTGATGTTGATCATCATCAACAACCCTTGGATTAGGGAATTTATTGGCATAATGCCCCATCTCCTTACACTTGAAACATGGAAGTGTAGTAGGTTCATTCTGTGTATCCCTTCCTTTTTTTCCATCATTAGACATCTTCTTCCCATCATTGCGGCATTCAAATGCCCGATGACCTTACTTTCCACATTTGAAACATTTACTTGTCCCTTTAAGACAACTCCCTCTATGTTTCTTTCCAGACTTTGAGCATAAGGGAAAGCTCATCTTCTTTTCAGTGTGCTGTTTATATTTTCCTTTGAATTCCATTTTCCTTTTCTTATCAAACCCATATGACTGATGGGTTACTCCAATCTCCATCTCAACTTTGAGAGCACATCGAACGATTTCTTCATATCTATTGAAGTCCCTTATGGCTAAGGCCCTTCAAAGACTTGGTTTTAAGCCACTAAAGAATCGATCCATATTACTCTCAGGTTGGATAATAATACCAGAAGCGTACCTTGCAAGTCTTGTAAAATTTGCTTCATAGGTACCAACAGATTCATCATCCTTTTTCTTTAGTTCAAGAAACTCCTTCTCCATCTTTGTTCGGAGAATACAAGGGAAGTACTTATTGAAAAATAAGTTCTTGAACTCGTCCCATTCCATGGACTAAATTTCATCCCTTTGCCTCGTATTATTAATAAGATTCCACCATTGATCAGTATCTCCTTCCAAACGATACACTGCTAGGATGACTTTATCATGTTTAGAACATTGATGAACTGAAAATATCTTTTCAGTAGTACTATTCCATTGTTCAGAAACTAATGGATCAGTAGACCCGCTGAAAGAAGGTGGACGCTGCCTCATGAAGGATTCAACAGAATGTTGCTCCTTCCTTTGCTCGTTTGGAAGTCCTGCATGATTCATAGCTTGAGAAAGTTGTGTGAGCATGGCTATAAGATTTTGCATTCCAGCTCCCATAACGTTTGGTTGCTTAAGGGGACAATCATTGCATTTCTCGTCGCGTTCCGCATTAACACGGCTCCTTCGGGTTCCAGCCATTGACTAAAACCAAGAAGAATAGTGTGAGAAACACTGATTATAATAGGAAAACCACATAATCAAGAATAAAATTTCACACTTAAGGTCTTATCCTAGGTTATTCATGGCCATTTCTAAAACACTAAGATTGTGTTCTATGCTTAGACTTATCCTTAGGGTTATTACTAAGGCTTTCACATCCTTGTTTCCAAAGGTTGACTATACCTTTCCTCGGATACCAACTATAATAACCCATACTTACATACATTGTTATTACTTAAAAATTGTAGAATAATTATTACAACATATAACAAAACCATGAAAGGACTGTACATGTATAGTTTCTTTAGAAACTGTGAAACATAAACAACTGGTTCATAAAGCATCTACACTGTCTCCCATTTATTTCATCATATCTATAGTCCCTTTTGGCATATCTTACTTAATAAACTTCTTCCTGGCCTGGGGAAAGAAAACATACAAAAGGGTAAGCTCAAATGCTCAGTAAGGGTAAAAAAAGAAATATCAATCACATCATATTCATAAGAACATAACATTTCGGAATTCTTAACCTGTAAAAGAGAGCATTATTTCATAACATGGGATAAATCATAGTAGTGAAATGAAATCCCAATAATCCTAACTTAAAACATGAAACTTTGTGGCATACACACATAATCATAGAGAATCATTTCTTATCAGTCAAGACTAATTGCCAAGACTATCTTAGTGGACAAATTCCATTTTTGAACCAAGTTCACTCCTCGTTTCAGTCCTGTTTCACTGAACCGGTTTAACCTGTCATTCCATCCATGTCTATCTCATGAGATATAAAATCTTTACCCAATGAATTGGAGGGAGATATAGGTCCCACCCATCTCATAATGATACCATTCTTAATTATGCCACAAAATCATAAACCATACATCATATCATAACCCATGTAATAAACATGGGATTCTTAAACATCGTGACATCATAAAACAATTCATATAAGATAAAGGAATTCATAAAAATAATTCCATCACAATATAATCAAATCAATGTAATAATAGGGATAGAAACAGAACCCTTTATTATCTTATATGGAAAATAACTTTTATAAAACACTTGAACTCCATTCTTGAGGAAAATATCCTTTCTAATTCAAAATCACTTTTCCTTTCTTAACATGTCATACAATTCTAAAATAAAAGAATTTGATTAAAAATAAACTTGAAAACTTGAAAAGGAAGCTTCTTGTAAATAATGTTTTAAAAATACATTCATGCCGTATAAGTTAAAAAAACATTCTTCTCGTAATTTTTTCGAAAAAGTCAAAAAGTACCTCGTACGAAAAACGACAAAAGATTCCTTTCATATCTTTTACTAAAAACTCACCGAAGGGTAAATTAGATTTAAAAAATTGTAGGTGGATGGAAATAATATTACATATTGAGGAAACATGGATGTGGATGATAAAATACACCCCAGTAAATACCAAACTATAAACAATCTCGGATAAAAATGAGATTGTGATATTTTCCCTTACCTTAGGTCCGATTTGCTTCGTATGTGTCCGAACCTCCTGTATAATGATTTAAATATTGTTATTTACTTATTCCCGAATCATAATTATTTTTATGATATCATATATGGTCATATTCTTAGCTTCTTATTAGTAATATTTCATTACTACTTGTTATTCGAGTGTTTATTACTTTTTGTTCTTATGCGTGTTTTTTCGAGTAAATTATTATTTTTCTTTTTAGGTTATGGATACCTCATTTCCAGAATGTTATTAGTGTAATATATATCATATTAATTTATTAAATTCATTTATATAATCATTATTCAATGAAGATCATGTATAACTAGTCGCATCACATCGTGGAGATTGTATTCCGTACGTACGCACGAGCGATGATATCCTTCCCATGATCGTGGAATTGTATTGAAGTGTATGTATACTATTTCATAATCAATATAACTTTAAAATAATCATATATAGTCATTATTTACACCATTATACCCATCCAAGTAAGGTGGTGGTGGAAAATACATTACACCACGGCGTGGAGACGGTATTCCGTACGTACGCACGCGCGGTGATTTCGTTTTCCATAGGATGGATAGATGGTGAAATAGGGTTGTTTCATACTTATAATAACATATCAGTATATGAGTGATACTGATGTTATTATTTAATAATGAAACATCTAAAGAAGAAGAAGTGGAAGAAGAAATAGAGTTGAAAGAATCGGTAACGGACATTACCTCTTCTTTGAAGAGCCTTTTTGAGACCTCCTTTTAGGGCACTAAAATTTGTCTTTGAAGAAGACCAGGACCTCTAGGATGTTTCTAGGGAAGTGGTGAAGTGAAATGGACAGGGATTGGCCGAGATTGAAGGCTAAAATTGGTGTGAGGAGGAGAGTAAGGAGGTGCCCTTTTATAAGGGAGGAGAGGGGCACCTTTGGAAATATAAGAAATATTAGTTTATATTAAATCCCAAACCCACTTAAAAACTTCCAAAATGACTCATATCAGAAGATTAGATGAGATAGGGTTGTCATATCATCAACCAATAAAATTTATACATGTTAGGAATTAATTTTAAACATTATCAACTTGATTTATCCTTATTTATCAATTTAATTTTATTTGTGGTAATAATATTCTAAATTTTAAATTATTATAAATAATTACATATGTGTTCTGAATTTTCCATAATTTGACACTTTATGACATTTTAGACCATATAAATTTTAATTTATAATTTTTAAATATTTTTGTGATTTTTAAACAATTTTATAATATGTTATTTGTTTAAAATAACAATAGTGTCAATTTTGACACTATTCATTTATTTGAATTTAAATAAAATATATACAGAAGATATGTTCGAACTAAAATCTTTAATATATTCATAAAATTTCATATGTATCTAGAAAATTATTGGAGCACATTAAATAGTTCATATAATATTTATTTTAATATTTGTAAAACCATTTATTTGATATTTTAATTAATAAAATAATTTCAACATCGCTATTGTGTCATAATTAATGATAATTATTTAATCCCTAAAAATTCTATATAAATTCCTATGATGTAGATAATTGTATTAGCTTTCTGTAGACTATTCATTTTTGAAGTTTCATTAAGTTTATCACTAAATTAAAATTATTATACTTATAAGATTTTAGAAAGTGACATGTTGTCACATTCTTTGGTTTTAATAATAATTAAATTTTTTTCATGGAAAAAAGTCTATTAAATAAATCTAATCCGACCCTTAGGTGATATGGGTCGACGTTTAGTCATCCAATTGGATTTTGGCAGGTGTTAGGGTAATTTTATAATCTTATATTTACCCTTAATTACCCGATTTACCTTTAACTATGGTAAAAAAAAGAAAAAAGTTACTATTCACCAAAAATTATTTTCATCTCATTGAACCACATTTTAGTCCTTGATATTAACCGTGTCTCTCGGATTTTTGAAATTCTACTCACAGAAGCGGTAAAGTTAAGTTTTATGAAAAATTCAGTTTTTAACTACCACTTAGTGGTTTCACTATTTATCAAAAAAATGGAAGTTTCCAGAAAAATACCAAAAATTAGGTCTACGATATATTTCATATTATGAATTCAAAAATGATGTTTATTTTACCAAATTAAAAACATATCAGTTACATTAACTAATTTAAAAATTAATTCTCGTCGTCAAGACAAATAGCGTGTTTTACGAGATAATAACTATCAAAAGATTGACACTTGTTTATGTCTGGTTTAAATGTGAAATTACATCCAATGAACAATATTGTATTAAAATGTAAAAATATATTCTAAATATACTTTAAAACCACTCAAATTAATAATTTATCACTATTAATTATTTATATTAAAAAAGTTGTTTTTAATTAAAATTTAATAATTTTCACTATTCATCAGAATATGAAAGTTATCCGAAAAGTACCAAAATTTCACACTAAGCTAATTTTGATATTCCGAATCCAAAAATGAAGTCCATTTTGAAAAATAAAATTTACAAAATTTCAAAAAGTGGTTATTACTATTCATAACGGCTAGTTTTAATAATATTTTAATAGCATATCGTTGTTTAGTGAAACCCGGTATTGCGTACGACGCAAGCTATCGAGGAAGGCCACAGTTGCGTTTAAAGCAAGCCAAGCTAGTTTTTTGTGTAGTGAAAGATTCCTTTTATGATTTATAAAAACAAAATATTTCTCATAAAAGTCTCGGGTGTTACATACAATTGTTTAGAAATGGAGCCTTGCGGAAGGAATGGAAACTGTATCAACACACATAATCCATGTAGGGATTTCCCTCCTACTCAAGATAATTATAGTGGAGATGGTGAAGCAACTGGTGCTGATTAGCTTATCACCATAGTAGGACAACTCACTCAGGTTATGAATAATAACCTTATCCGTATGGAGCCCTGTGATCCACAACATGGAGGATCATTGTTAAACTGCTTCATGAGGCAACAACCACCAACTTTCAATGGGAGTAAAAATTCATTATTAGCTAAAAAATGTATTAATTCATTAGAGAAAATATTTCATGCTTTGGGGAGTAGCGAAAGGTAAAACTTTTTCATGGTAGTTTATCACCTCATGGGCGATGCAGATCAATGGTGGTCATTAATCCAAAACACAAAAGAAGATGAAGAAGTATCGAACATGTAATAGAGGGAGTTTAAAGATATTTTCTTAGAAAAATACTTTCCTCGTGACAATTGAGTAGATATATAAAGACAATTTCTGAGTCTGAGGAAAAAGGAGGATGAGAATGTCGAAAAGTATGAGGCTAACTTTACAAGGATAGCAAGGCATGCAATAGATTATATACATAACCCAAGGAGTAATATTGATCGATTATTTGATGGGTTTAAACCATTTATTCATCTAGAATTAGTCTCAAAATCCTTCTCATCGTATGAAGATATTTTCTCATGCGCTATCAATATAGAAAAGGAATTCTCTAAGTCTTGCGAATTTAAAGCAAAGAAAGAGAAAAAGAGATCTACTGAACACTCTGGAAATAAAAATAAGGGGAAGAATGGAAAAGTTGAATATTCATCCTTTATTAAATGTGGGAAGAAACACCCAAGTACTTTCCTAAAGTGAATGGGAGTCTTTTACAAGTGTGGTGAAAAAGGCCATCAAGCTCGCGATTGCAAGAGGAAGAAAGAGGTTGTCAATGTTGAATGCTACAATTGTAGAGAAAAGGGGAATTATGCAAATGAATGTCCTAAGAACCAAGGGAACATACCTCAGAAAAGGACAAGGGAGCAAGGCCAAGCTTATGTGATCGCTAATGCTAAGGTTGAAGCTCCTAAATACATGGTGGTATGTAATTTAATGGTTTCCTCAAGTTTAGCCAATGATTTATTTGATTATAGATCATCACATTGTTTCATATCTTCCCAGTTTGCTAAGAAAATTAGATATTTTCAATTTGACTTAACAAGGGAGTTTTCAGTCAAAAAACCTAAGAGAAGTATCATAGTAACAATGTTTTGTGAATTAGTTCCCTATTAGGGCATATAAATGTTCTTTGTCTACTGATCTCATCATCATACCCATGGTGGAATTTGATATAAATGTTACCAGGTCTTCTTGTGTTTTTATATTACATGGTTAATATATTTAGTATAAAATGCCAAGAGAAACTAAAGTGGTTCATTAATGAAATATCGAACATTATATAAGTCTTTTGGCCAAATATTATATTTTAATTAATGTTATATCATTTAATAAATTTTATTTGTTTTAAAAACCCTTTTATGTCAATCTTGACACTATTTAGTATTTGGTTTTTTTAAAGTCATCACAATTTGATTACTTCAAATAAAAAACATTGAATCAATCCTAACATGTCATATTCACCTATAAAATTCGTTGATGGCATCAAAAGTTTCAATTTACATTTATTTTAATATTTATAATATAAATTATTTTAATCTTTCATTAACAGGGGTATTACTGCATCATCATTGTGTCATAAATAAATTTAAAAATTTAATGTATAAAAATTATAAATAAAATACCATGATGTAGGAAATATTTTTATATTTTTAATGAATATTTATAGTCAAATTTATCTTACGCATAACCCTATATTAAAAATGATTTAGTTTTTAAATTTTTAATTAACACTTTTGACACTTCTTTAAATAAATTATAATAAATGTTTGAATATAATCCACGTGGATAAAAAAGGATCATATTTTTTCCTAAGGTTGATTTTGGTCAAAATACACTTATCTAATAGAATTTGGACATGTGTTGGGGTAATTATAATATCATTTTTACATCTAATTACCCTATTTACTTTTAACCGTGGTAAATAAAATTGAAAAGTTACTATTAACGCAAAATTATTTTAATCCTATTGAACCAAATTTTACTTACTGATGAAAACCGTGCCTGTTGTATTTTTGAAATTAAATTCACAGAAATGATAAAATTATGTTTTATGTAGATTTGCAAATGTGCCTAGAAAGTGGGTAAAAGACGATAAATAGTTCAATAAAATTTTATATATCTAATCTTATTATAAAATGACTCCAATGAAATATATTGGACTAATATAGGTATTATGTATCTATTTTTTCTTTAAAATAAATTTAAATAAAAATAATATTTATTTAAATAAAAAGTCGGTTTTAAGCAACAATGCAATGTTTTTAACTATTCATCAAAAATTGAAAGTTTTCAGCAAGAGACCAAAAATTCCCCCTAAGTTAATTTTGATATTACTAATCCAAAAATAAAGTCAATTTTGAAAAATAAATTTTATAAAATTTAAAGAAGTGGGTATTACTATTCATAATTTCTTTTTAAATGGCTTGTTTGATTGGTCATGGTGTGCTAGAACTCGAAGTTGCATACAACGCAAGCTATTATATTATTCAAAGAAAGTGTTCCATAGAAGCTTGGGGTGTTATATGTACCTCCATATCAGGTAAATTAGTATTGTGAGCATCGAATTATTTATGACCTAAATCCTTTACCATCTCTTCAATATGATTTACAACTTGTTCATAAAAAACTATGGTCTTTGAGTGGACATGGAACCTACAAAGAAGCATTACGTTATTTTGTATTAGATATTTCACCATTTCAAAAAAATAAAAAAAATAGAGAAAATTTGGAAAAGTCATGAGCTCTTGCAAGTGACTTGTGTGAGTGACTCACAAAAGTTCTTCAAGCAAGTTTCTCACGTAGGGCTGTCACTCAAGATCTATGTATAATTATTTTACCTAGATGTTTGTGTCACATATGCAGGGACATACCATGTATGAGAATACATTGCTTTAATTGAAGATACTTCAAAGGAGGGTCTGCAGGGGAGACTAGAATGGTAAGACATGAAATATAGAGCAAGGAGAGCTAGATATTAAAATATGGTCCCTATTTATATATTGGGAATCACCCCTATGTGGACTGTTTATGCACCCCATGTATGAAGAAGAACTGTATAGATTACCTTATTGATCTGCCCACCCTTTTCTTCTATTTTTTATTTAGGATCATAAACTTTTCTTTTGATCATATGCACTCCTATGGTGGGGGAGGGGGAGATTTTGTTGACACTATATTTTGTCACGTTGTTGAAAAGGTGATGAGGGGAAATAACATAGGGATAAAATAAGAAGAGAAATGAAAAGTCCAATGATATAAAACACCATTCTCCTAGGTACCCCAAAGAACCTTCATCACTCAGGGTACCTGCCTGTTAGCCTATGTGATTGGTCTGAGCAAGATCCTATGCGATATACCTAAGAGAAACCCTTGAGTGAGATACCCCTTTTCCCAAGGTCCTATATTTTCCTACAAATAGGACCATGGTGTCTTCATTTGTACAGGAAGAAATTCCCAAAGTCCTTAAGGAGCTCTGATTTCCATCTTACTTTGGTCAAGCCCTTCAAAACCTTCTAAATACTCCACCAAAACCTAAAAAAGAGGGAATTAAAGGGGATAGTGAAACTAAATTCCTTCCTGGGTTTGAAATAAACAATACCTTTGTGAGTCACTCTCTCACCCTATGTTTGATGAAGACTAGTAGGAGATACCTTTCCTTATTCAGGGACCTAAGTGATTCACTTTCGAGAAATCCTATAGAGAACCTTGAAGGCTTGATAAAGGTCTCTCCCAAGTGTAGTTTCCCAGGTGTTCTATTTCCCAAGTTATCATAACATTGCGGAAGGACCCACAAGAACCAACCATGGATCGACCAAGTCTTCCTAATCGAGCCACCATTGGATTGACCAAGTCTACCTAAGTGAGAATCCCTTGGATTATGCTAGACTCTACCCTATGTGAGCCTTTGATCATGCCCTCTTCAAATCCACCCATGGCAGGGTCTCTTCTCTTCTGTCTCCCTTGTCTGAAAGGGAACAAGTGGAAATATCTAATAAAACCTATGGCCATGAAAAATAATGGAAATAGGTACACCAATGTTTCTTCTATTTGTATTTACATTCCTACGGTCAAGGGTTTATTGCAATTATCCTACTAAATGGTTAGGATCCTCTGGGTGAGTGCTGATTTTTATTCCCATGATTATGAGGAACCCTACCCCATGTACAATGTCAAGGAGTTACCATTCTCAGATACTAGGGTTAAGACCACATCATACCCTTTTTGTCTCTAAGACCTAGAGCCTCTATTTCTAGACCTGGAGGGTGAGGATTACACGTTATTTTCCATTAAACATGGAATGAGATCCTCCTACCTTTCTACATGACTAATTTTACGGATTCCCACATAGAGTAATCCCCTAGCCTTTCATGCAAGAAGTTTCACTCAAGCTCCTCTCTGCCTCCTTACCACTAGATCAGAGAGGGGATGGGAACTGGAGTCCTCCCATCTCTCTCTCCCATACCCTTGACCTCTTCCACCAGTAAAGGAGGCGAAGTGTGTGGTTTTATAGATCTTCCACTTCCTCCTTATCCATCACATTCAAGCATGACTCATCATAAATCATGTAGACACAAAGTATATCCATGATCACGACATTCAAACTATAAAATACATGTTTTAGTATGGGATCATCCTTTAAATCTTCCTCTTTCCTTCCTTTAGTGTACCTCTATAAGTGTGAGTCCTCAAGGAAATATATCCAAATTCAGGGAAGAAAAGATTGTATAGTAACCTGGATCTTTCGTTTCCTCTTGTTTCTCATATTGAGAATGGATCACATGGGCTTAGTGGTAGATAGTGGTCATGAAACCCACTCAGTCCCGAAGTCCATGGGAATTCTCCTCAGGAGTAATCCCGATCATAACCTCATTCATCAGGGGATCCTCTTATATAATAAGACCCAAATTAATCCTCTCAAAAGGGTCACACTCCACTGTGATACATACCTTAGAGGGCCACTATAGACATGGGTTCTCAAAACCAAACAATGTTGGATTTTATTCCCATCCAAATGTGATATGTAGAAATCCTCCCTGAGGTCTAAAACCAATGCCTCAATTCATCCATGTTCTCTCTAGTCTACATTCTTATAATGGTCTAATTAAACATTAACATTCACATCCCTTATAGATTCTGTGGGCTGATTCAACACAAGTCCCACACCAAAATTTGATTGGGCACCTTGCGCCCGAATTTCCTTACCACATGATGCTAAACTGCATAGTTTTGTCCCTATCACATGAACTTAAAAGGTATGATGTGAACTATTAAGTAGAACCAAAATATGTGGGGTTCGATTCTTTTCATGAGGATTCATAAGAATCCCAACACATGGGTTTTATCCCAATATCAAAACAACTCACATCTCCCTAGATGACGAAACTCTCCATATCACCCTACTATATGGCTAGAAATCTAGTAGTGTCATTAAAATGGGTAAAGAATCTATAATCAGTACAAAAAGGGTATGAAATCAATGGATAACCTCAGATACATACAGACATCTACATTGAGGGATAATCTCAGGTACATATAGATGATTCTAAGTTCTATACATTCTAATAATTGATTTTTAATTCAAGGGTTAACTGCATCATACTTGTGAATTAATGAAGGATTCATGATCATATCTTAAATCTATAATAGATAGCTAAAGTAGGAAATAATTCCCCTCCAAAAGGTGTGATCAACCCTCCTCCCATCCAATCGACCATTGTGAGTTCTTAAGAATCATTCGAAAAAATTTCCAACGAGTGCCTACCTTTGGAAAGAAGATCCCCATGGATAAATAACCATTTGGTGTTTCTGGTTGCACAAAGAAACTCATTAGAAACCATTCAGAAATAGTTAAACCAATGTGAATGATTTTTCAAGACTTAAATCCCCCGTAATTAACTGTTGGGAAGACACGAATGTATTTGAACATGAAAAAAATGGTGAACCTAACATGAATGAATTTACTACAACATATCCTTCACAAGATAAAAATTACATACTACCTAGTCCACATCAGACCATTTTGTTCCTAACCCCAAAACATATTTTTTTCAGAAATAATGACACAAGTATGCATCCTTCTTGATGAGATATCATGAAAAAGAGATTATATTACATAGTAGAATTTGTAATAAGGTTGTTTTTGATGTGAAGTTAACTTCTTTCACTATGGATTACTTGAAGGGTTGTTAGACCATGATCTTGTAATTTTGGTAAGTTCACTTCGTAGTACTCATAAAAGGCCAAGAAGGTAACACACTAAGTATATTTAGGATCTCATAAAATTCTATCTTGAATTTAACATTAAGAATAAATATTATTCATGGTTTATAGAATAATAATTATTCAATTATTATTGATCAGATGAATTCAATCACTAGATATTTGAGTTTACCTTATGTAAGTTGAACATTAAAATAAATATTTATTCATGAGTTTAGTGAATTTATTATTTATTGATCACTTATTTATTATTCACAAGGTAATAAAAAAATTTATTTATTTACTAGTTTGGTGAATATATTCATATAAATATTTATTTAGTAACATGAGTATTAAAATAAATATTTATTAATGAGTTTAGTGAATAAGAGATTTATTTTTTAATTAATTTATAATATTTATTTATAAAATATTTATTATTAAATGTTTGATAAATACCAATTAGGATTTATGGGCCATGTTAAGGCCACAAAATAAATGATATACTATTTTTAATATCATTTAAATTGTTATCGATTTATTTAATTAACAAATGAAATTTAAATATACACGTGTCAAGTGATTAATAATAAAAATAATATTATTATTATTAGACATGGGGAATAAAATATACATGATTTTTGACAAAGGGAATTAGAGAAATTATAAAATAATTAACCCTATGAATATATTCCACTTATCATTTTATAGATTAGGTGTTTTGTGTACAATGTAAAGACACTAAAAATTATCTCAAGCCCTAGATATAACATCATATTCCCTACCTCTTTAGAAAAAGAGATAATAATATAAATCACTCATTATGTTCAATGTATAATGATGAAAAGAACAAAGTTTCTCTTTACTTGCATCCAATATACCATAAGAACTGTTTAGATATTTTAGGAGTTGATGTGGATACAACTAGAATATTTTTTGGATCTCAAATAAATTAACAAAACAAAAAGTGTTGAATTAGAATTGATCATAAGGAATTATTTTGTATGAGATAATATTAGTTTTAAATTAATTATAAATTAAATGCATAAGATCCTCTCTATAATATTTTGGGGTTTCATACATCAATTTATTTGGATATTATTCATTGAAACTAATGAAACGATAAAACAAGGCACTCACATGATGCTTATGCTACACCCCAAAACCTTGAACACAAAGTATGGAACCACCAATAAGGATTCTAGAAATATCCAAAAAATATGGGTTAATTAAAAGTACAATATATGATATACCCATATAACTGATAAAAAAATCAATCCCCACTTGATTGTTAATAATTAATGGGTGAGCATCTTACCTACCTTGGATAATTATGAAATTTGATGAGGTAACCATAGTTTGAACACACTCAAAGGCTCTCACTATCCAATAAAAATATATATGTCACTCAACAATAAATATGAACACATTACCATTAAACCATTCCAAGACATAACATATCATAACCTATTGATGAAAAATAAAAATAAACTCCCACATACGGCGATTGCCTCACATTATAATGGCTCTCACATACACTAGTAATAAAAAGTGGGCCCCTGGCCGGTGGTATTTTTATATATTGGGTTGTTGTGAAGTACAGTGGGAATAAATATTTTCTCCATTAAGAGAACGAACCAATGTTGGTTGATCCCATATGGGTGCATGCCAAGGTGGGTTGATCCCACATAGGTGTAGGCTTACCCATGTGACTAATTTTAAAAAAAATATTATTTTTACAGTATATGCTTCTTTAACATTATTTTGAATAAAATATCTTGGTTAAAACATTAAATATTATTTCTCACCACAATGGTCATAATAATTCAACATTCATTCAAATTTTAATTTTAAATAGGTCAATATTTATTATTTTAATATGATAATATAATAATTATATATTAACTATTAACCATATTCACATGGTGTGTCATACCACCTCTCAAAAAATGAAACGCAACCCTTGCACATGGTTTCAATTCTAAAAGAGTTATTATAATAAAAAAAATTGAGTTTATTTATTATTATTATTATTTAATTTTACATTTTTATTAATAAAATATAAAAGAACCTCATGGGAACCTTATTATCCTCATCTAAAACTGGTCATTACCTAGACAGTTGTCATTCATTCCTAGGTACTACCATTAATATCACCACACAACCAACATCAGCATTCATTACCCTTGACTGATTTGTCACGTAGTTTGAATCACAATAGTTCGACACCGTATTAGTGTTGCCTCATTCCACCATTCACCCATCCAAAAAAGTTCCTTCAAATACCTAAAAACACCAACCATGGTTGATCCATACTTCTCCCCATAACCACCATTAATAATGTGAACAAATACAACATTTAAATGATTATAACTAAATAATATTTTTTTAAATGTGGGAAAGCCCATAGGGTACCCGTGGGCTTATGCAGGGTGGGGTGAGTTAGAAATTTTTTGTCCAAAATATATAAAGGATTTTGTGGAAAATCCAGATAAGTTTAGCCTTACCCACATCCAACCAACCATTTCATATTACTAACAGACACCCATCAATATTTATTAATAGTAATACATCATATCCCTTTACCCATCTTCTGATAAACATCACACTCCTATGATACATAATCTATAGTATATACCACTACCTCTTAGTGATAGAGTCACTCTATCATTATCTAAGCACACAATCCAATATAAACATTCCTAATGGGGAGTGTATTCACCGAAAACATATAGACACATCACCCCACTTCATGTTTTCAATCCATACTCCCACCCAATAATGAGTACCATGTATATTACATTCACCAAGATACTTTTTGATAAATATAAACCATGAACCATCACTTGAGAAAATATATGAAACATTACACTCATGTGCCTGAACTTCCAACTAGTACTAAACTCATCCACACTATATTAAAGGCCAAAATATATACAATACTACTGTAGGACATCTCCATTGAACCATGGAAACCATAAGCAGTTCCATTCCCAATCTCTTGCACACTCACCTACACCCTCAAATCATATAGTGTAGGAAATCATATAAACATGAAATTCTAGGGACCAAAACCTTGGTAATGGAATGATCCTACTTGTCATATTCTCTTGAATGAATTAATCTAAGGAAGAATAAATATGTAATATAGGGGAAAAATCCTTAATGTGATGATTTTATTTAAAAAATTACCCAATAATGATAACATTGGAAATAAATGAAGATGAGTGCATAAAATTACCTTCAGTGAATCCCTAAGATTGAAAACACATAAAATGACCCAATAATGGGTGAAATACCACCCTAAGGGGTTTAAGATAATTGAAGGGGAAAATAGGGAGAAATCATTAGGTTAGAGAACTAAATGAATATACCCTCAGTTTAATAAAATTCAACTAAATTAATTAATTAATTAAACATTTTAAAAACAACCCATAGGGGAATCAGATACCTATTCCCCTTTCATAAGTTACCTATACCCATCGATTACCCACTCTAGGTCCACCTGGTGATTGTTGGACCAACCAAAACAACCCCCATTTTGTTGGGAATATTGGTTAGTAGATCTTAGTCTATTGGGTACTCAAAATCATATGTCATCTAGGAAACATGTCCTGTAATTGGACCAAATCTTTTGAAATTAGCTTCCACCACCATTGATGCCTATGAAAACTCAAATACACCAAAATACACATGATTAGTCTATTTTTAGACCTAGAAAACATCACCTTGGATACCCATACCACTACAATCTCTCCATAATAGGAAAAATCATCCCCAAGATATCTCTAGGATCCCTAATGACCAAACATAACAAAAAACCTGAGATGGTTCCAATCACATTTATAAATTCTCAATCACCATACACTAAAAAATATTAATTCCAACTATGGGCAATAAATTATATATAAATCTTCTACTTGGTCATATTACAACAAATATACATGACACAATAATAGAACCACACCAAACCACCACCTCAAAATCCATATTAACTGGTCACTGGACACACGTTTACAATTCATTCTACTCTATTTTAAGACTTTACCATTATTTTGTTGGTTCTTTCCAAAAAAAACATAACACATCATTATTTTTTGTAATGAATCAAAACCAACACAATGAAATCATACCTTAGACCAACAATAGATCACTAAACTACTCAATATATTTCAACACCACCATATTAAATTGATTTGAACTCCACACTCTAAATACATGACCTCTCTATAAAGTCACACTCTGATTCTTCTATCGGCCCGTTAACTGAATATTCTATCCACTACTATGCATAATGAATTCTAATGAATCCAAAAAACTTCCTTACTATACTAACCCAGTTCCTACCTCATATTATTGAGTCTAAAAATATCATGACTATAAAATTACTACAAAATATATTGATATAACTAATCTAAATATCCCATATGTCTACAATACTAACACTACTGGGGTGGTGTATCGATTAATTTCACTGATAAAATTTCAAAGATGAACCACTCCTAGGTGGTAGGATAGTACATTTATCCATATACCCTACTTGGTATCCTCATAAGACTGATTCCTACCACCTAAATCTCTTATACTATCCACAAAAAAATTTTCATTTGGCTAGGAGTACTTTCATATATTGAATTTCATTCTATTGTCAATTTCTGGTTACCCTTTTTAAAAACGAAGATAACCCAAAAATGTTCAACTAAAACTTCATATCTTACTAAACAACATCCTAAAATCTCCAAAACTTATTAATATCATATCCAATTTGAAATTATTAAAAATATAATAAATGTGTGAATATTTTAATATAATCCATGAATAACATCTCACTTATTTTTAAATAAATCAAATCACAAGCTCACTCCACCCGAAACAATTAGGGTAGAAATGATCAAATAAATTCACTTTGAAATCCTTACGTGAAATTCCATCATTTTTTATAGCCTGCACCTACATTTCCCACCAACAACTCTCTAGTCCACCAAACATATAAATCAATAGTTTCACCCTCCACTATGGATCTATCTCAATCTGATCAAATATGATCATGACCAAATCTATTCAAAACCCAATTTCTTAGGATACAACTACTACATAAAATAATAGATAATTCTATGTTCATATATCCTTGGTGAGATACATAATATTAGGATTAACTACCTAATCCCCATAATCAATACTTAGAATAACTCATATAAAACACACTTGAATTTGATCATTAAAAGGTCATCCCAACTAATTAGGGTGCTCCAACTTCCATGAAATATCTACTTGCATTGAATGCTCATATTGACTCTTGAGGGACCCAAATGGTTCATTTCTATGTGGAAAAACATATGAAACCTCAATAGGTTCAATAGGTACATGACTTAGATGTATTAAACTAAAAACCAAATTACATATTCAATACATATACCACAACTCAAAATATCATAATGACGGAAAACTCTAATTTTATATATATCCCACTAGACCTTAAAATATCTTAAATAAACCAAAGTCCCACATTATTAAAATTTACATCCCCACCTACCCATTTTAGGGTTAGGTACCACACACACACTTGTAGGATCAACATACCCAATAACACCTTAAATATAATTCCATGGTTTAGTTGAGTAGAATTCCATTAAGAATCTTTGAAACAAAATACTATTTATCTTATTATCGAAACTTCAAATAGCTAAACCCTTTCACAAAAACTGATAATAAAACCTAGATAAGAATACAAATTTCATATGATACCTACATTCATAAAATTATGCATGGTCACACACACCCTATTACCTCTACATGTGATGATTCAAATCATAAACTAGATAAATAATAAATAGACTTTATTCTTAGAAACCACCAAACAATACTATATAATCCTCATGAAAAATCATGAACAATGATAATGTGGGAATAATTTGTAAAGGATTTATCTACCCACATTCATAGTGTGTGTTTCCAAGTACTGATTTTACTAAAACTAATAACTAACATCCTAGATAATAAAGTAATAACATGATATCATACCACTTTATAATATCCACAACATTAATTTCCCACATAACTCTAATATGGGTGATTCCACTTGACTTAATACATGAATTCCCATTTATAATAGCTTTTTTATTTGTAGTAAGGGTCTAGGTGTGATAGTGGGGATAATATATATAATAACCCATATTTTCATACACATATATCACATCATAATAGATGAATATGCATCATTTAACATAATGATCCATGCTATAATAATATTGGATTAATGCCTTTGGAAACATAAAAATATAAAAAACTTGTTCATAAAGGATCTACACCATTTCGTGGTAAGTTCTTCATAAGTAGAACCATTCTTTGGAATATCATAATTAGTACATTTCTTTATAATTCGGGGAAAGGAAATGAGAGAAAGGGTGTCCTTATAAGCTAAGTTTGGGTAAAAAAAAACGGATATATTAATGATCAATTGAGTATAACATGTACATAAGTATATGAAAACATGATCATAACATTTAAAATAATAACTTTAATATCATAGAACATAATATTGATTCATGGAATAAAACATGGAAATTCATAAGACATGAATCATAATGCAATCAAATAACATGATCAATGAGAGCATAAAATTAGCATATGACATAAGTTTTTGTCATACACATAAGTATATAAAATTATTTCCTTAGTACTCATGGATCATTTATAAGACTATCATAGTGTAATGGTTTCAATCCCAAAATCATCATAGTTGTAAAGGTTCACACCCAAGACTATCATACTGAAAAATGTCCCTTATTTAAACAGTTTCACTAAAAATTACAACACTATTTATCTCATGGGATATTAATATTTATACATTTAATTCGAGTGATATATAGGTCTCATTTATCCTTTGTTACAACTTAACCACTAATTTGGGTTATAATTTAACCACCATCATTGGTTATAAAGTTATCACCTTACTTGTTTATAGTGTATCCCCCATACTTAGTTATAGCATAACCACCGTTGCATAATGAAAAACATACATAAATTTTACACAATATCATAAAACATTCATAATTTCAGAACCAATGAAAATAAATGGGTTTCATAAGTAGTTCATAATAGCATAACCAATAGAAATGAAATAGGTTTTATAAACATTTCATCATTTCAACATAGTATAACCCATGGAAAGGAACATGTTCCATATACATCTTATCATCATAAAAATAGGCAGTATAGATAAATAATAATGATGGTATCCTTTTATCATATACCCATTAAATAATAAGTGAAATCAAGTGATTTTGTATTAGTTTAATATAAAAAACATTAAAATATCATTAAAACATTATTGAGTAAAATAAATATTCTATTTTGAAATTAGTTATTTAAAATATAAAATTTTAAAAAATATTATAGGAAAAAAATTATTTTAAAATAAACATGGAAACATGTGAATTAATCATCAAATAATTGGGTGGTAATAATGGTGTGAATTTTTTTTCAAGCTTTATATGTTAAAATAAAACATTCCTTTCATAGTTTTGTAAAAAAATTAAAAAAATAGCTCATTTAGAAAATGACAAGAAGATTCCTAATAATTTTTTTAAAAAAATTCAAAAATTGGTAAAAATTACTTGAAAAAATATTAATAGAGTAGTAAAAAGATTATTTAAACTATTTTTTAGAAAACATGGATATGTAAGAAAATGATTTTTTTGACAGAGGAGAAAAATCAATTCGGTTTTAATTAAAAACATTTTTAGAATATTGAGTACTTAAGATGAGAAAAAAAAGAAAACATTTATTATGAAGAAATAAGAATGGTAGAATAAAAAAATTACTTTATTGATAGGTAGATCATAATATTTCATTATCACAAACATAATCATAAATAATCTCTATAAACAATGAGATTGCGACATAAAACCCTTACCGCTTTTGTATCATTTTAATCGCATGTACAATGAAAGGAAAAAAAATTGATGGAAATTTAAATCCCCATAAAATTAATAATAATCATCATAAAATTGATTAATAATAAGCTCATACACAACAAAAAAGAATCAAGTGGAATATATGGTATGTGTCCCACAAAAATAAAAGTGTGATGAAAACCCCTAACCTCATGTCTGACTTCTTTAGTATGCATTAGAACCACCTATATCATAAATATTGATTTATTATTAATATATTAAATAAAAATAATCATATATATCATTCCAAATATGATTTAATTATATCCTTTTATCACCAGTTTTTTGACACTTCTTTATTAAAACACGCTTTCCTAGGTGATATCTACTTCATTTTTCATGTATGTTCCAGTTTGGTAGTTTTTTTATTGTATGTTGATCATGGTTATATAATATAAATAATGATAATAATGACATAAATATAATATATATTCATTATATACATGTTTTTATTCATTCATAAAATATAGATATAGAAAAAAATGAATTATACAGTTCATAGAGATGGTAGGTCATACATTCGTATGAATATTGTTTTCATTTTTGATGGATTGAATGAAAGAAAGGTAAATAATAAAAAAAATTAATGGATCATTATTATATCGTATATATCATATATATTCATTAAATATGTACTTATTACTATCCAATTAAAACATAAATTAATAACAAATTACATAACTTTGTGGAGGTAGTAGTCCACACGTACACATGATCGACGTTATCATTTTTAAATGGTTTGAAAGGAAAGAATTTAGATATTATATTATCATTAAATAATTTTAATTATGTAATAATATCATATATAAATAACTAACCCATCATAACACTCATCCATATAATATGGATATGAGAAATGAATTGTATCATTACGTGGAGATGGTAAGTTATACATATGAACAAGTGACATTTTCACTTCCAATTTTATGGAAAGAGGGTAAATAAAGGTAATTTTATAATCCTAATAAAATTTAATTATATTTATAATACTCAATATAGTTTTTAATGAATAATATATTATTTTTATTAGAGATAAAAGAATAATTAAAAAGATAGTGATTGGTTAAGGATATACCTATTCTTTAAAATAAATCCTTTATATATCCTCTTAAAGGCACTAGGGTTGGTATTTTGGGATGAAAAAAACCTCTATAATGCTTATAGTTTAGTGTAGAAGATAAATTTATAGATTTTTGTAGATCTATGAACCTCAAATTTGTGTATATAAGAGAAAGTAGGGGTGCCCTTTTACAATTGATGTCACAACCCGTCCCCCAGGGCCTGTGTCGTAACTACCCCAAGCCCGCCTTTCATAGGCCAGGGGCAGGCGACTAGAACCAAAGGCATAAATCCCTAAACTTGGAAGGAATTCCCTTTATAACTACAAACAAACACAACTAGAGAACAAGCGGAAGAAAACTCTAAGTAATAACTGAATACAGAAGAAGTGCTGGAAAGTACAAGGGCCAGAAATACAAGCCCAACAGTAAAGTACAAGGAAATGACAAACATGTACAACTAAAAAGACAAATGGCTGGAAGGTGCCTAGAAACTTTTGGATCATCCACCACAGATCCTACCTGATGGGTAGGTACAGATAGCCACCTCAATGATCCACATCCATCCGTCTCCTCCGGTACCGACTCATCGTGAGGTCCACCTCCGGGTACCGTCTAGTCCTCGTACACTCTGCCTCGTCAGCGTTGTCCATCCTCTGCATCCAACACAACGAGGTGCAGGCATAGCCGGTGCAGAGGTGAGTATAACGATACTCAGTAGGGACCCTGATACCCTAAAGGTATCACAAAATCCACAAAGGATAAACCAAAGTAGAAAGATACAATCACGAAGTATCAACCAACCCTACTTAGGTATATGCCCATAGATATACCTAAGTTATCAATCATATTCTGGCTCCAACTCTTGAGCCCAAGAACAAACCATTCCACAATGGAAGTAAAGTCAATCAACATGTTGATAATGGTTGAAATACATGACTCATCTCACACAGCTATACAACTCACGAAGTGGGGCAGAGATGATTAGATGTAGCCTCTGAATCATTTCCTCTGTCGAACCCACATAAGATCCTGTAACAATATCAGCACTGTCAAAACCACGCAGGATCCTGGCATAGAAGTCGTCACTGTCAAACCCATTTAGAATTATGGTACAGTAGTCATTGATGTTGAACCCACGTAGGATCCTGGTACAGAAGTCGTCACTATCGAACCCATGTAGGATTCCGGTACAGCAGTCATCTCTATCGAACCCACGTAGGATCCTGGTACAGAAGTCGTCACTGTCGAACCCACTTAGGATTTTGGTACAGTAGTCATTGCTTTCAAACCCACGTATGATCCTGGTACAAAAATCATCACTGTTGAACCCACGTAGGATTTTGGTACAGTAGTCATCATTGTCGAACCCACGTAGGATCCCGGTACAGAAGTCGTCACTGTCGAACCCGCATAGGATTCTGGTACAGTAGTCATCGCTGTCGAACCCATGTAGGATCCTGGTATAGAAGTCATCACTGTCAAACCCACGTAGGATTCTGGTACAGTAGTCATTGCTGTTGAACCCACGTATGATTCCGTCATCTCAGTCGCAGCCAGCCCTAGGGTCCCTGCACACAGCACACTCGATTCCGGGAGGATCCGCTCCTCGAGCCAAGTGTCAATGCATCAAATATCATGAAGTCCTGAGTTGATGTATCCCATAGTTCTACCTCAACATAAGGAACCCAACGCGATAGAAGGTGCGTCAATCGGACGCCCAGTCTGAGAGTTATTGGCATTTCTGTTCCAAGGGGCCGGTTGGATTTTGGGTACAATCCAACCGAAGCATAATCTGACCTCATATGAATCCTCTATGGAGTATGAAAAAAGTACCGTCTCATCAAAAGTAATCCAACGTAGTTGACAGAACGTCAATCGGACGTCCGGTCCTTAAGTTATAAGTGTTTCCGTTCCGAGGGCCCAATTGGTTTTGGGTTTGAACCACCCGGCCATACACAAACTTCGCCAAAACCAGAGTGTGATATACCGAAACGACCGTCTCGATCCAAGGAATCCTACGCAACTAAAGCTGCATCAATCGGAGGTCCTTAGCTTATGTTATGGGAGAAAAACAAAAAGTGGTCCGAAGAGGGGGGTCTGGGTCCGGTCCGACCCGACCTGACCCGCCCTGGGTCGGCCCGAACCGGGTCGACCCAACCCGGATCCAGGTCCAGCCCGGTAGGGTGTGGCCTGGCCCGGCCCGGTGCCTATGGAATTTTGACCGTTGCTAATATAGTGGTTGACCAGTTATCACATGATTAGTATAAATATAGGATTTTAACAAATCCAATTTATTGAGAAAAGGAAGCGATGACCTCATCCAGTAGAATTTCCCCATACAAAGCCCATATGTCGGAGCTCGGAAAAGAGGTGGCATCTTTGGGCTTTTCCCTTGACCAATCCAAGCTAAGCTTCATCATGTCAAGCTCGAACGTGACCGTCTACGGGAAAAGTGGAAGTTGATTGAAATTTCCACTCGAGTGATGTTATCCGAGCCACCCCAAGAGGCTGTCCCCATCGCACACCTTACCCTTAGGTCTTATGCGGATGTTTTAAGGGGTTTTGTAACAAATAAGTTGTACTATGTTCATGTACATTATTTTTGTATATAATAATGAATATAATTTCTAGTCATTTTTGATACATTGTAAATAGTTTTTAAAGTACAAATGGTGTTCTTAGTTATTATTTAATTAAGAAATATATTTTATTAAATTAAGGGATTTTTATTTTAAATAATATTTTAATAAAATAATAATATTATTATTAAATTATTTTTTATTAAATATAAATGATCTTATAATTTTATGAATGGAATTAAAATTTTTATTAAGGTTTGAAATCCATTTCTGTCAAAACCCGTGGATTTTCGATAAATATCGGTTTTTATTTTAAAAGTGAAAATTAATATATTTATAAAATTATTTAGATAAAATAAATGTTATTTCTTGAATCAGGACATCAAAATTATCCAATGATGAATTTTTCATAATTTTCTGAGACAGTCAAATTTTTGGGTAAAAATTAAATTCCATTTAAATATATAATGTGTTTTATGACATCATAATGACCCAATAGTGATGTAATAAAATACTATAATCTTAATGTTCGGACAATATATGTTTTACCATTAAAATAATGTGATTTTGGGTTTGTTTGACTTACTTTTCAAAGCATTAATGGACCCCTCAAGACTTATTCAACACCTTGCCTTTTTAAATTAATTTTCCTGGGAGTGTGACTCACCTCCACATAAGCAACCCTAATATTTTAAGAAGTTCGGACTTTGGCCTTATAAAATATTGTTTTCCTCTTCCCTTTTCCAAAAAACATGGGAAAAAACCATGGGATGGTTTGTGTTTTGGATTTATTTAATGTAAGGGGACCAAAACCTAAATAATAAATAATTCCTTCACCTTTCCTAGATAAACCCACCCAAGATCCCACTTCCTCCTCACTCAAAGCCCTTTGAGTTCATCCAAACTCTGCCCTACTCTCTCTAGAATCCTCCCAAGGTGCCCCAATCTCCCAAGAAGCCTCCCACAAGCCTCTCTCTAGCCTTTGGAAGCACACTTCAAAGTAAGGGTTTTTTCTTCCTTTCTCATTTTTGTCAATTTTATTTAAGTTGTATTGCCCTTTTAATTTAAATTATGAATGTTGGGGTATGGTTTCTCACCTCCCCCATACTTCCCTCTTATTGTTTGAATTATGGGAGACCCCTTTCTCTCTCATTAAATGCCTCCCATGTACACCCGTTACTATGCTGAAATTCCGAAAGGAACTTCTCTCTCTTCTTTTACATTCAAGCAATAATTTTGTATCATGAATCTAAATTCCATTATAATTGTTTGGAAATGTATTTATATAACCTCCTTACTGTCCATTACATGTAAATATGATGAGGAACCCCTTTATCTCTCATCAACCATTTTTATGAATTCTTATGTCAAGCCGTTACGCTGCCGAAATCGCACCGATTTTCTAAGCCAATGCCATTGTGTAGTGGATATCATGCCCATTTCTCCATCAAGGGTATCCACCTTTATGCACCTTTACTTATTTATTACAAATTTTCATGTATGAATTCCACATTCATTTATCGTGGAATAAATGATTATGTTTTATGAATCCATTTTTTATGATCCATGTGGCACACTTATGCATGAAATGAAATGTTTAAGAAGGGTGCGCCGTTATAGCGCTCCAATGAATTGGGTAAAGTATAGTATCATGATACGTCATGTACAATGATTGTTGACTCATGCTAATTCAAGTGAAATGAGGTTTTACTCGTTCTTCATGTGCAATGACGATTTAATCATGCTCTATGTGCAATGGGCCTTGGCCCATGCTAATTCAATGTTTGTGTTGTTGCCCCATTTCCATGTTATGATTATCATGTTTTATCATGACTTTCTGTTTATGTTTATTTTATGATCTATTGATATGCCTATTGTCTAACATGTATTGTACTCCTCATGTTATTCCATGTGTACTCCCTTACTGGGCTTTATAGCTCACCCTTTTCTTATGCATGTCCTCAGGTTATCCCATGAAATGCTAAGTACGAGGGAATGTAGTGGTCATGTAAAGGAAGTTTTCAATAAAGATGTTTTATTTCATATTTTAAGTTTTTATGTAATGATCCTAAGCCCCAAAGACACTAAAACTCTCGATCTTCTTTGTTGTATCAAGCGAAGTTTTATGTAATAAATCATGTTTATGTTTATAATAAAAGCAGGGTTGTCATAGTTGGTATCAGAGGATAGGTTTAGTTATTTTTAGGGTTAGGAAACCTTAGTAAAGCCTTAGATACAAGACTAAGTATAATAAAAACATCCCTAAGTTTTGGTATGTACTGAGTAAGTGGTTTATGAAACAAATACATCCATGTCTGGATACGAGCAGGTAGAGGCGGCTCTGGCACATATGTATCCTAGGGGTAAAACCCGAAAACACCGCTTTGAGCTAGACTTGAACGGGAACTGGTGCACGACAATGGGCCTTGTTGCACTCTTGGTTACAACACTCCTGGGGGATATGTTTTGATAAATTCAAAAGCTTAGTATGAACCCTTATTAAGGGAATTAAAAAAATGCCCCTACGAATATATGTTAGAAAGTAGATCATGAAAATACTAGATTGAAGCCTATAGACTCTTTAGTAAGGAAATAAAAGTTTATTTATAAGTCATCAACTTTTGTCTTTGGATTACCCTTTATGTGTTACCCCTAACTTTCATTTTATTCCAACCAATGGACGGTAATAGGAGGACTCGAGCTAAAACCGTTGTGAAGATCAGTGTGATAACTGTACTAATGAGATGCCCAATCCAATGGGAGCGGTAATCGTGAACTTTGTCAAACTTCTCTCTCATCTAACTCAAGTTTTGAATAGAAACACGGGTCAAGAGGAACATTCAACCCCCCCCCCCCCCCCCTAAGAAAGAACAATTCACTATCGAGAGATTCATGAGACAAAGGCCTCCTAATTTTAGTGGATCATCCAATCCCACGATCACTGAACAATGGATAAACTCCATTGAAAAGATATTCTCCGTCCTCCAATGTTCTGAACAAGAGAAGGTTCTCTTGGTGGCTTATCGTATGGTGGGTGAAGCTGATCAATGGTGGAAGTTGATCAAAAATACGAATCCTGAGGAGGAGATCAAGGCGTTGGAATGGAATGATTTACGGAAGATGTTTTTCGATAAATATTTTCCGTGCACCCTCCGGCTTAAGATGGAAAGGGAATTCCTTTCCCTCAAGAAAAAAGATGAATAATCTATTGGAGTTTACGAGGTAAACTTCATAAGGCTTGCACGATACGCTTCTGGCTTTGTTGTTACCCCCGAATGCAAGGTTGACCGCTTCTTTGGTGGGCTGAAGCCTAGCTTGTAGAAAGCATTAGCGATCCGTGACTTCGACAACTATGAGGAAATTGTCCGATGTGCCCTCAAGGTATAAATGGAGATTGAGGAATCACAAGGGGTATCATGGGGACAAGAAGCGTAAGGTGGAATTCAATGCTGGTGGTCCGATGGATAAATCCAACGGTGCTAAGAGGATGAAGCACCCCACTTGCCAAAAGTGCAGAAAGAAGCACCCTGGAAGTTGCCTTAAGGGGAAGAGAAAATGCTTCAGCTGTGGAAGAGAAGAGCACCTAGCTGTTAACTGTCGGCAAGAAAGACCTGCAGTTGCAACAGAGGATAGGAACTCTCCATTCGAACCTCAACGCGTTGTTCAATGCTACAAATGTAAAGAACATGGTCATTTTTCAAATCAGTGCCCTAATCCAAGGGTTTTCAGAGACAACCAACAACCTCCAAGAAAGCGAGGAAGCAAGGAAGAGCTTTTGCCATCACTTCTGCCGAAGTGAACCTCGACAATGAAGTGGTGACAGGTATGCTAGTTATTCATTCAAGAATAGCGAATGTACTTTTTGATTTAGGTTCTACGCATTCTTTTATATCTCAAAAGTTTAGTAGAACAATCCTAGCACCACCACAAATCATGAAAGTGAAGATGTCAGTGAGTAGGACAAATGGGGAAATCATTGCATCCCATTAATATAAGTCCTCCCCTGTTATAGTCTGTGGATTGAATTTCCCGGCGAACCTCATCATACTCCCTCTGGTGGAATTTGATGCATTTCTCGGCATGGATTGTCTTTCCTTATATAGAGCCAACATAAATTGTTGGGAGAGGGAAATCACACTCCATATGGAGAATCGAACCCCGATTCTTTACAAGTGCAAGGAGGAAGATGAATCTCCTTTAGCTCCATCATCTCAAGCATGGATATTACTGCCTTACCAGCACGCGTATCGGGCTTAGATGATTGTGTCCAAGGAAGAAACCATCCTTGAAGAAATGCCTATTCTGAGGGAATTCGCTGAAGTGTTTCCTGAGGAACTTCCTGGTCTTCCTCCTAGAAGAGATGTTGAGTTCTCAATTGAACTTATACCTGGGGCTTTACCAATATCCAAGACTCCATATAGAATGGCTGTTGTAGAGCTTGAAGAGCTGAAGAAACAACTATAGGAGAATCTGGATAAAGGGTTTATACGCCCAAGTGCTTCACCATGGGGTGCACCAGTCCTCTTCGTCAAGAAGAAGGATGGGTCAATGCGGCTTTACATCGATTATCGTGAACATAACATAATCATGATAAAGAACAAGTATCCTCTCCCAAGAATTGATGACTTGTTCGATCAGCTGTGTGGAGCACAATACTTCTCCTAGGTGGACTTGCGATCGAGATATTATCAAGTAAGGGTGATGAAGGAAGATATCCCCAAGACTGCTTTTCACACAAGATACGGGCACTATGAATTCATAGTAATGCCTTTCAGACTCACCAATGCTCTAGAAATATTCATGGAATTGATGAATAGAGTTTTTAGAGATTACCTAGACAAATTTGTGGTAGTCTTTATAGATGATATTCTAATATACTCCAAAACCAAGGAGGATCATGGGGAGCATTTAAGAACTGTACTGGAGACTTTGCGCAAGGAGAAGCTCTATGAAAAGTATAACAAGTGTGAGTTCTAGTTGAAGGAAGTCTCATTCTTGGGCCATATCATTACAAACAATGGGATATCTGTGGATCCCTCCAAAACAGATGCAATTGAGGGATGGACGAGCCCAACATCGGTAATGGATATCTGTAGCTTCTTGGGGTTAGCTGGATATTATCGATGATTTGTGAGAAATTTCTCACGATTGTCCAACCCTCTTACCAAACTAACTCGAAATGGAGTAAAGTTTTCTTAGAGTTATGAATATGAAGAAAGCTTCAAGGAGTTGAAAAGGAGGCTTATCACTGTGCCCGTGCTCACTTTACCCACAAGTGGGGAAATTTTTGTTGTTTTCAGTGATGCTTCAAAGAAGGTATTATGTTGTGTGATGATGCAGAATGATAAATTTATTTCATATGCCTCAAGGTAGTTGAAAATCCATGAGTGAAAATATCCAATTCATGATCTGGAGTTGGCGACGGTGATCTTTGCCTTGAAAATCTGGCAGCATTATCTCTATGGAGAGAAATGTGAGATATATACTGACCACAAGAGTCTTAATTATATATTCACATAGAAAGAGCTTAATATGCTCTAGAGAAGATAGATAGAGCTCATCAAGGATTATGATTGTTCAATACATTACCACCCTGGGAAAGCGAACAAGGTGGCAGATGCCCTAAGTAGAAAGGACCCAACAATACTATCAATGATGAGAATTGAGAATGATCCAATCTTCTTAGACTTGATGAATGTGGATGTGGGAATAATAAAGAAGGGAACATTATAAATACTTTCAAAAATTATTGCTCAACCATCTATTTTGGAAAGTTTAAAGGATGCTCAAAAGGATGATGTGGGAATTCAGGAAAAAGTAGAAGCTATCAAAAAACGTAAATCCTCAGAGTTTAATGTTAATGAAGAAGGAATTGTGTGGTTTGGGAAAAGACTATGTGTTCCATCAAGTCTGGAGATGAAGAAGGAACTTTTGGATGATGCACATTGGTCAAATTTATCTATTCACCCAGGGATCACAAAGATGTATCGGGATCTCCGAGAAAACTTTTGGTGGGAAAATATGAAGAAGGGGATCGCTGAATATACATCAAAGTGCCTGATGTGTCAGAAATTGAAGGTAGAGAGGCAGAAGTCTAAGGTGATGATGCAACCATTGCCCATACCAGAATGGAAATGGGAGAACATCACCATTGAATTTTTCACCAGACTTCCAAGGACATCCAAAGCAACAATGCAACATGGGTTGCTGTGTATCATCTTACAAAGACTGCATACTTCATTTCTATTCGGGAGGATTTCACTTTGGATCAAATGGAATAGATATATATCAGGGAAGTTATAAGGTTTCATATAGTACCACTATCTATTATGTCTCACGGAGATCCAAGATTCACCTCTATGTTTTGGAAGAGTCTTCAACATGCTCTGAATACTGAACTGAACTTCAGTATGACCTATCATCCTCAAACTGATGGCCAATCCAAGCCGACTATCCAAACACTTGAGGATATGTTGAGAGCGTGCTCAATGGACTTTAAAGGAGGATGGGATCAACATCTTCCTCTGATTGAGTTCTCTTATAATAACAGTTTCCACTCAAGCATCGAAACGTCACCATGTGAATCCCTGTATGGGAAAAGGTGCAGAACATCAGAATGTTGGGATGAGGTCGGTGAACATAAGCTTCTTGGACCAGAAATGGTCGAAGAAAGGGTGGAGGAGGTGAAAACCATTCAACAACATATCAAGGCAGCCCATAGTCGACAGAAGAGTTATGCAGATAATTGTTGACGAGACCTTGAGTTTAAATTTGTAGACATGGTGTTTCTACGCATATCTTCGTGGAAGAAGGTCATGAGGTTTGGAAAGAAATGGAAGTTAAGTCCAAGGTACATCGGCCCTTAGATATTCTTGATCGTGTCAGGTCTGTGGCCTATCAACTAGAACTTCTACCTACTATGGCCAAAGTACATGATGTCTTTCATGTATCCCTCTTAAGAAAGTACATACCAGACCCTTCACATTTACTCTCTTCTGAGGTGGTGCAATTGGAAGATGATCTTTCTTATGAGGAGCAACCAGTGAAGATCTTAGACCGTAGAGAAAAATTTCTATGAAATTGTTGACGCTCCTTTCGTCACAGAATCTAAAGATCGGAAAAGGTAATATCTGAGCTCAACTGTGATTCATCCTTTGAAGAAACATCAAAAATCGACAAAGGGATGAACAAGGAGAACATTGCCCATAGGTCGCGCAAGTTCCCTCTTGGTCGCGCAAGTACACTTGCGCGCCGACTCAATACTTGCGCGACTCCTCATAGCCGTGCAAGGGACTTGCGCGACATATGTGGTAACCGCCTGGTAACCGCCCAGTAACCGCCCGGGGTCTTCTTTTGCCTATAAATAGACCCTGTGGGCCCCCCATTAAAGGGGATCTTTTTCCAGAAACTCGGATTGAAACTCCCAACGCCCAAGTCTCTTCTCAAAGCTTCCGGAACACTTCTAAGGTAATTTCTTACCTAGAACGGAAGATCTAAAGAGAAGAAGGAAGGCCTAAGTGTTGAAACTTATCAAACACTTGCGCGCCGACTTAATTCCTTCAATATAACTTGCACGTCCCTTTTCTGGAAGAACCTCAAGGGGATTCTAAAGGGTTTTATCAAGAGTCGCTCAAGTATTTCAATCCTGGTTGAAAATCGCGCAAGTACCCCTCAGGTCGCGCAAGTATACTTGCGCGACCCAAACTTGCGCGCCGCCGCTGGACTTGTGCGCCTCTCAAGACTTGCGCGCCCCTACCTTTTTGGGGTGCCTTTCTTGCCTATTTCATCCCTCTTAAGCCATTTCACCTTTCCTATTCAAGATTCAGTCTTCAAGATACTCTTCAAAGCCATCTATGGAATGATTTCTTGATTTGACATCCTTGTCTGAAAGGAATTCTGTGAAATATCTCTCAAAACCTAGTGATTTAAACATCTTTATGTCACCAAAGATTGAGAGTTCATTCATTCAACCTCATCCTTTAAGATGAGAGAATCCCCCTTAACCTGGGTTTCCTTTTCAGGAATAATCCCCAGTTATAAATCCTTTAATCTTGGGCATCCTCCTCAGGAGTAAGCCCCAAATCCTTAAAGTTCCCAATCTTGGGCATCCTCCTCAGGAGTAAGCCCCAATCAAGTCCTTTAATCTTGGGCATCCTCCTCAGGAGTAAGCCCCAAACCATAATCCCTAACCTGGGCCTCCTTTTTTAGGAGTAAGTCCCAGTCATAACCTTGGGTTTCCTTTTCAGGAGTAAGCCCCAAGTCCCCTAACCTGGGTCTCCTTTTCAGGAATAAGACTCAGCCATAACCTTGGGTTTCCTTTTCAGGAGTAAGCCCCAAGTCCCCTAAAAATTCTCTTAACCAGTCATAATTTACCTTTGATTTGGGTTTCCTTTTCAGGAGTAAAACCCAATCATAATTCCCCTCCTAACTTAGGCATCCTCCTTAGGAGTAAGCCCCAAGATTAGAGTATTCAAATCTCCATGAAGCACATATAACTTTATGGACCCTGTACATGGATTTTTTCCCTAAAAAGTAAATCCTAAACCTTCATCTATCTGGGCAGTCATCCATACATAAGCCCCAAACAAATTCTTATGATTGCATCTTTTATGGCACAATTGTCTAAATTTTACCAATACCTCTTGTTTCTCACACCGAGCATGACTCACGTGAGCTTAGAGTGTAAAAGTAATTATGACATTCATCTTTGAGCCATCAATCATAAACATCATACCCCATTTCTCGAACTACGTGGGTTCTGATTCCTTTTCCAAAACAAAGGATACGTAGGTAGCCCATTTATGGGTTCGATCCCAACTTTGAAATAATCTCTGTCCTTCTGAATGACAATAAAGTTCAAGTGCCCCACTGAGTGGCTTTAAAACCAGCCTGGTCATCATAAATGACAAAGAGACTTTTATATAAATGTTTTTAAGGATACCATTGACCAAGAATCTCTAAACAAATATAGATGATTCTCTATTGATGAAGAACCTCGAATACATATAAAAGATTCTCTAAATTTCTTGCATATTTAATCATTGATTGTTAAAACTAAAGGAAAGCACATTTTATACTTGGTAATGTAATAAGGATTCACGAACATAACTTAAATCTATAAAGAGAGTCCCGGAGTAGACAATAATTCTCCTCAAAAAGGTGTGATGAGTCCGACCTCCCATCCTCTCGACCAATGCAAATTCCTAAGCCTCATTAGTCCACAAGCTAATGAGCGCCTGCCTTTGGAAAGTAGGTCCAAACGGATGTGGAATCATTGGATGTTTCCGGTTCTACGAACAAACCCGTTAGAAACCGATCGGAACGTTTGAATCTCCCGTCCAGGAGGTCATCCCCGGATTCCGTGCGAAACAAAAATGGTGAACCCGACGTGAATCCTTAACCAAGTTAAAGTGATGTGCTTCTTATCTGTTAGGCCCCTTGGGCCAACAAGGCAATCATTGACATATGATCATCCAAAAGATGCAGTAGCCGGATTCATCTTGATTATGTCTGTTACATGGAACATGCACTCTTTTTTTCAAGATCTTCTACAAAATGGCTTTCCTTAAATTCACCCCTGTGAATACTGCTGCTGTAAACACCTCTACTGTGAGGTCTGCTGCTGTGAAAACCAATGCTGCTACTCCTGCTGGAACGTCATCCGCTCTGAGGATGACATCACCAACTCAGCGTCTTCAACGCTGTATTTCTAATGCACTGGTTAAGGAGTACCGTCGCAACGGTACTATCCCAACTCTGGAGGTCGCTCGTCAAGCCCTCCAAGTTAACAATTCTACCTGGTCATCCGGACAACGGCGGCCAGCAATCAAGAAGCAGGCGGTGCTGACTACCGTCTCCAACCGTTTCGGGTCGTTATCCCCGGAACGCAATTTCCATTCACTCCCTTACTCTGAGGAAGTGAATGAGCAGGTCCCTCAGGGCCTTAATTCAAGAAGGCAGGAGTCCTTCTCAAGGGCTCCCATCAACAATCGCCGCCAGACTCGTGCGGTAGTGCGCCGTCAACATGATGAGGGTACCGTCTCCAGGCATTCAGCTCAGGTTCCTCGAACCCGAGCAGGCAAGATGAATCACCAGAGACGGAATCCGGTTAATAATAGGCAGGTTGTCATCCCTGCCATCTTCGGATAAGTCCACCAACCTAACTTGGTGGCAAGCAATGAGCAGGCATACACACCTGTTCATTTTAATTCAGCTGTCCAGCAGACTCGTCTGGCAGCATCAAGCCGATCCCGCCAGGCAATTCCGGCGGAGTACTGTAGGCAGGAACATACACCTACTTATACATCATCAGTTAGTCAGCAGGCTCGTCTGACTACATATGATGGATCTCGTCAACCACGTTTGGCGAAGTGTAAACAGCAGGCACATACACCTGCTAATACTAATCAAGCCTACCAACAGTCTCGTTTGGTAGCGCATGGAGAAGTCAGTCGGAAAGTCCCGACGACAAACATGAGGCAGACTAAACTCTCTGCCTCCACACTTGAGTACTGTCAGGATTCACTGACAGGAAAAGGAGGACAGGAGCAGGCACATACACCTACTCCAAGCCCGGAATGGACGTATATTCCTATTCCGGCGGCTGAAGTCACCAAGCATATTTTGTCAATGGTGAAAGAGCAGAAGCAAATTCCTGCTCATATTCTGGATGCTTTCCAGGATATCATAACATCTTCAGCATCATTTCAGGGACAGACACATAAATCTATCCCTAGCAATGGAGTGACACATCAACAATTCACTCCGGAACAGACACACACATCTGTTCCAGTCCAAGAGGGTTGTGGGGCCTACTCCCCCATATCATACGGACAACCAAGTCAGGCACATACACCTGATTTTGAGCGATGATCGTCAGCCTAACCTGACCATCTTTCCTGATCAGGCACATACACCTGCTCAGAGCAATCACTTTCGTCATCAAGTGATTTCTAAAGCGAGTAAGAAGGCATCTAAGAAAAAGATCCGCCCAGCACAGTCAGGAGATCAAAGGCCAATCTGCAACCAAGCCTTGCTCGATGCTGGAGTTCTTGAAGCACTCAGACATTTATCTGTCGGAATTCAAGATTCTACTCCCTCAGTTCCCAATAACGGGAACATTAATTCTGAAGGTCTTCAACAGACACTTCCTCATGAAGACTTGCTTCATGAAAATTCGGTCAATCTCGAAGTTTCTTCTTTAGATGAGAGCCACAAGAACCCTCTGTGTGGTCAGAAGACCAAGGAGCAAGAGATTTCATCTTTTGCTGTAACCCATCATGAAGGTCCTCCTCATGGTGATGAACTTCGCTGTGAAAGTCCTCTCCGCAGTAGTGATTCACATTGTCTCGAAAATTCTTCAGAAGGCAATGTAGTGATGAGAAAGCCCTCCTATCTCGAGGCACTTGCAAACGTAAAACCAGTCATGTCTGAAGCTTTACTATCGGCAGGTGAAACTCTTTCTCCATCAGAAGATAGTCTGGGGTTCAGGTTATTCTCCGAACCATCCCTGGGTCATTCATCTTCCGGCATGAATAATGATGTCTCTACCAATCTTGTTGAATCCGATGAAGCAACAAGGAAACACCAACTCTGGTCCAAACAGGTAGAAGAATCTTCATTCAATGATAAAGAGGAAATGCTGAACATGAGGAAAAAACTGGCAAAAGGTGAAGTACCAGTCATGTTTTGGCCTTTGGCTGACTCCCAGTACGACATTCCAAAGATGTTGACGGATGATGGAATCCATGACATTTGTCTCAACATATGGAAAGAAGAAGGTATTATCTTACGATGAATATGAAAATCATCTTAAGATAATAGAAGGGTTACAACGCCAGATTGATTTGGCATCTCTATCAGTCTCTCGGTATCCGAAGGCTGAAAAGCAACAGAGAACCCTTCAACGTTCATGCCTTGGCGCACTAAGAAGATTGCGTCAGTTAATTTCCAATGCTCCGTCTAATGTTCATATCAGAGGATGGGGTGTTCACGGAGCACTACATTTCACAGTGCTTTCCGGTCAGCAAAGCCCGCCGAAAATGGTCTCATGCAATGTTATTGCCCATGGCCGGCAACAGTCAATGGGCTTTGTTCATAATCAAAATCTTTCTCGAGATCAAGCTTCAACTAGTTCCTCTCAAAGTCAAGTATATAGAGAACAAGTTGTCGAATTGCTCCTACATCAAGCAGGCGAGAATATTGCACAAGCCTCTCGTCTGGAGCAAACACGTCATCAAATGACGGAAGTTTCGGAAATCATCCAACGGTCTGTTGAACCAGGTGATAAAAGTGGATACAGGTTAATGCATCCAGCTAATTTCCGAACTAAGATTCGCAAGATCAGGAGAGATTTTAAAAATATCTCAGACATAGCATGTCAAGAGACACCCCAGCTTGCCAGACTGGGGACTTCTCTAACCCAACCCTCAGAGTCAACAAATGAGATTCGAGGAGTTGAGCGGAAGCAGCAGGAACATCCCCAGTCCACCGGACTGGGGACTTTTTCAAATCTTCAATCCCTCCCTCAGATAAAGTCAGTATTCTCTCGATTAGGGAATAAGCCTCAAGAGGAACGAAGAGCCAAGATGTCAGGAGATTCTCTCCAAGTGACGGTTCTCCAAGAAATTCCTGAGGGATCAAGTCAACGGAATTCCATGTCTCATCATGGACATGGAAGAAGACAATATCACATAAGTGCTGATAGAAAGGATTCCATGAAATATGCATCCATTAATGTCATCACTGCTGTTGCTGCTGATTTACCACATGAGGCTCAATCAGAGGGATCAGACGAAGAGGTTCCTGCTCAAGAAGTTGCGCACACAGACCTAAATGAAGAAGGTGTGCGCACACGTAATCAAAGGCTTACCCAAAATCTGTGTATTCCTTCAAGTAACCCACTTCCCCCTCTCCGAAAAGGACCCAATAAGGGGAAAGGAAAGAATTAGGTTACTTCTCACCCTTCCTCTGAAGGAGGTCAATCGCTCTCATTAGAGCAAAGGTTTGCACAACAGGAGGAAGAAATGAAAGAATTAAGAAGGTTGAATGCAGAACTACTTCAGAGTAGTCTTCTTCTTAAGAATGCTGAAGTCCGACAGCCGAAAGAATTTGTTGTAACTACTGAGATGGATTAGGAATATCCTCCTTTATCAGTACACCCACAGAGGTCTAATCCTACGGGTCAAACGCAACAACGGTTGGCAGCACTACCATTAGTTGCAGCACCAACCTCCACGGCTGTCCAAGCTCCATTCATTGCACCTACCCAAAACCAAGTTCAACCTGACGTTTCTCAAAAGTTAATAACTACTATTGAGTCATTAACAGCTCGGTTAGAAACTATGGAAGGGAAACGGGCGCAAGTTCAACCTGAAAAGAAAGTTTACCCTGAATGGGTAGATTCAATTTCTCCTCCATCCAGTTTTGGAAACCCTATTTTCCCTACTTTCAATGGATCAGGCGACCCTGAACAGCATTTGACGCATTACGTGTCTTGTTGTGATCCTATGATGGGAACTCCAGAGCAACAAGAAGCAGTGAAACTCAGATGCTTCGTGCGAACCTTGCAAGGACCAGCTTTTGTCTGGTATACAAGCTTGCAATCCCGGTCAGTCATCGGATGGGAGGATCTTCGTCAAAAATTCCTTCTTCAGTTTAGCTCAACTTTGCCCAAAACGACAGTTTTTGATCTTACAAACTACAAGCAAAGGGAGAATGAAAGAGTCTCTGATTTCATTGCTCGTTGGAAGGGATTAACATATTCCTTGAGTTTATCACTCCCTCAGGAGGAATTGTTGCCAATCTGTGTGGCAAATTTGCGTGACGAATTACGCACGCCATTGATTCCTGTGAAATACACAGGAGGGTTTCGAGACCTTACTTCAATCGCTCAACAGATTGAAGATTCCCTTATACAGGCTAAGGTTAAATCTCGTATAATTCCATCAGCTCCAGGAAGAAGAATGGGTAAAGCAGAAACTGCTACAATTATGCTTAAACAAGCACCTGTACCTATTTCTACTTCAAAACCTTCATCTTCTCGAAGGGCTCCACCTCCTGAACGCCAACAACAAAGGCTGTTTCGTCCAAATGATCAAAAAGATCAACGACGAAAACAATTTGAAGATATGAAGAGTAAAACATACTCTTTCCGAAGTGAGCAGGTTCCTGGTTACTTCATTTCAGCTCTGGAAAATAATTTGGTTCAATTACCAGTGCCCAAAAGGCCAAACAAGGAAGGAGATGAAGACCGTCCCAATTATTGTCCCTTTCATCAAATGTTGGGGCATCCCATCCAGGAGTGTTTTGTCTTTAAAGACCTCTTGCAAAAGATGGTCAATTTGGGACAGGTCAAATTGAAGGGTTCTTCAGCTCATGTAGCGTGTATTACCGCTACAGATTCAGAGGAAGGAGGCGAGTGGCAGGAAGTCAAAAGCAAAATTGCGAAAAAATATGATGATTGGTTGGTCAGAAAGACAATCAATCGGACCCATTCCATTTTGCGAACACAATTGAAGAAGCCAATTGTGTCTCCTACAAAAGCTACAGTAAAGCCTCCATCAAAAGACAAATCCTCAAAAGGGCAGAGCAATTCAAAGAAGAAAGAGGAATCAGAAGAAGATGAGTATGTATCAAAGCCTAAATTGTCTTTGACTCTGGCAGATTTCATGCCATCTACTTCAAAGCCACGGGCACCATCCCACCAAACGGCACAGCCTAAACAGGCTAACCAGGCAGAGTCTTTATCAGACGAAGAGTTAATCTTTGGTTCTGTTAATATGATTCAATTAACAGATTCATATTCCAGTCTTGATAAGCCTGAATTCCCTGTAACAAATAAGGGAATCCGAAGAGGTTCTAGAGGTTCAGGATATAGGGGAAGACGTGGATCTTTCCGAAGCCACTACTCTAATTCTACCCCTGCTAGCACTGTATATGCAGCAGAAACTCGTGGTAGAGCCCTTCAGCGAGCTCAAAAAGAACAGGCAAGTTCTTCTGCCAATGGCCAACTCAGCTTCGGCACAATTATTTTGGAAGACCGATTAAAGGTTCCATCTTATTTATCTCAGAAAGTAAATGGATCTAATCAGTCTAATCTTCCAAAACCTAGGATGTTGCCAACTTCAATACAAGATGCATCAGCTTCCAAAGCATCTGCTTCCAAGGTACCTACTAAACCGCATATTCCTATTGGGAAACGCAGGCCTCTAGATCAAAAGTATGATATATTGAAACACTTGGCCCAAGTACCAGCCAAATTATCAATTTTGGATGCTTTGAATCTATCAAGAGATCTTCGGGAAGCACTCATCGAAGCTTTGTCAAGTCCTCAGGAGTTTGAAGCTGAAATTGCTGCAGCTGAAATTTATCACATAGAGAATAATCCTGCAGAATGTCATGCAGTGATATCTTTTACTGATAAAGATGAAGATGATGTTGTGCATGGGCACATAAAACCTTTGTACTTATCTGGAAAAGTCAATGGTATAGATGTTCGAAGAGCTTTTATTGACAATGGTTCAGGAGTCAACCTCATGCCCATTCGCACACTTCGTCGATTGGGCCTCACGGAATCTGATTTATCTCCTTCTACCATGATGTTGCAAGGATATGATAAAAATGAACAAGAACCACTGGGAGAAGTTACGCTCAGAACTCAGTTTGGAGATCTTGTTTCCAATTCAGATTTCATGATTATTGATCAAGACTCAGCTTTCAATATCTTGCTTGGAAGACCCTGGCTACATCAGCATGCAGCTATTCCGTCATCATACCATCAATGTCTCAAATACTGTTTCGATGGTCAAGTTGGAACATTGTATGGTGATAAGGCCCCGTTCAAAACATGTGAGTCTCAATACATTGAGGCGGAATTTTATCACATGAAGGGAAGAGAAAAATCTACAATGAAGGAAATTACCAAAGTTAATGCTCCATATGGTTTGGAAAAAATTCCAATAAATCCATTTTCACATGTGAGTACAGATTATGTGTTACCTATCAGTCAAATTGACAAAATAGGCCCAAATCAAAATACTCTTATGGAAAGATCCATAATGTCAATTACGGCAATTGAGCCAGACAACATGGGAGAAATTGGTAATTTACCAAGCAGTGATGAAAGCATAAGTGGTGACGTTTTCATTTCGTCTGCTGAAATCCAACAAGTCTATACTTCGCTAATCAGGCCAGAAGAAGTTATAGCAACACCAGAGGTGAATAATGATGTCGATTCTCTATCCATCATCTCCTCTTTGATTCCCAAAGAAGACCCTTTATCATCAATAGGGTCGGAAATGGAAGCTTCTTCTTCAAAATGTGAAAATTTTGACATTTCTTATGATCATGAGAATTTCGTTTTTTCATCTACTTCGCAAGTAGAAACGGAAGAAATAACACATGATGAAGAGGAAGAGGAAGATCTTAGAGATGCTCCTCCAGCATTTGAAGAGGGTATCTCTACCACTGTGGATGAACTCAGAGAAGTAAATCTGGGTACAGAGAAAGATCCACGCCCCACTTTAATTAGTGCGGCCATGACCCTTGAAGAACAAGAGATGAATATTTCTTTTCTAAAGCAAAATAAAGATATTTTTGCTTGGAATTATACAGAGATGCCTGGCCTTGATCCTGATGTTGCCACCCATCATTTGGGTTTGCCAAAAGAACATCGAGGATTCAAGCAAGCCGCGAGAAGAACACACCCAACCTATGCTTCCAAAATCGAGGCTGAAGTGGATAAGCTTATCAAAGCTAACATCGTCAGAGAAGTTCAATATCCCAAGTGGTTGGCTAATATTGTCCCAGTAAAGAAAAAGAATGGACAAATTAGGGTTTGCATCGATTTCAGAGATCTTAATCGGTATTGTCCCAAAAATGATTTTCCAGTTCCGATTACAGAACTCTTAATTGATGCGACAGCTGGCTATGAAGTACTTTCTTTCATGGATGGATATTCTGGATATAATCAGATCCGAATGGCCCCAGAAGATGAGGAATATACAGCCTTCAGAGCTCCTCAAGGTGTGTTTTGTTACCGGGTGATGCCCTTTGGTTTAAAGAATGCAGGTGCAACATATCAATGCGCCATGCATCGTATCTTCAAACCTTTTCTAGGGAAATTTGTTGAATGCTATGTAGATGATTTGGTGGTTAAATCCAAACAACGTTTTGATCACTTGGCTGATTTGGAAGTCGTATTCCACAAGCTTCGACAACATAATTTGAAGATGAACCCCTTAAAATGTGCTTTTGGGGTAACCTCAGGAAAATTCCTCGGCTTTGTTGTACGCCATCGTGGTATTGAAGTCGATCCTGAGAAGACCAAATCAATCCTTGGTATGTCACCTCCTCAGAATTTGAAAGAATTAAGAGGACTTTAAGGACACTTAGCCTATATTCGGCGTTTCATCGCCAATTTGGCAGGCAAAAGTTTACCCTTTACCAAATTATTGAAGAAAGGAGTCACTTACCAGTGGACTGAAGAATGTCAAGAAGCATTTGATGTTCTCAAGAAATACCTCTTGAGTCCACCAGTACTCATGCCACCTGTTGAAGGACGTCTGGCAAGGTGGGCGGTTATTCTACAGCAGTTCGACATCCAGTATGTGTCTCAAAAGGCAATTAAGGGCCAAGCTCTGGCTGATTTCCTGGCTGAACACCCTTCAGTGGAAGACACGTATTCAGATATCGAACTCCCTGATGAGGAAGTTTTTTCTATTCAAGAGAGTCCTCAAACATGGGAAATGTATTTTGATGGTGCTTCTAGAAGTCCAACAGGAAAGAAAATGGAAAATCCTAAATTCAACAAAGTTGGTTTAGGAATTGTGCTCATTTCTCCAGATAAGGCAGTGTTACCTTATTCCTTTTTGTTGTGGGAAGGTGGTACCAATAATGAAGCTGAATACCAAGCTCTCATTACAGGCTTGGAGTTAGCACTTCAAGCACAAGTGAATCACTTAAAGGTGAAAGGTGATTCAGACCTGGTAATCAAACAAGTCAATGGGGATTATGCCATCAGAAAAGAAGAATTAATCCCTTTGTATGATTACGTCAGAGAGTTAATGTCAGAATTCCCTTCAGAACCGACATTTTCTTATGTCCCAAGATCACAAAATGCTCAAGCTGATGCACTGGCCAATATAGCCACAACTTTAGCAGATCCAAATCGGGATGAGACAACCATCTGTATTGCCCACCGTCGTGCAATTTCACCTTATGTTCAATTCAGAACAGAGGAAATTAATGAAATTAGTCCCATTCCTGAACCGTATGGTCATACTACAGGATGGATGTCACCTATCAAGGAATACCTTCAAAATGGAACACTTCCACCTGATAGAGCCGAGAAAGAACAAATTCGGCGACGTGTGGTCAATTTTACTCTTTATGATGGTCCAAACCACCTCGAGAAAATTCTCTACAAACGTGGTTTTGATGGAGTTCTCTTCAGATGTATTGATGGTGAAGAGACAATGGCTGTCATAAAAGAAGTACATGTAGGAGTCTGTGGTGCCCACCAATGTGGACATAGATTGTCTGATCAAATTCGAAGGCTTGGATACTTCTGGCCTTCAATGATACAAGATTGTGTTAATTTCACAAAGAAGTGTCATTCATGCCAAGTATATGCCAACTTCATTCATCAACCTCCAGAGTTGCTTCATATAGCTAAATACTCATGGCCATTTGCCACATGGGGAATGGATGTGGTGGGACCTTACCCTTCAGCTACGGCCAAGCAGTTTAAGTACATTCTTACTGCTACTGATTTCTTTTCCAAATGGGCAGAGGCAGTACCTCTCAAAGAAGTCAGTTCTAAATGCATTGTTAGCTTCATCAAGTCTAACATCATTACTAGATTTGGTGTCCCTCATACCATATTGACGGACAATGGCACCAACTTCTGTTCTTCTGAGGTAAAGAAATTGTATCAAGAATACAACATTAAGTCCAACCATTCATCTCGATATCATGCAGCGGCTAATGGCCAGATAGAGGCTTTCAACAAGACTCTTTCAAATATACTGCAAAAGATGGTGGATAAAGATAAGAGGTCATGGCCTGATAAACTATTTCATGCTTTATGGGCTTATCGGACTACCACTCGCAATGCGACGCAGTCAACTCCATATTCATTGGTACATGGAACAGAAGCAGTCTTGCCAATTGAAGTTCAACTGCCCTCACTCAGAATAGCCATTTTTGATCAGTTATCTACAGATGAGCAATCCCAAAAGCGGTTGAATGAATTGGAACGGTTAGATGAGAAAAGATTGTGCACTTTGCACCACTTGGAAATCTATCAGAATCGGATAGCTCGAGCTTTTAACAAAAAAGTTCGTCTTCATTCATTCATTCAGGGAGAATTGGTATTGGTTCTCAGAACACCAATGATACCAGGAAAGAAGCCTCCCAAGCTTGAACCAAAATGGGAAGGACCTTATTCAATACATAAGGTCTATTCCAATGGAGCGTATTCTCTGATCTCAATGGATGGAGAACTCATCACGACTCCAACCAATGCCAGATTTCTGAAGAAGTATTTTGTATAAACACAAAATATGGTCCCCAGAACCAAGACTTACAATTGGTTCATACAGCATGACCTTAAACTGCATCAGCAATGGTCCAATATGACCTTAAACTACAACTTCGTCCAACATGACATTAAACTGTGTCACACTTTTGTCCGAGATGACATTAAACTATAATACGTCCAGCATGACGATAAACTGTGCGGTCCATGCATATGACCTTAAACTATTCGCACTTATGTCCCTGCAACATGACACTAAACTGTGCAGCACCAATAGTCCTAACTGCAAGACTTTAAACTACATAGTCCCTGATTTTGTCCTACATGACAATAAACTGTATAGAAGTTCCCATATTTTGTCCAAGATGACATTAAACTATATTGTGTCCTAGCAACATGACATTAAACTGTGTGGCACTTCCAATGTCCAGCATGACGATAAACTGTAAAAAGAGTCCCCAGAACTGATATCCTCATATTGGTTCACCTTAGTCCTAGCTACATGACTTTAAACTGTACAGCACCAGTTCGTCCTTGCTATATGACGTTAAACTATACAGCAATGGTCCAGTATGACTTTAAACTGCAACTTCGTCCCACACGACATTAAACTGTGAAAAAAATTCCATGAACCGTCCAGCATGACCCTAAACTGCATCATCCCTGGTCCATGTATATGACCATAAACTATTTACCATATCCAGCAAGATTTTAAACTGTGACGTCCTAACTACATGACGATAAACTGTATAAAAGTCCCTCACGTCCGGAAAGACGTTAAACTATATAATCATCAAAAGTCCAGCATGACATTTAAAACTGCACAATCCCCCTTTCGTCCAATATGACGTTAAACTATATTGTCCCCATCGTCTTAACTACATGACGCTAAACTGTACAGAAAGTCCCTTTTTTATGTCCTACATGACATTAAACTGTACATCGTTAAGGTTGTTATTACCTCTTGTTTCTCACACCGAGTATGACTCACGTGAGCTTAGAGCGAACATAAACCATAACACTCCCTTTGGGCCACTAACCATGTGTAAGTCCCAACAATATTTTTTTTAGATCATTGTCCATAAGAACAACTTGATCATTGATTCATTCTTTAATTGAACTACACAGACTTTGATCCTTGCCCTCCAGGCTGGGTATGTAGGCAGCCTCCCAAGGTTCAAGCCCAAAAACAATCTCTTCACATCGGTTCACCACCATCTCATATGATGATGATTTGTGAAACCAACCTTGGAATCAATATCTTTACATTGATTCACTTTCGTCCTTGTTATATGACGTTTAAACTATACAACACTTTTGTCCGGTACGACAATAAACTACAATATTCTTTGATCTCCTCACTTGAGAGAGAACTATTATTGACATTGATTTTTCAATCATGTTTCATTTCAAAAAGACTACGTACATACATGGTAATGCCTAAAATTTTTATCTCAGGGTAAACCATCATTGCACTAAAGTCCCCTTTTCACCCTTCACATGTACGAACCAAATTTTTACTAAGGGTAATTCTAGAACTACGTGGACTTGATTCCCATCCTTATGGGATACGTAGGAACATTCGAGTGTCCCTCGAATCCAGTCCCAAGTCTTTTGGGCCTAACCCCAAATTTCACTTTCAGTCCCTTGGCTGAAAAGTCCTCATGAAAACACACACTGTGTATTCATTATTATGGTCCGAATTCTATGACCCTAAACTAAGATCACTCATACTTTTGTCCTGCACGACGTTAAACTGCATTTCAAGAACTACGTATGGCTTGATTCTCATTCTTATGAGATACGTAGTGAAGTCCAAATTTTAATTCAGGACCCAGCCACAACATGATTATGGTTTTCATTGACCTATGTATCTCTATATACATTGGACAATACCCATCTTTATGTGTTATAATCCTAACCTTAAATATTTTCAGATCTTCATAACCCTTTTCATGACTTCTAGTCACAAAAATGTCAAACTTCTGAGAATTCTTTTGCCTGACTATGCAGCACGTGCCCATAGGTGGCCTTGCATAAACAGTCCACATAACAGACTTGTCAGCCAAAAGATGCTATTTTATTTGACTATGCAGCCAATGCCCATAGGTGGCCCTGCATATTTCAACCCCCTAACAGGTTCTGTTAAATAATAGTAACTTCATTCTTGGGAAGAATGCCTCTTTTGTCCTTATTTGTCTTAAAACGACAGTATGTAGGGATCCGCAAAAAATAGCCATCCTTAAACATATTTGTCCCATATCATTTTTCATGATCTGAAAGTATTCAAGTCTATGGTTTATTCTTCTTCCCTACGTTTGAGTCAGACCTTCGTAGGAGTGATATTCATCCAGTTCTTCGATATTCTTGTTTGGAAATATCTTCTCCATATTCAAGTACCTCTTTCCATACAACAAACTCTATGCTTTAGAAAATTTGAATCTCCATAAACTTTCACTGGCTTTTAGCACTAGGAAAGTAAATTTCTGGGAGTTCTTTTGCCTGACTATGCAGCACGTGCCCATAGGTGGCCTTGCATAAACAGTCCACATAACAGACTTGTCATCCAAAAGATGCTATTTTTGACTATGCAGCCAATGCCCATAGGTGGCCCTGCATATTTCAACCCCCTAACGGGTTTTTGTTAAATAATAGTAACTTCATTCTTGGAAACTGCTTCTTCTAATGCCTTTTTAGCTCTTTTTGATATCATTCCTCAGATTCAAATATTCTTAAGCCATAGTTTACATTTTTTCCCTCATGCTTGAGTATGGTAATATGTTTTCAGATAAATTGTCAAGGAATTGAATCCATTTTTAATCCATTTTCGGTCAAAGCTATTTCGACCTTAAACATTAGCCCCTTTTTGTCCGGTGTGCATGACTTTAAACTGCCCACACAAAAGACAAAGGAACTCTGAATAAAAGTCAAGTTCCAGCTCACTAAATATACATTTTTTGTATGATTTAGGTAGTATTGAGCAGTTAAAAGATTCAAAGTTTGTAGGGTTATTTGTAATAATCCTAGTAAAAATCAAACTATGCTTACTAGGCCCATTGGCTTGAGTAAGTTTGAAGCAGGTAATGAAAGAATGCAGGTACAAATGATCGGAGACGAAAGTTGTTTTTCATTGATACACAAGAGTTAGAAGGACATCCACTGATTGGAGTCTCTTCTCTTTTTCAAGAATTACAAGAGGCTTTCAACATAACACTTCATTTGATTTACGGCATCCCGAACTTCATCAGCAACCACCTGGAATTCATTCATTCAACTGGATACAAAAAGAGATGTAGTGATACCAGCTCTTCTTGAAAAAGTTTGTAAAAGGATGTTCTTGAGTGCGGTTTGAGAAAATTTTCTGCTGATCAAACAGTGACTCTGTTTCTGTCCAAGAGACTTGGAAGATGGATACATGGATTTGAGAATGGAGCATTGGAAGTAAAGAGCCATTTGGAGAGAGTACTCTTTTCAGATATTGCTCTAATACCATGTTTGTCTTCTCTCCACCAACTGGTAGTGGAAAACATTTCAGCCCATGGGTTTGCCATTTTCATATCTGCAAGGAAATGGCATGCAAGGAGAATTTGAAAGTTTACACCATTGTTGTTGCTCTTAATGCACAGCATAACCGAAATGAAGGAGTAGTAGCACAGCTGCATTTCAGATGTATAGTTGTTTGCATTTGGAACATTGACTCCTTGCAAGTAACCATGACCACATAGAGACAGGTAGATGCTCTGTGGGAAATTAAGATGATATTTCTTCAAGTACTTAGCCAAATCTGGGAAAGTGCTGTCGCAGATATCATAGTAATCATGGCCAATGATGTTCATCATGTCATCAATCCGCTTGCTAGCCAATTCATAAGTCGTTCCAATTCCCTTGGGAACCACTGAATCTGCATAAAAGATGAATAAACTAACTCTTAAATGGGTTTATTTTTTTCATAAATTTTGTGAAGAAATTTGGAAAAATGACAAAGGCATTAAGGCGCGCAAGTCTAAAAAATGGCGCGCAAGTATTCACGTGCCGCGCTAGTTTTCACCGCGCAAGTATAAACCGCGCAAGTAAGAATACCTTTACAGGAGCGCGACATCAAGGAAAACAGAGCAGACTTGCGCGGCTTAGGTGACCTGCACGGCGAGAGCTCGAGAAGGTATGAAGTCCGGAAATCCGGATACTTGTACGGAGGTGAGGCCGTGTATTTATAGGCTCGGGAGCCTACCTGCGCGCCGTACCCAGAGCAATTAAGGCCTGCGCGACGCACACTTGCGCGCCGCCCTTTGCGTCCTGAAAGACTTGCGCGCCCTCCCTTTTCCTTTGGAGGAATTCGATTTCCTCAGAGTCAAATCCTCATTTCTTTCCGGATCCAACTCTGAGGGGGGACTTTTGTTGACGCTCCTTTCGTCACAGAATCTAAAGATCGGAAAAGGGAATATCTGAGCTCAACTGTGATTCATCCTTTGAAGAAACATCAAAAATCGACAAAGGGATGAACAAGGAGAACATTTCCCATAGGTCGCGCAAGTTCCCTCTTGGTCGCGCAAGTACACTTGCGCGCCGACTCAATACTTGCGCGACTCCTCATAGCCGTGCAAGGGACTTGCGCGACATATGTGGTAACCGCCTGGTAACCGCCCAGTAACCGCCCGGGGTCTTCTTTTGCCTATAAATAGACCCTGTGGGCCCCCCATTAAAGGGGATCTTTTTCCAGAAACTCGGATTGAAACTCCCAACGCCCAAGTCTCTTCTCAAGGCTTCCAGAACACTTCTAAGGTAATTTCTTACCTAGAACGGAAGATCTAAAGAGAAGAAGGAAGGCCTAAGTGTTGAAACTTATCAAACACTTGCGCGCCGACTTAATTCCTTCAATATAACTTGCACGTCCCTTTTCTGGAAGAACCTCAAGGGGATTCTAAAGGGTTTTATCAAGAGTCGCTCAAGTATTTCAATCCTGGTTGAAAATCGCGCAAGTACCCCTCAGGTCGCGCAAGTATACTTGCGCGACCCAAACTTGCGCGCCGCCGCTGGACTTGCGCGCCTCTCAAGACTTGCGCGCCCCTACCTTTTTGGGGTGCCTTTCTTGCCTATTTCATCCCTCTTAAGCCATTTCACCTTTCCTATTCAAGATTCAGTCTTCAAGATACTCTTCAAAGCCATCTATGGCATGATTTCTTGATTTGACATCCTTTTCTGAAAGGAATTCTGTGAAATATCTCTCAAAACCTAGTGATTTAAACATCTTTATGTCACCAAAGATTGAGAGTTCATTCATCCAACCTCATCCTTTAAGATGAGAGAATCCCCCTTAACCTGGGTTTCCTTTTCAGGAATAATCCCCAGTTATAAATCCTTTAATCTTGGGCATCCTCCTCAGGAGTAAGCCCCAAATCCTTAAAGTTCCCAATCTTGGGCATCCTCCTCAGGAGTAAGCCCCAATCAAGTCCTTTAATCTTGGGCATCCTCCTCAGGAGTAAGCCCCAAACCATAATCCCTAACCTGGGCCTCCTTTTTTAGGAGTAAGTCTCAGTCATAACCTTGGGTTTCCTTTTCAGGAGTAAGCCCCAAGTCCCCTAACCTGGGTCTCCTTTTCAGGAATAAGACTCAGTCATAACCTTGGGTTTCCTTTTCAGGAGTAAGCCCCAAGTCCCCTAAAAATTCTCTTAACCAGTCATAATTTACCTTTGATTTGGGTTTCCTTTTCAGGAGTAAAACCCAATCATAATTCCCCTCCTAACTTAGGCATCCTCCTTAGGAGTAAGCCCCAAGATTAGAGTATTCAAATCTCCATGAAGCACATATAACTTTATGGACCCTGTACATGGATTTTTTCCCTAAAAAGTAAATCCTAAACCTTCATCTATCTGGGCAGTCATCCATACATAAGCCCCAAACAAATTCTTATGATTGCATCTTTTATGGCACAATTGTCTAAATTTTACCAATACCTCTTGTTTCTCACACCGAGCATGACTCACGTGAGCTTAGAGTGTAAAAGTAATTATGACATTCATCTTTGAGCCATCAATCATAAACATCATACCCCATTTCTCGAACTACGTGGGTTCTGATTCCTTTTCCAAAACAAAGGATACGTAGGTAGCCCATTTATGGGTTCGATCCCAACTTTGAAATAATCTCTGTCCTTCTGAATGACAATAAACTTCAAGTGCCCCACTGAGTGGCTTTAAAACCAGCCTGGTCATCATAAATGACCAAGTGACTTTTATATAAATGTTTTGAAGGATACCATTGACCAAGAATCTCTAAACAAATATAGATGATTCTCTATTGATGAAGAACCTCGAATACATATAAAAGATTCTCTAAATTTCTTGCATATTTAATCATTGATTGTTAAAACTAAAGGAAAGCACATTTTATACTTGGTAATGTAATAAGGATTCACGAACATAACTTAAATCTATAAAGAGAGTCCCGGAGTAGACAATAATTCCCCTCAAAAAGGTGTGATGAGTCCGACCTCCCATCCTCTCGACCAATGCAAATTTCTAAGCCTCATTAGTCCACAAGCTAATGAGCGCCTGCCTTTGGAAAGTAGGTCCAAACGGATGTGGAATCATTGGATGTTTCCGGTTCTACGAACAAACCCGTTAGAAACCGATCGGAACGTTTGAATCTCCCGTCTAGGAGGTCATCCCCGGATTCCGTGCGAAACAGAAATAAGACAATTCCTCTCGTCAAGGTGTTGTGGAGAAACCACAAGTTTGAAGAAGCGACTTGGGAATCAGAGGAAAAGATGAAGCTGAGTTACCCACATTTGTTTTAGTGTGGGAAAAGGAAAATTTAGAGGGCGGAATTTCTTAAGGGGGAATATTGTAACGACCTAAAGTTTCATTAATGGAAATCCCTCTTGATCTAATTAAATTTATCTTTCTGTTTATATAAAATGTCAACTTATTTGGTTTTATGTTAAGAATTTTGACCGTTGTTAATATAGCCGTTGAACAGTGATCACATGATTTGTATAAATATAGGATTTTAACAAATCCAATTTACTCAGAAAAAGGAAGTGATGGCCTCATCCAGTAAAATTGCCCCATATGAAGCCCATTTTTCAGAGCTCGAAAAAGAGGTGGCATCTTTGGGCTTCATCCTTGACCAAGCCCAAGTTGAGCTTCATCATGTCAAGCTCGAACGTTATCGTCTATGGGAAAAGTGGATGTTGATTGAAATTACCACTCGAGCGATGTTATCCAAGCCACCCCAAGAGTCTGTCACCATCGCACACCATACCCTTAGGTCTTATGCGGCTGTTTTAAGGGGTTATGTAACAAATAAGTAGTACTATGTTCATGTACATTATTTTTTTTATATAATAATGAATATAATTTCTAGTCATTTTTGATACATTGTAAATAGTTTTTAAAGTACAAATGGTGTTCTTAGTTATTATTTAATTAAGAAATATATTTTATTAAATTAAGGGATTTTTGAATTAAATAATATTTTAATAAAATAATAATATTATTAAATTAATTTTTATTAAATATAAATGATCTTATAATTTTATGAATGTAATTAAAATTTTTATTAAGGTTTGAAATCCATTTCTGTCAAAACCCGTGAACTTTTGATAAATGTCGGTTTTTATTTTAAAAGTGAAAATTAACATATTTAGAAAATTATTTAGATAAAATAAATGTTATTTCTGGAATCAGGATGTTGAAATTATCCAACGGTGAATTTTTCATAATTTTCTGAGACAGTCAAATTTTTGGGTAAAAATTAAATACCGTTTAAATATATAATGTGTTTTATGACATCATAATGACCCAATAGTGATGTAATAAAATACTATAATCTTTATTTTCGTCCAATATATGTTTTACCATTAAAATAATGTGATTTTGGGTTTGTTTGACTTACTTTTCAAAGCATTAATGGACCCCTCAAGACTTATTCAACACCTTTCCTTTTTAAATTAATTTCCATGGGAGTGTGACTCACCTCCACATAAGAAACCCTAATATTTTAAGAAGATTGGACTTTGGCCTTATAAAATATTGTTTTCCTATTCCCTTTCCCAAAAACCATGGGCAAAAACCATGGGATGGTTTGTGGTTTGGATTAATTTAATGTAAGGGGACCCAAACCTAAATAATAAAGAATTCCCTCACCTTTCCTATATAAACCCACCCAAGCTCCCACTTCCTCCTCACTCAAAGCCCTTGGAGTTCGTCCAACCTCTACCCTACTCTATCTAGAATCCTCTCAAGGTGCCCCAAGCTCCCAAGAATCCTCTCACAAGCATCTCTCTAGCCTTTGGAAGCACACTTCCAAGTAAGGGTTTTTTCTTCCTTTCTCATTTTTGTTAATTTTCTTTAAGTTGTATTGCCATTTTAATTTCAATTATGAATGTTGGGGTATGGTTTTGCACCTCCCCCATACTGACCTCTTATTTTTTGAATGATGGGAGACCCATTTCTCTCTCATTAAATGCCTCCCATGTACACCCGTTACTATGCCGAAATTCCGAAAGGAACTTCTCTCTTTTATTTTACATTTAAGCAATAATTTTGTATCATGAATCTAAATTCCATTAAAAATTTTGGAAAATGTATCTATATCCCCTCCTTACTGTCCATTACATGTAAATATGATGAGGAACCCCTTTTTCTCTCATTAACCATTTTTATGAATTCTTATGTCACGCCGTTACACTGCCGAAATCACACCGATTTTCTAAGCCAATGCCATTGTGTAGTGGATACCATGCCCATTTCTACATCAAGGATATCCACCTTTATGCACATTTACTTATTGATTACAAAGTTTCATGTATTAATTCCAAATTCTTTTATCGTGGAATAAATGATTATGTTTTATGAATCCATGTTTTATGATCTATGTGGCACACTTATGCATGAAATGAAATGTTTAAGAAGCGTGCGCCCTTATAGCGCTCCAATGAATTGGGTAAAGTATAGTATCATGATACGTCATGTGCAATGAGTGTTGAATCATGCTAATTCAGGTTCAACGAGGGTTTACTCGTGCTTCATGTTCAATGAGGATTTACTCATGCTCTATGTGCAATGGGCCTTGGCCCATGCTAATTCCTTGTTAAGTGTTTTTGCCACATTTCCATGTTATGATTATCATGATTTATCATACCTTTATGTTCATGTTTCTTTTACGATCTATTGATATGCCTATTGTCTAACATGTATTATACTCCTCATGTTATTCCATCTGTACTCCCTTACTGGGATTTATAGCTCACCCTTTTCTTATGCATGTCCTCAGGTTATCCCATGCAATGTTAAGTACGAGGGAATGTAGTGGTCATGTAAAGGAAGTTTTCAATAAAGATGTTGTATTTCATGTTTTAAGTTTTTATGTAATGATCCTAAGCCCCAAAGACACTAAACCTGTCGATCTTCTTTGTTGTATCAAGTGAAGTTTTATGTAATAATTCATGTTTATGTTTGTAATAAAAGCAGGGTTGTCATAGGGACCCACCTCCATCTTTCCTTTGGAGAAATTAACCACCACACATTTAAAAAAAATATGTTACACATATTATTTTTTTAAATTTAGAAATCCCCCAAAAATTATTTTCCACTCCTGATAAAACGCAACTACGGTGAAGGTCTCCTTAAGCGATTACCAGCGCTGCGAGCTCATCGGTGCCCTCAGATTTCAATTCTGAGAATCGGTTCAAAAGATATAAAATCCCGCACGTATGTTCACTGAACGTAGATAAAAAAAACTTCAGAAATTGATTCCGAGCCCATTGGGCCTCAGAATCAGGTGATGTCAGAAACTTCTGACTCGTAAAATTCCCATGTATTTAATTAAAAAATTCCCACATGATTTTCAGGTCTTTACATTCTCCCCACCTCAGGGTTTTCCATCCGAGTAAGCTACAACACACACTAAGGGAACAAATGGGGGTACTGAGCATGCATCTGAGCCTCCCACTCCCATGTGCTCTCCTAGAGGTTCCCGTGCTACCAGCAAAAGCGCACCAGATGAATAGAACTTCCACACAGGACCTGCTTCTGTCGAACCTCATTCTCCACTGGAACCTTTGTGAAAGTCACACCGTCATCGATGTTTATCTACCCATGGTCGATGATGTGGGATGGGTCATGCACATATCTCCTCAGCTAAGTTGCGTGGAAGATGTCATGCATCTGGTGCAACTGAGGTGGTAGGGCCAAGTGGTAAGCCACCTCACCTACCCTACTGAGGACCTAAAATGGTCCGATGAATCATGGAGATAGCTTTCTGCCTCAGCCAAATCTCCGTAGACCTCATCGAGGTGAGACCCGTAGAATGATGTGGTCGCCATCCTCGAACTCCAGAGGTCTCCGTCTACTGGATGTACTGCTAAAGGAGATGTGTGGAACTCTCTCAACATTTCCTCTTGAAGTGACACTGGTACCATAGTATGTTATCTAAAGTGGATGACGAGCTCCCCAATTTCAGAAAATTTATCAGGTGCCTCTGATCACGTCGTGTCTCACAGTCAGCATTCCCATGCTGCGCCTCCCTGACTTACTAAAGAAGTGGGGGAGTGACTATATGAGACGAAAGAAAGGATGCTCCATATCTATCCACAAAGGATATATGAAACGTGGCTAGATACTCCGTCGCTTATCCTAATAGCTGAATGCCTAATCATTTTCTGAGAGCATCTACAACAACATTCCCCTTCCCAGGAGTATAGACTATTTCGAAGTTATAGTCCTGGAGGAACTCAAGCCATTGTCATTGTCTCAGGTTCAGGTCCTCATGAGAGAAGATATACCTGAGACTCTTGTGATCTAAGTATACGGTAAAACATTCGCCCATAAGATAGAGCCGCCACATCTTCAAGGTGAAGAACACTGCTTCTAACTCCAGGTTATGGGTAGCATAATTATTATCGTGCAGTCTCAACTGCTAAGAACCATACGCGATCACTACTCGCTCCTGCATCAGGACACACCTGAGTCTGGTCCCTGATGCGTTGTAGTAAACTATGTACCCAACGCTCTCTTATGGAAGCCTCAAGATTGGTCACTAGTCAGCCTCTTCCTCCGCTACTGAAATCTCTATTGGCATCTCTCCAACCACATGGAGGGTTTCCCCTTCTTTTCCAAAGCTGATAGTGGTGCTGCAACTCTGGAGAAGTCTAGAAAAAAGGTAAGTCTGGCCGACTCATGAGTGTTCGACCGCACCCTCTTATGCATGATTCCATCCTGTGCTGCCTAGGTTTTTCTTTTAGCTGACCAAGTAAAACCCCATCCCAACATTGTAGATAAATCACAAACTTTTTTCCTAATAAAATCAATCTATGTATGAACTATAGTTGCCCAGTCCATAACCAAACTAACGTCATAAGGCCACGACGCTTCCCCCAAGAGGTTCCAACCGAAACTCTCACCTCAAGGGCCAGATCACACCGTCAGCGTAAGTGTTATTATCGAGTCTCCTCCCAAAGTTATCTCCAGATGTGAGAGTCAAGTCAACGGCTTAACCATAAACTCTAGGTCTGGGAAAAGATTTGTGGAAGGAAGGAATGACCGGTACATATGTCTATTGATACAGCAGTTAGTAGTAGACACATATCGTACCTCAAATCATTCTTAGAGACCTTGGGTCACACTCTTTGACTGCATGTAGCTACTCTCTTCCCCTATCCTCCAGCTCCATGTGCCTAGTGGGGACTACAAAGGCGGGTGGTTGTGACATGTCAAAATTTTCACCACCTCATGATACTCTCCTAGATCTGCTTCCACATCTACTACCCTACATATTCATCTGTCCTTAACACTTCCTCTTCTTGAAACATCTCACATGCCCAAGTCTCTGAGACTGATGCCAGTTTCATGCTTCCAAACTGCTAACATTCACTAGATGTATCCGCTCAGCCAATGAAAATTCAACCACAAAGGTTCTATCTAGCACCCTAACATAACTAGGAATGCATAGAGGATAAAGTGTTGGCTCAGATATCCTTAAACACACCTTGATCAGCGGTCTGAGCTCTAAAGCACATATCATATCATATTCATCGCGTACCAGGAAATATCGATATGCCTTGATGAATACTCAGCTACCGACACATCATCCTGCTGAAGATGTAAAAGCTCTACTAAACTCTCAACCACCTCATCAAGCTAGTCCTCAGCCACCAGTGAGTCGGGATCGCCTCAAAACCTGAGGGGTATCTGATGCTGAAACACGTGTAAGGCACTAAGCCTAAAAGTGTCTTCTACTGGTATCGCCGGTAGTGTCTGTTGACCAACAATCTGTGATATAGTTGGTACACTACCCGAAGGTACCATCTCAGAAAATGGTCCAAGTACCGAAACCTCGTCACTATGTGGACCATCCTCTTGGTCACTCACTGAAAAAGATTATTATCGAAGATCAACATCTTCTCTACTAGTGTCTCAACTAGGTGGAAAACTCCGATAATCACCTCCATCCAGTCCTCTACTGCCTGGGAATCTGTCTCACCTCAAAACTTTGGAGGCCTCTGCCACTGGAACTCATGCAACATGCTCAGTTGGCATGAACCTTCATCCAATGCGGCTAGTGGCATCTGCTGCCCAACATGTGGTGGTGATGCTGGTACACCACCCAAAGGTGCCAACATAGTAAGAGGGAACTAAACTAGAGCATCGTCGCTTGGTGGGCCGTCATCGTGTACTCTCTCAGAAACCCTAGCTAGATGTCTATGCAGTGGAATCCTGATAATGAAGAGATGCGCCACAGTAAATAAGTTATACCTGGTGAGATGACTCAAAGAGTTCACAAAGAAGAATCTTGAAAACACACTCGCAATCAGTGTTTTCGTGCATTGAGTCGGAAATCAGAAGTCAGGCTCCTGTTGTATGGATACGTTGGCTACCGCACCAACACTGGACTCCCTGGACTGAAAACCACACTCAATACTCTTAGCACCATTACTTCACAGTAAGACAGATCAGAGTCCTAAGTTCTGTGGTAGAACCGACTCCTCTGATACCAATTTGTCACGACCCATCCCCCGGGGCCCGTGTCGTAACTACCCCAAGCCCGTCTTCCATAGGCCAAGGGCTGACGACTATGACCAAAGGTGTAAATCCCTAAACTAGGAAGGCATTGACTTTATAACTGCAAAAAAACACAACTAGAGAACAAGCGGAAGCAAACTCTAAGTAATAACTGAATACAGAAGAAGTGCTGGAAAGTACAAGGGCCAGAAATACAAGCACAATAGTAAAGTAAAAGGAAAGGAAAAATAGGTACAACTAAAAAGACATACAGCTGGAAGGTGACTAACAGCTCTTGGATCGTCCACCACAGATCCTACCTAAAGGGTAGGTACATATAGCCTCCTCAGTGATCCACATCTGTCTGTCTCCTCTGGTACTGACTCGCCGTGAGGTCCACCTCCAGGTACCGTCCAGTCCTCGTACACTCCACCTCATCAGCGCTATCTGTTGTCTTCATCCAACACAACGAGGTGCAGGCATAGCTCGTGCAGGGTTGAGTATAAAGATACTTAGTAAGGACCCTAAGACCAGTAAGGTCTCAAAAAATCCACAAAGGATAAACTACAGTAGAAAGATACAATCACAAAGTATCAACCAACCCTACTTAGGTATATTCCCATACATATACCTAAGTTATCAATCACAGTCCGACTCGAACTCTCGAGCCCAAGCACAAACCATTACACAAAGGAAGTAAAGTCAATCACCATGTTCATAATGGTTGAAATACATGACTCAGCTCACACAGGTATACAACTCACGAAGAGGGTTAGAGATGATTAGATGTAGCCTCTGAATCATCTCCTCTATCGAACCCATGTAGGATCCTGGAACAATATCATTGCTGTCGAACCCACGTAGGATCCTGTCATAGAAGTCATCACTGTCGAACCCACATTGAATTCTAGTACAGTAGTCATCACTGTCGAACCAACGTAGGATCCTGGTACAGAAGTCGTCACTGTCGAACCCAAGTAGGATTCCGGTACAATAGTCATCACTGTCGAACCCACGTAGAATCCTGGTACAGAAGTCGTCACTGTCGAACCCATGTAAGATTATGGTAAAGTAGTCATCTATGTCGAACCCATGTAGGATCTTGGTATAGAAGTCGTCACTTTCAAACCCACGTAGGATTCCGGTATAGTAGTCGTTGCTGTCGAACCCACGTAGGATCCTGGTACAGAAGTCGTCACTGTCGAACCAATGTAGGATTCCGATACAATAGTCACCACTGTCGAACCCACGTAGGATCCTGGTACAGAAGTCTTCACTATAGAACCCACTTAGGATTCTAGTACAGTAGTCATCGCTGTCGAACCCACATAGGATTTCGTCATCTCAGTCGCAGCCAGCCCTAGGGTCCCCGCACACAGCACGCTCGATTCCGAGAGGGTCCGCTCCTCGAGCCAAGTGTTGATACATAAACTATCACGAAGTCCTGAGTTGATGTATCCCATAGTTCCGTCTCAACATAAAGAACCCAACGCGACAAACGGTGCATCAATTAGACGCCCGGTCTGAGAGTTATTGGCATTTCCGTTCCAAGGGGCCGGTTGGATTTCAGGTACAATCCAACCCAGCCATACTCTAACCTCATCTAAATCCTGTGTGAAGTATGAAAAACAGACCTTCTAATCAAAAGTAATCGAACATAGTTGACGGCACATCAATCAGACGTCCGGTCCTTAAGTTATATGTGTTTCCGCTCTGAGAGCCAGATTGGTTTCGGGTTCAAACCAACCCGGATATATCCAAACATCCCCAAGACCTTCAGTGTGATATACCTAAATGACCGTCTCGATCCAAAGAATCCTACGCAACTGATGGTGTATCGATTGGAGGTCCATAGCTCATGTTATGGGTAAAAAACCAAAAGTGGTCCGAAGAGGGGGGTCTGGGTCTGGTTCGACCTGGCCCAACCCGCCCTGGGTCGGCCCGAATCGGGTCGACCCAACCCGGATATAGGTCCGACCTGGTAGGACGCAGCCCGGCCCAGCCCGGTGGCTGCTGCTCAGCCCGCGTGAGGGCAGCCCGACCCCCACGGTAGGCAACCCAGCCTGCGCGGGGGCGGCCCGGTCTTCCCGGCCGGTTGTGGCTCAACCAGCTGGCCGAGCACGTTACACGCCAGGCGCACGGAGCAGGGGGGTGTCCCGTAACGGCGAGACCAGCTGGAACTGCCCGATCTTCCTGGAACCCGTGGATGTGGGTTCCGCTCCACCGCTATGGCTGGTTCCGTGACGGCCTTCCGCCTGCGGGGTGCGAGGGGCACCGCCACCCATGATCACCAGCGCAGTCGTGCCCGCGACCCGCGCCGCTGCGCTCTTCCGCGAGCCTCCGGAGTCATTCTAGTGGTCTGTTTTGCCTCTCGTCTATGCCTATGGCCTCCTTGGGTCCTGTTCTTCATTGCGATAGCCTCAACTCAGGGTTGCCATTCCGTTCACCCATCTCCCATCAAACCGCGCATCAAGAACGAATTGGTGGAGGGTCCAGACTTGTTCGTCATCCCATGCCCTCCGCGTTAGAGGCTCAAACAGTAATCAAGCATATAATAGAACCAGAAACAAGGCCCAGATTAATCTCTAACCCATCCCGCAATCAACATCCGTTCTGCAGATCAACATGTTCAGGGGTCGATCTGTGGTTGTTGTTTTTATCCAAGGGAAAAGAAGAACTTAAAAGAACGGAATTCAACCTCGAATTCAAAACCCAACCTCGATTGTCATTGACCGTTGACGAGTCGTGTAAAATGGACGTCATGGAATATGGACGTCGTTCCGTCTACGTCATAAGGAGTAGATCCTAGTGTAGCCGAGTCGAGTCGACACCGATGGTGTACTTCTTGGGCGGCAGTGCTCCCCTTCCTTGCTCCGGTTGAAGAAGGTAGAAGGTGTTGCTTCACTTTCATCGAGACGTGGAGAGTTCTTCCTTATATAACAACGTTCTTCATCGAGAGAATATTATTTGTCCAAGATTTCCTCCCCATTCCTCTCAAAGTTCCACACCCAAACTAAAATAATAGGCTCCCCGATTATTTTATTGTTTACAAGCTTTTTCAAAATTCAAAAGCTAGACGTAATTAAATTGAATAAGTTTAATTCATCAATTAGATGGTTGTAGCACTTAATAAGAGGAGGAAGGTGGAGAGTTCACCCAAAATAAAAGAAGAGAGGTGGCTTTAATAAATTCAAGGGGAGTTAAAGGGGTTCAAGGGGAGTTGAGGGGTTAGGTTCTCGTGTGGGCCTCGCCACATAATATCCTCCCATGGGAGGTTATGTGGGGGGTGGTCCCCACCTCCAACATTCTTTTGGAGAAATTAACAACCACACATTTAAAAAAATATGCTACACATATTTTTTATTAAATTTAGAAATCCCCCAAAAATTATCTTCCACTCTTGATAAAACACAACTGCGGTGAAGGTCTCCTTAAGCGATTACCGACGCTACGAGTTCATCGGTGCCCTTGGATTTTAATTCTGCGAATCGGTTCAAAAGATATAAAATCCCGCACGTACGTTCACTGAACGTACCCAAATAAAACATCAGAAATTGATTCCGGGCACATTGGCCCACATAATAAGGTGCCGTCAAAAACTGTGGACTCGTAAAATTTCCATGTATTTAAGAAAAAAATTTCCATAGGATTTTCGAGTCTTTAAAATTGATGGAAATGGATCCCTTGGAATTTCCTAAAATAATAAAAATATATTAAAATAATTCTCAAGATAAATGGTTAAATTGGTCTATAAATGGGTAAGGGATGAAATATTAGACCATATATTATCCCTATTTTCCTATTTGTAGATTTATTTTTAATTATAAGTAATTTAATAAAATATTATTTTCATAAAATATCATTATTTCCAATTTAGACACTATTCATTTAATATGACATAAAAGACATAAATAAAAACTTAAAATTTGAATACAATTATATAAAATTGAACTAATATGTAACATTAATCTAAAAAATTAATTCCACACATTAAATGACTCAAATTATATTATTTTTTATATTTTTAAAATCATTATATATATATTATTAATTAGAGAAATCATGCATCCATGTTGCATAAGAATTTAAAGTCATTTTATAATTTATAAATATTATAAATAAATTATTATAATAAAAATAATTTCATTGGTAATGATATAGACACTTATATTCATTCATAAATTTCGTTTTTCCACATGTGGACATATAAAAGTTATTTAAAATGAAGAGAGTGACATTTTTGTTACTTTCTTTCATTTAAATGTTACATAGGTCATTTTCATGAAAAAGTGTCCATTAAACAACTCCATTTTGATCCTAAGTTGATAAGCGTAGAATTAAATTCATCAAATAAGAATTATGATGAACAATTATGGTCTTATCAATTATTTTTATCCTAGATTAACCTGATTTACCTTTTACTGAGGTGATATATTTTACCATGCTTATAATTCATATTGACCAAAAATAAAAGGGGAATATTTACCAAATTTAAACATCTTAATTAAAAATATTGAATAAATTTTATCAATTTCAATTTTTATAAGTGGAATCAATTAATTTTAAAAATCAGTGTGCAACACTTCATGAAAACCAAGTTTTAGAAAAATACATGTTAAGCACAAAACATGGATTATTTATATCCCATTAAATTTTTTTTAAATGAATATTTGAAAAAAAATTATTTAATATATAGTATATATATTTTATTAAAATCATTAAAAAATAGTTATTAATTTAATTTAATAAAATAAAATATGTTTTAATCATAAAAATAATTTTCCTAAAAATTATTTGTTTTAATTTTAAAATATATTTATTTTTAATTTAAAATTGATTGATACCCAAACAATGCATGTGTAACAATATATTTTTCATAACTTGTTTTGTTATATTAAAACCTATCAATCCAACTAATAGTTGATAAATATAATTTAATTGTATTTCAAGGTTCGTTTAATCTCAATGTTGTGTACAACACATGCTGTTCAAGAAGTTAAATTTAATTGAAAAAGTTATTTCATAAAATATTTGGGTTTTATATTATAACTCCATTAACATGAATTTCACTGTCAAAATTCATTAGTCTAATATAAAAAAATGTAGATATATTTGTCTCATTACATCCCTAGGTTCTCTTGTAGTTTCTTCAAATTTTTGATTTCTCTAGAGAACTTTCACCACGTAAATAGTCTTGTTCCATATCACTTTATATCCAGGAATTTTTTTTATAATGGTTGATATTCATAAGAAAGATCATTATCTACTGGTAAAACCTCTAAGTTCTGTATATGTGATGAGGTATGTTTTTACATCATCAGGAGAGATATATAGAATACATCATTTACTTGAGATAGGTTTGGCGGAAGTGTCAAGTAATAAGCTACCGTACCTACTCTGATGGTTGTAAGAATAAAGTTTCTCTCAACTATGTGTTTCCTAGATGTGATACTAAATATAACTAAGTTTATATATCATATTCTGATATGGATGAAGTATTTGTATCTTTATTTCTCTAATCTCATCACAGAATATTGGATTTTTACATTTCATTCTATAGAGGTCTTTATAAGGATCCATCTGAATGCTTGAGTTAATTCTATTTTGGTAAGAAAACTAAACTAGGGGAAGGTGTTGATCCCAAAATCCTTAAAAATACATATAACAAGATCTAAAAATATCCTCTAGGGTTGGTATTGTTCTTTAAAACTAAAAATCTATCTAACGATGACTATAAGTACTAAAACCCAACCCTATATCCAATGTTTGCTGAAGACTTCACTAGAAATATAGAGGTAAACCTTAGATCCTAATCAGATAAAATAGAATATGGTACTCCATGAAACCTTAAAAAACCCTTATCATAAATTATGGAAATCTTTCCAGAGATAAATATTTTTTAATGTCAATGAAGTGTGCTGAATTTTTAAGGTGATCGACTAGAACCCAAATAACATTATCCCCTTTAAATGTTTTGGGGAGTCCAACAACACTATAAAGTGATGTTTTCCCATTTAAATTTTGGTACAGTTAATGGTTGTAAAATCCCATTAGATTTATATCTCTTAGAATTTACTTAACAACATTGTTGGAGCCAAAATATTGAATGAAAAGAACGAAGAAAAAGAGGCCCCACGCCCTGCCTCGCGAAGCCCCGACGCGGAGCCCCCCAAGCACCGCGACTGTCGTGAAGCAAATGAGGTGGTACTACTCCACGAACACCCTGATGTTCGTGAACCTGCCACGAAGCACCGGAGGAGGTAACGCACCGCGAACACCCTGACGTTCGCGAACCCGCCGCGGAGCAGAAGAGGCGGTACCTCTCCGCGAATCCAGTTGACGTCTATAGCCTGTCGCGAAGCAACCGAAGCCCCCTTCACGCCGCGTGAGCTCTGCTTCGCGGTGCCCCTTACCTATAAATACCGAGCTCCCCCTGAGCTCTCTAGATGGACAATATGACCTTTTGGATTCTCAACTCCTAAATCGCGAAGCACTCTTTGCTCTGGGAATCATGAACTCCGTGAGAGGCCTCCGTCTTGTCTCGTTTTGAGCCCCTCTTCTGAGAGGGATTCCCTCATGAAGCCAAAGGGCATACAAGAAGGAAGGGGATCCCCAAGGGGACCCTGGAATTCGCAGAGAGTTGATGATTTGTGAAACACCCACCCTATACACGTGATCCACATGCCAAGGCAGGGTCACTGTACTTCACGAAGCACACTGTTTCATGGCACCTTGCTTGGCGAGGCACCTCTACTTCATGAGGTGGTGCTCTGTGAACACCCTTCCACTTCACGAAGCACCTCCCACTCGAACCTATTTCCCATGCTAAGGCCAAGGCACTCCACTTCGCAAATCACACCCCTTCGCAAGTGCCCTCCACTACGCAAAGCAACCGAGCTCTACAAGGCCCCTACCTGTGGACCCCTCTGCTTGGCAATTCCTCTTCCCGTGTGACCCTCCAGGCTTGTACGATGTGATTTCAAAGTCCCCTGGACGACACCATCCATATCATTGATTTTCCTAATGCTTCCTCGCATAGGCACTCTAACAGGTATTGCTTCTTCGCATAGCCACGCTAACATGGACCCCTTGATGGTTCGCTCTGCAACCCACCTTCCACATGGCCTTACCGATGCCTTCCTTCCCACAAGTAGTAGAGGGTACCGATCATGTAATCCCTAGGGATGCAGAGTAAACCCACCTCGTCCAAGCTGCAGGACGTTAAACTACCAAGAACCTCGTCCTTAACTCATGACGTTAAACTGTGACCTGACCCCGTGCCCCGTGCGCCGGGTCCCCCCAGCTCGGAAATTCATTACGCCCCTGGTCTCCATAGGGGATGATATCCTCCTTCTTGGAGTGGCGTTTGTCCGCAGGGAAGGTCATCCACCTTGGTGTAAGCCCTCTAGCCCCTCTTGGGGAAGGTAGCACCCATGCACCTCCGTACTTCCTCACCACCAGGGCCAGCGGGGGCCGTGATAGGGAATGAGGAACCTCCTTTCTTTGGTCCCAAATCCCTCTCCCTCTATAATTTTTCGCACTTTGGGCCTCCATACTGAAGTAAGTCCCAGCACCATGGGCCGCCTAACACGTAAGCCCCTCTTCACTTCTCACGGACGCATGCTTCGCAACGTGATTGTCAGGTCCTAGCTGCCTCTTGTTTCTCACACCGAGCACGACTCATGTGGGATTAGAGTAAGCATCGACCAGGACAATGCCCTCATCCAACATGATGTTAAATGGTATTCCCTCATCCATCATGACGTTAAACTGTATTCCCTTGTCCATCATGATGTTAAACTATATTCCATTTTCCAACATGACATTAAACTGCACACCAGAACTAAGAGGACTTTGATCCATGTCAAGGCATGGTGCATAGGAAGCCCCACGAGGTTAAATCCCACCACCAGTGGACCCCCGGGTTCACCTTCATGTCAGTTCACCGACACCCACATTCATATCCGAACTATAAGGACTTTGATCCATGTCAAGGAATGGTATGTAGGAAGCCTCCCTGAGGTTCAAGCCCAACAATAATTGGCCCCGACCGTCTCCGTGTCGGTGTTCCAAGCCCCCATTTTCACATGAACTATGTAGTATTTTATCCATGTCAAGGCATGGTACGTAGGAAGCCTTCCTGAGGTTCGAGCCCACCGTCCAACTCGACCAAGGTCCTTTTTCACGTCGGTTCTCCGACACGCCCCCATACCGCGTGACGTTAAACCACATCCTAATCTAGCGGTAAGCCGTTGTGACCCCACCATCCAGTTGTTCTGACACCCCTTCGTGTCAGTTCAACAGACCCTTCCCGAACTACGTGGACTTTGATCCATTCCAAGACATGGTACGTAGGAAGCCTCATGAGGTTCAAGACCACCACCCACTGGACAAGGTCCTTCTTCACGTCAGTTCTCCAACATCCAACCCAATCTGCGTGGAATTTGATCCATACTAAGGCATGGTACGTTGGAAGCCTCACGATATTCAAGCCCACCACCTGGTCATTCCGACCTCATTCACGTCAGTTTTTCCACCACCTTGGGTGGCCTAGAGTGTAAGCCCTACACATTTGTTCTGAACTACATGGAATTTGATTCTCTACCATGGGGTTATGTAGGAAGTCTCTTCGAGACTCAAGCCCAACACCACTATCATCTCCACAATGGCTCCATTTCATTCCACCCTCCACTTCGCATAGTTTTCCATCATCCATCCTGATCCTTACCCAGGCCGCCACATCTTATTGAGATCATGCCACCTGATTCCACTCCACAACATTTGAGAAGCCACCCATGGGCTGTCTCCGATATTGGTGTTCCCTCAAGAGGGGTTCCTCAATCTGATCCACTCCAGCTAATGTTCTGATCATCCAGATCTGTCTCCGCTAGACGTTAAACTTGCGGCATACCCTGTGTTAAACATGGGAAGATGAGGAAAACCTCATATACATGTCTATGGAATATGATTCCCCACACTTGATGTGGGATGCCTCGAGCTTCCGCGCCCTCATGAAGCCTTATAATAAGGTACAAAAGAAAGACAGACCAATTCCCCCCCGTTTAGACACGTTAATGATGCCTCGATGTGACTACTCCCCAAACTGAAGGTTGCTACCCTGACCAGACCCCTTGTAATGTCCTGACAGAAGCAGTGTAATTAACCAGAGTCCATGAAAACATGGCACTGGGAAGACTTTCATGAACAACATATTAAATCTATGAGGGAGACCCAGACTAGGTGACAAGTTCTGAGGAGGAATCCACGGAAGGAGGAAACGACATCCCATCATCCCTTTTCAATCAAGGAGCAGACGTCCCTGAATAAAGAATGGATGTCTCCCGCCTTTGTAAAGCGAGAACGTGGGGAAACAAAAGCCGCGCCTGTCATGCCCCAAGCATACGGACGCGTGCACCCTGACGAAAGCATCATAAACAGAAATGGTGAACCCGACATGAATTTATTCTCCTACATGTGGAGATTAGTAGCACTCGAGACATCCGTAGATTTACGTGTCACCAGATCCAGATATCCAGTGTCGGGTCCCATTAAGAAAATAGCAGGCCTAGCATGAAACTCACTGGAAGTTGAGGCAGTAGAACGTGGGGCATTCCGTTCTGCAATGTTGTCGACATGGATCCCTCTTATCGGCCACGGAAGGCAGAACGACGCTGGGGTACTGGTTGTCGATTTCTTTTCCTCGCAGTGCTGATGAGTCAATCTCCTTACTTCTCAGGAATCAGGTTGCTGCTACAGGGACACGATCGTCGCCCACCCGCCTACGCAGGGGCAGGGAAAATACCAGCACAGCCGCTCCGCGTGGCTCCACTACTGCTACAACGGCGTCTGCGTCCACGAGCGTGGGGCACCCACGCCCCCTCTCCCCATTGGAATTCATCCAAAAAGGGTGATTAATTACCTCGTATGTTGTTATGAGGAGGAGGGCATAATCCCAACTCGGGATATGGCCCACCTGGACCTGGAGGTGTCCAGGCCCCGCCGTCAACGCCATCCTTGAGGGCCGTGCAGGGAGCCCCTGCTACCCACCCCAACATTCAACCATTTCGGGAGCCTGTCCCCGGAACACCTTGATGACTCCCTACCTTACACTGATGAGGTGGGTGATGTCCGGCTCAGCCCGGTCAGAGTCCCGATCCAAGGACTCCAAGAAAGGGTCCCCACCCAGTCGCGTCAGTGCCACCATCCGGCCTTGCTAGAGGAGCAGGTAGGCTATGCCCCTGCACCACCTGTGCCGGCTTGCCTGACCCGACACCAGCGTTGGGCCCGAGCTGAGGACGCCCACCAAGGGGCGTCAACGTCGACAAATACTATGGCCCGATCCACCACTGAAACATATCACAAAGTCCCTGTACATGCTGATCAGGGGAACTCCTATGCCCAATCGGGATCGAGGCCCCAACTACCCCACATGCAGGCTGGGTTGACTCTTCGGGTCGTAGGCCTGAGTGGTGATCACCGTGAACCAACCCGCATTGATGTCACCCCGTATGGAGGTTCTCCCCATACCACTACTCCACAGAGCGTGGGCCAACCCCGCTCCAAAACTCATCATGGTGGTATGCCCCGTGCTACCCCCAACCCAAATGAAGACCTTCCCCATGATAGTTACACTCAGCACAGAATTCTCTCCTGTGCCCACCACACCAGGTATGGAGTCCTTCCTCCTGCCCCCGACCGTCGATATGAAGGCATTTCCCATCTGGTACCTCTCTAGCGTGGGGATCCTCCCTACGTTCTCTCCACAACTGGAGAAGGTTATCCTCTCCCCAGAAACCAAAGGGGTGAAGGTCAACCTCGCTCCACCCACACCAAGAATGGAGGTCCTCCCCATGCTCCCGCCAGTTCTAACGGAGGTTTCGCCCACTCAAGTGTCGATCATGGAGGTCCTCCCCATGTTCCCTTCAAAATTTTCCCCGGTGCCCCTCGCACCCCGGTTGTCTCAGGCGGAAGTCCTCTCCGCCATGACACCAGCGCGGCCCCAAGACTATATGTGGGGAATCATCCTTGTCCCGAAGAGCCATCTAGGGGCAGGAGGGTGGGTCGTCGCCGCTATAAGAAGAATCCTGGGAAGTCCTAGGTGGAGATCAAACCGGCCCGCTTCTCAGATTCTGAAGCAGAATGTGACTCAGCAGTGGAACCCTCCCCTCGGTCCTCTATGTCAAGGACCAGGGAAGGAAAAAGGTGTGTCAGCCTCATCCTTCCAGAATGCGAAGTCCACCAGATTCCCACCTCTCTTCACAGGTACATCCAAGAGGAGGAAATTGTGGGAATCCCGTAGGTTCTGACCGTGAATTCACCACTGTCGTCACCAGAAGCACCCTCTACCTTGACTAGAGATCACATACATCTATTTTGGGGATTGATGGAGGTTGAGCAACAGTGTGACCCATCACCGGTAACCAAAATCCTTGCACTAGAGGCTGTGGCTATCAGCCCGTCATATTGTGACATTGTGGTCAGGTCACCACACTCTTCAGAGGATGGACCAGAATTCGGTGGCCAGTCAGCTCGTTCGCCATATTCTCTGCCGCCCAGTTTACTGTCCCAGCAGTCCACCTCAGTACCACTACTAGTTCCTTAGCCACCTCCGGTTGATGAGTGGGGAAATATGGGTCTAGACCCTGAATCTGAGCCCATGAGCTTCTGGAACATTCTTGCAGTAGATCACTTCCTGGAGAAGTTCTGGCTGGCGGTAGCGTCAAACTTTTGTGCGCCGAAAACCCTCACCCTGGAGGCAGTCGAGCGCTTTTGTCAAACCCTATGGGCGACACACTTCCATCTTCGCTATCATCGGGTGTTGTACCCTAGGAGCCAAGTGCACTTCGAGGAAATCGACGATCAATGTCGTCTGGTCTATTTTTCTGCACTCCCCGTAGCCCAGCGCCCTAAGTCACCAGGTCACCAGAGCACCCTCCAACATAAATGTGTTCAGAGTTTCAGGGTACTCCGCAAAATCATCAGGGAAGCTACCCCCCCCCCCCCCATGTGCAAGTCCGTGGATGGGGACAGTATGCCGCCCTCCTCTTCAGTGCTATATGGCGGCAGTTCGATTCGTTATGCGACATTGAGGATATGCCCCCAAGAAGGGTTGCGGTCCACATGGCTGACATAGTGGACAAGGAAGATGAGTTGGAGTTTCTCGATGGAGACTTACCCCCTAAGGGTGTACCACCGCTGCTGGACCCATCAGAGAGGATTACTCATCAGCAGAGGAACCTTCTAGGCCTCCCTGCGCCCACCGAGTCACTGGTACTCAGTCAGAATGCCGGTAAGGGTAAAGAACATGTCAAAACTGTCAACCACTCCGACCCATCCGCCTCAGTACAGAAGAAGGACGAAGACCCTGAAAAGGCTGCGTTGCGCTAGTAACTTGCTGAGTAGATAAGGCTGATCGAAAAAATCCTAGATGAGCGCGTTATCAAGTGGCGACCCAAATATGGTGATCCCAAGATGGGGCAACAATGACTGGAAAAACTTTCCCCCAGTGAGATGCCTCTTGGCAGCCCTGATCGTGCTACTCTCACAGACAGGGTGGAAGCCAGAACTCACAGCAAGAGTGCGCGATACATCTCACCAAACCATCTTAATGGCGAGGCAATCTAAGGAATCTAGCCCGGGTTCACCCTGCAACACCAAGGGTTGTTCTACCAGTGGCTCCACAAGTCGCTGAACCCGTCTACCATGTCAAAGAGCCCGGCAACACACTCGTGGTTAGGGATCCCCGCCAAGACAGGGACCCCCACCCTGATGATCCTATAGTGGCACTCATCGCCCACGTCGAGGCATTGGAAACGCGATAGGTGGCAGTCCCACTAGATGGCAATCCATATCCCGCATGGGTGGATGATATTCCTGCACCTCTGGGTTTTGGGAATCCCACTTTCTCGCCCTTTAACGGGACAGGGGACCCTCCCTACCACCTAGCCCACTTTTCTTCCATGTGTGGCCCCTTGTTGGGGACCCCAGAACAGCAAGAACCTGCCAAACTCCGATGTTTTGTGCAGACATTGGAGGGCCCTGCATTTTTCTGGTATAGCCAGCTCCCTATCGGATCGGTGACCGGCTGGGAGGATCTCCGCCGACAGTTCCTATACTAGTTCAGCTCCACCACATGAAAGACCAGTATCGCAGACCTCTTCAAGTGCAAACAAAGGCCTCATGAGTGTGTCGCAGACTTCATTTCCCGGTGGAAGGGACTTACATACTCCCTCAACATGCCACTGACTCAGGAGCAATTACTGACGATGTGCATAGGGAATGTTAAAACAAAACTGGTTCCTCCCCTGGTCACCCAGAACTACCCCGGTGGGTTCCATGACTTCTCAGATAAGGCTCAACGCCTTAAGGAAGCTCTACAACAGGCCGGTCAGGTGCGTCTATCGCCCCCTGTGATCACAGCAAGGAGGGCTGCCAGAGCCGAGCCCACCACGGTGGCCCAAATAGAATCCCCCAGGCAGCTAGAATTGCTTCCAGTAGAACCAGATTCGTAGCCCCGCAGAGGCCCTCCACCTCAGGCATAGGCTCCAAACCAGCAGCGACCACCTCAGAACTGACATGTTCCCCCGCGTAATGCGCCACCACCGCCTAGGTGGGACAATCAGGCTCTTCCTCCTTGCCAGGCCCCTCTGGCCCCTCGTCAGGGATAGGTTCCCAGAGCCCCCTATCTGGAAAGAAGGCACTAGAATTACTAGTTCAATGAGAATGAGGTCCCCGGTTACTTCCATAGCTCCCTAGAGCAGGGGATTGTGCTCTTACCCGACTACAGAAGGTCGGCAGAGGCGAATCTCACTGATCTCTCCAACTACTACCCCTATCCTTAGATCCTGGGGAACACCCTCAAGCAGTTCTATGTGTTTAAAGACTTTCTCCAAGACCAGGTCGATAAAAACATTCTCAGGTTGGGCCTGACCCCGACACAAGTGGTGGGTGTCTTTGTAAGGTCAGAAAGCGGTAGAGATGACGAAGGCGAGTGGAAGCAGGTTCACAGTCGTGGGTACTAGAAGTATGATGACTAGATGGACCATAAGACCATCACCCGCACCCATGGTATCATTTGGGTGCGCCTGAATTAGCCGGATCCTTTAGAAGATGCGACCAGTACCTCTGCATCGTCATCTCAGTCAGCCTCTTCCCAGAAGGGCAATCAGCGGCGATGCAAGAAGAAGCAACGCGCTCTACCACTGCCGTCGTCATCCCACACTCTTGGTGATTTCATGATCCCTGAGATGGGGATTCCCCTCATAATCTGCCTAGTGGTGGATGATTAGTCAAGAAACAGTTAGGGGTACGCTTCAGTTAAGGCACGTCAGCGGGGGCTTTCATCCAAACCATGCACGCTACTGAAACCAGACAGTAGTCCCAGCGCAGAGCTCAGTACACGCAACATTATTTAGTGCCCTAAGATCTACCTCCACCGCCGTTTGTGATACTAGATCAGGTAGAGATGCCTCGTCCATACCATGACAAGTCTTTCCCTAATACAGGCCAATCTCAGTTGTCTGTTCCTCATCCGGCAGCTACACTTCGTGCCTCAACTAGCAGGCAGTGGGATGTACCCAGTACCGGCCAGCCCCCGGTCCAGCCTACAGGGCCTTTCGTGCCTCCAATTGCTGAGAGACCTCCTGTAATCAGAGGTTTGAATTTGGCATGGAAGTATGATGTTTTGAAGCACCTTGTTGGCATTCCAGCAAGGCTTTCTATCCTTGAGGCTCTTCGAATGTCGTCTGAAATGTGTGAGGAACTTACTGAGGCCCTAAGGAGCCCCATCCAATTTAAGACAACGGTAGTAGCTGTAGAAGCCTTTCACAATGAGGCGATTTAGAATACCAAATTTCAGGAAGTTATCTCATTCTATGATGAAGACAAAGACCCTTCAATACAGGGGCACATTCGCCCACTGTACGTCACTTGTCAGTTCAATGGCGTGGAAGTCCACCACTGCCTTGTTGACATGTCTTCTGGGATTAACCTAATACCGAATCGGACACTAAGGAAGCTGGGTTTGTCTAAGGATGATCTAACTCCCTCCAACCTCAGAATCTAGGGATATGAAAGGACTAAGAAAACCCCGGTCGGCCAGATCCTCTTAAAGAACCAGTTCGGTGGCCTAATTTCCAGCACTGAGTTCATGGTTGTCTCCCAAGACAACGCATAAAATGAATTGATGGGAAGTCCATTGCTCCATATGCATGAATTGATCCCTTCTTCGTATCACCAATGCCTCAAATACTCCCTCAATGGTCGAGTAGACGTGATCCAAGGAGATGCGTCTCCTTTTGCCTCTTGTGAAGCCCACTATCTGGAGGCTGACTATTACAAGAGAAAAGATAAGCAAATCCTGGCAAGCGAGGATGAACACGCCCCGGTCACAAGTGATCCCTAGGCAGGTCTAGACGACGCCTACATATTCCCGATCGATCGGTTGGAGGCCACAACCCCTGACATGGGGCAGTGTTTTGTTGTTTTGGGTACAAGAGGAAGGCATATTCCTAGGTCCAAGCGACGGCGGAAAATCACCTCGTACTCCTACACCAACCAGGCTCAGGTGATCCCGAAACCTTCTACCCTTGTATGGTATCTGGATTTCAGGCTCATGGCAACGATGGTAGGTCATACCTGTCTCTTCTGCCGGGCTGGAATCAATCGGCTCGGGCCAACGCGTCACTACTGCTTTGATTTCATCAAGCGTGGCCCCTTGGGCCAAAGGCCAAATGGGATTGGATCGAATGCCTTCATCACTATGGTCTCGGTGGTGCATGAGTATCATGATTTGATGAACACTTCCACTCAGGCCAGAACTAGCCTCCCATCAGAGTCTAGTGGCTCGGAAATGACTCCCCCTGTGGAAGTGATCGTACCACGATTCACTGTTTTATTCCACCCTTACATCGCAGTTTTAAACTAGTTTTGTAATGAATATTCAAAATATAATAATAAATTGAAATTTATGTTTGAATAAATAAATTAATTTTAATCAATATTATAATGGTCAATGTTACTTGTTTTTATTGTTTCAATGTAGGTGGAGGTGATTTGGAGGGCCCTTGATGAAGTGGAAGAAAAATGGGCCAAAATTGAATGGATCCATGGACATCTGTCCACTGTTTTGCATAGTACACGAAATACGTGCATCCAAATGGGCTGAATGTTTTGGAGCCTGTCCATTACTCAATAGCATACATTTCATATTAAGGAACCCAATCCTTATTAGGCTTCTATGGGGCCCATCCAAACTGATATGTCCAAGACCCCGAATATGGACCAAGTCAAATGCGATGTTATGTATTTTATCAATATCTTGATCTTTAGTTGTCCAAATGGTGCCAAACTTTTGGTGAAGACAGTCAAGTGGTAGGGATACAACTTTTATATTTTCTCCAAAGCGATATAAGACTGTATGAAGGTCTAAACATGTGGTACAATTTGATTGATGAAATCTGTGTGCCTAAAACCACCTTCCAATTTTCCTATAAAATGACACCTTGGGCTCCCCATTTGTAAGTTCGGCCAAGAGGCAAGGTGATGCCATTTTGGAGTCCCCAAGGAGTCTTATCAACATCCCTAGATGTTCTGGAGGCTATGAAAGGTGCTACTTCAATGTCTTCTTCTTCTTCCCCTCCCATGGGTTTCTAAACCCCTTGTGATCACCCGGGGAGGAATGTGATATAATCCCGAGCTTCAAAGTTGTATTATTTTGAATGATATTTTTAATTCCAGGTTGTATGCTTTTTTCCTCATCCTATATTTTTATTTAATTGAGTTATATACTAGTATGTTATACTCAACTCAAATGATCATGTTTGTGGGTACCCTTTCATGTGATGTTTCACAAACCGTTCATCCCCTTTTCTTCCCTCATTCAATTGTGGTATTTGTGTGGTTCATATTGGTCAATTGAAATCACATAAGCACTGTCAAGATCATGCACATTTATTTCATGTTATCACAATGAAATAACATGAAAACCTGGACAGCACATCAAATTCTTCATGTGTTGCCTTGGTGAGTTTCAGTTATGATGTTGAACACAAATCACCCAATCATCAGCGGTGTCCGGTGAATCATTATGTGTTTTCGACTGAACCCTAAGAGTTATCCTAGTATAAAATCAGTAAAATTCTGGTTCTAGGTGTTAAAAACTAGGGATTAAAAGATCATAACCCCATCCCTTGAAGCGATGAAGGATGAGAATCACGAGACTTACCCGGGTTGATCACGTTTAATCAATCTTGTTCATTTCTACTTTGTTTTATCGCTTTCATTTCCTATTTTCATCATTAATCATAAAACCCCCAAGTTTTACAAAACTTAATTCACCTTCGAATTCCATAATCAAAACCCTCTTTTTAAATTAATGGTCTAAGGCTCCGTCGAGAGACGACCTAGGGTTGCTGCTATACTGCAGAAATTCTAGTCAAAATTTAACAACTAATTTGACGCGCTCGACAACGTGATCAAGAAGATCCCTCCATAGGTGGAAAAGAGGATATAGAGGATACTCCCATGCCTTTGAAGAAGGCGTCTCTACCATGGTCGATGAACTAGTACAAGTGAACCTTGGTAGCGAGGCAGATCCGAGACCCACATTGATCAGTGCCGCCATGCCCCTCGAGGAGTAGCAAAAGTACGTGGACTTTCTCAAACAACACCATGACGTGATTTCATAGAGTTACGAAGAGATTCCAGGACTAGATCCCTAGGTATCCATCTACCGCCTTGGTCTCTCGACAAACCATCGCGGGTTCAAGCGGCCTCCTAGAAAGATGCACCCTTCTGACGATGCCATGGTTGAGGCTGAAGTTGATAAGCTCATCAAAGCAAACTTCGTCAAGGAGGTCCAGTACCCCAGGTGGCTAGCCAACATTGTGCTAATCATGAAGAATAAGGGGAAGATCAGAGTCTGTATCAAATTTCACGATCTCAACCTCCACTGCACGAAGGATGATTTTCCCCTCCCAGTGACAGAGTTGTTGATTGATGCCACAACCGGGTTCCAAGCCCTCTCCTTCATGGATGGATATTCCAGGTACAACCAGATCTGGATGGCCCCAAAGGACAAGGATTCCACTACCTTCAGGGCTCCCCAAGGTACTTTTTGTTACCTATTTATGCCCTTAGGCATGAGAAATACGGGAGCCACCTATCAGCGGCCCATCCATCGCATATTCAAGCCGATTCTTGGGACACTGGTGGAATTCTACGTGGATGATCTGGTGGTCAAATCTCGCCAGTGCCAGGACCATCTCAAGGTCCTTGAGAAAGTGTTTGGCTTCATCCGTTCCTGCCACCTAAAGATGAACCCATTGAAGTGTGCCTTTGGGGTCACCTCCGGGAAGTTTCTTGGCTTTGTTGTCAGATACCGAGGCATCGAGATCGACCCGAAGAAGATCAAGGCCATCAGCCAAATACCTCCCCCGAGCAATATTCGAGAGCTTAGAGGTCTCCAAGGCCACTTAGCCTACATATTCCAATTCACTGCGAATATGGATGGAAAGTGTAAGCCCTTTTCTTGGATTATGAAGAAAGGCTCCGCCTATGAATGGGACGAAGAGTGTCAGACCGCCTTCGAGGAAATCAAGCAGTATCTGCTCCAACCTCTGGTCTTGATGCCACCCGTCTCTGGAAAGCCACTGGCCCTTTAAGTGACCACCTTCGAACGGTCCCTCGTCGCACTTCTCGCCTAGAAGAACAATGAGGGACAGATAACAACCTCTACTACCTCAGCCGCATGCTCCTCGATATAGAGACTAGATACTCCCCCATCGAAAAGAGATGCCTTACGCTCGTGTTTGCCATATATAAATTGTGACATTACCTGAAGCACCATGAGGTACAGTTGATCTCTCGGGTAGACCCACTGAAGTACATTCTAAACCGCCCCATGTTGACTGGATGACTAGCGCGGTGGGAGGTGATCCTCCAACAATTTGACATCAGGTTCGTGCCTCAGAAAGCTATCAAAGGAGAGGCATTGGCAGACTTCCTAGCTACCCATCAAACCTCCGTGGGTTAGTCCCTGGACCTGTATTTTCCTGATGAGGCAATCCTCTTGGTCGATCATGTCATCTCATGTTGGAAAATGAACTTCAACGGTGCCTCCTAGAGCCCCACCGGTAGGAGGTTCAATGATCCCAAGCTCAACAGAGTGGGTTTGGGTATTGTCTTCATCACCCAAACACAAGCCATTCTTCCGTACTCATTCTTTTTGTCAGAAGGCTACACCAACAATGAGACAGAGTATCAGGCTCTAATCACCGGCCTTGAGCTGGCCCTTGAGATTGACGTACCCCACCTACATTTGAAAGGGGATTCCGAACTAGTTATCAAGAAGGTCAATGGAGACTATGTTTTCAGGAAGCCGGAGCTTGTACCATTATTGGAGTGCACCCTCCATCTACTGGCTCAGTTCCCTTCTCGACCAGAGGTTACCCATGTCCCTCGATCACAAAACGGTCGAGCAGACGCTTTGGCCGGCCTAGCTGTGTCACTCACAGAACCCAAGAAGGATGATTTGATCATACATGTGGCACACCGGAGAGTCATCACCCCTGTCACCCCAGAGGATGACGACGACTTGTGGGTAAACCATATTACCACCAGAACCTCCACGTCAGGGGTCCCAGGTTCTTCAGATGCAGTGGTGGAGGCCACTCCCGACTGAACGGCACCTTTTGTCGAGTATCTCCAAAATGGTTTCCTCTCAGATGATCGGGCCGAGCGTGAGCAAATCCGACGCTGTGCATTGCAATTTACTCTCCATATTGGTCCCAGTTATGAGTGGATCCTCTATAAGCGGGGCTTAGATGGTGTTCTCCTCAGTTGCATTCAAGGAGTTGAGATTTCTCAGGTCATGCAAGAGGTTCATGCTGGTTCCTGCGGTGCCCACCAGGATGGGCCCAAGCTGTCCCATCAGATCCGGAGATTGGGGTACTTCTGGCCCTCTACAATCCATGATTGTATTGAGTTTTCCAAGAGATTCCACACATTCCAAGTCCATGCTAACTTCTTTCATCGGCCGCCAGAGCCTCTCCACTCCACCAAGTACTCTTGGCCATTTTCGGTGTGGGGACTCGATGTCGTGGGACCATATCCACCGGAGAGAGCTCACCAGTGTAGGTTCATCCTAACTGCTACAGATTTCTTCTCCAAGTGGGTGTATGCAGTTCCACTCAATGAGTTCAAGGCCTGTTCCATCGTTGACTTCATGAGATCCAATATCATCCACCGGTTTGGAGTCCCTCACGTTGTCCTCACTGATAATGACACCAACTTCCGAGCAACCGATCTGAATAAATTGTACGCGAAGTACAATATTCGTTTGAACCATACCTCTCGCTATCATGCACAAGAAAAAGGGTAAATCGAGGCATTAAAAAAAACTCTCTCTAACATTCTACAGAAAATGGTTGGTCAGAACAAGAAAAGTTGGCCAGACAAGCTCCCCAACGCCCTCTGGGCGTATGGGATGATGGATCACAATTCCACCTAGGTGACCCCATATTCCCTGGTGTATGAGGTTGAGGCCATCTTACCCATCGAGATACAGCTGCCTTTGTTACTCACTGCAGTCTATGACCAGTAGGCACTAGATAAGGTGGCCAAAATATGTCTAGCTGAATTGGAAGCACTGGATGAGAAAAGGCTTCACGCCCTACACAATCTAGAAAGGCATCAGAATAAGATATCCAGAGCCTTCAACAAGAAGGTTCGCCTTCGCTCTTTTCTGCAAGGTGAACTGGTGTTGGCCCTCCGAGCACTAATGATCCCTGGCAGGAAACCACCCAAGCTGGAGCCCAGATGGGAAGTACCTTACATCATTCATAAGGTTTCCCCCAATGGAGCATACTCCTTGGTGACCATGGATGGTGAGCGCGTAAGTCCTCCCACCAACGCCAAGTTCCTCAAGCAATACTTTGCATGAGCCCCATGGTCTTGCACGACCTTAAACTGTATGGTCCCGCATGACCCTAAACTGCACATTATGGTCCCACATGTCCTTAAACAGAACCACCGTCCTGCATGACATTAAACTGCTCATCTTCGTCCGTCATGACGTTAAACTGCACATTATGGTCTCACATGACCTTAAACTACACCACCGTCCTACATGACAATAAACTTCTCATCTTCATCTGTCATGACGTTAAACTGCACATTATGGTCCTGCATGACCTTAAACTGTACGGTCTCACATGACCTTAAACTGAACCCAGTCCTGCATGAATTTAAACATCAACATCGTCCTACATGACGTGAAACTACATCATTGTCCATCATGACGTTAAACTACTCAGTATCTTTCTGCATGACAATAAACTGTAAAATGGTCTGAGCTCTATGACCTTAAACTAAGATCTCCTTCATCCTCACTGCAAGAAGTGAAACTGCAAGCTGGTCGGGCCTTCCTGACCAAGGTCCCTTGGCCTCTTCAGGCCCCTGGCCCTCGTCCTAACTGTAATATTTTAAACTGCATGCTGGTCGGGCCTTCCTGACCGAGGCCCCTTGGCCTCTTTGGGCCCTTGGCCCTCGTCCTTACTGCAAGACATTAAACTGCAGGTTGGTAAAGCCTTCCTAACCGAGGCCCATCCCCAGGCCCCTTGGCCTTCCATGACATAGGCTCTCTTGTGGGATTGTATGGTGTGGCATGGGATTATGTCATCATTCATGTCAGGTTACTCATCGGACCATACATATCCCCAGACGAGAGGCGTCCTCATCCCGCATGATGTTAAACTGCATTTCATCCTACATGACATTAAAATGCGCTTCTAGAACTACGTATGACTTGATTCCCATCCTAATGGGTAACGTAGGAACACTCAGATGTCTCATCTTCAGCCCATCCCTGAGATTTTCTCTTCTACTATTCCCCCTGGGTATAGTTTCCCTGGAGGGTCCTTGCATGATGAGGAGTGGAATTCCTTATCCCCACTCATACGAGGATTATAATGGTCGCACGATGTTCCCACTCTCATTCTTCTATCCTCCCACGTCTTCACTGCACGATGTTAAACTGCATGGACTTCAAGAACTACATATGGATTGATTCCCATCCTCATGGGATACGTAGGAATGCCCAGACATTTCATCTGTCGGTCCATCCAAAAATCCAGAATTCTTCCCCTCGGGTCAGGACATATGGTAGGGAGCATATTTTTTACCCAATTCACATCGAGAAAGCCTCGATTCGGCCGTATGCCCCATTCTCTGGGGACGTTTTCCTCTCTCACAGATGGGTACAACCACGCTTCACCAACTCCTTGACTGGGATTCCTTCACTTTCCTCATCCAGAAGGGCCCCTGAATGGTATGGATGCTTGGCCTTAGGGCCCTCTTATCGCCCTCTTACCACTTCGGGCCAATGCCCTCGAGGATGTCGAGCAACAAGCCAATACAAGTCCCGCGTTTCGAATGTGGTCAGCGGTCGATGCTCATTTGTTGCTCCGATATCATGTCACCTCAGGGACGCTGTGTTTCGAACATGGTCAAAAGTTATCCTAGATCTTCAGGTCCACCCCAAGATTTCCCAAACATAGAGTGTAGTGATTCGTTCTTCCCCATACCCAAGCGACAAACTCCTCTCGGGCGATGCTAACTATCAGGCCCCTTGGAATTTCGGGCCCCTGGCCGAGGTTCTCTCAGATAGGATTGTACGACATGATGTTGGATTATGTCTTCAGTCACATCGGGTTACTTGTCATACTGTACATGTACCCAGATGAGGCCTTCCCATTTTCCATCGTACTTACTGCAAGACGCAAAACTGAAAGTTGGTCAGGCCTTCCTGACCGAGGTCTAGCCTCAGGCCCCTTGGCCTTTTCGGCCCCCCGGCCCCCATCCTTACTATAAGACGTTAACCTGCAAGCTGGTCAGATCTCCCTGACCGAGGGCCAGCCTCAGGCCCCTTGGCCTTCTCGGGACCCTTAGACCAAGTCCTTACCCTAAGTGTGTGGTGTGATGTGGGATTATGTCCTCATTCACGTCAGGTTACTTTCCATGGTGTACACCTACTCTGTCCAGGGAGTTCTATTCCCCGACCTTCGTCCTCACTGCAAGACATTAAACTGCAAGTTGGTTAGGCCTTCCTGACCGATGCCAACTATCAGGCCCTTTGGCCTTTTTGGACCCCTGGCCCAAGTTCTTTCCTATGTGACTATGCGGTGTGGTGCGGGATTACATCCTCATTCACATCAGGTTACTCGTCATGCCGTACACGTCCTCGTTAGGTTATCTTTCCCATGGGTATCTTCGAGAACTACGTGTGTCTTGATTCCCATCTTTATGGGATTCGTAGGACCACCCGAATTTCTAGGCTTCAGGTCCATCCCCATATTCCGAAAATCTATATCCCACCTTGGCCCCTTGGCCTACCCTTCCCTGAAGAGGGGAGTATATAGCATGTTGCGGGGATATGTTCTCATTCACGTCAGGCTGGTAATGACCAGGCCGTGTACCTCTCCCTCATGAGCCACTTTGACCACCCTTTTTGGTGGTTCACCAATGTGCCTAAGGGTACTATGGTTTAGTTACTTGGAATGTCAGACTCTACTCGGACACGTTTGCACCCGCTTTTCAGGCTTTGTGATCCTCTTCATCAGGGCTTTCATCACCTTTCACACCCAAAGGGACCCCCAGGAACGGCCTGGATACCACGCCCAAGGGCTCTCCTACTATTACGGGCCAATGCCCCCGAGGGTTTCGGGCAATAAATCGATAAAAATCCCGCGTTACAAATACGGTCAGCGGTTGATGCTCGTTTTTTGTTCCCATTTTAGGATAATGTGATATAGATACTGCTTTTCCTCCATAGTCATCATTAATCCTCCATTTCCACGCCAACCCCTTTAATCCCAAAATGTCGGTTACACGATTCACATCCTTCTCCATCCCCATCATGTCCAAGTAGAGCTTCAAAACTCTTGATACTATTCCTCAGTGCGCATCTACGCGTTAGGGGAACAAAGCTATGTTAAAGGTGTCCATTGGGGCTCTTCACCGACTTCCCATCGATGGACGTTCCAGGTATTGCAATAAGGATATTCCTCCCTTGTTTCCCACACTGAGTTTAACTCACGTGGGCTTAGGGATCGGGTCGAGGTCTGCGCTTACTTGGAATGTTTCCATCCACCCACAGTCCAAGATCTAAGACCATAAACTAAGATCTCCTAAGAACTATGTCTAGATTGATTCCCATCCTCATGGGATATGTAGGAACGCCCAGACCTCTTGTCTTTGGGTCCATCTTGTGTTCAGATAATTTGTCTCTTCTATTCCGCCTTTGGGACCTTGACTATGGGACCACGTGGTGTGGTGTGAGATTATGTCCTCATTAATGACGGGTTTGCAATAGCCACACCACGCGCACCCCATTCTAAGAATTAGCCCTCCTATTTTCTGTCCTGCACGACATTAAAAGGCACCCTTCAGAACTACGTGTGGCTTGATTCCCATCTTTATGGGATAAGTAGGACCACCTGAATATCTAGACTTTGGGTCCAGCCCCATTTTAAGAGATCGCCCGATCTCCCGGTCACCTAGGCCCCTTGGCCTGTCCCTCTCCAAGAGGGTGATACATAAGTATTGTACATGGTTTTTGGCACTATTCCCCCCTTTTCCTAGGAACCCACCCTCTCTTGGTCGCCCTCAAGTTGAGTCCCTAGACCCCTTGCAGTGGTTCACCCATGTGTTAAGAGTACTCTGGTCTTGGACCAAGAGTGTCAGATTCAACTTGGTTAAGTTCCTTCCACTTTTCAAGCTTCGTGTTTCCCTTCATTCAGGCTTTCATCACCTTTTACACCCAAAGGGACCCCCAAGAACGGCCTGGATACCACGCCCAAGGGCTCTCCTACCGTTACAGGCCAATGCCCCCGAGGGTTTCAGACAAAAAATTGATACAAATCCTGTGTTGCGAACATGGTCAGCGGTCGATGCTCATTTGTTTGTCCCCATTTCAGGCTAATTCGATAGGATGCTGTGTTGCGAACATGGTCAACAATAATCCTCCGTTGTCATGCCATCCCATTCAGGCCTTCAATGTTGGTTGCATGATTCACGTTATGTTCCACCCCATCATGTCCAGGTGGAATCTCGACACTCTTGGTGCTATCCCTCAGTGCACCTTTGCATGTCATGGGGATAAAACTGCAATACGGTGTCCTTCGAGGCTCTCGAGGTCTGAGCTCTTAGACATTTTACTAATATCTTCATTAAGGGCTATGTGCGGCTCGATCCTCATCCCTATGGGATATGTAGGGTCACCCGGATATCTCATTTTGAGTTTAGATCAGTTGGGAGCTAGTTTCTTCTTCCCCTTTCCTTCTTACCCCTATTTGGCCCCCCTTGGCCTGAGGTTCTAATCTCAGAACTGCGTACAGTGTGATGTGGGATCATGTCCCCATCCATGTCGTTCATGTCACACGACACCATACACATTCCCCGCCTATCATCATCTCTATTACATCGGCACTGCATGACGTTAAAATGCATACTTGGTCCTATCACATTACCCTAAACATGACATCATCATCCTGGCCGCACGACGAAAAATGGCACTGCATTGTGGTGGCCTCATCATAGAGGACATCACGTTGGGTATTGGTCACGCGCCATAACATTTTTCAACACCTACTATATCTTCATTCCTATGGCGACACCAGGGCTTGCTACCCTCAGCCCGTCACCTCACAAAAAAAAAACAACTCACCTTAAAGGACAAAAAAGATCTATCAAATACCGCTCCTCTTGGTGCGAGGGATAGACCTGTAAACCCCCCCTCATCCTTTGCACTGGTTCCCTTACTGCACTGTGCCACCCTCAAGAACTACGTGTAGCTTGATTCCCATCCTCATGGGATATGTAGGAATGCCTGTGCATTTTTCCCTAGGCCCAGCTCAACTCTCATTTTCAGTCCCTTGGCCTAAAATCTCTTCTAGGGGGGTTGTGCGGTGTGGTATGGGATTATGTCCTCATCCACGTCGGGTTTTTCACCACACCATACACATCCCCGGTCCCCATATGCGTCATGTTTTTTGTAATTACCCACCATGTGCCTCCTGTTTTTCCTTCCATCCATGGTTCGAATTCTACAACCCTAAACTAACATCTCCCTATGGGAAGGGACTCAGTTCCCTCTATCTAATAATTATCATTGGCGTATTGAGATGCATTTTGACAAAAAGCCCGATGTGTAAAATTTTCATGGGGACATCCCCTCGTCCCATGTACAGGCTTTGTGTGATCGCTATTTGGATCCTCATCCACTTACTCGTCCAAAAGGACCCTTGGACGACATGGATGCTAGGATTAATGGCTCTCCATGGATGTTGGCCAAAGGGGTCTCCTATCGTTTCGGGCCAACGTCCCTAAGGATCTCGGATGACATTTATGATAGGTCCCATGTTGCGAACATGGTCAACGATCAACCCTCATTTGTCTGTCCCCATTCTAGGATAATGTGATACGGATGCTGTGTTTTCACCACAGTCAACAGTTATCCTCTATCGTCACACCGCATTCATTGTGATCCAAATCTCGAGCGTCATGATTCACACATTTCCACTTCCTCATGTTCAAGTGGAATTCCAAAATACTCGGCTCTACCTCTTTGCGCATCTAGGTGTGCCACATGGACATGTTAGCATCATTAGGCCAGTATTCACCGAGCTTCCCTTCACCCTAACATGCCCCTTCTTGGGTTGGGAAAGTTCTCCATTACTTCTTGTTTCCCACATCGATCATGACTCACGTGGGCTTAGTAGTTTTGGTAGGATGTGTACTGGCACAACCAGGCTTCTCTTCATCCCACATGATGTTAAACTGTGCCTCTAGAACTACGTGTGGATTGATTCCCATCCTCATGGGATATGTAGGGACACCCTTGTATTTTTCCTAGGTTCCGGCCCCCAAGAGTTATAAAACATGTTCTTCCCCTTTCCGGCCCCCTAGACGGACCCCTCATAGGGAACCGTACAACTATAACTCTGCCCTGAACAAATTCAGGATGCCCCAAGATGACATTGGGAAGTGACAGATCCCCTCTCCAGAGAGACCCTGTCTGAAAAAAGGAATGATCCAAGATCAAACCGATGCACCCATCTGGTGTACTCCCACCACGGTGGTGTAATTTTGTGAGTGTTGGATTCTGTTCGAACAAACCATCACTCCACATTCCATGCTTCACGTGCCCATTACTCGGACCCTCATCCCCTTTCATGTCTGGAGGAACCCCCTAACAGTATGGATGCTCGACCTATGGTCCACCTGCTGTCCTGGGCCAACGTTCTAGAAGACTGGTCATGTTTGGAGGGACCCCCTAATAGTATGGATGCTCGAAATATGGTTCGCCTGCTATCCTGGTCCAATGTCCCAGTAGACTGATCGACAATATTTGAGTTAGGCCCCGTGTTGCGAACATGGTCAATGGTCGACCCCCATTTGTTGTCCCCATTTCAGGGTAACGCAGTAAGGATACCATTTTTCTGCCACAGTTAACGGTTGTCCTTTATTTTCATTCCACCCTCACAAAGTTTCAAATCTTGGGTATCATGATTCACACTTCCCATTCCCACCTGTTCAGACTGATCTCAGTGCCCCTGGCGTTGCACCATTCGTGTACAAGAGCACAATGGAAAAATGGCAATTCAGCTATTTTGAGAACTTACTTCTCCAGCCAGGACTCTCCAATTTCCCATAAATCCGGACCAGTTATCCAAACCCCGGATGCCCGAATCTTGGTTTACACTCCTATGTTTGGATGGGACGATGAGGCCTCTATCTCTTGTTTCTTACATCGGGCCCAACTGACGTGAGCTTAGGGAATTGTCACTAGATGTCCTACAAGCATTATAAGGATGAAAAATGAACTAGTGCATGCTACGACATTCAAAAAAATTAAAGCATGAAAGTACGTTTAAGGGTTTGTAATCATTACAGTACCCAAGTGTCAACTCCCCACATGGACGGATTGACCCCATCAAAAGAGCATTATAGCTCAGCCACCCTTTGACTTGTGGCATCCAGGAATTTCTACTGCCGACTCAGCTACCGCTCCTCCTCAGCAGCGATGGGGCATAGTTCACCAGCCTCAGCTCGGGACCTCTCTATATCAGCCTGAATGGAAGCCATCTCTCTAAAATCCTACCTCATAAACTCTTCTTCCTCTGCCATCCGGGCCTTCAATCACGAGATCAGCTCAGATTGTGCATTCAGAGAGGCTGAGTTCTCATCCGCCTGGATCTTTAGGTGTTGGACTTCGTTTTCCACCTCATAGAGCTTCTTGATGTTTGTCTCCTTCCTCCGTTGCCAGCACATGCTGAGCCCGTGATCATACTCCCGGATCTTCTATTCCATGAGATCTCGGATGATCGTATGAGGGTGTTGGGAATCCACTCCCTCAGCGCACAGTTCGCACAGTTGCTAGAGGAGTCCGTCCATCTCATTCAACCACAGCACTTGGGGGTGTCATTGATGAAGCGCGTGATCTGCTTCCACGATCGCCGACAGAATATTTTTCTGTCCTCTTCATCGGAGGCCGTTTAATCCTAGTCCGCGTGATTGGAAGGTTCGTATGTAGGATACGCCCGCAAGAAATCTTCAGCAGGATACGCATCTGGCGTTGAATCCGGCGCGACATCTGGCACTGGAGCAGGCATGGTGGGAATTGGGTCGATCGGTAGATCCTCATCATCAGACTCCACCTCAATAACCTCAGGCACAACCCTACTGGTGGTCACGCCAATGATAGGGAGTGCTGCAGCTCGGGTAGGTGGGGTAAGTATCTCCACAATCACTGGAATGCCCCTAGGAGGGACGCCACCAGACATCCCGACCAGCCTCGCCGCAGTGGCCCATGAAAATCGTAGAACTGCACGTGATAGGGAAGGGCATGGAAGTTAGTTTGGACGATCTATATATTCCAAGAAATGAATTCAGTGGAGAAAACTTATAGAGATTGAACACCTAGTGCTGATCCTGAGTTGATGCTGACGGAACCACGAGACGTGGCCCTCCATATATTGTCGGAAAGTCTGGAGATTCTGGAGGAGCCACCTCGGGTGCTCTAGCCCCTCCAGACATAGAACTGGATGCAGCCATAAGTGCGGGTTCTGAAGTTCCTTCATCATCACCTGCCAAGGGGTGAGAGCAAGGTCTGCATAAAAGTTTTCCTGCATGGTTCAGATGTTCATGTGAGGTCCATAATGGCCTGAGATCAGACCCTGAGGAAAGAAACTTGGAATGCCACCTCGAGAACCTCTGCAAAATCATCAGAATCCGAGTCTTGATCTCCAACTTCGCATTCCTCTAATGGGCTCCCTCCACCGGCCTCGTCTTCCCCAAAGGATTCATCTGATTCTTTCGGCAGGGGGAAGCGCTCACTCAGTTCGGCGGCTGACAGCTGTGGGGGAACCATCTGATCCAGAAGTACCCTGACCCGGTCTGTTATTGGATGTGGGACACCACTGGAATGGAAAAATTCCTCTATCTCATCCAGATACTACTCTGCCTCCACCAGAGACACTGTGAAACTAGACCGAGCAGGGTCTATACCTAGTAAGACCATCCCGAGATGGTTCAGGTGTTCCCACATCTCGGGCAGACTAAGGTGTTGCTGGTTGACGTCCCAAATGTCCCAGGCCTCTCGGAAAATGACATTATCTGGCATGTCGATATGGCACAACTACTTCCCTGGAGCCTGAGTGGATATCCTGCAGAATCCCCTCGGTGACCGCCCCTCCGGATGGCTCTGTTCTTCCAGGACCACCGGATCCACCGCCGCTGCCTCATCCTCAGCTGGTGCAGGTCTCGCCGCCATGGTAGCCCCACCACCGTGAGAGGCCCTTTCTGCCCTCTGACCCCAACCTTGGGATAGGGGAGGCCCGCCGTCACCAGCCCAAATAGTTGGCTGCTTTATCATTTCCCCTGGATAAGCTGCCTCCCAGCTGATTGCATACTCCTTCACCAGTCCGATGGCAGTAGTGGATGGAGGCAATGCATTTCGCACTTTCCCATCTTCCCGTGTGAAGATGAACCACAGTTTCCTCATCACACACAGGTGTTCCTCATGGTGCACCTCCCAGTAGACCTGCGAAGTCAGCCGCTTCAGGCACTGAAACTGCCTGGCAAACTGATGCGGGGTGTACGGCTCACATAGTGGATCACGGTCCACCTGTGCCACCAAAACTCCACCTCGAAAGGCCAGGAGATAAGTTCGGTGCTCTTCCATTCCCTGACCGTCGTCGGTGAGTACCCCCGTCGGCAACGGGAACTAGTGGAAGTTAAACTCATCCGCCTTCCACACCCGGTTCAACACCATCGATACGGCTAATTTGACTGGTAAGCTCCTGACTGCATTCAGAATGGAGGGGCAGAAGTTCAACCCTGGTGGCGAAATTCGGTTTGGATATTCGTAAACCCCCCTGACATGAGCCACGATCCACCCATATAGATGGTGGAAGGGCCTGCATATCCTAGGAGGCTTCCTGTCCTCACTAACGTGCCGCAACATCTTTTACAATCTAGAGGGAATTGGAATCCCCATATTGAACCGCCATCCTGTGGCTAACATAGATTCCATGATTAACGAGCTAGGTCGCACCCCCATGTTGGTATCCCTCATTGGTAGGATCCAACTGCAGATAAGGTCCGCGATAAATGCCACCAGCCTGACTATCGGTTGCTGTTCAGTGCTGAAACTAAAATCCCAGGTCTTCCATTGGCTGTCCTCCAAGAGCCACCAATACGAGTTCTCCTTACCCCATTGAACCCCTTTGTACAAGTTCGAGGCCTCAGAGGGAACTCTCAATCCTCCGGGAAGTTCAAGAACTTCTTGAACCACTTCTTAAAGTGGACATCTCTCACCGCCTCCTTGTCCTCTTTGGGGACCAGTCCCATCAGTGCCAGCACCAGCCACAACATCTGCTCTAGATCCTCCCACACGCTCATGACGGGGAGGAACTCATCATGCATGCCCCCCAAGATCGGGACCCCTGAGATCTGATGGACATCCCACAGACTGATGCCAACCTCTCCATGGTGCAGGTGAAAAGTGTTGGTCCTAGATGACCATCTACTCAATAGCTCTGACATCAGCTGTTTTAGTTGATAAATGTGGAATTGGGAGGCCCATGTCGCCTCATACAAGCCCACTCTCCTCAGCTCAGCCCCAAACTCCTCACATGAGGCACCTACCCAGTAGGCCCATGCCTAGTCATTGGTGAAGTTGCCGCCCTGGTGAAGGTCCCACTCATCGGACCACCCCTTCTTCGAATCCTGCAAAGCTGCCTTTAGTATGATGCAGTACATGGGAGGGGACATCTCTGGTAGCAGTGGCTTCCCATCGATGTTGCTTATATGGTTGTATAGATAGTCAGCGGTGAAAGGTGTGAAGTCCTCCCACGCATGACCATCGACCACCCTGAACTATTGAAGCTGGCATGGCATGATCCTGAACCAGCAAGCTGGTTCGTCCCTACTCACCTCAGGAATGAAGACGTCATCCCTCAGCCCGAAGCCATACAAGGGCTGCTTCTTGCATAGCAGATAGTTCTTTTGGCTCTCTGATAGCTGTTCTGTCAAAGTATTATGGTCCCAGTGGCTTCGGACCAGCTCCCCCAGGCCCAGATAGTTGGCCATCTCATCCCTCCGGGCAGTGTCTATGAGCACCCCCAGCACAGCTTCTGGATGGGCAATTACGGTTCCAGAACATGGAAAGATTTCAGTTTTGTTCATGAAGATCGTTTGCGGAGCATTCTCGCGATGCTCGTTCACAAAGCCAAGATGCGGGACCTGGCCTTGGCTTGCAAGCAGACGTTCGCTTGGCGCAATCGCGGAGTCGGAGACTCGCGGTTCGCCGCGAAGCTCGATTCACGGTGAGGAGACGCGGAGTACATGGAGCTTTGCGAATTGAGAGTGCAAAAGGACAAAGTCACTGAGAAGGGAAAGGAAAAAAGAGAGGTCCACCCCCTATTTATAGGTGGTGACCCCGGAGCTTCGCGGTGCGTCCCGTCCACACGGAGCTTCGTGTCACATCGAAACTGCGCGGCCCCTGTCCGCCTCGCGCACCCTCTTTGTGATTCATCACCGCGAACTGCCGATAATTTAGAGATTTCCCTCAGACATCGACCCTTGATCCCTCCGCTGTCACGACCCGTCCTCGGGGCCCATGATGTGACTACCCTAAGCCCACCTTTCATAGGCCAGGGGCTGGAGACTAGCACCAAAGGCATAAATACTGATAAAAGGGAAGGCATTGCCTTTATATAAGTAAAAAAACACAACAGAGTATGCAAGATGAAGTAAACACTAAGTAAACTAAGTAAAAAAGTAAGTGGTGAAGAGTAAATGGGCCAGAATACAAACCCAACTAAAAGCACAATACAACAGTAAATAAATATAGCTGTAGTAAAGTAAACCAGCAACCACTGAGTCGTCCTACGGATATCCCACATGAAGGGTGTGTTCAAATGGTCTCTTCAGCTCCTTGGGTCCGGCCGTCCGCTCCGTGTACGTTCCGCCAAGTGGTCCACCTCCAGGTACTGTCCCGCTCCACAAGACCCCACCTCGATTAGTGCTGTATGTCGTCTGCAGAAAATACAACATAGTGCAGGCATAGCCCGTGTAGGGGTCAGTATACGATACTCATTAGGGACCCCGAGACTCTCAAAGGTATCCCAGAATCCACAAAGGATAAACCACAAATGAAAGATACAAACAAAAAGTACCAACCAAATATACTTAGGTATATGCCCATACATATACCTAAGTCATCAATTCCAGATTGACTCCAACTCAAGAGCCCAAGTACAACCCAGTCCACACAGGAAAACACAACCCAGTCCACACAGGAAAGCACAACCCAGTCCACACAGGAAAGTAAGTCAATCACATCGATAATATTGATTGAAAGTCAAGACTCAGCTCACATGAGTATACTACTCACGAAGAGGGGTGGAGATGATTAGATGTATCCTGTGAATCATCTCCTCTACCGAACCCACGTAGGATCCAAGTACAGAAGTCGTCGTTGCTGAACCCACGTAGGATCCAAGTACAGTAACCATCACTGCCGAACCCACATAGGATCCAAGTACAGTCGTCATCGCTGCTGAACCCATGGAGGATCCAAGTACAGTCATCCTCGTCATCAAACTCATGGAGGATCCCAATACAGTAGTCGTCGCAGTTGCAGCCAGCTCTAGGGTTCCTGCACATAGCGTACTCGATTCCAAGAGGGTTCGCTCCTCGAGTAAAGGGGTAGATACATCAACTATCATGAAGTCCAGAGTTGATGTATCACGAAGGTATGCCATGTCATAGGGGGCTAAACCATACAAGACGTGTCCAAGACACTGAGTAAAAGATGAACAAACCATTTAACAAAAAGTACACATCATGTAGGTATACGGTACACACTGTGTAGTCTGTTCTCGGGTATTGCCCATGTCTAATGGTCCGTGTCGAAAGGCTGGTCATGTAGGAAGTAAGTACACAACGTGTGGTATGATTACACGCCATATCCATGCATCTGGGTCGGCTCCGTGAATGCTGGCCATGTGCCCGTACACGGCCTCAACCCGTGTTCGCCAAACCGTGTAACTGATACACAAGGTAGCCCGTGCCACTATCCATGCCTGGCCGTGTGGTGGAGTACATGCAAGTGTACTCCACCCCGTGTCTGTGTATCCCTGGGATACACGTCGAGTCCTGTAAAGCTGCTTCTAGCCTTCTGTGAAGAGGATACACGCCGTGCCTCTTGGCCGTGTATTGCTGCCCGTGTCCGTGTATTTCCCAGAATACACACCATGTCTCACGAAGCTGCTTTTGCCATTATGCGTAGAGAGTACACATCGTACCTCTTTGTCATGTACTTATGTCCGTGTCCGTGTATTTCACAAAATATACACCGAGTCTCGCGTAGCTTCCACCTCCTTAAAGTGTGGCAAGTACACGCCATGTGATAAAGGTCACACGCCATGTGTTAACCATCTGATGTCCGAAACCTGAGCCGCAGGATGCCAGCACTACAAGGCCTGTTCTCTAGGAGTACACGCTGTGTAGTCTGTAATTTTCCAGAAATGACGCCTCTAGCCAACATGCCTCCCTTGATGTCATTTCTTCATTCCGATCGTTCGTTCGTTATGAAATTTCAGACTTTAGGTCGTACCGTTGTCCCGAAGTCATTTCTAGTGTTTTTGGGCTTCCGATCGGCTCTGAAAACACATTTTGAATTCTCGCTCGAAGAACGGTTGAGGATCGGTCCATCCCATTCTGGTTTGATCTGTCGCCTGTTATCGTCATCGCACCTCTGCTAGGACATCATTATGTTAAGTCTTCAAATTGGGATCGTTGCATCACACAACGAACTCGCAACGATCCGGTGTTCATCACCCATGAAGAACATGAAGAACACACCAAACATTCGCAAAAACGGCGGAGGGATCCGGCCATGTTCATTTGGTTCGGTCCTTCCATGTTAGTTTGGTAGCAAGCAGTTCAAGAGAAACAAACATAGAAAGAGGAATCAACGTTTCTCAAATAAAAAAACACACCCCTACCTCGAAAAGAAGTTCACGGTTGTCAAGCACCATAGATGATGGGGTTGTTTCCGTCATCGTCGGTGTGCACCCAAGGAAAAGACGTCTCCTCTTTTATCACGGAGAGAAGAAGATGATTGCGCATCGTCAGAGAGCTCCCGCGTCGATGTCCCCTCCCTTGTCGCGGAGGAAGATGTGGATGTAGAAATCGGGGTCGCCGAGTCGTTCTTCGTTGAAGAGGATGACGTTTTTCAATGAAGGAGGATATTCTTTCTTTCTTCACACAAAGGCTCTCTCCCAAAATCCTTACACAACAATCCAACCCCAAAAATAAAATAAGTCTTCTCTTATTTTATTAAATCATGCCATGCATTCAAATTTACAAAATTCAAACACTTAATTCAATTAATTGATTAAGTGTGTGTTGGCATGACTTAAAGTGCGAGAGTGGGGAGAGGAGGAGTTACCCAATTAAATACATGGGGTTTTCCAACATTAAACACAAAGAGTATAATGGGGGGTTTAAGGGGTTTAGGGAAGATCAAGGGTTTAGGTTACGTGTGGGCCCCAACCCAAAAAATATCCTCCCATGGGAGGTTATGTGGGTGTGGGACCCACCTTCAACTCCCTTTGGGAGAAATTAACCACCAACCATAAAAATAAAATGGTGCTCCAATTTTATTTATTTTAAACTATTTTCCCCAAAAATTAATTCCAAACCGGCTTAAAATGAAACTGCGATAAAGGTCCCCTTAAGCAATTACCGGCACTACGAACTCATCGGTGCCCTCAGATTTCGATTTCGAGCACCGGTTCAAAAGATAGAAAAACTCACTCATTCGTTCACTGAATGTACTCGAGCTAAACTTTGGAAATTGATTCCGGGCACACCGTGCCTCAGAATCAAGTGCAGTCAGAAACTGCGTACTCATAAAATCCCAAATAATTTAAGAAAAAAATTTCCTTGAAATTTACGAGTCTTTAAATTACTACCACCTTAGGGAATTACGTCCCCTTAAAGATACATCATAAAAAAATGAGGGTACTATGCATGAATCCGAGCCTCCTGCTCCCATGTGCTCTCCTGGAGGTTCTCGTGCTGCCAATGAATGCACACCAGAGGAATCAACCATCCACGTAGGACCCTCTTTTATCAATCCTCAACCTCCACCAAGACCTCTGTAAAAGTATCCCTGTCATTGATGTCCAGCTCCCTGTGATCGACGATTTGCATCGGGTCATGCACATATCTCCTCAACTGAGATATGTGGAAAACATCATGCACCTGGTGCAACTGAGGTGGAAGGGCCAGGTGATAAGCCACCTCACCTACCCTGTTGAGAACCTGGAATGGTCTGATGAAGCGTGGAGATAACCTGCCACCCCAGTCAAATATCCTTAATCCACATCGAGGTGACACCCATAAGAAAAAGTGGCTGCCATCTTCGATCTCCAGTGGTCTCCGCCTCCTATCAGCATAGGACTTCTGTCTGCTCTATGCAGTCCTCATCTGCTCCTGGATGAACTGCACCTTCTTCGTCATGGCCTGGACCATCTCTGGTCCTACAAGTGCTAACTCCCCGGGGTCAATCCAACACAGAGGTGATCTGCATGGTTGGATGTACAATGCCTTCTATGGTGCCATCCTGATGGTGGAGTGGCAGCTATTGTTGTACGCAAACTCCACCAAGGGTAGGTGATCCTCCCACATGCGACCAAAGTCAAGGAAAAATGCACGGAGCATGTCCTCGAGTTTGTGAATGGTCCTCTCCATCTGGCCATCCGTCTGAGGATGAAAGGCGGCGCTCAAGCGTAGATGCTTCCTAAATGCCTCCTGCAACCCCTTCCAAAGCCGGGAAGTAAAGTGAGCATTTCGATCGAAGATGATAGATGATGGTACACCATGAAGCTGTACGAGCTTCTGAACGTAGAGGCGTCCCAAGCTCTCTACTGATCCCTGATCTCTGATAGGTAGGAAGTGGGCCGACTTGGTGAGTCGGTCTACGATCACTCAAATGGAGTCGTGTCCTCTGGAAGTACGTGGAATACCTATAACAAAATCCATGGATATCCCACCCCACTTCCACTTTGGGACCTCTAGGGGCTGTACTAAACCTATTTGTACCTGGTGCTCCGCCTTCACCTGCTGGCAGGTGAGTCATCGTAAAATGAACTCTGCCACAACATTCTTCATACTTGGCCACCAATGATATCGTCTGAGATCTTGGTACTTCTTCGCTACTTCTAGATGTACCGCCAATGGGGAAGTGTGAAACTCCCTCAGCACCTCCTCCTGCAACGCAACTGGTACCATGGTATGTCCTCTGAAAAGGACAAAGTGCTCTCTTCTTATAGAAAATCCATCAGGTGCCTGTCCTGTGGATATCTGTGCATGTCATGTCTCACAGTCAACCTCCCCACGCTGTGACTTGCTGACCCACTGAAGTAGTGGAGGAGTGACTGTGAGCGACTATAGAAAGGTTGCTCCATCTCTATCCATGAAGGATATCTACAAAGTGGCTAACTGCTCTGTCGCCTCTCCAAGTAGCTGAATGCCCGACCTCCTTCTGAGAGCACCAGATACTATGTTCCCCTTCCTAGGAGTATAGATTATCTCAAAGTCATAGTCCTGAAGGAACTTGAGACATCGCCGCTGTCTCAAGTTGAGGTCCTTCTGTGAGAATATGTACTTGAGACTCTGGTGGTCATAGTAGACTTTAAGCGCTCGCCCATCAGATAGTGCCGCTACATCTTCAAGGCGAAAACCACTGCTGCTAACTCTAGGTCATGTGTAGTGTAGTTCTGCTCGTGCTGCCTCAAATGTCATGAACCATAAGCGATAACTTCCCACTCCTGCATCAGGACACACCCGAGTCTGGTCCCTGATGCATCGCAGTAAACTACGCACCGTATGCCCTCCTCCAGTAGCCTCAAGATGGGTGCACTGGTCAATCTCTGCCTCAGCTCCTGGAAGCTCTGCTGACATCTATCTGACCACACAAAGGGTTTTCCCTTCTTCGTCAAAGATTAAAGCATTGTTGCAACTTTGGAGAAGTCTGGCACAAATCTCCGATAGTACCCAGCCAGACCTAGGAAACTCCGCACCTTAGTCATGCTCCTTGGTGGCTCCCAAGCTAGTACTGCCTCGATCTTCGCAGGATCCACCATAACTCCCACCTCAGAGATAACGTGCCCCAAGAAGTGAACCTCTCTAATCCAAAACTAGAACTTCGAGAGTTTACCATAAAGATTGTGCTCTCGGAGTGTATCCAGTACAACCCGCAAGTGGTAGGCGTGCTCCTCCTCAGTAGTCGAGTAAATCAATATGTCATCGATGAAGACTATGACAAATTGATTGAGGTAAGGCTGGAAGATCCTGTTCATGAGACTCATGAACACTTCTAGAGTGTTGGTTATTCCGAGAGGAATAACCAAGAACTCATAGTGGCCATACCGACACTTGAAGGCCGTCTTCTGCACATCCTCGTCTCGAACTATGAGCTGATGATATCCTGACCTGAGGTCTATCTTCGAGAACCATCGTGCTCCCTTGAGCTGATCGAAGAGGTCTTCAATCCTTAGAAGTGGATACTTGTTCTTAATGGTCACCTGGTTCAGGCGACGGTAGTCGAAAAACAGTCACAAGCTTCCATCCGCCTTCTTGGTGAATAAAATCGGAGAAGCCCAGGGTGAAACACTAGGTCGGATGAATCCCTTGACCTACAAGTCCTCCACCTGTACCCGCAGCTCACGAAGCTCAGCGGGAGCCATCCGATATGTTGGTGTAGATATCGGGGATGTCTCGGGGTATAGGTCAATGTATAAATCATACTCTCTATGAAGAGGTAGTCCTAGAACGTCGTCAGGAAAAACATCCGCATACTGATCCACCACAATAGGAAAGCTCAGACTCCGCACATCAACTGCTCTGAGGATGAGACTAGACAACTGATGTGTGATCGACTGCCCTCTCCTCTGCATAAGTCCATCCTGCACTGCAAAGGCTCCCTTATCACTGCTGAAGGTGAACCTGCTCCCATATGTGCGGACACACCGCACTTTGTGCCTAATACAATCGATCTGAGCATGAACTGTAGATAGCCAATCCATGCCCAAGATGATGTCGTAAGGACTCAACACCACTGCAAGAAGATCCCAGCCGAAGCTCTCGCCTCCTAGAGTAATCTCACACTATCGGAACCAGTGCGTAATCATCGAGTCTGCTCCTTTAAGAGTCTCTAGCTGTAAGGATTGAGCCAACGGCTCCGTCGAAATCTCCGAGCTCCGAACAAAGGCAGTGGCAATAAAAGAATGACTCGCACCTATGTCTATAAGAACTACAGAAAGGGTAGAGTATATTCAGATAGTACCTTGAATCATCTCAGGTGTTCCATGGTCGTAGGCCTCGACTGCCTGGAGCTGAGCCTGCCCCTATCTTCCAGCTCCCTGTGGTCGGGGTGGTCCTCCTGGTGGTGGTGGTGGTAGAGCCTTGAAGAGTCATCCACCACTTGTAGCTTGGCCAACTCCTCTGCCTCGTTCGCCAGCTCCTTGCAGACCTCCACGGTCGAACCTCTGCATATTCCTGGGTGGTCCCTCAACCATCTGCTGCTCCTCTGCATGGTGGGTCAGGCAGTCACGAGCCACATGGCTCTGCCCGCCGCATGCATAGCACTGCCTGCCTCTCATATGACTGGCTCTGCTGCATGTGCCCTGCACCTACGAACCAGTATCCTGAGGTCGCCCACCTGATGGCCTGGTCCTCTTGGACCTCTACGACATCTGTCTACTTCTGGCTGCAGAAGACTCCGCTACGTGTCGCCCTGCGGTAGGCCTTACTGTTGGCGTATGCTCAGCAAGGAAGATCTCCACAAGAAGGTCTCGCTCCAGTAACCCTGCCCACGTCAGAATGCTGAGGGAGATCATAGAATCCCTGATATCATGCCTCAGTCCCTGCTCAAAAGTACGGGCCCCAAAAAATGGGTCCCGTACCATGTACGTGGAGTTGCACGAGAGGTCGGTAAACATTACCGAGTACTGGGATACTGTCATGCTGCCCTGCCGTAGCTGTAGTAACTCCTAGATGCACACCGCACGGAGGGTGGCTGGAACAAACTCCGAGAGGAAGAGGCTCTCAAAGTCTGTCCAAATTAGAGATGCCTCTTCCTGTACCTGGACCATCAGGCTCCACCATCTACCTGCTGCTGCATGCAGGAGACTCGTGGCACGGATCACCATAAGATCTGCTAGTGTCCCTACCAATCTGAAGACTCAGACAATAGCCTCCAGCCAATCCTCAGATGCCTGAGAGTCCGTCTCTCTATGGAACCTGGGCGGCCTCTGATGCTGATACTCATGTAGCACACTCAGGCGACATGCACTCTCAGCTGCTGGGGCTGGTGGCATCAGTGGCTTAGTGGGTAGAGGTACTGCCGGTTCCTCTACCATAATGGGGCCCTGCATCGAGGCCTTGTCGTTCGGTGGGCTGCCATCTCACATGTAACTGGGAACCCTAGCTGGCTGCCATCGTGGGGCCATCCTAAAAATAAATAGGTGTGCCACGGTTAATACATTATACCTGGTGAGCTGACACAAAGTAATCACAAAGAATTTTTTTGAAATACACATGCAATCAATGTTTTCGGGAACTGACTCAGAAATCAGAAGTCAGGGTACTGGTGTACGGATACGTCGGCCGTCGCACCAACACTGAACTCCCTAGACTAATAACCACACTAAATACTATAAAAATTATTTCTTCACAGAGAAGAAATTATCAGAGTCCTAAGTTCTGTGGTAGAACCGACTCCTCTGATACCAATTTGTCATGACCCGTCCTCGGGGCCCATGCCGTGACTACCCCAAGCCCTCCTTCCATAGGCCAGGGGCTGGAGACTAGCACCAAAGGCATAAATCCTGATAAAAGGAAAGACATTGCCTTTATATAAGTAAACAAACACAACAGAGTATGCAAGCTGAAGTAAACACTAAGTAAACTTAGTAAAAAAGTAAGAACTGAAGAGTAAATGGACCAGAATAAAAACCCAACTGAAAGTACCATACAATATTAAAGAAAGAAGAGCTGTAGTAAAGTAAATCAGCAACCACTGAGTCGTCCTCCGGATATCCCACCTGAAGGGTGGGTACAAATGGTCTCCTCAGCTCCTCGGTTCCGGCCGTCCGCTCCGTGTACGTCCCGCCAAGTGGTCCACCTCCAGATACTATCCCAATCCACAAGAGTCCACCTCGATCAGTGTTGTATGTCATCTACATCAAACAAAATGTAGTGTAAGCATAGCCCATGCAGGGGTGAGTATACGATACTCATTTGGGACCCCGAGACTCCTGAAGGTCTCCCAGAATCCACAAAGAATAAACCACAAAGGAAAGATACAAACACAAAGTACCAACCAACTCTACTTAGGTAAATGGCCATACATATACCTAAGTCATCAATTCCAGTCCAAATACAACTCAAGAGCCCAAGTACAACCCATTCCACAAAGGCAAACACAACCCAATCCACACAAAAAAGCACAACCCAGTCCACACAGGAAAGTAAGTAAATCACATCGATGATATTGATTGAAAGCCAAGACTTATCTCACACAGGTATACTACTCATGAAGAGGGGTGGAGATGATTAGATGTAGCCTCTGAATCATCTACTCTACCAAACCCACGTAGTATCCAAGTACAGAAGTCATCGCTACCAAACCCACAAAGGATCCAAGTACAGTAACCATCATTTCCAAACCCACGTAGGATCCAAGTACAGTCGTCATCGCTACCAAACCCATGGAGGATCCAAGTACAGTCTTCCTCATCATCGAACCAACAGAGGATCCCGATATGGTAGTCGTCGCAGTCGCAGCCAGCTCAAGGGTTCCCGCAAACATCATACTCAATTCTAGGAGGGTCCGCTCCTCGAGTAAAGGGGTAGATACATCCACTGTCACGAAGTCCAAAGTTGATGTATCCCAAAGGTCCGCCACGACATAGGGGGATAAAAAAACAAGATGCGTCCAAGACACTGAGTAATAGATGACCAAACGATTTACCAAAAAGTACACAGTGTGTAGGTATACGGTACACGCCGTGTAGTATGTTCTTGGGTACTAACCGCGTCTAATGGTCTGTGTCGAAAGGTTGGTCATGTAGAAAGTAAGTACATGGTGTGTGGTATGATTACACGCCATGTCCATGCATCGGGGTCAGCTCTATGTATGCTGGCCATGTGACCATACATAGCCTCAACCTGTTGTTTCCGACTCTTTCGCTGGGGCATGCGCATCCGTCCGTCCGCGGAGGAGGACGCGCTGCACTGTTGCCCCGCATTCCCGCTTTCCAAAGGCGGGCGGCAGTCACTCCTTATTCAGGGACGTCTTCTCCTTGATCAAAATGGGATGATGGGATGTCGGTTCTTCCTTCTGTGGATTCCTCCTCAGAACTCGTTACCTAGTCTGGGTCTCCCTCATAGATTTAATATGTTGTTCGTGAAACCCTTCCCAGTGCCATGTTTCCATGGACGCCAGTTAATTACACTGCTTCTGTTGGGACATTCCAAAGGGTCTGGTTAGGGCAGTAACCTTCAGTCGGGGGAGTAGTCACGTTGAGGCATCAGTAGCGTGTCTGGATGCTGGGGAACCGGCATGTCTGTCTGTTATCCCTGGTCATAGGGATTCTCGAGGGCATGGAAGCCTGAGGTATCCCACATCAAGTGCAGGGAATTATATTTCATAGAAACATATCTGAGGTTTTCCTCATCTTCCTGTGTTTAACACAGGGTATGGCGCGAGTTTAACGTCCAGCGGAGACGGATCAGCCCGATCAGAGCATTAGCTATAATGGATCGGATTCAGGGATTTCCCTTGAAGGGGTGCCGATACCGGGACCAGCCCATGGGCGGCTGTGAAGAGGAGAGGACCGACATGGTCTCACCATGATATTATGGTCCATGCGAGAATCAGGGTGGATGATGGATGGATGAATGAAGTGGAGGGTGGAATGGAAAGGGACCATCGCAAGGGCGACAGTGAAGTTGGGATTGAGCCTCGAAGAGACCTCCTACGTATCCCCATGGCAGGGAATCAAAGTCCACGTAGTTTGGGTTGGTGCCGGTGAACCGGCATGAAGGTGGACCTTGGTCCGATGGATGTCGTCAGCAAACCAAAGAGAAGGTGGGCCTTGGTCCGATGCGTCAGTGAACCGACACGAAGGTGGACCTTGGTCCAAATGGTGTGGGGCTTACACACTAGGATTCATGGGTGTGGATGAACCGATGTGAAGAAGGTCAGAGTGACCAACAGATGGTGTGCTTGAACCTCTAAGAGGCTTCCTACGTACCATGTCGTGACATGGATCAAAGACCATGTAGATCAGGTTGGACATCGGAAGGCCGATGTGAATGAGGAGGACCAGGAGGGTCCTAGTGGAGGTGGGCTTGGACCTCGTGAATGCTTCCTATGTACCATGCCGTGACATGGATCAAAGACCACATAGTTCAGAGGGGCTTCGTCGGCAGACCAACGTGAAGGTGGACCTTGGTCCGATGGGTGGTGGTCTTGAAACTCTGGAAGGCTTCCTACGTACCATGCCTTGACATGGATCAAAGACCTCGTAGTTCAAATGATGGAATTCATCATTGAACCGACGTGAAGGTGGACCTTGGTCCAATGATAGATGGGCTTGAACCTCGGGGAGGCTTCCTACGTACCATGCCTTGACATGGATCAAAGACCTCGTAGTTCAAAGGGTTTCATCGGTGAACTGATGTGAAAGTAGACCCAGGGGTCCACTAGTGGTGGGATTGAACCTCATGAAGGTTTCCTACATACCATGCCTTGACATGGATCAAAGTCATCGTAGTTCGGATGGTGGGTGTCAACGAACCGACGTGAAGAAGGTGGGACCTTGGTCCAAAGGGGGATGGGATTGAACCTCAGAGAGGCTTCCTACGTACCATGCCTTGACATGGATCAAAGTCCTCGCAGTTCGGGTGGTGACAACGGCTTGCCATCGGATTGGAATGCAGTTTAAAGTCATGCTGGACGAAGGTTGAACTCGACGTGAATTGGATGATGGGTGGGATTGAACCTCGTGGAGGCTTCCTACATACCATGCCTTGACATGGATCAAATACCTCTTAGTTCAAATGGGTGTGCAGTTTAGTGTCATGCGGGACAAGGGCATACAGTTTAACGTCATGCTGGATGAGGGCATGCAGTTTAACGTCATGCTAGAAGAGGTATTGTCATGGCCAATGCCAACTCTAAGCCCACGTGAGTCATGCTCGGTGTGAGAAACAAGAGACAACAAGGACCTGACGATCACACCGTGAAGGGTGCGTCCATGAGAAGCGAAGAGGGGCTTACGCGTTAGGAGGCCCATTAGTGATGGGACTTACTCCAGGATGGAGGCCCGAAATGCGGCAAAGTGCAGCGAAAGAGGGATTTGGGACCAATGATGGGAGGTGCCTTGTTCCCTATCACGCCCTCCAATGACCTTGGTAGTGGGGAAGTACGGAGATGCAGGGGTGCAACCATCCGTTGGGGAACTAGGGTCGCCCTTCTCCTGAGAACATACGCCGCTCCAATAAGGTGGATATCATCCCTTGTGGAGGGGTGATTCCACTCCCATGGAGACGAGTGGCGTAAAAAATGTTCGAGCTGGGGGGACCCTTCGTGAGAGGCACGAGGTCGGGTCATAGTTTAACATCATGTGTTGAGGACGTGGTGCTTGGTAGTTTAACGTCCTGCAGCTCGGACGAGGTGGGTTCACTACACACCCCTAGGAATTACATAACCGGTACCCTTTGCTCCTTGGGGGAGGGAAGGTACCAGTAAGGCCGTGGTCAAGGGGGGTTGTAGAGCGAACCATCGAGGGGTCCACGTTAGCGTGGCTATGCGAAGAAGCAATAGCCGTTGGCGTGCCTATGCGAAGAAGCATTAGGCGAAGAAATGCTACGAGTAGTATTGTCCGTGGGACTTTGAAATCACATCGTGCATACCTGGAGGGTCGCACGGGAAGCATAATTGCCAAGAAAATGAGTGTGCTTCGCGAAGCGGAGTGCCTTGGCCTTAGCATGGGGCATAGGTGTGAGTGGAGGGTGATTCGCGAAGTAGAACAGTATTCGCAGAGCACTGCCTCGTGAAGAAGAGGTGCCTCGCGAAGCAGGGTGCTACGAAGCAGTGTGCTTTGCGATGTGTAGCGATCCTGCTTTAGAATAGGGATCACTAGTACAGGTTGGGTGTTTCGCGAAGCATAAACGCTCTGCGACTGCCCAGGTTCCCTTGGGAATCCCCCTCCGTGAATTCCCTTGAGCTTCGCGAAGGGCATCCCTCTCAGAAGAGGGGCACAAAACGAGACAAAGCAAAGGCGTCATGTGAAGTAGAAGTACCTCGCGGAGCTCATGATTCCCGTGGGCAAAGGGTGCTTCGCGATTCCGGAGAGGAGAAGCCGAAAGGTCAGATTGTCCATCCCCAGGACTCAGGGGGAGCCCAGTATTTATAGGAAAGGGGCACCGGGAAGAAGAACTCCCATGCCGCCTCAGGTGCTTCGCGGTGCACTCGCAAACTTCAAATTCGTTCGCAGAGAGGTACTGCCTCCGGAGCTTCGCGGGACCGCGATGCTCGGGTGCTTCGCGTCAGTGATTTGCAAGGCAGCGTGCGGGACATCTTTTTTGTCCCTTCCTTTCGTGCAATATTTTGGCGCCCAAAAATGCCCCCCTCATACTTAGAGCCACGGAGGGTGAAGGGTCGAAGTCTGAGGGAAAATCACCAAAATTTTCAGTGGTTCACGATGCGACTTCACGAAGGGGGCCCACGGTGCTGACCGGGGCCATGGATCCGGATGCGCCGCAATGCTCCGTGCGTGCGGGGCGCGCTGCGCTGCTTCGGGGTCACCGCCTATAAATAGGGGGGTCAACCTCTATCCCGAGGTCGGGGTTGGAGGGTAGCTAGGGCCTCTCGCAGTGGTGGGGCTACCATGGCGGTGAGACTTGTTCCGGGCGAGGGTGTGGTAGCAGCAGCGGATCCGGTGATTCCGGAAGAGCAGGGCCATCTGGAGGGGCGACCATCGAGGGGGTTTCTTAGGATATCCACTCAGGCTTCGGGGAAGCGGCTGCATCATATCGACATGGAAGAGGATGCCGTCTTCTCTGAAGCCTGGGACATTTGGGATGTCAACCGGCAATTCCTCAGCCCACCCGAGATATGGGACCACCTGAATCGCCTCGGGATGGAATTACCGGGCATAGGCCCAGTCCAGGCTGGTTTCATGGCGTCTTCGGCGGAGGCAGAGCAATACTTGGATGAACTGGAGGATTACGTTCACTCCAGTGGTGTCCCTCGCCCAATGACAGACCGGGTGAGGGTACTGCTGAATCGAACGGTCCCCCCACAGTTGTCAGCCACCGATCTGAGGGAGCACTTCCCCCTGCTGGAAGAGTCAAGGGACTCCTCTCGGGAGGACGAGGCTGGAGGATGGAGCCCGTTGGAGGAGGGCGAGGTCGGAGATCAAGGCTCATATTCCGATGATTTCGTAGAGGCTCTCGAGGTAGCATTCCGAGCTTCCTTCCTCATGGTCCATTATTGGGTCATTATGAACTTCTCACCGACGTTTGAGCCATGCAGGAGGAACTTGTTCGCAGGTGTCGTTCTCACCCCTCAGCGGGTGATGATGCGGGACCTTCAGAACCCACGCCTATGGCTGCGTCTAGTTCTGCATCTGGTGGGACCAGAGCACCCGAGGTGGCTCCTCCGGAATCTCCAGAAATTCCAACAGTATACGGAGGGCCTCACCTCGGGGTCCCGTCAGTACCGGCTCAAGAGAAGCACCAGAAGGTCGATCTCCGTAAGTTTCCTCTACCGGTTTCCTTGTCGTCATATGTAGACTATGCCAACTAACGTTTATGTCCCTCTCTGTTGTACAGTTCTTCGACTGGCGTGGGCTGCTGTGGAAAGACTAGTCGGGATGTCTGGTGGTGTCCCTCCTAGGGTCTTGCCGGTGATGGTGGCGATAGTCCCCCCATCTCCCCAAGCTGCAACACACATCATCACCGGCGGGACCACCAGCAGGGTCGTGCCTGAGGTCATTGAGGTGGACTCCGATGAAGAGGATCGGCCTGCCGGTCCTACTCTTGTCGCACCTGCTTTGGCGCCAGATGTCGTGCCAGATTCAATGCCAGATGCAGATCCCGCCAAGGACTTCCTGCAGGCGTATCCTGCATACGAGCCTGCCAATCGCGCAGACTGGGACGAAATGGCCTTTGACGAGGAAGACAGCAGCATAGTCCGCCGCCGGTCGTGGAAGATAATCACGCGCTTCATTGAGGACACCCCCCAAGCACTATGGATGACCGAAATGGACAGAATCCGCTCGCGGTTGCGCAAACTATGCATAGGGGGAGTGGATGCCCAACGTCCTCATGCGCTCATCCGAGATCTTATGGCTGAGAATATCCCCGAGAATGATCGTGGGCTCAGTGTGGGCTATCAGCGGAGGAAGGAGACAAACATCACGAAGCTCCGGGAGGCTGAAATCGAGGTCCAATAGCTGCAGACCCGGGCGGATGAGCACTCAGCCTCTCTTAATGCGCAATCTGAGCTGATCGCCTAGTTGAAGGCCCAGCTGGCAGAGGCAGAGGAGCTTATGAGGCAGGCTTCTAAAAAGATGGCTGTCATTCAGGCTTAGGTAGAGAGGTCCAGAGCCAAGGCTGATGAAATGCACTGTAGAGACCCGAAGCTTGACGTACATTGACATTACATTACATTTGCGGAATACTTAGTACATAAAAAAAACACACACACAAGGATCATAATAGTTTAATGTCTTTGGAAACTCGGAATATAATCTTCTAATCGTGGTGAAAGCTCTTCAACATCTCCCATGAAGATATTCCTTTTTTTTACCTAAAACCTTTCTTTACATCCTGGGGAAAATAAAACATAAAAGGGTGAGCTCAAATGCTCAGTAAAGGTAAACAAAAGAAATATCAATCACATCATTTTCATAAGAACATAACATTTTGGAAATCTTAACCTGCAAAAGAGAGCATAATTTCATAACATGGGATAAATCATAGTAGTGAAATAAAATCCCAATAATCATAACTTAAAACCTGAACCTTTGTGGCATACACACATAATCATAGAGAATCATTTCTTGTTAATCCAGACTCATTGCCAAGACTATCTTAGTGGATAAAGTCCCTTTCTGAACCGAGTCACCCTCGTTTCAGTCCTATTTCACTGAACCGGTATAACCTACCATTCCAGCCATTTCTATCTCATGAGATATAAAATCTTTACCCAATGCATTGGAGGGAGATATAGGTCCCACCCATCTCATAATGATACCATTCTTATGTGTGCCACAAAATCATAAATCATACATCATTGCATAACCCATGTAATAAAAATGGGAATCTTAAACATCGTGACATCATAAAAAAATTCATATAAGATAAAGGAATTCATGAAAATAATTCCATCACAATATAATCAAATCAATGTAATAATAGGGATATAAAAAGAACCCTTTATTATCTTAGATGGAAAATAATTTGGATAAAACACTTGAACTCCATTCTTGAGGAAAATATCCTTTCTACTTCAAAAACACTTTTCCTTTCTTAACATGTCATTAAAATCTAAACTGAAAGAAGTTGATTAAAAATAAACTTGAAAACTTGTGAAGGAAGCTTCTTGGAAATAATTTTTTAAAAATACATTCATGGCGTATAGGTTAAAAAAAACATTCTTCGTACTTTTTTCGGAAAAGTCAAAAAGTACCTCGTACGAAAAATGACAAAAGATTCCATTCATATATTTTACTAAAAACTCACCGAAGGGTAAAATTGGATTTAAATAATTGTAGGTGAATGGAAATAATATTACATATTGAGGAAACATGTATGTGGATGATAAAATACACCCCAGTAAATACCAAAGTATAAACAATCTCGAATAAAAATGAGATTGTGATATTTTCCCTTACCTTAGGTCCGATTTGCTTCGTAAGTGTCCGAACCTCCTGTATAATGATCTAAATAATGTCATTGACTTATTACAGAATCATATTCATTGTAATGATATCATATATGGTTCACTTATTACTTTGTATTACCCGTTCTTTTGTAAATTCCATGTTAAAGAGCGTTTTGGGTAAAATTGTTTCATTTGTCGTCCGTGTTTTGACTTGTAATTATTCATATGATTACTTAGATCATGATTACTTAATTCTATAATATAAAACATGATTTATATATATATTCAGAATATATATATATATAATAAATTAGTAAATGGAAAGAAATACACCATTCATGGAGACGGTAGGCCGTACGTACGCATGAACGCTGTTTTCGTTTCCTTATTGAGTTGAACAGAATTAAGTAGATGACATTCATATATATACACATAAATACAGTATCATTATTATGTCATATATTTCATGATTACTTATTATATATACTTTATAATCATTCATGAATGGTTAAAGTGGAGAATGAATCTCATCGCGTCGTGGAGACGGTTGTCCGTACGTACGCACGAGCGATGATATCGTTCTCATGATCGTGGGACTGTATTGGAGTGTATGTATACTATTTCAGAATCAATATCACTTTAAAATAATAATATATAGTTATTATTTACACCATTATACCCATCCAAGTAAGGTGGTGGTGGAAAATAGATTTCACCACGGCGTGGAGACGGTATTCCGTACGTACGCACGCGCGGTGATTTCGTTTTTCGTAGGATGGATAGATGGTGAAATAGGATTGTTTCATACTTGTAATAACATATCAGTATATGAGTGATACTGATGTTATTACTTCATAATGAAACAACCTAAGAAGAAGAAGTGTAAGAAGAAATAAAGGTGAAAGAATCGATAACAGAAATTACCTCTTCTTTGAAGCGCCTCTTTGAGACCTCCTCTTAGGGCACTAAAATTGGTCTTTGAGGAAGAACAGAACCTCTAGGATGTTTCTAGGGAAGTGGAGAAGAGAATTTGGCAGGGGTTTGCCTAGATTGAAGGCTCAAAGTTGTGTGAGGAAGAGAGGGAGGAGGTGCCCTTTTATAAGGGAGGAGAGGAGCACCTTTGGAATAACTAAAAACATTATTTTATTATAAAGTCAAGTTCGGTTTTAAATAGCTCCAAATTGATTTATTTCGACGATAAGGTGGGTATGGGTCTAAATCCTCTCATCCAATAGAATTTAGACAAGTTTAGGTTCCTATTTTAACCATATCATTTAGATTTAACATTAAGTTAAATAATTTTACTTTTACCGTGTCTTCTTGTGTTCTTACACTATAAGGTTAATAAACATACTATAAGAAGCCAAACAAACCCCAAATTGTTTATTATTAATATATATAACCTTATCTAAGTCATTTGGCCTAACCTTAGATTTTTAGGAATAAAATAACAATTAATAATATAATATTTGTTTTAAAAACTATTTTATGTCAATTTTGACACTATTTGGTACATGATTTTTATGAAATTCATAACAGAATGATAAGTTCTAACCAAGTTAATTAAATCAATAATAAAATGTCATATTAACCTAGAAAATTAGTGGAATTCATAAAAAGTCTCAAATTATATTTATTTGGGTATTTATAACATCAATTATGTCAATATTTCATTAATAAGATAATTATTGCATCATTGTTGTGTCATAAATAAATTAAATTATTTAATGTCTAAAAATTACAAATAAAATACCATTATGTAGGAAATATTTTTATCTTTATAATGAATATTTATAGTCGAATTTATCTTATGTATAACCCTATATTACAAATGTTTTATTAAATAAACTTTGATTTTAACTCTTGTAACTCTTCTTTGAATTAAATAATAATAAATGTCCTAATCTAATCCAAGTGGGCCTAAATGGTCATATTTTATTCCTAAGTTTGTTTTTGGTCGAATTAAACTTTTACAATAGAATTAGGACATGTGTTAGGGTAATAATAATATCATTTCTACCCTTAATTACCCTATTTACTTTTAACCGTGGTAAAAAAAGTAAAAAGTTACTATTCACCAAAAAAATTATTTTTGTCTCATTGAACCAAATTTTACTTACTGACATCAACCGTGTCTCTCGGATTTTTGAAATTCCACTCCCAGAAGCGGTAAAATTAAGTTTTATGAAAAGTTCAGTTTTTTTAACTACCACTTAGTGGTTTCACTCTTCATCAAAAATTGAAAGTTTTCAGAAAAATACCAAAAATTAGGCCTAAGCTATATTTGATATTATGAACTCAAAAATGATGTCTATTTTACCAAATTCAAAACATATCAGTTGCATTAACTAATTTAAAAATTAATTCCTATCGTCAAAACAAATAGCGTGTTTTTAAGAGATAATAACTATCAAAAGATTGAAACTTGTTTATAACTGGTTTAAATGTAGAATTACATCCAATGACCAACATTGTATTAAATTGTAAACATATATTATAAATATACTTTAAAACCACTCAAATTAACAATATATCACTATTAATTATTTCGATTGAAAAAGTTGTTTTTAATTAAAATTTAGTAATTTTCACTATTCATCAAAATATGAAAGTTATCTGAAAAGTACCAAAATTTCACCCTAAGCTAATTTTGATATTCCAAATCCAAAAATGAAGTCCATTTTGAAAAATAAAATTTACAAAATTTAAAAAAGTGGTTATTACTATTCATAACAGCTAGTTTTAATAATATCTTAATAGCATATCGTTGTTCAGCGAAACTTGGTGTTGCGTACAACACACGCTATCGTGGAAGGTCGCGATTGGTGTAATTCAAGCCAGGTCAAAGATGTGTGTTGTGAAAGCTCCTTTTGGTGTAGCATATAACACAAGACATTAATGAAATTAAAAAGAAGATTTTTCATAAAATCTCGGGGTGTTACATTCTACCCCCCTTAAAATGAATTTCGCCCTCGAAATTCATCGGGGTTATAAATGGTTTACTATTCAAAAGTTTCTTTGATAGAAAGCCACATCGTAAAAAGGAATACCAAAACTAATCTTTAAAAACAAAAGTATGAAACTTAATGGTTACCCAAATAAACTAATCACTGGGTTTCCACATAGGTGAAAATATGGATATGGAAGAAAAATCTAACCATCATGTTCTGATGGAGAGTGGTAGAGAACATGGCTATGGAAAAGCCAACAATCACAAATCCATAAATTTGTGATGATCTAAGGTACCATCTGATTAATCAGATATAAGAGCACTAGGACAACATTTTTGGTTTTCAAGATCGTTTTCCTAAAGTTGAAGAATTTGAATTAGAATAAATACTTACTTTATTTTGGTACAATCTCACTGTTGTTCATTCCTTGAACAATTTACAATTCATCTATTAAATAAATGAAGTTGAATTTGTTATTCGTGAACTTTTAGCAGATCATGTGATAGAATGACGGGTCATTCCATCTGTCTCAAACAAAAGGTTAGCAAAAGTTATTAAATATACATAAGTCATTCTATAGTGAGATTAATCATATATGGTTCTTAAAATGGACTTATAATTCATATATCATACTTCTTACTATAATAAAACTAGTTTCTACTAAACATGGACTTCATGTAGGCCAGTGGTAGGCGATAAAGGCCAGTCGCACTTCGGTTGTGGGATCGATTCCCACAGCCTTGTCCGACACGATGGGCTGTCGCCCGTCCTGCAGGTTGTCCTTTTTCTAAAGCTATATTACTATAACATCCCATAAATAATATCGAAAAAAGTTTTATCTTAACTTATGTCCAACATAATTCATTCTAATCTTTAGGCTTATCTAAAATACTTCGGTCCAAGCTCATAGTATAAAAAAAATGATTACATGAAATGTCACAGAACAATCACGTGAATGCCATCATTTATCCCCCATATATCATAAGATATATCTTGTTGGTCAAATTAGAAACATGTGAATACCTTAATCATGTATTCTCTTGAAGAATGAATACCCATTGAACCTTAGTGAAATCATGAATGCCGTTAAAAGTTAACACCTTCCACATACCAAAATCCTCAAAATTCTATATACTCAAACCATGATATCACTTAGTCCTTATATCAATCATGAGCTCATGAATACTGTTAAACATTTCATTTTCTCGTTTTCCCTTTATTATTCGCATATCATCTTATTTCCAAAAATATCTCAACCACTTTGAATACCAAATATTCCAATACTCCATGATACAACATTATTTTGGAATCCCATTACATAAACACTTAATCATTCCACCACATCGTTGTCATATTCAACATCGCCAAAAGTGATCGCATGTGACTTCCCTTTGTCCTTTTCCTTAAGTTGTTGCTCATGTTGATCATCACTAACCCTTGGATTAGGGCATTTATTAGCATAATGCCCCATTTCCTTGCACTTGAAGCATTGAAGTGTTGGTGGTGCGTTCTCTACAGTGTTTGCTTTATTCACATCATTAGAAACCCTTTTTCCATTACTTCGACACTCAGCTTCTCGATGACCTTCTTTTCCACACTTAAAATATTTTCTAGTCCCTTTAAGACAATCTCCACCATGCTTCTTTCCACACTTTGTGCATAAGGAAACATTCATCTTCTTTTCACCATTATTCTGAGATTTCTCCTTGAACTCCATCTTTTGTTTCTTGTTAAAACCATGAGATGGATATGTAACACCAACTTCCATTTCTACCTTGATAGCACAACACACAATTTCTTCATAGCTACTGATGTCTCTTATAGCTAATGCCCTTCAAAAACTTGGTTTTAAGCCACTGAAAAATCGATCAACTTTACTTTCAGGTTGGATGATAATGCCAGATGCATACCTTGTAAGTCTTGTAAAATTCGCTTCGTATATACCAACAGATTCATCATCCTTCTGCTTCAGCTCAAGAAACTCCTTTTCCATCTTTGTTCGAAGAATACGAGGGAAGTACTTACTGAAAAACAAGTTTTTGAACTCATCCCATTCCATGGACTCAATTTCATCTCTTGGCCTCGTATTCTTGATAAGATTCCACCATTGATCAGCTTCACCTTCCAAACGTTATACTGCTAAGATGACTTTATCATGTTCAGAACATTGAAGAAGTGAAAATATCTTTTCAGTGGTACTGATCCATTGTTCAGCAACAAGTGGATCAGAAGTCCCACTAAAAGAAGGTGGATGTTGCCTCATGAAGGACTCAATAGAATATTGTTCCCTTATCTGCTCATTTGGAAGTCCAGAATGATTCATAGCTTGTGTAAGTATAGCAATAAGATTTTGCACTCCATCTCCCATAACATTTGTTTGTTTAGGAGGGAAATCATTGTATTGTCCATTGCATTGATCAACACGGTTCCTTCGGGTTCCAGCCATCGTCTAAAACCCAAAAAGAATAGTGTGAGAGGCAAAAATCATTCTAGAGAAAACAACATAATAAAGGGGGATTACCTTCAATATCTAACATCTTAGGTTTAATTCTATGATCGTTAGCGTAATTCTAGTACTATAACCTATACGTATACTTAACATTAGGGACATCCCTAGACATACCTTAGAAATATCTCTAGGGATCTCACTAGCGTTTTTGCATCCTAGTTTCCAAAGGTTGACTAAACTTTTCCTCTGATACCAACTGTAGAGACCCGAAGCTTGACGTACATTGAAATTACATTACATTTGAGGAATACTTATTACATAACAAAAACACACACACAAGGATCATAATAGTTTAGTGTCTTTGGAAACTCGGAATATAATCTTCTAATCGTGGTGAAAGCTCTTCAACATCTCCCATAAAGATATTCCTTTTTTTTACCTAAAACCTTTCTTTACATCCTGGGGAAAAGAAAACATAAAAGGGTGAGCTCAAATGCTCATTAAGGGTAAACAAAAGAAATATCAATCACATCATTTACATAAGAACATAACATTTTGGAAATCTTAACCTGCAAAAGAGAGCATAATTTCATAACATGGGATAAATCATAGTAGTGAAATGAAATCCCAATAATCATAACTTAACAATGAACCTTTGTGGCATACACACATAATCATAGAAAATCATTTCTTGTTAGTCCAAACTCATTGACAAGACTATCTTAGTGGACAAAGTCCCTTTCTGAACCGAGTCACCCTCATTTCAGTCCTGTTTCACTGAACCGGTGTGACGCCCCAGGTTTTATGAACTGGTTTATGTAAGGAGTGTTATGTACTTATTAATGTCTCTTGTTTTATTCGTTTTTCTAATAAGGAATTAGAAATGAAATAAAACATAGAGAATAAGGTAAACTGACATTTATTAAAACAATACATTAAAACAAGACCCATCTAATTGAAAGTACCCTGCACAAGACCTAACACGGCCACAACAAGACTACAAAGAACCACAACGCGGGCAATCGGATAGTCGTCATCTTCAGGATCCAACAGTGTGAAAAGTATAACCACCAGAATCACCGCGCACGCACTCAGCACCAGAGGTACGAGGAGAGCCATCCGCCAAGGGTCCGGTGTTTTGAAAATATAAAACAACCTACCCCTTGCTTTTATAATGGACCACTAAGGGAATATGACCGTTTTTTTGGACCGTTGGGTTCCAAGGGATAAAGTGCATCTTTTTATAAAATTTGGTCTTTATTACGCTTTTATAATATTATGGTATTACAATATTTTAATAAGTACAAAATATTAGAATTATATCTTCAAGTATTAAAAAATAAAATATCATTGCAAATGAATCTATTTTGGTTATGATGATATTTATATGGTGGAAAACTTGGTATTTTAAAATGTGTCGAACAGGGTATCAGCAATAATTCAAAAAAAAATGTATCTTTTCGGACCTCTAAAACTATGTGTTTTGAATTAGAGAAAAACTATGGTTCTTCTAAACATAATTTTATAAATCAACAAGTGAAGTAATTTATAAATTGGATTTTTAATGGTTATTAGATCCTAGTTTTTATAAAAGTGTTGTATTAAAAATGTATTTTTTTTATAGTTATGTCAAATAGTATAATTTGTTTACACAAACTAAAATGGGATTTTAGTTTTATGAGTTAAAAAGTATTTATTAAATTTTATACAAATTCCAAATTTACCGGTTATATATATATTTTGCGAAGTAGAATAGTTTTAGCATTTATTAAACTGGTTTTTTTTATATACTACATGTAAACCAGGCCATCCCGATTCCCGCATAGATCTCCTCCCCCGCGCTTTATCCTTGACCGTCTGATCTCGCCTAGGAGGATCCCGGCCGTTGTTGTGTTTTAAAAATGCTCGAAGCATCGCAGCCGTCCGATCACGCCCTGATCGAATCCCAACCATCGCGTTTTTTCTTTTTTTACTGCTTCTCCGCGTCTTCTCCTACCTCGCGACGGGGACCCGCGAAACCAGTACCTGGTTTTGCCGAGACGCCTCCCCTCTCCACTGCTCACGTCGACCCTCGCACACCCCACCTACATAGGACACCATAGGCACGGCCTAACCTCCCTCGGATCATCTCCCTTTAAGAACTGAAAAACTCCAGTGGAAGCAGGACCTCCGGAGCCAGCCTCGCCACTGCCTCGCCGTCGCCTCACCACCACCGGCCACCAAGCCTCTCCTGGTTCTCCGGCCACCCAGCAAGCCTCCGGCGAGCTCGTCTCTTGAGCAGTAAGGGTTCCACGGCTGTGTTTTTTTCCCCCACCCATTCTTCCCGGTTCATGTTTTATATACATGAGTATATATATATACGCCTAATAGTTAAAGGTATATATATATATATTCTAACCGTTCTACTACCCAGAAAACACCAAGGGTGTTTTGGTGTTTTTTCGGTTTTAGGTAAAACACTATATATACTCGGTATATATATATGTATAAATACGTATATACAACTCGCACTCTTCGGTTTTGAACAATTTTTTTTAAGAGGTGTTTCCTTCATGATATAAAAGGGAGATCACTTTTGAGTTTGTTTTAATAATCTTTTTTTACAAACCTAAAACTCAAGTGTATAGTGTTTTTATGGTTTTGAATATATATATATATATAAATATATACATATGTATATACATAACTCAAACCCAATTATCTTTGGGGTACCGAAGACTATTCAATATCTTTTCACTAAGAATTATACTTTTGAAAGGGTATTTCTAAGTCAAAATCTAGCATATATGATTTTATGAAAGCTGCATATATATATAACTATATATTTATATAAGGTTATGTATTGGAATGGAAATTGGTTTTGATTTTTATGAAATGAACACTTATCTTTGAAAGATATTTTTTTATGCGAACTTGGACTTTGGTTTAAGTACATTTATGTTATAGTTAAAAACAAAGTTTTTATATATATTGTACTTATAGTTACATGAATATTTAAACCCCCATGAGGTTTCGAATTTCAAACTAACCAGTAGTTAGTGGTATTAAGATTCTAAGTGTACCATGTTCAATTTCTGAGGAAACCTATATATATAATTTGTGAATATATATCCTTATCTATGTGTGTGTTTTTAAGATTTATATCTGAAAACCCTAGTTTCAAGAAATGGTTATGCATGTAGAATTTAAGTACCTGTCTATGCTGTTTTATATTTCTGTGACTAAGGGTACTCCAATGAACTTGATTAAAGCCGCCCTTGAAATGATTTGTCTTTTTTTTTCAAAAGGATATGCCCTTGACTGTTTTAAACTTGCATTAAAAGGATATGGATTTAAGGGTTATGTTAATGTGTAGAAATCCTCTATTATTTTTATACCAAACTCGTTGCAATGATTTTTAGTGAGCAAAGTGTAACATCAAATTCTATGACCAGAGAAGAATAATAATTAATGAAAGGTATTATTTTTAAAGTGGTTTATTTCCAAGTGTCGGAATTTTAAATATTGCAAGTGTTTATTATTTTTATACCAAGTATGTCGCAGTAATTATTAGCGGATGGAGATTTGTTGCAAGAACTATGACCTGTGAAGTACAATATTTAATGCCAAGTAGTTCTTTTCCACGCACTAGAATTTTAGAAACTCATCGCTTAATAACCCTTGGGAGCAAGTCTCTCACATTCATCAATTTATGTGCTTAAATAATTGTTCTACACACATAGTATGCTTGCTTAACCATGCCTTCTTTTATTCCATATTTTCATGTTTATCTGTCATATCATGTATTTGTAAACCAGTTATGTAATTGTTACCTTATTAATATTATTCATGCATATGACTCAACATGAAGAGGAACTAAGAACTAATTACCCAAAGTGGTATGGGACACCTTGGGTAATGAATGATTTCAGTAAAGCATGAACAATGTGGCTCACATGATAATAAAGACAAATTTAAGGGTGCGCCCTGATAGCGCTCCAATGCATTGGGTAATGATGTAACCACTAGATATTACAATTTTCACAATACCATGGTGAATAACCTTGGTAATTTTCCAATGACACCTTGGGGATGGACCTTGGTGAAATGAAACGATTTTCAATATTAAATGTTGATGCCACATAATTCAAGTTATATAACAAGTTTTTCCAAGATAAAGTTCTTTCATGACTGATTCCTTTAATGTTTGTATAAAGTTCATAATTCCCTAGTTTGAAGTTTGAAGCATGCCTAGTGTTATCACTTAATAGAATAGTAACCAGCATATGAACGTTTAGTTGTTTCCTTGTGCGCAACTCTGATTATGCATTACTTTTAACTGTTTAAATTTTATGCTCAAGTAAATCACATGTAGTACTTGTTTATATCAAACATTATCACTCCTTCAAGAATTAACGTATTCGTTTCATAACTTTGATTAAAGCATTGTTATGTGGTTGTGTTAAAATCTTTCTTAGTGGACGCTCAAACTCTTTTAAAAGAATGTTTTCAAATGTTACTGTATTTTAAATTCTTTTTAAAACCCCCTTACTGAGTATTTCAATGCTCACCCTATGTTTTGGTTTAAAATTTTCAGGTGTCAGCTTTTGTAAGATGGAAGGTTTCAGAAGTTTCCGGTTTCCCAGAACCCGAACCGCACACGATCCTATGTATGGGACATGATGTGTTTCTAACAAAGTGTATTTTATTTTAAGATAACACATCATGTTTAGAAGGCACTGACTCCTATGGTTTTCTGGGGTCGGGGTCTCTACAGTTGGTATCAGAGGTTCGGTTTGGATAACTCTGGAAAGCCAGAAACTGAAACAAAAATATATATGTATATGTATTTCAATTTTATTAAAAACTTGGTTTTCTTAATTTTCAGATGGAAAATGAAGGCACAAATCTCTTATCTCTCCCCACAGAGGCCCTAGAGACCATTGTGTCTTTAGCAAGCCGTGAGGACTTTCTAAACTATGCCCATATCCGTATGACATGCAAATACCTTTACGATGTATCCAACTCACCTCGAGTGCTTAGTCTGCACCAAGGGTTGGGATTGGATTACCTCCTTATGATAATAACCCAATTTCCCTCCTATGTATGTCGAGAAAGGTACTACGAGGGACTTTTCCGGATTTTCACGGCGGGTGAAAACTTTGGCACTATGCTCGATAACCCCTTTCAAGAAGCTGCTGCGGACGGAGACCTCCGAGCGAGCTACCTTTGTCAGATTTTAAACTATGGCTTCTGGGGTCAGTTGTTGGACTTCGGAAGGTTAGAAGACGAGCCCACCCGATTGTCTTACAGACGACAAGTGTATCAAGATGTCTCTCAACTTCACGTCCCCCATGCAAGACTCATGAGACGTCATAGGTGTCCTCATGAGTTTTTCCCTGAATGCTCGGCCTGTGTTTGGTTCGAGGAGTTAGGTAGTTTTGCTTCTCTGTGTGGAGTTCGTTTAGTCAATGAGTAAGGGAAACTCAAGCACTAATAATAATGAACGTATGTTTATTGAAATGTTATCTTTCTACTTTCCTTTTCCTTACCTTGTTTTTGCCCTTGTATGATTTTCAAGTAATGGAACTCCTATCTTTAAACTTTCAGATGGAAGGACAAACCCACCTGTTATCTCTTCCCACCGAGATTTTGGAAATCATTGCGATCAAAATGTGTCAGGACGAGTATGACCCCTTCGCAAATTTGCGAAGAACGTGCAAGCAATGGTTTGAGATAAAAAACGGTCCAGAGATTCTCCACACCTGCCAGGGGAATGCCTCCATCTATTACCGCATTGGCTCTGCTCAGCTAGCCGGACGTGAATGACGAGGAAGTTACCACAAAGGGCTCTTTCTTTGTTTCACCCTAGGCCGAAACTTCACGGCCAGAGTGAAATTCCAGGAGGCTGCGTTAGAGGGAAATCTTTATGCAGCTTATATGCTCCAACTTCTCAGCTTTAGCCTGTTTGACCATATCTATGGCTTCGATATCCTCGACCGAGACATAATTCGGAAAGTTCTTCGAACGTTGGTCTGCAAAGACATTTCAAAACTTTGTACGGTTCGAGCTTCCCTTTGGAGGCATGAAAGCCCGTAACATAAGTGCTACCCCTCCTGTCTTAGGTGTGTGTGGATTAGGGAGCTGGAAGAAGTGAGCTTCGCTACGGGGATCCCTCTAAAAACACCTGTTGACCCTTCTCGTTGGTGGAGATGGTAGGAACGTTTCTGAACCTTGTAGTGTTGTGAAATAAATTGCGAGGACGCAATTTTCTAAAGGGGGGGATAATGTGACACCCCAGGTTTTATGAACTGGTTTATGTAAGGAGTATTATGTCCTTATTAATGTCTCTTGTTTTATTTGTTTTGCTAATAAGGAATTAGAAATGAAATAAAACATAGAGAATAAGGTAAACTGACATTTATTAAAACATTACATTAAAACAAGACCCATCTAATTGAAAGTACCCTGCACAAGACCTAACACGGCCACAGCAAGACTACAAAGAACCACAATGCGGGCAATCGGATAGTCGTCATCTTCAGGATCCAACAGTGTGAAAAGTATAACCGCCAGAATCACCGCGCACGCACTCAGCACCAGAGGTATAAGGAGAGCCATCCTCCAAGGGTCCGGTGTTTTGAAAATATAAAACAACCTACCCCTTGCTTTTATAATGGACCACTAAGGGAATATGACCGTTTTTTTTGGACCGTTGGGTTCCAAGGGATAAAGTGCATATTTTTATAAAATTTGGTCTTTATTACGCTTTTATAATATTATGGTATTACAATATTTTAATAAGTACAAAATATTAGAATTATATCTTCAAGTATTAAAAAATAAAATATCATTGCAAATGAATCTATTTTGGTTATGATGATATTTATATGGTGGAAAACTTGGTATTTTAAAATGTGTCGAACAGGGTATCAGCAATAATTGAAAAAAAAATGTATCTTTTCGGACCTCTAAAACTATGTGTTTTGAATTAGAGAAAAACTATGGTTATTTTAAACATAATTTTATAAATCAACAAGTGAAGTAATTTATAAATTGGATTTTTAATGGTTATTAGATCCTAGTTTTTATAAAAGTGTTGTATTAAAAATGTATTATTTTTTTTATAGTTATGTCAAATAGTATAATTTGTTTACACAAACTAAAATGGGATTTTAGTTTTATGAGTTAAAAAGTATTTATTAAATTTTATACAAATTCCAAATTTACCGATTATATATATATTTTGCGAAGTAGAATAGTTTTAGCATTTATTAAACTGGTTTTTTTATATACTACATGTAAACCAGGCCATCCCGATTCCCGCATAGATCTCCTCCCCCGCGCTTTATCCTTGACCGTCCGATCTCGCCTAGGAGGATCCCGACCGTTGTTGTGTTTTAAAAATGCTCGAAGCATCGCAGCCGTCCGATCACGCCCTGATCGAATCCCAGCCATCGCGTTTTTTCTTTTTTTACTGCTTCTCCGCGTCTTCTCCTACCTCGCGACGGGGACCCGCGAAACCAGTACCTGGTTTTGCCGAGACGCCTCCCCTCTCCACTGCTCACGTCGACCCTCGCACACCCCACCTACATAGGACACCATAGGCACGGCCTAACCTCCCTCGGATCGTCTCCCTTTAAGAACTGAAAAAATCCAGTGGAAGCAGGACCTCCGGAGCCAGCCTCGCCACTGCCTCGCCGTCGCCTCGCCACCACCGGCCACCAAGCCTCTCCTGGTTCTCCGGCCACCCAGCAAGCCTCCGGCGAGCTCGTCTCTTGAGCAGTAAGGGTGCCACGGCTGTGTTTTTTTTCCCCCACCCATTCTTCCCGGTTCATGTTTTATATACATGAGTATATATATATATATACGCCTAATAGTTAAAGGTATATATATATATATGCTAACCGTTCTACTACCCAGAAAACACCAAGGGTGTTTTGGTGTTTTTTCGGTTTTAGGTAAAACACTATATATACTCGGTATATATATATGTATAAATACGTATATACAACTCGCACTCTTCGGTTTTGAACAATTTTTTTTAAGAGGTGTTTCCTTCATGATATAAAAGGGAGATCACTTTTGAGTTTGTTTTAATAATCTTTTTTTACAAACCTAAAACTCAAGTGTATAGTGTTTTTATGGTTTTGAATATATATATATATAAATATATACATATGTATATACATAACTCAAACCCAATTATCTTTGGGGTACCAAAGACTATTCAATATCTTTTCACTAAGAATTATACTTTTGAAAGGGTATTTCTAAGTCAAAATCTAGCATATATGATTTTATGAAAGCTGCATATATATATAACTATATATTTATATAAGGTTATGTATTGGAATGGAAATTGGTTTTGATTTTTATGAAATGAACACTTATCTTTGAAAGATATTTTTTTTATGCGAACTTGGACTTTGGTTTAAGTACATTTATGTTATAGTTAAAAACAAAGTTTTTATATATATTGTACTTATAGTTACATGAACATTTAAACCCCCATGAGGTTTTGAATTTCAAACTAACCAGTAGTTAGTGGTATTAAGATTCTAAGTGTACCATGTTCAATTTTTGAGGAAACCTATATATATAATTTGTGAATATATATCCTTATCTATGTGTGTGTTTTTAAGATTTATATCTGAAAACCCTAGTTTCAAGAAATGGTTATGCATGTAGAATTTAAGTACCTGTCTATGCTGTTTTATATTTCTGTGACTAAGGGTTCTCCAATGAACTTGATTAAAGCCGCCCTTGAAATGATTTGTCTTTTTTTTCAAAAGGATATGCCCTTGACTATTTTAAACTTGCATTAAAAGGATATGGATTTAAGGGTTATGTTAATGTGTAGAAATCCTCTATTATTTTTATACCAAACTCGTTGCAATGATTTTTAGTGAGCAAAGTGTAACATCAAATTCTATGACCAGAGAAGAATAATAATTAATGAAAGGTATTATTTTTAAAGTGGTTTATTTCCAAGTGTCGGAATTTTAAAGATTGAAAGTGTTTATTATTTTTATACCAAGTATGTCGTAGTAATTATTAGCGGATGGAGATTTGTTGCAAGAACTATGACCTGTGAAGTACAATATTTAATGCCAAGTAGTTCTTTTCCATGCACTGGAATTTTAGAAACTCATCGCTTAATAACCCTTGGGAGCAAGTCTCTCACATTCATCAATTTATGTGCTTAAATAATTGTTCTACACACATAGTATGCTTGCTTAACCATGCCTTCTTTTATTCCATATTTTCATGTTTATCTGTCATATCATGTATTTGTAAACCAGTTATGTAATTGTTACCTTATTAATATTATTCATGCATATGACTCAACATGAAGAGGAACTAAGAACTAATTACCCAAAGTGGTATGGGACACCTTGGGTAATGAATGATTTCAGTAAAGCATGAACAATGTGGCTCACATGATAATAAAGGCAAATTTAAGGGTGCGCCCTGATAGTGCTCCAATGCATTGGGTAATGATGTAACCACTAGAGATTACAATTTTCACGATACCATGGTGAATAACCTTGGTAATTTTCCAATGACACCTTGGGGATGGACCTTGGTGAAACGAAACGATTGTCAATATTAAATGTTGATGCCACATAATTCAGGTTATATAACAAGTTTTTCCAAGATAAAGTTCTTTCATGACTGATGCCTTTAATGTTTGTATAAAGTTCATAATTCCCTAGTTTGAAGTTTGAAGCATGCCTAGTGTTATCAATTAATAGAATAGTAACCAGCATATGAACGTTTAGTTGTTTCCTTGTGCGCAACTCTGATTATGCATTACTTTTAACTGTTTAAATTTTATGCTCAAGTAAATCACATGTAGTACTTGTTTATATCAAACATTATCACTCCTTCAAGAATTAACGTATTCGTTTCATAACTTTGATTAAAGCATTGTTATGTGGTTGTGTTAAAATCTTTCTTAGTGGACGCTCAAACTCTTTTAAAAGAATGTTTTCAAATGTTACTGTATTTTAAATTCTTTTTAAAACCCCCTTACTGAGTATTTCAATGCTCACCCTATGTTTTGGTTTAAAATTTTCAGGTGTCAGCTTTTGTAAGATGGAAGGTTTCAGAAGTTTCCGGTTTCCCAGAACCCGAACCGCACACGATCCTCTGTATGGGACATGATGTGTTGCTAACAAAGTGTATTTTATTTTAAGATAACACATCATGTTTAGAAGGCACCGACTCCTATGGTTTTCTGGGGTCAGGGTCTCTACAACCGGTATAACCTACCATTCCAGCCATGTCTATCTCATGAGATATAAAATCTTTACCCAATGCATTGGAGGGAGATATAGGTCCCACCCATCTCATAATGATACCATTCTTATGTGTGCCACAAAATCATAAATCATACATCATTGCATAACCCATGTAATAAAAATGGGAATCTTAAACATCGTGACATCATAAAACAATTCATATAAGATAAAGGAATTCATGAAAATAATTCCATCACAATGTAATCAAATCAATGTAATAATAGGGATATAAACAGAACCCTTTATTATCTTAGATGGAAAATAATTTTGATAAAACACTTGAACTCCATTCATGAGGAAAATATCCTTTCTACTTCAAAAACACTTTTCCTTTCTTAACATGTCATTAAAATCTAAACTAAAAGAAGTTGATTAAAAATAAACTTGAAAACTTGTAAAGGAAGCTTCTTGGAAATAATTTTTTAAAAATCCATTCATGGCGTATAGGTTAAAAAAAACATTCTTCGTACTTTTGTCGAAAAAGTCAAAAAGTACCTCGTATGAAAAACGACAAAAGATTCATTTCATATATTTTACTAAAAACTCACTGAAGGGTAAATTGGATTTAAATAATTGTAGGTGAATGGAAATAATATTACATATTGAGGAAACATGGATGTGGATGATAAAATACACCCCAGTAAATACCAAAGTATAAACAATCTCGGATAAAAATGAGATTGTGATATTTTCCCTTACCTTAGGTCCGATTTGCTTCGTAAGTGTCCGAAACTCCTGTATAATGATTTAAATAATGTCATTGAATTATTACAGAATCATATTCATTGTAATTATATCATATATGGTTCACTTATGACTTTATATTACCCGTTCTTTTGTAAATTCCATGTTAAAGAGCGCTTTGGGTAAAATTGTTTCATTTGTCGTCCGTGTTTTGACTTGTAATTATTCATATGATTACTTAGATCATGATTACTTAATTCAAAAATATAAAACATGATTTATATATATATATATATTCAGAATATACATATATATAATAAATTAGTAAATGGAAAGAAATACACAGTCCATGGAGACGGTAGGCCGTACGTACGCATGAACGCTGTTTTCGTTTCCTTATTGAGTTGAACGGAATTAAGTAGATGACATTCATATATATACACATAAATACAGTATCATTATTATGTCATATATTTCATGATTACTTATTATATATATTTTATAATCATTCATGAATGGTTAAAGTGGAGAATGAATCTCATCACGTCGTGGAGACGGTAGTCCGTACGTACGCACGAGCGATGATATCGTTCTCATGATCGTGGGACTGTATTGGAGTGTATGTATACTATTTCAGAATCAATATCACTTTAAAATAATAATATATAGTTATTATTTACACCATTATACCCATCCAAGTAAGGTGGTGGTGGAAAATAGATTTCACCACGGCGTGGAGACGGTATTCCGTACGTACGCACGCGCGGTGATTTCGTTTTTCGTAGGATGGATAGATGGTGAAATAGGATTGTTTCATACTTGTAATAACATATCAGTATATGAGTGATACTGATGTTATTACTTCATAATGAAACAACCTAAGAAGAAGAAGTGTAAGAAGAAATAAAGGTGAAAGAATCGATAACAGAAATTACCTCTTCTTTGAAGCGCCTCTTTGAGACCTCCTCTTAGGGCACTAAAATTGGTCTTTGAGGAAGAACAGAACCTCTAGGATGTTTCTAGGGAAGTGGAGAAGAGAATTTGGCAGGGGTTTGCCTAGATTGAAGGCTCAAAGTTGTGTGAGGAAGAGAGGGAGGAGGTGCCCTTTTATAAGGGAGGAGAGGAGCACCTTTGGAATAACTAAAAACATTATTTTATTATAAAGTCAAGTTCGGTTTTAAATAGCTCCAAATTGATTTATTTCGACGATAAGGTGGGTATGGGTCGAAATCCTCTCATCCAATAGAATTTAGACAAGTTTAGGTTCCTATTTTAACCATATCATTTAGATTTAACATTAAGTTAAATAATTTTACTTTTACCGTGTCTTCTTGTGTTCTTACACTATAAGGTTAATAAACATACTATAAGAAGCCAAACAAACCCCAAATTGTTTATTATTAATATATATAACCTTATCTAAGTCATTTGGCCTAACCTTAGATTTTTAGGAATAAAATAACAATTAATAATATAATATTTGTTTTAAAAACTATTTTATGTCAATTTTGACACTATTTGGTACATGATTTTTATGAAATTCATAACAGAATGATAAGTTCTAACCAAGTTAATTAAATCAATAATAAAATGTCATATTAACCTAGAAAATTAGTGGAATTCATAAAAAGTCTCAAATTATATTTATTTGGGTATTTATAACATCAATTATGTCAATATTTCATTAATAAGATAATTATTGCATCATCGTTGTGTCATAAATAAATTAAATTATTTAATGTCTAAAAATTACAAATAAAATACCATTATTTAGGAAATATTTTTATCTTTATAATGAATATTTATAGTCGAATTTATCTTATCTATAACCCTATATTACAAATGTTTTATTAAATAAACTTTGATTTTAACTCTTTTAACTCTTCTTTGAATTAAATAATAATAAATGTCCTAATCTAATACAAGTGGGCCTAAATGGTCATATTGTATTCCTAAGTTTGTTTTTGGTCGAATTACACTTTTACAATAGAATTAGGACATGTGTTAGGGTAATAATAATATCATTTCTACCCTTAATTACCCTATTTACTTTTAACCGTGGTAAAAAAAGTAAAAAGTTACTATTCACCAAAAAAATTATTTTTGTCTCATTGAACCAAATTTTACTTACTGACATCAACCGTGTCTCTCGGATTTTTGAAATTCCACTCCCAGAAGCGGTAAAATTAAGTTTTATGAAAAGTTCAGTTTTTTTAACTACCACTTAGTGGTTTCACTCTTCATCAAAAATTGAAAGTTTTCAGAAAAATACCAAAAATTAGGCCTAAGCTATATTTGATATTATGAACTCAAAAATGATGTCTATTTTACCAAATTCAAAACATATCAGTTGCATTAACTAATTTAAAATTAATTTCCGTCGTCAAAACAAATAGCGTGTTTTTAAGAGATAATAACTATCAAAAGATTGAAACTTGTTTATAACTGGTTTAAATGTAGAATTACATCCAATAACCAACATTGTATTAAATTGTAAAAACATATTCTAAATATACTTTAAAACCACTCAAATTAACAATATATCACTATTAATTATTTCGATTGAAAAAGTTGTTTTTAATTAAAATTTAGTAATTTTCACTATTCATCAAAATATGAAAGTTATCGGAAAAGTACCAAAATTTCACCCTAAGCTAATTTCGATATTCCAAATCCAAAAATGAAGTCCATTTTGAAAAATAAAATTTACAAAATTTCAAAAAGTGGTTATTAATATTCATAACGGCTAGTTTTAATAATATCTTAATAGCATATCGTTGTTTAGCGAAACTTGGTGTTGCGTACAACACACGCTATCGTGGAAGGTCGCGATTGTGTGTAATTCAAGCCAGGTCAGAGATGTGTGTTGTGAAAGCTCCTTTTGGTGTAGCGTATAACACAAGACATTAATGAAATTAAAAAGAATATTTTTCATAAAATCTCGGGGTGTTACATGCACCCCACCGCTGCTGAGGAGGAGCGGGAGCTGAGTCAGCGGCAGCAAGCCTTAGACGCCACAAGCCAACGGGTGGCGGAGCTGCAACTCTCTTTTGACGATGTCAACCCGTCCATGGGGGGAGTCGACCCCAGGGTATTTTAACAAACCAAAAACCTTTTATTGGTACTTTCGTTCTTCAATGTCTTCTTTCTTTGTTTTGAATGCCGTAGCGCGCACGATTTCCACTGTTTGAATCACCTCGTTATATACTTACAATGTTTGCAGGACGTTCAACGATAATTCCCCAAGCCCACGTGGGTCGAGCCCGATGTGAGAAACATGAGATAGTTTCCGTCTCATCCCACCTAACATAGGAGTGGAGACCATGCTCCGGGCATCCAGGATTTGGATTACCAGTCCGGATTTCCGAAATATGGGAGAGGCTTGACCGGAGAAGGAACTTTTCAGAATAGCCTAATTACCGTTTCTTCAGCGTGCCCTCATGTACGAACGGTGCAACACCAGGGGCACTGGAATCAGTCCGAACAGACTGAAACGGGAAGCGTGAATTATGATTCCCAAGATTCAGAGCGTTGTGGGGATGGCGTGACAATAAGGGACATCCGTTAACCATGGAGGATAAGTGGTATCCTTACTGCATTAGCCTGTAATGGGGAAAAAAATGAGGGTCAACCGTTGACCATGTTCGAAACACGGGACCATGTCACAAATATTGTCAGTCAATCTTTCGGGATATTGACCCAGGATAGTTGGCGGACCATAGGTCAAACATCCATACTATTAGGGGGTCCTTCCAAACATGACCAGTCTTCCGGAACGTTGGCCCAGGATGGTAGGTGAGCCAATGCGGCATGAGACCAGGCCGTTAGGGGGTTCCGTCAGACATGAAAGGGGACGAGGGTCCGAATAAGGGGCACGCAAAGTGTGGAATATGGAGTGATGGTTTTTACAAACAGAATCCAACACTTATGTAGTTACACCACCGTGGTGGGAGTACTCCAGATGGGCGTGTTGGCTTGGTCATGGATCCTTCCTTCTTTGGGACAGGGACTCTCTAGCGAGGGGTCCGACCAGGGGGCTGGAAAGGGGAAGGATTGGATTAATGATTTCTATGGGCTGGACCCTAGGAAAACTATCAGGGTGTCTCTACATATACCATTAGGATAGGAATATTGCCATACATAGTTCTGGAAGCGTAGTTTAACGTCATGTGGGACGATGAGAAGCCTGGACGTATTGGTACACATCCTGCCAAAAATACTAAGCCCACGTGAGTCATGCTCGGTGTGGGAAACAAGTAGTGGTGGGACTTTCCCGACACAGAAAATGGCAGGTTATGGTGGAGAGACACTTGGTGAATACCGACCCCATGATACTAACACGCCCATGTGGCGCACTTAGATGCGCGAAGAGATAGAGCCGAATATGTTGGAATTCCACTTGAACATGAGGAAGTGGAAATGTGTGAATCGTGACGCTCGAGATTTGGATCACAATGATGGCGGCGTGACGATAGAGGATAACTGTTAACCATGGAGGAAACACAACATTCATATCACGTTAGCCTAGAATGGGGACAGACAAATGAGGGTTGACCGTTGACCATGTTCGAAACACGGGACCATGTCACAAATGTTGTCAGAGATCCGTAGGGACGTTGGCCCGAAACAATTGGAGGGCCCCTAGGTCCGGCATTCATGGAGCGCCCTTAAGCCTAGTATCCATGTCATCTGAGGGTCCTTTTGGATGTGGAAGAGGATGAGGATCCAAATAGCGAGCTCACAAAGCTTGGTCATGGGACGAAGGGAATGTCCCCATGAAAATTCCACACTTCAGGCTTTGTCAAAACACATCTGAGTACGACAATGAGACGTATTAGATAGAGGGAGGAAAGTCCTTTTCAATAGGGAGATCTTAGTTTAGGGTCGTATAATTCGGACCATGAATGGGTAATTGGAGCAGGGGACACATGGCAAGGTGGTTACAAAACCCGACCTAAATGAGGACCTAAGCCCTACTTACCATGTGTTCTCTGGGGAAATGCTCGAGTCGAGGGACCGAACATGAAGGTTAGGCTGGGCCTACAGGGAAGTGCCTGGGTGCACCTACGTATCTCATGAGGATGAGAATCAAGCCATACATAGTTCTGAAAGGTGACCTGGTAAGATACCAGTGCCAGGGTAAAAGGGGAGGGCGGGCATGGCCCTTGTACTAAAAGAAGCGGAATTTGATAAATCTTGTTTGTCCTTTAAGGTGAGTGGTTTTGTTTGTTTTTTTGTCAAGAGACAGGCCTAGAGTAGTAGGCTGTGTTGTCACCACAAGAATCAATCCGTGATAGGCATTGAAAAATTTCATGGAACGTGACCAATACCCAACATGATGTCCTCTATAACGAGGTCATCACAATGCAGTGCCGTTTTTCATCGTGCGTCCAGGGCGATAATGTCACAGTTTAGGGTCGTGTGATAGGACCAAGCATGCATTTTATCGTCATGCAGCACAGACGTAGCAGAGGCGATGCTATCCGGCGAATGTGCGCAGTGTTATAAAACACAATTGATGGAGACATGATCCCACATCACATTGTACGCCACTCGGAGAGGGAGACCTTAGGCCGAGGGGCCTATATAGAGGTAAGAGGTGAAACAGGGGGGAGAGACTAGCTCCCTAAATGGGATGGACCCGAAGACAAGGCGTCCGGGCGGTCCTACGTATCCCATGAGGATGGTAATCATGCTGAACATAGTTCTAGATGGATCTTAGTTTATGGTCTTAGATCTCAGACCATGAATTGTAACAACTTCCCAAGTTAGCGCAGACGTCAACCCGATTCCTAATCCCACGTGAGTTAAACTCTGTGTGGGAAACAAGTGGGGGTATCCTTATCGCATTACTTGGGGCGCCCATCAAAGGGGAGTTGGTAGAGAGCCCCGAAGGACACCTTTGACGCGGCTTGTTTTCCCAATGCGCAGATGTGCACAGAGGAAAAGTACCAAGAGTTCCGAGACTCTACTTGGACACGATGAAGTGATGAAGGGTGTGAATTGTGTACCCAACATTTTGGGCTTAATGGGTTGTCGTGGCGATAGAGGAAAACTATTAACCATGGTGGAAACGCAGCGTCCATATCGCGTTAGCCTGAGGTGGGAACAACAAATGAGCATCGACTGCTGACCATATTCGCAACATGGGATTTTATCGATTTGTTGTCCAAAACCCTCAGGGGCGTTGGCCCGTAATGGTAGGAGAGCCCTTGGGCGTAGTATCTAGGCCGTTCTTGGGGGTCCCTCTGGGTGTGAAAGATGATGGAAGCCCTGATGCAGGGATACACAAAGCCTGGAATGTGGGTGCGGACGTGTCCGAGTAAAGTTTGGCATTCTAGGTAATAGACAAGAGTCCCCTTGGGCACATTGGTGAACTGCTGAAAAGAGGTCGAAGAAACAGCTCAGGAGGGAGAGGTACATGGCGTGGTCATTACGAGACCAGCGTGAATGAGGACATAATCCCACACCACACCATATAATCATCTCATGGAGGAATGGTAGACCAAGGGGCCAAGGTGGGACGAAGATTCCCGAGAGATGGGGTTGGACCAGAATCCTAGACATTCAGGTTGTCCTACGTATCCCATGAGGATGGGAATCAAGCCACACGCAGTTCTCTAGATGTAGTTTAACGTCATACGGGATGAGGGGGGGAGTAATATACCCCCAAACAAGGGAGGTGTACGGTACGACGAATAAACCGACGTGAATGAAAAAATAATCTCATGCCACACCATACACTCCTATAAGAGAGGACCTGGGCCGGGGACCGAAAAGGCCAAGGGGCCTGATGGTTAGGCATTGGTTAGGAAGGCCTGACCTACTTTCAGTTTAACGTTTTGCAGTGAGGACGAGGGCCGGGGACTCGAGGAGGCCAAGGGCCCAGAGGCTGGGCGTCGTAAGGGAAGGCGTAAGGCATGGCAAGTAACCTAACGTGAATGAGGACGTAATCCTATACCACACCGTAAATTCCTTATAGGGGAATCAGGGTCGTGGGCCCGACCGCTAGCACCACTCGGAGGGAAGTTTGTCACTTCGGGATGGGGTAGAACGAATCAATGCACTCGATGTTTGGGACATCTCGGGGTGGACCTGAAGATCCAGGACACTATTGACCATGTTCGAAACACAGCGTTCCTATGGTGACCTGATATGGGAGCAACAAATGAGCATTGACCGTTGAAAAAATTCGCAACGCGGGACTTGTATCGGCTTGTTGCTTGAAAACCCTCAGGGGCATTGGCCCGTATCTGTCGGAGAGCCCTTGGGCGTAGTATCCAGGCCGTTCTTGGGGGTCCCTCCGGGTGTGTAAAAATGATGGAATCCCAGTCAAGGAGTCGGTGAAGCATAGCTGTATCCATCCATGAAAGAGGAAAAAATCTCCAGGGGGGATGTGCAGCCAGGTCGAGGCTTGCTCGATGTGAGTTGGGGAAAAAGTGTGCACCCAGCCATATATCTTGACCTGATTGGAAGATTTTGGCTTTTGGGATGGGCCAACGGACAAAATTCCTGGGCATTCCTACGTATCCCATTAGGATGGGAATCAAGCCATACGTAGTTCTTGAAGGCCTTGCAGTTTAGCGTCATGCGGTGAGGATGTCGGAGGATAGAAGAACGGGAGTGGGCACATGGTGCAACCATTACAATCCTTGTATGAGCGGGGTTGTATGAGCGGGGCTAAGAAAGCCTACTCCTCGCTACACAAGGATCCTCCAAGGAAACTATTCCCAGGGGGGATAGTGGAAGAGAAAAGCTTGGGGCTGGGCTCAAGACGAGGCGTCCGAGCGTTCCTACGTATCCCATTAAGATGGAAATCAAGCCACACGTAGTTCTTGAGGCGTGGTTTAGCGTTGTTCTGGATGAGAAATTTGTCTCAACTGGGTGTATGTATGGTACGATGGGTAACCTGAAGTGGATGAGGATGTAATCCCACACCACACCATACAATCCCATTAGAGAGCCAGAGTCGACGCAGGCCAAGGGGACAGAGGCTGAGCCTCGGTCAGGAAGGCCTGACTGGCTTGCAGTTTAACGTCTTACAGTAAGGACGGGGCTGGGGGCCCGAGGAGGCCAAGGGGCCAGAGGCTGAGCCTCGGTCAGGAAGGCCTGACTGGCTTGTAGTTTAACGTCTTACAGTAAGGACGGGGGATGGGGGGCCGAGGAGGCCAAGGGGCCTGAGGCTGAGCCTCGGTCAGGAAAGCCTGACTGACTTGCAGTTTAATGTCTTACAGTAAGGACGGGGGCTGGGGTACCGAGGAGGCCAAGGGGCCTGAGGCTGAGCCTCGGTCAGGAAGGCATGACTAGATTGCAGTTTAACATCTTACAGTAAGGACGGGGGAGATCTTAGTTTAAGGTCATAGATCTCGGACCATTTTTCAGTTTATCGTCTTGCAGGATGAAGATGTTGTTTAAGGTCGTGCAGGACCCTTTTGCAGTTTATCATCTTGCAGGATGAAGATGCAGTTTAAGGTCATGCAGGACCCTTTTGACCTAGGCAAAGTATCGCTTGAGGAACTTGGTGTTGGTGGGAGGGGTTATGCGCTCTCCATCTGTGGTCACCAAGGAGTATGCTCCATTGGGGTAAACCTTATGGATGATATAAGGCCCTTACCATTTGGGTTATAACTTGGGAGGTTTCCTACCGGGGATCATTGGTGCTCGAAGGGCCAGTACTAGGTCGCCCTGTAGAAAAGAACAGAGACGAACCTTCTTGTTGAAGGCCCTCTCTATCTTATCCCGATGCCTTTCCAGATTGTGCAGGGCATGAAGCTAGTTATCGTCCAGTGCTTCTAATTCAGTTAGGCGGATTTCGGCTACCTCATCTGATGTCTGGTGATCATAGACTGCAGTGCGTAACGATGGCAGCTGGATCTCAATGGGTAGGATGGCCTCAGCTCCATACACCAGGGAATATGGGGTCACCTGGGTAGAGTTGTGAGTCATCGTCCGATAAGCCCAGAGGGCGTTGGGGAGTTTTTCCTGCCAAATTTTCTTGTTCTGACCAACTGTCTTCTGTAGAATTTTAGAGAGGGTTTTGTTGAATGCCTCGATCTGTCCGTTTTCCTGCACGTGGTAGCGGGAGGTATGGTTCGAACGGATGTCGTACTTGGCATACAATTTCTTTAGTTCATCCGCTCGGAAGTTGGTGCCATTATTGGTGAAGACGGCGTGAGGGACCCCAAACCGGTGGATAATATTGGAGATCACAAAGTCGACGATGGAACAGGCCTTGACCTCTTTGAGTGGAACTGCCTCTGCCCACTTGGAGAAGAAATCTGTAGCAGTCAAGATGAACCTACACTAGCGGGCTGTTGCCGGTGGATATGGTCCCACTACATCAAGTCCCCATACCGCAATGGCTAAGAGTACTTGGTGGGGTGGAGGGGCTCCGGTGGCCGATGCAGGAAGTTGGCATGAACTTGGAACGCATGGCATCTCTTGGCATACCCAATACAATCATGGATCATAGAGGTCCAGAAGTACCCCAACCTCCGGATTTGATGGGACAGCTTCGGCCCAGCTTGATGGGGGCCACAGGAACCGACATGAACCTCTTGCATAACTTGAGGAATCTCTACTCCTTGAATGCAACGGAGGAGGATGCCATCGAAGCTCCACATATAAAGGATCTGTTCAAGACTGGGGCCACTCTAGAGGGTAAATTACAGTGTGTGGCATCGGATTCACTCGCGCTCGGCCCGGTCGTCCGGGAGGTGACCATTTTGGAGATACTCGACAAAAGGTGCCCTCCAGTCGGGAGTGGCTTCAACCACTGTGTCTGACGAACCCGGGACCCCTGACGTAGAGGGTACAGCGGTGAGATGACTTACCCATAGGCCATCATTTTCCTCTTGGGTGACGGGGGAAATGACTCTTCAGTGTTCCATATGTATGATAAAATCATCTTTCTCGGGTTCTGCGAGCAACGCAGCTAAGCCAGACAAGGCGTCTTCTTGATCGTTCTGTGACCATGGGGCATGGGTAATCTCTAGCCGAGAAGAGAACTGGGCCATTAGGCGGAGGGTGTACTCCAGTAACAGTACAAGCTCCGGCTTCCTGATGATGTAGTCACCATTAACCCATTTGATTACCATCTCAGAATCTCCTTTCACATGTAGATGGGGCACATTTATCTCAAGGGCCAACTCGAGGCCGGTGATGAGAGCCTGGTACTCTGACTCATTGTTCGTACAGCCTTATGACAACAGGAACGAGTATGGTAGGATGGATTGTGCTGGGGTAATTAAGACAATACCCAGGCCGACTCTGTTGAGCTTAGGATCATTGAGCCTCCTACCGGTGGGGCTCCGGGAGGCACCGTCTAAATGCATTTTCCAACACGGGAAGACATGATCGACTGAGAGGATCGTCTTATTAGGAAAATCCATGTCTAGGGATTGATCCACGGAGGTTGTATGGGCAGCTAAAAAGTCTGCCAACACCTGTCCCTTAATGGCCTTCTGAGGTACGAACCTGATATCAAACTGCTGGAGAATCACCGCCCACCGGGCTAGTCGGCCAATCCGCATGGGGTGGTTCAGGATGTACTTCAGTGGGTCTACCCAGGAGACCAATTGAACCTCATGGTGCTGCAGGTAATGTCACAACTTCTGTACGGCGAAGACGAGTGCAAGGTAGCTCTTTTCGATAGGGGAGTATCTGACCTCCGTATCGAGAAGCATGCGGCTGAGATAGTAGAGACTGTTCTCGGTACCCTCTTTATTCTTCTGGGTGAGTAGTGCACCGAGGGATCTTTCCAGGGTGGTCACGTAAAGGACCAATAGATTTACGAAGACGGGTGGCATCAAAACCGGAGGTTGGAGCAGATACTGCTTGATTTCCTCGAAGGCGGTCCGACACTCCTCATCCCATTCGTAGGTGGTGCCCTTCTTCATGAGCCGGGAAAATGGCTTACACATGCCAGCCAGATTTGCGATGAATCGACGTATATAGGCTAAGTGGTCTTAGAGGCCTCGAAGTTCCCGAGTGTTTCTCGGAGGAGGAATTTGGCTGATGGCCTTGATCTTCTCTAGGTCGATCTCAATGCCTCGGTATCTAACAACAAAGCCCAGAAACTTCCCAGAGGTGACCCCGAAGGCACACTTCAACGGGTTCATCTTCAGGTGACGAGAACGGAGGAAACCTAACACCTTCTCAAGGTCTTTGAGATGGTCCTGGTGCTGACATGATTTGACCACTAGGTCATCTACATAGCATTCCACCAGCGTCCCGAGAATCGGCTTGAATATGCGGTGCATGACCCTCTGATAAGTGGCACCTGCATTTTTCAAGCCGAATGGCATAACCTGGTAGCAAAAGGTACCTTTGGGAGCCCTAAAGGTAGTGGACTCCTCATCCTCGGGGGCTATCCGGATCTGGTTGTACCCGGAATACCCATCCATGAAAGAGAGAGCATGGAGCCCGACCGTGGCATCAATCAATAACTCCATCACCGAGAGTGGGAAGTCATCCTTTGGGAAGTGGAGATTAAGGTCACAGAAGTCGATGCAGACTCTGATCTACCCATTCTTCTTCCTGACTGGCATAATGTTGGCAAGCCACTTGGGGTACTGGACTTCATTAATAAAGTTGGCTTTGATAAGCTTGTCAACTTTGGCCTCAACCATAGCACCATGAGAAGGGTGCATCTTCCTGGGAGGCTGCTTAAACCCACGATGGTTTTCCGGGAGGCCCAGACGGTGAATGGCTACCTGGGGATCTAGTCCCGGCATCTCGTTGTAACTCCAGGAAAACACGTCACGGTGTTGTTTGAGGAAGTCTATGTACTATTGCCGCTCCTTGGGGGACATGGCTGCACTGATCAATGTGGGTTTCGGATCTGCCTCGCTACCAAGGTTCACCTGTACCAGTTCATCAACCGTGGTAGAGACGCCTTCCTCAAAGGCAGGGGGAGCATCCTCCAGGTCTCCCTCTCCAAACATGGGGGGATTTCCCGCAACGAGAGATAATTCTGGGATATCAAAGCCTAAGGGGTAGCTGGTGCTGGCTTGGGAAGCAGTGGTCATCATATCAGGAGACTCACTCACCATTGAGACCATAGCAATGAAGGCAGTCGACCCTATCCCATCTGGCCTTCAGCCTAAGGGGCCACGTTTGATGATATCAAAGCAGTGGTGACATATCGGCCTAAGTCGGTTGATTCCAGCCCAGCGGAAGAGACACGTATAGCGTACCGCTGTTGTCATAAGCTTGAAATTCCGGTACCGTACATGGGTAGGAGGTTCCGGGATCACCTGAGCCTGGTTGATGTAGGAGTACGAGGTGATTTTCCTCCGTTGCTTGGACACGGGAACATGCCTTCCTTGTGTACCTGAAACAATAAAACATTGCCCCATGTCGGGGGTCGTGGCTTCCAATCGGTGGATCGGGAGGATGTAGGCGTCATCCATGCTTGCCCAGGGATCACTTGTGACCGAGGCGGGTTCATCCTCACTTACTAGGATTTTCTTATCCTTACTCTTGTAATAATCAGCATCCAGATAGAGGGCCTCACAAGAGGCGAAAGGAGACGCATCTCCTTGGAGCACGCCTACTCGACCGTTGAGTGAGTATTTGAGGCACTGGTGATACGACGAAGGGACTGCTTCATGAAGATGGAGCCATGGACTACCCATCAACGCGTTGTAGGCGATGTCCTGAGAGACGACCATGAACTCGGTGCTGGCAATTAAGCCACCGAACTGAGTCTTCAGGCAGATCTTGCCGATTGGGGTTTGCTCAGTCCTATCGCACCCCTGGATTCTGAGTTCAGAGGGAGTTAAATCACCTTCAGACAGACCCAACTTTCGAAATGTCTGAGTCGGAATTAGGTTGATTCTGGAACCCGTGTCAACGAGGAATCGGTGGACTTCCACACCATTGAAGTGGCCAGTGATGTACAGCGGACTAATATGCCACTGTATAGGAGGGTCCTCATCTTCATCGGATAACGAGATAACCGCCTGACATTCGGCATTCTCAATTGTCTCGGCATGGAAGGCTTCTGCAGCTGCTACCTCCGTCTCAAACTGGAGGGGGCTCCTTAGGGCCTCGGTAAGTGACTCAGACATTTTAGATGACAGGATAAGGGCCTCATGGATTGAAAGCCTTGCCAGAATGCCGACCAGGTGCTTCAGGACATCATACATTCGTCCCCAACGCGATCCTCTGCCTACAGGAGGTCGTTTGGCAGTTGGAGGCATAGCGGGTCCTGACGGTTGAACCGGCGGTCGGCTAGTACTGGGTACATCTTGCTGCATACTAGTTGAATCCTGGAGAGTAGTCGCTGTACTAGGATCAGATAGCAGAGACTGGCCTGTAGCCAGGCAAGAATGACTGTGATACGAATGAGGCAGCTCTCCCTGATCTAGTAGCACAAACAGCGGTGGAGGTAGAGCTGAGGGCGTTAGATGGGGTTGCGTGTGCTGAGCTCTACGCTGAGCCTACTGTCTAGTCTCAGTAGCATGCATGGCTTGGCTGAAAGTTCCCGTTGACATACCTCTATGACCGACGTGGTTGCGGTTCCGCTGACGTTGACGTCGGCTGGAAACGTTGGGGAGGTTCACCTGGCATTCCCCCTCATTGGGAGTCATATAGGGCTTTACCAGCTCCATGGTGTTAACCGAAGCGTACCCCTGGCTGTCGCTCGACGAGTCATCCACCACCGGGCGGATTCTGGGAGGAATCCCCATTTCAGGGGGCATGAAGTCAATGAGAGTACGGGATGACGATGGCACCAGCGGAGTGCGTTGCTTCTTCTTGCATCGTCGCTGCTTGCCCTTTTGGGAAGAGGTCGGCTGTGAAGACGATGCAGAGGTACCGACTACTTCTTCTGAAGGTTCTGGCTGCTTCAGGCGCACCTGGATGATACCATGGGCACAGACTGCGGTTTTTCAATCCATCCGATCATCGTATTTCTGGGATCCACGGCTGGGAACCTGATGCCACTCTCTTTCGCTGTTGCTACTGATCTCTGACCCTGTAAAGACACCCACCACTTGTGCTGGTGTCGGGCCCAACCTGACTATGTTTTTGTTGACCTGGTCATGAAGCCAGTCTTTAAACGCATAGCATTGCTTGAGGGTGTGCCCCAGAATCCGATGATAAGGACAGTAGTTGTGGTGATCGGTGAGATTCGCCTCTGCCGGCCTTCTTCACTCGGGCAGGCGCACAATCCCTTGCTCTAGAGCACTTCAGAAGTAGCCAGGGACCTGATTTTCGTTGAACGAATAAGTCTGGTGCCTTCTTTCCAGATAGGGGGCCCTGGGGGCCTAGCCCTGACGAGGGGACGGAGGGGCCTATCGAGGAGGTGGCGCCTGATTGTCTCGCCTAGGTGGAGGTGGCACATTTCACGAGGGAACCTGTTGATTCTAAGGTGGTCGCTGCTGGGCAGGAGCCTGTGCTTGAGGTGGAGGACCTCTGCGGGGTTGTGGGGATGGTGCCGCTGGAAGTAATTCCAGCTGCCTAGGGGATTCTATTTGGGCCACCGCGGCAGGTTCGACTCTAGCGGTCCTCCTTGCTGGGATCATAGGGGGCAACGAACGTGCCTGACTAGCCTGTTGCAGAGCCTCCTCAAGGTGCTGAGCCTTATCTGAGAAATATCTGAACCCTCTAGGGTAGTTCTAGGTAATCAAGGAGGGTACCAGCTCCGTTTTGACATTCCCCACACACATCGTCAGTAATTTCTCCTGAGTCAGTGGCATATCGAGGGAATACGTAAGTCCCTTCCACCGGGGCAATGAAATCTGCGACTCGCTCATCAGGCCTTTGCTTGCACATGAAGAGGTCTGCAATGCTGGTCTTCCACATGGTGGAGCTGAAATGGTATAGGAACTGCAGGCGGATATCCTCCCAACCGGTCAATGATTCAATAGGGAGCTGGCTATACCAGACGAATGCGGGACCTTTTAATGTCTGTACGAAACATCGGAGCTTGACAGCTTCTTGCTGGGCCGGGGTCCCTAGCATGGGGCCACACCTGGAAGAAAAATGAGCCAAGTGCTATGGCGGGTCCCCTGTCCCGTTGAAGGGAGAGAAAGTGGGGTTCCCAAAACCCGGGGGGTGCGGGCATATCATCCACCCACGCGGGATACGACTTTCCATCCGGTGGGACCGCCACCTGTCGCGTTTCCAACGCTTCGAGGTAGGTTGTGAGTGCTGCTATAAGATCATCCAGGTGGGGGTCCCTATCTTGATGGGGATCCCTAATCACAAGTGTGTTTCCAGGTTCTTCAACACAGTATATGGCTTCGGCAGCTCGTGGATCGACTGGCAGAACGACCTGTGGGGCGACTGGGGGAACCCAGACTGGATTCTTCAGATTGCCCCGTCGTTTGGGGGGGTTTGGCGAGACGTATCGCGCCCTCTTGCCGTAAGTTCTGGCTTCTGCCCTGTCTGCGGAAGTAGCATGATCAGGGTTGCCCGGAGGCATCTGACCAGGGGGAAATTGTTCCTGCCCCTGCTGCCCCGGCCTGGGATTACCATAGTCGGGTCGCCGCTCTGCAGCGCGATCAGTCAAGAGTTCGTCAACCAGCCTCTTCTGCTCAGCAAGCTGCTGGCGAAACATGGCCTTCTCGGGATCTTTGTCCATTTTCTGCACAGAGGTAGATGGGTCGGAGTGCTTGACAGTTCCTACGTGCTCCTTACCCTTGCCAGTATTTCGACCGAGTACCAGCGACTCGGTGGGTACAGGGATGCCTAGCAGGTTCCTCTGCTGACGGGTAACCCTCCCTGATTGGTCCAGCAGTGGCGGTACGCCCTCAGGGGGTAAGTCTCCATCATGAAATTCAATCTCGTCTTCCTTGTCCACTACGTCAGCCATGTGGACCGCGACCCCTCTCGAGGGCATATCCTAAATGTCGCATAACGAATCGGGCTGCCGTCGGATAGGGTCGAAGAGGAGAGCGGCAGAGTGTCCCCAACCACGGACTTGCACATGGGGGGTAGCTTCCCTGATGACTCTACGGAGTAATTTGAAACTCTGAACACATTTCCGTTGAAGGGCGCTCTGACGGCCTGGCGACTCACGGTGCTGGGCCACAAGGAGTGCGGCCAAATCGATCAGGCGGCATTGCTCTCCGATTTATTCAAAGTGCTCTCGACTACTGGGGTACACCACCCGCTCGTAACAATGGCGGAAGTGTGTCGCCCATAGGGTTCGACAAAAGCACCCCACTTCTTTAGGGGTAAGGGACTCTGGTGCGCGAAAGTTCAGCGTCGTCGTCGGCCAGAACTTCTTCGGGAAGTAATCCGCTGCGAGAATGCTCCAGAAGCTCCTGGGTTCGGACTCGGGGTCTGGCCCTGTATTTCCCCACTCGTCAACCGGGGGTGGCTGAGGGAACGATAGCAGTACCGAGGCGGACCTCTGGGATAGTAAACTCGGCGGCAGAGAATACGACGAACGAGTTGATTGGCCTCCGAATTCCAGGCCATCCTCTAAAGAGTGAGGTGAACTGGCCACGATGTCACGATACGATGGGCTGATAGCCACATCTTTCGGCACAGGAGTCGTAGCTGCCGGTGATAGGTCATGTCGTCACTCTACTGCCATTGGCCCCCAAAATAGCTCTCCGTGATCTCTGGTAGAGGTAGAGGGCGCTTCTGGTGACAATGGTGGTGATTTCACGATCGAGACCTGCGGAATTTCCACGATTTCTTCCTCCTGGATGTACCTGCGGAGAGAGATGGGAATCTGGTGGACCTCACATTCCGGGAGAATGAGGCTAACGCGCCTGGTTCCTGCCCCAGTCCTTGATACGGAGGAGCGGGGAGAAGGTTCCATCACTGAGTCGCATTCCGCTTCAGAATCCGAGAAACGAGCCGGTTTGATCTCTACCAGGGCCTTCCCAGGACTCTTCTTGTGGCGGCGACGACCCACTCTCCTGCCCCGGGGTGGATCTTCGGGACAGGGTTGATCCTCAATAGGTAGTCTTGGGGCGGCGATGGAGCCGTGGCGGAGAGGGCCCCCGCTCGAGGTGGCCGGGGTGCGAAGGGCACCAGGGCAAATGTCGAAGGGTACATGGGGAGGACCTCCATGGACGGTGCGGGCAGAGTGAGGCTGAACTTCACTCACCAAGTTGTCGGGGCAAGGACCTTCTCCAGTTGTAGAGAGGACGTGGGTAGGGCCCCCACACTGGAGAAGGACCAGATGGACAGTGCCTTCAGAACGGCGGTCGGGGGTAGGAGGATGGAATCCATACCCTGTATAGTGGGCGCGTGAAAGGTTTCCGCGCCGAGCGTCACTGCCGTGGCGCAGGTCTTCCTTCGGGATGGGGGTAACACGAGGCATACCTCCATGACGAGATTTGGAGCGGGGAAGGCCCACGCTCTATGGAGTAGTGGTACAGGGAGGGCCTCCGTACGGGGTGACATCACCACGGGTTAGTTCGCGGCGATCACCACTCAGGCCTGCAACCCGGAGAGTCAACCCAGCCTGGCCATGGGGCGGTTGGGGTCTCAATCCTGGTTTGGTGAAGGAGTGCCCCTGCTCAGTGTATGTAGGGACTCCATGATGCACGTCGGCGGTGGCTCGGGCCACTGTAGCTGTTGACATCGACGCATCTGGGCGAGCGTCCTCAGCCTGGGCCCGGCGCTGAAGTTGGGTCAGACGAGCTGGCACTGGTGGTGTAGGGGCATGGCCTTCCTGCTCTTCCTGTGGAGTCGGACGACAGCACTGATGCGGCCAAATGGGAGACCCTGCCTGGAGCCCTTGGGTCGGGACCCTGATCAGGCCAAGCCGGACATCACCTGCTTCATCAGCGTAAGGCGAGGAGTCATCGAGGCATTCCGGGGATAGGCTCCCGAAACGATTGAACGTTGGGGTGGGGAGAAAGGGATCCCTGTGCGGCCAATTAGGGTGGCATTAACGGTAGGGCCTGGATGCCTCTAGGTCCAGGCAGGCCATATCCCGAGTTGGGATGACCCCTTCCTCCTCGTACCTGCGTACAAGGTTGTTGATCACCCTTCACTGGATGATCTCTGATAGGGAGAGGGGACTTGGGCGCCCCATATTCCACGATATAGCGATCGTCGTGGTGGTAGCGGAGCCATGCGGGGTGGCTGTGCCGGTGTTTCCCCTGCCCCTACGTAGGCGAGTGGGCAGTGATCGTGTCTCCGCAACAGCAACCTGGTTCCGGGGAAACGAAGGGATCAACTCATCAACACTGCGAAGAAAAGGATTGAAAACCATTGCCCCAGTGTCCTTCTATTCTCCACATCTGTAAGAAGGATCCACACGAACACGTTGTAGAATAGAGTGCCCCACGTTCTAATGCCCCGACTTCTGGTGAGTTTCACGATAGGCCCGCTATTTGCTTGGCGGGACCAGGCACCGGATATCTGGATCTGGTGACACGTCAATCTACTGGTGTCTCTAACGCTACTAATCTTCACATTGAGGAGAAGAATTTCATGTCGGGTTCAACATTTCTGTTTCCGATGCTTTCGCCGGGGTGCGCGCATCCATCCGTCCGCAGAGGAGGATGCGCTGCACTGTTTCCCTGCATTCCCGCTTTCCAAATGCGGGCGACATTTTCTCCTTATTCAGGGACGTCTGCTCCTTGATCGAAATGAGATGATGGGATGTCGGTTCTTCCTTCTGCGGATTCCTCCTCAGAACTCGTCACCTAGTCCGGGTCTCCCTAATAGATTTAATATGTTGTTTGTGAAACTTTTCCCAGTGCCATGTTTCCATGGATGCCGGTTAATTACACTACTTCTGTCGGGACATTCCAAAGGGTCCGGTCAGGGCAGCAACCTTCAGTCAGGGGAGTAGTCACATTGAGGCATCAGTAGCATGTCTGGATGCTGGGGAACCGGTATGTCTGTCTATTATCCCTGGTCATAGGGCTTCTCGAGGGCGTGGAAGCCCAAGGCATCCCACATCGAGCGCGTTATATGCCATAGACACATATCTGAGATTTTCCTCAGCTTTCGATGTTTAACACAGGGTATGCCGCGAGTTTAACGTCCAGCAGAGACGGATCAGCCCGATCATAGAATTAGTTAGAATGGATCGGATTGAGGGATTTCCCTTGAAGGGGTGCCGATACCGGGACAAGCCCATGGGCGGCTATGAAGAGGAGCGGACCGACATGGTCTCACCGGGATATGACGGTCCGAGCGAGAATCAGGGTGGATGATGGATGGATGAATGAAGTGGAAGGGGGAATTGCAAGGGACCATCGCAAGGGAAACGATGAAGTTGGGCTTGAGCCTCGAAAAGACCTCCTACGTATCCCCGTGGCAAGGAATCAAAGTCCACGTAGTTTGGGATGGTGCCGGTGAACCAGCATAAAGGTGGACCTTGGTCCGATGGATGTCGTCAGCGAAGCAAAGAGAAGGTGGGACTTGGTTCGATGTGTCAGTGAACCTATAAAAAGGTGGAACTTGGTCCAAATGGTGTGGGGCTTATACACTAGGATGCCTGGGTGTTGATGAACCGACGTGAAGAAGGTCGGAGTGACCAACAGATGGTGGGCTTGAACCTCTGAGAGGCTTCCTACGTACCATGCCGTGACATGGATCAAAGACCACATAGTTCAGGTTGGACATCGGAAGGCCGACGTGAATGAGGAGGACCAGGAGGGTCCTAGTGGTGGTGGGCTTGGACCTCGTGGAGGCTTCCTACGTACCATGCCATGACATGGATCAAAGACCACGTAGTTCAGAGGGGATTCGTCAGCGAACCGATGTGAAGGTGGACCTTGGTCCGATGGGTGGTGGGCTTGAACCTCTGGAAGGATTCCTACATACCATGCCTTGACATGGATCAAATACCTCGTAGTTCAAATGATGGAATTCGTCAGCGAACTGATGTGAAGGTGGACCTTGGTCCAATGAGAGATGGGATTGAACCTCGGGGAGGCTTCCTACGTACCATGCCTTGACATGGTTTGAAGACCTCGTAGTTCAAAGGGTTTCATCGGTGAACCGATGTGAAAGTAGACCCAGGGGTCCACTAGTGGTGGGCTTGAACCTCATGAAGGCTTCCTACATACCATGCCTTGACATGGATCAAAGTCCTCATAGTTCGGATGGTGGGTGTCAGCGAACCGATGTGAAGAAGGAGGGACCTTGGTCCAAAGGGGGATGGGCTTGAACCTCAGAGAGGCTTCCTACGTACCATGCCTTAACATGGATCAAAGTCCTCGCAGTTCGGGTGGTGAAAACAGATTGCCGTCAGACTGGAATGCAGTTTAACGTCATGTTGGATGAAGGTAAAACTCGACGTGAATTGGATGACAGGTGGGCTTGAATCTCGTGGAGGCTTCCTACGTACCATGCCTTGACATGGATCAAAGACCTCATAGTTCAAATGGGTGTGCAGTTTAATGTCATGCGGGACAAGGGCATACAGTTTAACGTCATGCTGGATGAGGGAATGCCGTTTAACGTCATGATGGATGAGGTATTGTCATGGACAATGCCAACTCTAAGCCCACGTGAGTCATGCTCGGTGTGAGAAACAAGAGACAGCAAGGACTTGACGATCACGCCACGAAGGGTGAGTCCGTGAGAAGCGAAGAGGGGCTTACGCGTTAGGCGGCCCATTAGTGCTGGGACTTACTCCAGGATGGAGGCCCGAAGTGCGGGAAAGCACAACGAAATAGGGATTTGGGACCAATGATGGGAGGTGCCTTGTTCCCTATCACTCCCTCCACTGACCTTGGTAGTGGGGAAGTACGGAGATGCAGGGGTGCAGCCATCCATTGGGGAACTAGGGTCGCCCTTCTCCTGAGAACATACACCGCTCCAATAAGAAGGATATCATCCCTTGTGTAGGGGTGATTCCACTCTCATGGAGACAAGTGGCGTAAAAAAATTTTGAGCTGGGGGGACCCTTCGTGCGAGGCATGAGGTCGGGTCATAGTTTAACGTCATGTGTTGGGGACGTGGTGCTTGGCAGTTCAACGTCCTACAGCTCGGACGAGGAGGGTTCACTCCACACCCCTAGGACTTACATAACTGGTACCCTTTGCACTTTGGGGGAGGGAAGGTACCAGTAAGTCTGTGGTCAAGGGGGGTTGTAGAGCGAACCATCGAGGGGTCCACGTTAGCGTGGCTATGCAAAGAAGCAATAGCCGTTAGCGTGCCTATACGAAGAAGCATTAGGCGAAGCAACGCTACGATTAGTATTTTCCATGGGACTTTGAAATCACATCGTGCATACCTAGATGGTCGCACGTGAAGCGGAATTGCCAAGCAAAGGAGTGTGCTTTGCGAAGCGGAGTGCCTTGGCCTTAGCATGGGGCATATGTGTGAGTGGAGGGTGCTTCGCGAAGTATAACAGTATTCATGGAGCACTGCCTCGCGAAGAAGAGGTGCCTCGCGAAGCAGGGTGCTGCGAAGCAGTGTGCTTCGTGATGTGTAGTGATCCTGCCTTAACATAGGGATCACTAGTACAGGTTGGGTGGTTCGCGAAGCATAAATGCTCCGCGGATGCCCGGGTTTCCTTGGGAATCCCCCTCCTTCGTGAATTCCCTTGAGCTTCACGAAGGGCATCCCTTTCGGAAGAGGGGCTCAAAACGAGACAAAGCGAAGGCGTCACACGAAGTAAAAGTACCTCGCGGAGCTCATGATTCCTTTGGGAAAGGGGTGCTTCGCGATTCGGGAGAGGAGAAGCCAAAAGGTCGGATTGTCTGTCCCCAGGACTCTGGGGGAGCCCAGTATTTATAGTCAAGGGGCACCGCGAAGAAGAACTCCCGCACCGGCTCAGGTGCTTCGCGGTGCGCTCGCGAACGTCAAATTCGTTTGCGGAGAGGTACCACCTCCAGAGCTTTGCGGGACCGCGATGCTCGGGTGCTTTGCGTCGGTGCTTCGCGAGGCAGCCTACGGGTCATCTTTTTCGTCCCTTCCTTTAGTGCAATATTTTGGCAGCAACACCTGTGTTCGCCAAACCATGTAACTGATACATGGGGTAGCCCATGCCACTGGACATGCCTGGCCGTGTGGTGGAGTACATGCCCGTGTACTCCACCCCATGTCCGTGTATCCCTAGGATACACGTCGTGTCCTGCGAAGCCACTTCTGCCATTCTGTGAAGAGGATACACGCCATGCCTCTTGGCCATGTATTGATGCCCGTGTCCATGTATTTGCCAGAATATACACCATGTCTCACAAAGCTGCTTCTTCCATTCTGTGTAGAGAGTACACGCCGTGCCTCTTGCCCGTGTACTTCTGTCTGTGTCCGTGTATTTCCCAAAATACACACCGAGTCTCGCGTATCCACCACCTCCTTGCAATGTGGAAACTACATGCCATGTGATAAAGGTCACACGACGTGTGTTAACCATCTGACGTCTGAAACCTGAGCCGCAGGATGCCCGCACTACACAGCGTGTTCTCCAGGAGTACACGCTGTGTAGTCTGGAATTTTCCAGAAACAACGCCTCTGGCCATCGTGCCTCCCTTGATGCCGGTTCTTCATTCTGATCTTTTTTTGGTCACAAAATTTCAGACTTTAGTTCTCCCCATTGTCCCAAAGTCGTTTCCAGTGTTTTCGGGCTTCTGATCGGCTCCAAAAACAAGTTTTGAATTCTCGCTCGAAGAACGGTCGGGGATTGGTCCATCCCGTTCCGGTTTGATCCATCACCTGATATCGTCGTCACACCTCTGCTAGGACGTCTTGATGTTGGGTCTTCAAATTGGGATTGCTGCATCACACAACGAACTCACAATGATTCAGTGTTCATAACCCATGAAGAACATGAAGAACACACCAAACATTTGCAAAAATGGAAAATGGATCGGGCCATGTTCGTTTGGCCCTGTCCTTCCGCATTAGTCTGGTAGAAAGCGGTTCAAGAGAATCAAATATAGAAAGAGGAATCAGCATTTCTAAAAAAAACACACCCCTACCTCGAAAAGAAGTTCGCGGTTGTCAAGCGCCGCAGATGATGGTGCTGTTTCCATCGTCGTCGTTGTGCACCCGAGGAAAATACGTCTCCTATTTTATCACGGAGAGAATAAGATGATTGCGCATCGTCGGAGAGCTCCTGCATCGATGTCCCCTCCCTTGGCGCGGAGGAAGAAGTGGATGGAGAAACCGGGGTCTCCGAGTCATTCTTCGTTGAAGAGGATGACGTTCTTCAAGGAATGAGGAGCTTCTTTCTTTCTTCACACAAAGTCTCTCTCCCAAAATCCTTACACAACAAGCCAACCCCCGAAATAAAATAACTCTTCTCTTATTTTATTAAATCATGCCATGCATTAAAATTTACAAAATTCAAACACTTAATTAAATTAATATATTAAGTCTGTGTTGGCATGAATTAAAGTGGGAGAGTGGGGAGAGGAGGAGTTACCCACCTAAATACATGGGGTTTTCCAACATTAAACACAAAGAGTTTAATGGGGGAGGGGGTTTAAGAGGTTTAGGGAAGATCAAGGGTTTAAGTCACGTGTGGGCCCCACCCCACAAAATATCCTCCCATGGGAGGCTATGTGGGTGTGGGCCCCACCTTCAACTTCCTTTGGGAGAAATTAACCACCAACCATAAAAATAAAATTGTGCTCCAATTTTATTTATTTTAAACTATTTTCCCCAAATATTAATTCCAACCCCACTTAAAACGCAACTGTGATAAAGGTCCCCTTAAGAAATTACTGGCGCTACGAACTCATTGGTGTCCGCAGATTTTGATTCCAAGCACCGGTTAAAAAGATAGAAAACCCGCTTGTTCGTTCACTGAACGTACCTGAGCTAAACTTAGGAAATTGATTCCGGGCACACCGGGCCTCAGAATCAAGTGTCGTCAGAAACTGCGTACTCGTAAAATCCCAAAGAATTTATGAAAACAATTTCCTTGAAATTTACGAGTCTTTAAATCTGCAACTCCAAGTCTGAGATGGGGAATTTGTTGGAACCAAAATATTGAACGAAAAGAACGAAGAAAAAGAGGCCCCGCGCCCTGCCTCACGAAGCCCCGACACGGAGCCCCCCATGCACCGCAGCCACCGCGAAGCAAATGAGGCGGTACCGCTCCGCGAACTCTTTGACATTCTTGAACCCGCCGCAAATCACCGGAGGTGCTAACGCTCCATGAACACCCTGAAGTTCACGAACCCGCTGCGGAGCAGAAGAGGCGGTACCTCTCCACGAATCCGGTTGACGTTCGCGACCCGCCGCAAAGAAACTGAAGCACCCTTCGCACCACATGAGATATGCTTTGCGGCACCCCTTGACTATAAATACCGAGCTCACCCTGATCTCTCAAAATGTACACTCCGACCTTTTGGCTTCTCAACTCCCAAATCGCGAAGCACTTTTCTCTTTGAGAATCATGAGCTCTGCGTGCTATTTTTCCTTCACGAGAGGCCTCCATGTTGTCTTGTTTTGAGACCCTATTCTGAGAGGGATGCCCTTCGAAAAGCCTAAGGGAATACGCGAAGGAAGGGGATCCTCAAGGGGAACTGGGCAGTCGTGGAGCATTTATGCTTCGCAAAACACCCACCCTGTACACGTGATCCACATGCCAAGGCAGGGTCACTGTACTTCGCGAAGCACACTGATTCATGGCACCTTGCTTCGCAAGGCACCTCTACTTCGCGAGGAGGTGCTATGAGAACACCCTTCCACTTCATGAAGCACCTCCCACTCGCACCTATGCCTCATGATAAGGCTAAGGCACTCCACTTCGCGAAGCACACCCCTTCGTAAGTGCCCCCCACTATGCAAAGCAACCGAGCTCCGCAAGGCCCCTGCCTGTGGACCCCTCTCCTTGGAAATTTCTCTTCCCGTGCGACCCTCCAGGCTTGGACTATGTGATTTCAAAGTCCCCTAGATGACAACACCCGTAGAGTTGCTTCGCCTAATGCTTCCTCGCATAGGCATGCTAACAGATATTGCTTCTTCGCATAGCCACGCTAACGTGGACCCCTCGATTGTTTGTTCTACGACCCCCCTTTTACACGGCCTTTCCAATGCCTTCCCTCCCACAAGGACCAGAGGGTACCAGTCATGTAAGCCCTAGGGGTGCAGAGTAAACACACCTCGTCTGAGCTACAGGATGTTAAACTGCCAAGAACCTCGTCCTTAACTCATGACGTTAAACTGTGACCCGACCCCGTGCCTTACGCGCAGGGTCCCCCCGGCTCAGACATTCTTTACGCCCCCTGGTCCCCACAGGGGATGATATCCTCCTTCTAGGAGTGGTGTTTGTCCATGGGGAAGGGAAACCACATTGGTGTAATCCCCCTAGCCCCTCTTGTGGAAGGTATCACCCATGCACCTCCGTACTTCCTCACCGCCAGGGCTAGCGGGGGGTGTGATAGGGAACAAGGCACCTCCTTTCTTCGGTCCCAAATCCCTCTCCCTATGCGATTTGTTGCAATTTGGGCCTCCAGCCTGGAGTAAGCCCTAGCACCATGGGCCGCCTAACGCGTAAGCCCCTCTTCTCTTCTCACAGATGCACGCTTCACGACGTGATCGTTAGGTCCCTGCTGCCTCTTGTTTCTCACACCGAGCACGACTCACGTGGGCTTAGAGTAAGAATCGACCATGACAATGACCTCATCCAACATGAGGTTAAACTGTATGCCCTCGTCCAGCATGATGTTAAAATGTATGCCTTCATCCAGCATGACGTTAAACTGTATGCCCTCGTGCAACATGACGTTAAACTATATTCCCTCGTCTAGCATGACGTTAAACTGCACACCCGAACTATGAGGAATTTGATCCATGTCAAGGCATGGTATGTAGGAATCCCCACGAGGTTCAAGCCCACCACCAGTGGACCCCCAGGTTCACCTTCACGTCGGTTTGCCGACACCCACATTCATATCCGAACTACGAGGAATTTGATCCATGTCAAGGCATTGTACGTAGGAAGCCTCCATGAGGTTCAAACCCAACAATCATTGGCCCCGACCATCTCCGTGTTGGTGTTCCAAGCCCCCATTTTCCACTAAACTATGTGGTCTTTGATCCATGTCAATGCATGGTACGTAGGAAGCCTTCCTGTGGTTCAAGCCCACCATCCACCTGGACCAACGTCCTTTTTCATGTCGGTTCTCCAACACACCCCCATACCGCGTGACGTTAAACCACATCCTAATCTAGCGGTAATCCGTTGTGACCCCACTATCCAGTTGTTTCGGCACCCCTTCATGTCAGTTAAACAGCCCCTTCCTGAACTATGTGGACTTTGATCCATGCCAAGGAATGGTACGTTGGAAGCCTCACGAGGTTCAAGCCCACCACCCATTGGACCAAGGTCCTTCTTCACGTCGGTTCTCCAGTGTCCAACCCAAACCGCATGGACTTTGATCCATGCTAAGGCATGGTACGTAAGAAGCCTCACGAGGTTCTATCCCACCACCTAGTCGTTCCAAACTCATTCACGTCAGTTCTCCCACCACTTTGGGTGGCCTCGAGTGTAAGCCCCACACATTCGTTCTAAACTATGTGGACTTTTATTCCCTACCACGGGGGTATGTAGGAAGTCTCTTCGAGACTCAATACCAACAACATTTTCATCTCCATGATGACTCCATTTCATTCCCCCCTCCACTTCACATAGTTTTCCATCATCCATCCCGATCCTTACCAGGGCCGCCACATCCCGGTGAGATCATGCCACCCCATTCCACTCCAAAGCTTCCGGGAATCCACCCACGGGCTGTCTCTGATATCGGTGTTCCCTCAAGAGGGGTTCCTCAATCTGATCCACTCCAGCTAATGTTCTGATCAGCCCGATCCGTCTTCGCTGGACATTAAACTTGCGGCATACCCTGTGTTAAACATGGGACGATAATGAAAACCATATACACATGTCTACGGCATATGATTCCCCACGCTCGATGTGGGATTCCTCGGGATTTCGTGCCCTCGAGAAGCCCTCTAATAAGGGAAAAAAGATAGACATGCCAATTTCACAGCGTTCAGACACGTTAATGATGGTTTGATGTGACTACTCCCCCAACTGAAGGTTGCTTCCCTGACCGGACCCCTTGGAATGTCCTGAAAAAAGCAGTGTAATTAATTGGCGTCCATGGAAACATGGAACTGGGAAGAGTTTCATGAACAACGTATTAAATCTATGAGGGAGACCCGAACTAGGTGACGAGTTCTAAGGAGGAATCCACGGAAGGAGGAACCAACATCCCATCATGCCATTTTAATCAAGGAGCAGACATCCCTGAATAAGGAATGGATACTGCCTGCCTTTGGAAAGCGGGAATGTAGGGAAACAAAAGCTGCACCTGTCGCGCCCCAAGAAGACGGATGCGTGCGCCCCGAAGAAAGGGTTGGAAACAAACATACCAAGCTCTAAGATACATACTCTGCAATATATCTCTTCATGATATCCCACTAGAAATACTCTTTCATATCTCTATAAATTATTATACTTCTAGAATGAATTAAGAAAGATAAACTGTGAGCCTCATGCAAAAAATTCTTCTTCTAATATGGTATGAATGAGACATATACATAGTTCATGAACCATATAATTCCAACATTATCAATTTAAAATTTAGGAACATTTTCTAACTTATTCTATAGTTTAATATCTTCCTTTTTCACCTCTTTAATATTCACTTGGATAGATGGTTTAACACTCATTTGAGAAAGATAATATTTATCCCCTTCCTTTAATATTTCACGATCCATACTTTGAAAATCTAGAAATATTATGTCTTTTGTGATCCTTATCACGGATAAGATAGCATGACCATTTAGGCTGATAGCATTCTCCACCTTGGTCACTTTACAAGGGTTGTAATGTATTAAGTATTCATAATCTTTAATCTACTCCAACCATCTTATTTGGAACATATTTAACTATTTATGTGTGAAAATATAAATAAAAATTTTATGAATAGTATATATATCACACCTTTCTCTATAAAGATAATGACTATATATCATTAATGAAAAAATTATTACAGTTAACTATAAATAAGGAGTTCAGTAATTTTCATCATGAAATATTAATTTGAGTGAGGCATAAGCTATCACTATATCATTCTGCATGAGAAAACATATAAATCCCTTCCTTAAAGCATCACAATAGATTACAGACTCTTATCCACTATAGAAAAAAGTAATCATGGGTGCACTGACTATCCTTTTATTCCATTCATTAATTTTTTCTTCACACTCATCTATAAATTGTAACTTAGCTCCCTTCCAAGTTAACTAGTGTGTGAATTATATATTCATGATAAATTCTCTACAAATAATTGATAAGATCCATCTAAACCATGAAAAATATTGATCTCAATCATATTAGTTCGTCTTTTCCTTCCTTCAATAACTTTTATCTTTTATGTATCCATTGATATACCCTCACTTGAGATTATATGAACCCTGAATCAAATTTTAAGAATCTAAAATTCGTACATGGTAAATTTTTCAGAAAACATATCCTTACTCAGGGTATTCAAAACTATTCTCAAGAGATCTTAATTCTCTTCCTTTCTATTTGAATATATAGTAATATAATATATAAAGACTACCAAAAACTATTCAATGTAATCTATAAAGTCTGTATTCAATATATCCATGAAGACGATGGTGGAATTTGTAAGAAAAAATGGAATTACTATAAATTCATAGCGTATATACCTTATAAATAATTCACTTTTTTGGTATATACTCCTTATTAACCCTCAATTAATGATATCTATAATGAATATAAATCCTACAAATTTATTGACCACCATTAAGTTGATAAAATAATTCCACAATATGGGGCATATGATACTTTTTATTTATAGTGGTCTTATTATGTTATCAATGATCAACAAAGAGTCGCATTGATCTATATTACTTCTAAATAAAAATAAAATGTTACCCTATGGTGATTTACTTAACAAAATGAATCATTTATTAAGATTATATAGAATTTTCTTCTTTATTTCATGGAACCTAATATGGACCATTCTATATGGAGTATTTGAAACTGGTGTAGAACCAGGTATGAGTTCTATTGAGATATCAACTTCACGATTCACTCGAATACTAGAAAATTATTCCAATAATACAAAACAAATATCTTACACAATAGGTGTATCTTTGATGTTGATTTTATTCATAACGATATGATATAATAAAAACTTTTTAATAGGAATGATGACCCATACTATGGATGTAATTTACATCTAATGATCAAATTTATCATTTCACTTATAGACGTTCATATGTTGATTTTGAATATAAAACATGTATTTCCTTCCTTGTAAATTGATGTGGGATTTATGTAAAGAAATACAATCCATGCCTAAGATAGAATAAAACTCAACCAAAGATATAACGATAAGATTTTCATGAAGAATATTTCCACAAACTTCAACCAGAGAAAAATCTATAACTTGAGATGCAATCGTCATAACATTATGGGTTTTCTATAAAAATTAAATATCTAATATTTTAGTTGGTACAAATATAACCTTATAAATTTATTTATATATAAAATCATGGGTAGATCTTGGATCAAATAGTATATTATCATTTCTTGAGTGGATGAAAAGTGTACCATTCACCTTGTAATTGTTTTACACCTCATCGAAAGCAGTGATAACATGATATTTACATTTATATTTATTAAGAGGTTTTTGAAATCAATCATTGTAATTAATATTCATATTTGGGAACTGATTGGAAAAATTCACATACTCCTTTCATTTGAAACATTGGATTCTAAATGGATTATTCTATGGATCTTTCTATCTATTAAAATCAATAGTTAATTTCTCCCCATTATTTCAATACTCAATTTCCCGATTAACTTCATTTCTATACTTGAAACATTTCCTAGTTCCCTTAATACAATTTTATTCATGATACCTTATACAATTTGAGTATAAGTGATGGATCATCTTCTTTTCTACATGTTTTTTAGAATTCCCTTTAAATTCATACTTTCTTTTATTACCAGAGCCATGATATTGATGGGTAACTCCAATCTCTATATCCTTTATAATGGAACATAAATTTTTTTATTTATACATACTAGATTCTATTATGTCTAATTATTTTAGGGGATATTATTTTCATTCTCTAAAAAATTAATCAACCTTACATATTGGTTGGACGATAATTCGAGAAGAATATCCCATATTTATTTTAAAATTTACCTCATAAGTACTAATAGATTCATAATTCTTCTACTTTAGATTAAAAAATTACTTTCCCATTGTCATGTGAATAATAAGAGGAAAGTACGAATTGAAATATAACCTCTTAAACTTATTAAAAATAATTCAGAGGATTTCTAAATCATGACACATTCTTCTATGAAACCTTAGGTCTAACCAGTATAATTCATGATCATTACCAAAAACATTTTGATTTTATCTAATACTTATAATTTTTCCCATTTTATCACTAAACTTGTGTTATCTTATTCTATACAATTTAACTAAACCTCACTATGATGCCAACTATAATGACCCATACTTTTCATACATATATATCACATCTTAGTAGATGAAGATTCATTACATTACCTAGACATCCACCACAAAATCATATTGTTCCTGTAATTTTGGAAACTTGTACATATAAATAAATAGGACATATAAACATCTACATTTTTTCCCTGTATGTTATTCATAACTATAACCCTTCTTATAAATATCATACTTGGTACCTTTCTTCATAACCTGGGGAAAGGAAACATAATAAAGTGTGATCTTGGAATCTCAGTAAGGGTAAAAAAGGGAGATATAAATGACCACTTGAGCATAATATTAACATAATGTTATGATGACCTAAGAATAATATATAAAAATAATACCCTATAGATCATATATCATAACCTTGATTTATGGAATAAAACATGGAAATTCATAAAACATGAATCATAAAGGAATCAAATAGCAAGATCCCTGAGTGAATAAAAATGGAATGGTACATTAGTTTGTGGAATAAACATAAGCATAGAGAAACATTTCCTTGGTGGTTAAAAATTATTTCCAATACTATTGTAATTGAATGAGTTTACTCCCAAAAACATCATAGTAGTCATGGTTCACTCTTAAGACTATCATTGGGGAACGATTACCTTATTGAACTAGGTTCACTCTCCGTTCCAACCCTGTTTATCTCATGAGATATAAATATTCATCCAATTAATTAGGAGGAGATATAGGTCAGATCTATAATTTATTATAACATAATCACCATCCTTTGTTATAACATTACTGTTGTCATTGGTTATAAATGTAACCACCACACTTAGTTATAATTTAACCACCATCACATAATTAAAACAATAAATACATGGACCAAAAGACATAAAACATTCATCATATCAAAACCCTTAAACTAAAATGGGTCTCATAAATAGTTAATCATATCATAACCAGTTGAAAATAAATGGTTTTAATTAACATTTAATCATTCCCTTATAATATAATCTATGAAAAAGGTATGAGTTTAATAAAAATCATATCATCATAAAAATAAAACATCATATAAAGAATAATGATTGTTTAATTTGATCATATCCCCAGTAAATCATAAGTGAAATCAAGATTTTTTATCTTTGATTAATTCAAATAACATTAAAATATCATTAAAACATTCTTGAGTAAAATAAAACTTTCATTTTTAAATCATTTATTTAAAATATAAAAATTTCCATAATATTTTAAATTTTTTTAAAATTAAATATATAAAATTTTAAATTAATCTTAAAGGAATAGAGTGGTCATGATTTAGAAAATTCTGTTCATGCTTTATAAGTTAAAAGAAAAACTTCGTTTTACACTGGTAAAAAAATAAAAAAGTACCTCATTCAGAAAATGACAAGAAGATTTATTTTGAACCATTTTTTAAAAATTAAAACATGGGTCAAAATTACATAAAAATCCATATGATAATAGATAATACCCTTTTAAAATCATTTTCAGAAAACATGGATATGGAAGAATTATGTTTTTTGACTGAAGAGGGAAAAAATACAATTTTCATTAAAAGAAATATCCATTATCTTGAGTAAATAAGATAAGGAAAATAAAATGAAAATATTTATTCATAATAAATAAAAATAATTGAAAAAAATCAATGAGTTTATTGAAATTTATATTATAATATTTCATTATAAAAAACTTAAGGATAAATAATCCAAATAAATAATGGAATTACAACATAAAACCCTTACCGCTTTGGTATCATTTGAATCATAATTAAAATGAAATAAATAACCCTATATGGATATTTAAATCCACATAAAATTAATAATAATCATCATAAAATACATTAATGGGTTGTATACACAAAAAAGAATTTGAATGAAGTCGTGTATCAGGCATACATCCCACAAAAATAAAAGTGAGATGAAAATCCTATACCTTAGGCCCAACTTCCTTCATACGAGTTGGAAAATAATTTATAATAAATATAGATATATTATAAACATATTATATATTATTAATAATATATATAATACCTCATATTATATAATTATAACCATTTATCATATTTTTTTATCACTTCTTTATTATAAATCACTGTTGCTGGAGGTATTAGCTTTGTTTTTCATGTATATTCTGGTTTCTTAGTTTTATTCCTTATATTTTTATTATTGATCCATAGTATCCATAATATTAATAATGATATAAGTATAATATTTATTTATTATAGACATGTTTATTGTCATTCATAAAATATATATATCAAAACAAATGAATTACACCATTCTTGGAGACGGTAGGCCGTACGTACGCATGAATATTGTTTTCATTTTTTTCGATGGATGGATTAAAATAAATGTAAATAATAAATCAACTTCAAAGAATAATTACAATATCATATATATCATATATATTCATTAAATCCATCCTTATTACCATCAATGTAAATTATAAATGAAAAACAAATCACATCACTGTGTGTAGGCGGTAGTTTATACGTACGGATGATTGACATTATCATTTTCTAACCGTTCGGAAGGTAAGAAGGAAGGTATGCTATTATAATTTTAAAATACATTCACTTAATAATTATCATAAAAAATATTAAACCCATCATAATAGTCATTGATAAAATATAATAATGAGAAATTAATTGTATCGCTATGTGGAGATGGTAAGACATACGTACACACAAGCGATATTTTCACTTCTCATTTGATATAAAGAGTGTGAATAAATATGGGTTAATAATCATAATAAAATTAAAGTATATTTATAATAATTAATTTTTTATTTTATTAAGAATAAAATATATTTAATGGAGGTAAAAGAATACTTAGAAACAAAGTGATCGGTTAATGAAATTACATCTTCTTTGAAATGACTCTTTTAGATCTCCTCTTAAGGGATCCCGGGTTTGTCTTTTGGTAAGAAAAGAACCCATATAATGTGTAAATATGAATTTAAAAGATAAATTCATATATTTTTATCAATCCAGATAGCTCAAAGTGGTGTGAATAAGTGAAAGGAGGGGTTCCTTTTTATAATTGAGTGGAGGGGCGCCCTTGGAATTTCGTAAAAGATTAATATTATATTAAAATTATTATCAAGAAAAATAGTAAAAAATGGACTATAAATGGTTAAGGGGTGGAATGTTAGACCATATAATATCTATATTTTTCAATACTAATATTTTTATGATTTTATTTAGTTTAATAAAATATTATTTTCATAAAATATCATTATTGATAGTTTAGACACTATTCAATGAATTTAAATTAAAAGACATAAATACAAATTTTAAATTGGAATAAAATTATTTAAAATAATTATAATATTACATATTACTATAATTTTTTTATCACACATCAACTCACTCAAATTTTATTTCTTTTAATATTTTTAAAATCATTTTATATTTTTTATCAATTGGAGAAATATTGCATCAATGTTACATTAGATTTTAAGGCCATTATATAATTTCAAATAATGATAAATAAATTTAAATAAATATATAAATTAATTAATATCAATATAGATACTTAGATTCATTCATAACTTTATTTTATCCCTATGGAGACACATATGAGATATTTGTAACTAAGAGTTACATTTTTTTTAACATTATTTGGTTTGAATATTATATAAGTCATTTTCAAAGATAAGTGTACAATTAAGGACTATATACGAAGATTAATGTTTCAAGGGTAAAATTAAATTCATTTAATAATAATTAGGATGAAAAATTATGGCCTTATTACTTATTTTTAACACAGTTTAATCAGATTCACCCTTTACTATTGTGATAAATTTCGCCATTGTTACTATTCATATTGACAAAAAATGAAAGGGGAATATTTAAAAAAATTTAACACCATGATTCGATATCTGGAATATATTTTATCAAATTTAATTTTTATAAGTGGAATAAATTAATTTTATAATAATCAGACAACATGCGACAAAAACCGCTTTTCAGAAAAAAGCATTTATAAGCATAAAACTGGGTTTATTCTTATCACATGCCAAGAAAAAATATTAAATTAATGTTAAAAAATTTTATTTAATATATATTATATAAATTTAACTAAAATCACTCACCAATACTGATTAATTTAATTTATTAAAATAAAAATACATTTCGTGCGAATTTTTTTTTTCTGAAAAATAACTCTGTTACTTTCAAATAATTTTAATTTTGTATTTATAATTAATCAATCACCAAATAATGCATGTGTAACCCCAATTTTTTCATTAATTTTTGTATTCTTATTCAAAGCCTCAAATCCAATGGCTATGCACTAACTATTATTTAATAGTATGTTTTAGTTTGTATAAACTCTTTGTTGTGTCTAACACAAGTAATCGAAGAATTTAAATTTATATAAAAAAATATTCTCTAAAATATCAGGGGGTAAAAATATACCCTATTATCAGATATATAATAAGAAGTAGAAATTACTAAAATAAATAACTCATATAGAATTAAATATAATTAACTTAGTTGGAAATATGTAAAAAAACTACACATAACATAAAACATGTGTTGCAATATACAGTCATACAAATGCCACATACTATATTTACCAAATTGCATCAACTATATAAATCAAAAGACATAAAGAAAACAAATGTGAACACCTCCAATTTGGTACCATGGTTCCAACCTTATCATCTCCATAAACCATTCAATATCCACTTGCACATGCATCACATCTTTAACCAACTAAGATCCAGCCACATGAATGATTTCCTTCCTATGTCATGAGACATAATACACACACATTCATTGAGAAGACCATTTTGTGTGCATGTTTAGAATCACAAGGGAACCACTAATAAGCTTATTCTAAATATCAAAAAAATATAGTGGTTTGAAAATTACAATATACAGTAAACAAATATTATCAATAGCATACCATATTACACTCCTTGTTTTATAATACATGTGTGATAAGCATTATTTCATTGAACAGTGGTAGAATGGGATGATGTAATCATATTTTTAATACATCCATAGGTCATCATGGTCCACTAAAAATATCCATGACAATCAAAAATATATTATTTCAAATTACTATTCATCCATGGAAATCCATCACATATTATAATACCCCACTCAAAAAAATAAACGAACTCCCCCACATGGAAGACTCCTCACTCAACTATGGTTTTCAAAGTCACAACTAAATACTCATGGAAAATACAATCCCTCCACATATACCATGATTAAAATGACAGTTCTATTCTATTATATCTATAGAGGATTCCACTACATCTTAGACACTAATTAAAATAATCATTATTGTACACACAATAAAATGGAAAAAACCCTAATGATGAGGGACCTCACTAATATCATATGGTTGTACAAATGATGAATGTCAATCACAACTATCGATAGTGATCAACATCAATCAACTTTATTACATCAATCTATATCATCACACAACCATGAGTACCATACATATAATGTTACATAGGAACCTCATCAAGCATCACATTCCATGAACCATCTCTTTAAAATTTATGGGAAACTATTCCCATGTTTCCCAAAACATACATCCCTTGAATAATCAATATGCACCGCATCCTGAGTCAAAACTCACTTGATATTACCCTTGTATATCTCGCTTGAACTATATAACCCATAAGTATCTTTGTTCCCAATCCTTAACAAACCCACATATTCCCAAAAATCACATAATATTAGAACTAAAATAAACACAAAAATATTGGGACAACATACAATGTATTAATAATATCCTAATTGTTAGACTCCACAGCATGAATCAAATGGTGGAAGAAAAAACATGAATATGGGGGGGGGGGGGGTGCCCTAGAATCGGGATTGTAGTTCAAATTCATCATAGTAGAGATAATTATAGAGAATGATGATGGATATAACATATCCCAACCTATTAAAACTTCATATGATAAATGATATGTTTAACAAATCAAGAACAAGTGAGATCCCACCATTGGGGGTGGGGTAGATAATAAAGTTGGATAATAAGGAATTTTACCTAAGTTAGAGTACCAGATGATTCTTTATTCACTTTAATAGAATTCAAAATGATTAATTAATTAATTAATAATTAAAATAACCCATAGGGGAACTAGGTACCCAGTCCCCTTTCATTGGGTACCTGATGCCCTCCAGGAACCCATCTTAGTTCCATCGAGTGGATTATATGCCTAATAGAACCACCCTCCATCATTATAGGTATACCAGGTATAGATATTAGTCTACTTGGTTGCTGGTGGAATCTATCTTTAAGAATATATGTTTCACACTAGGATGAAATTCCCCGAAGAAACTTTCAACCTCAACTGAAACCTATAATAACTCAAATACATTTAAATATGCATGGTTAGTCCATCATTAGACCTAAATTAAATCATATAAAATATATCTATTATTATAAAAAAAACCTTCATTTATTTATATCAGATTTTAATTTTATCCAAAAAGTCCCCCTTAAACTAATGACCACAAATATGGAAATTTATTTTTCCGATAATCCACCAAATCTAAAGAATGTTGTAATTTTTATCACCATGGAATGCCTCTTTACTACAATTTCATGAATAATTTCAACATAGGGAACCACTATGGGAACTAAATCCCTAACCGAGTCTGTATTTTTATTTAATGTTTAAACCGACTTTATTCTATCCATATACACCAATGTGAAATCATGGATCTAACACCAATTAAGAGAATCATCCTCCATACTAGACCTTCCAAGACTATAAAATAGGCCCAATTAAGGTTATATTATAAAACCAATTGGTAATTGTAGAAGTATCCCATCCAATATTATATATTATCCAAAAACCCTCTAATTTATGAATATGGGGTTTGGGTTTGCACAAAACACTAATGAAATATTCCCTTCCTTCTATGGATACAGAATATATTATAGGGATTGATGATATTAAGGATTTAGGTGTTGATATGTGTGTTGATAAAGAGTTAATAATTGATGTGAGGAATTTTAACAAGTTAGTTCTTGAATATTATTTAATAATTTTCCACTATTTTCTATTTCCCCTCAGGTTTTGATTACTTACCCTCTAAGACTTATTATAACCATTATGAAATTAATTCAGAGGCCTATTGTTTCCCCAAAAAAATTTATTTGATGGTTGGTTATCATATAATCCATATTTAATCTCTTGAAATGTATGAAAAACTCCATACATATCATAAGAGTGTGTCGTAGGAGTTTTATAGGAGGTTCTAGGTTGACTAATTTGATGACATTGTGCTTTTTTGAATGTACTTCCACATATACTACAAATTAGGCTTTCTGTTCTACAAGATTGATTCCTATCATTGGTATAAATTAGTCTCTTTTCTATATAAATTTATAGTGTGAAATATCACCATGATGTTCTATTGTGATAACTAGTATTTTGAGCATTAATCTCCCATTCCCAAATTCATCTAACACGACTCTTGTGTTTGGATGCTATACATAATAAATCATTTAAATTTGGTGTGAAACATCATATCCATGATATAAAAATCTCTATATAATCTTCTTAAATTAGTCCCATTTATAAAATAAAAAATCCCTATCCCATTGAATAAATATTTTATTAGTGAGTAACTACTTTACCATCTATAAATATAGGAATTAAAAATTAAAAAAATATCATATCGTATTTGTCCCAAGAAATAATGGAACCAGTTGATAAGTTTTTTAACCAATCTTTAGATCAATCATTAAGGGAACAAATTTCCACAACCATGTAACATTATTTGAAACTCTATTTTTATTAATGTTTCCCTTATTTCTATAAAATTTAAAATGTATTTATGTTTCTATTTCTCTTGTATTCAAATAAATTACCCAATGTTTTGTATTATATATATCACTCCCATATTTATCTAAAATTTCTATACATGAATTGAAATAAAAATAATTCTTGGGGATGCACCATTAATGGATGAAAATCCATAATCTACAATGATACTTTTCCTTTATTAGTGTTGTTCTATATTTACAAGAATTTGACTAGGTTACAACCCCATTGATTCTTATCACCACTTTGGAAAATATATCTCAATTTTTATTATTATTCACTGTTTTATTAAAAGAAATCACTCAATCAAAATGTTTTTCTTATAAATCTTTATTCATTCCAAGTCTCTCTGATCAAGGGATATGTGCTTTTCCCATGGACCATTAAAATATAATGAAAAATAAAAAAGCACCTCAAGTGTAAAAAGTAAAAAAATATAATGAGGAAAAGATAGAAATGAAGTTGTTCTCATCATAATTAATATAGAGAAAACTTTTTTAAAACTAAGTGATTTAAAAGTATATGATTTAAGGTGGTAAATATAGGGTACTTAGAGGAAATATTACCATTGTAATGGGTATGATCTAATTTGGAAGTATAATTAATAGAATAAAATCCAAATTACTTAAATAATAAACATTTTTAATGGAAAATATTTAAATCAATGTATAAGTAAATAAATATCATTGATATAATATTAATATATAAATATAAAAATATAACAATTGAATATTTAGTGTAATCAATATAATTTTTTAATATGAAAATAAATTATAATGATATTTATAGAATAATTAATAATATTTTTAAATATTAATAAGTGTTGGTCACCCCTAAAATTTGGTCTCCTAAATGCATTAGTTTTATTTTAATTATCATATTCAAAGACTTATTTTCATAATATAAGATTAACATTTTGAATCAGGATGCTAAAAGTTGCCAAGCCTAAGTTTTTGATATTTGTTAATAAAAAAATAAAAATATGATGTAGAAATGATGTAATAATAAAATCATCATCAAAAAACATAATGTGCGATGTAAGGAATAAATAAATTTTTTTCAAATGGTTTGAAATAAAATTACTTCTTACAATGTTGACCATTATTGCGATCTTGGTCATAAAATTATTTTATATTCATGATTCAATTCCAATTTATCCCTCCTCTTCACTTATATATAACCATTTTTATTTATATTTATAAACCTCTCTTAAAATTCAATTTATTGTTTAAAATTAGTGTATAAGAACACTCCCCAACCTCTTACTCATCTTCGGTACATTATAATCTCACCCAACCACAAGTATTCAAGGCATTCAACACTTATCAAAGGAAAAATCATCCTATAAAAGGTAATATTCTTTATGTTAGTACAATTTATTTATTTTTATTTTTAAAAATAGTTCTTAATTTTAATTTCTTGGGTTTTCTAGAATAAGTAATTTTACTACATTGGAAAATTTAGCTTTTAAATGAAAATTTATATTTTAAAAAATAATTAGAAAGGTAAAATGTTAATTTTAATAATTATTTATAATGATATAATATTTATCATTCCTAATAAAATTTATGGAATTATATTTTGATTTTTTTTGGAGTTTGATATTTTTTTCTTGAATATGGAATTTTTAGTAAACTAAATGAGGTTGAATAATAATAATAAATTTATACATTAAAAATCATAATTCTCTCCTAATTTCCTTATATATATTATTTTAAAGAAATTATCATGTCCTAAACGCAATTCCCTTTTTGTCTCTAGAGGGATTTCAGCCTATTAAAGGTGGATCAAAGGAAGATCAAAGGATTTAAGCATTTAGATCGGATTATTTAGTCTATATATCCTTATTTATTTAATTTTATACTTTGAATCCTCTAAATTATCATTAATTGTATAAACAAATGATTTTTAATATGAAATATGATTACGTTAAATTAGAAATTAAGATTTCAATAGTGGGTTTGGTTTGGTCTAAATCTGATAAATTTATTTCGAAAAGAAATAGAGAGAAGTTTAGACTCTCAAATGTTCTTTCTATATTTTTTAGGATAAAACCCTAAATCCTCAAAGTGAGATTTATATACATTAATCCATGTATCTTAACAAATATAATGAAATAATTTATGTTATATTTTTATACGATCACAAAGGATTTGAAAAACACCGAGGGGTGGGGGTGAATTAGTGTTTGTATACTTATTAAAATTGGTTAATTTCCATCAACTTGTTCATCATGGATCTCTATAATCAACACATAGTATAATTAAATAAGGAAAATATTTTATTTTTTAATTAGGTTCTACTCTTTAAAGTATAACTATGTCCTTATTGTGTAGTGTTCCTTATCCAACTCACACACAACTATTCTTTTATTATCAAGATATAACTACAGGAAAGGGTATGACCTTAAACAAATTACAAGATTCTGGCCCCAATAATAGAAATACAGCCACCTACTTGTTATTATAAAAAATTCAAATATTCTAAAGAAAGATCTTTGGTGGAAGAACAATCTAACTATAGACTCAACATGTTTGGATATTTTTCCTCTTCTCTCTATATATATCCACATAGGATATTATTTTCTAACAAATTATCTATAGAGTAAAAGTATCATGTTCAAAACCAAATTTTTATTCTATATATCACATCATATATTCACTAACCCACATAAATATAATTTTTATATTTCTATTCTTTTTGAGATTCCTTTATTTTTTTCCATAAATTTCATTAAAATTGTTCACATTAAATCTAATTTTAATTATCTTAAAGACTTGATTTTTTTAATTCCACATGATAAAAAAACATTTTATCCATTATTTCTCATTGAAACCTTTAAATAATCTAAATTCAATTATTACTTTGTTACTATTTGAATACATGTAGAAAAACTACTATGACGTTGGATCCATATATTATCGTCAAAATATATCCTAAAATAATTCTTATTCATTATGCATTGTGGGATGGTAAGACCTTTATAACATGATTTATTTTCAAATGGGAGAACATAATTTTGATATATCTTCTCCTTAGATAACTTTACATCATGGTGCATATCACTATAATATGTAACTGTAATTTTATATTATTCATCTTTCTAAATCTTCATCACTAAGATCCTATTATTAAATCATTATTAAAGTATATAATAATGATATTTTTTCTTTAAAGAATATCATAGAATCATAAAAATTAAAATTTTAGAATATTTCATTCTATAATCTCTTTAATATTCATAAAACTCATTTTTATCTAAGTTTAAGTCCATACATAAGAAAAATAATTATCTTATGTATCATAATGAGTTATATAATTTTCCATATTCCCCAGTGAAGAATGATTAATTTGTAATAAAGAAAGTTTCATACACATTCTATTAATTTTTATTATATATCATTGTAATGATATTTCCTTATATTGAAATAATATTACGTGTTAGTACATGTTTCCAAGACATTTTCAAAATTGAGATAAAAATAAGTAATAAAATTCATATGTATCATCCTAATAGGATCTTACAGGTCACAATACTTTTCCAAAAAGTAGATTTAAATATGATAATTTTTTAATATATCAAATTATATTATAATAAATTTAAATATTTTTAAGTCATCTTCAATCACTTCAAATAACCTTTACTCAACACTAAAAACTATATATAGTGCAACATCATATACAAATTTAGAAAAATCATGAAGTAAATCATATATAGAGTGCACCCACCTTCCATAAATAGGATAAATATTGTTCTCTATGGCCTTTGCATCAATTTTATAGTTTTATATTTCATAGTTTACCCACTAATTGTAAGAAAAGGCCTCATGATAGGGTGAGGTGATCACCCATATTATTAGGTTCTAAACATTGACCTCTGACTCCCCATGTGGGAGACATTTTTTTAGGTTGAACACACCCTATACAATTCATAAGAGGTATTACTCAATCCATGTAATAGATCAATTAATAAATTCACTACATTTTTATTGATAATATCCCCCCTTAGTGCATTCCACAGTTGATCTAAGCCAGTAAAAATCTCTAATAAAATGTATATTGAGTGTTCCTATCTACCAGTAGTCGATATGATACTATTTATCCTACCTACTTGACCTCAAGACTGGGTTAGGTTTCTCACTTATTATAATATGATAAATGTGAACCTCTCATGTACCATGTGGGTCTCACAACATGCAAGTATCATGCAGCCCAGGTAGTTTGTAGGAGTATTTATTCAATCCATGTTACAAATTGGTAAGGGCATGTCCTATATATGGATCAATAGATTTGGATCTATATTTTTAGTGATATGTTAATGATAATATTTATTATTATTTTTAGATATTTTTTATATTTCTTATAATCTATCAAGAATTAGCTAAAAATCCATATAACTTATTATTATTATAGTAAGATGAATATAATTGAACATGTTATAAATTAGTTCGTTAAATGTGGTTATGTTTTTTATTATAGAGAAATTTTATACATTTCCCCCCATCCCTCTATAATTTTAGTTCTTCAATATTTTTCTTATAAAAAAATATTTTTGTTTCTATGATCCTTGAGATGATCTAAATCTAATATGGATGTTTTTAAGAAATTTGGATACTTTCCCTCTCTAAAATTCCACCATGGGGGGTGGTGGATGACAAGACTCTGACCATATTTGGAGACTCCATCATGGCCATACAATTTTTCATTAGATGAAAAAATGTACCCTGTTATCCCTAAGTTAAGGACACTGGCATGATACCAAATTAATTAGTGTGATTAATTATAATCATTTACTAATATAATCAGAGTACGTTTCATTGATCATAATTGGTAATTCATAGCATCGAAAAAGGATATACATGGGATATCCAATAACCTTGAGAAAATGGTGTAGGTGGGGCCACATAAATCATTCATGAGTTCCACAAAAGGTATCCATAAACTCTCTAATGACATAAATTAGATACTGACCCACTATGATATGTCGACATGACCCAGGTGAGAAAAATTCCATTCATTCATTTTCACTAGATGGTGGAGGGAGGTCCCATGTGTTGGAATTATAATGTTCATGTGAATGGATGTGGGGGGGGGGGGGGGCGCACATGGGAACCTTTAAACATGGATAAATTTTCCCATGAATTGGGGATTATAGCAGGGTGAAGCTTAGCACCAAAACCCCCATGATACCTATATAAACCTTTTAAACCAATTAGAACGAGGATTAAATATATTTAAAGTCCCTAAAATCTTAATTTAATGTATTTTAGATAAAAACAGTTTTATAATTGACAAAGAAGGTCTCATATGTGCCATAAATTTTGGAGTAACATCACTAGTGATGCCAACAACACTAGAGTATTCTTTGGATAACATTAAAAATGAAAGAAATATACTATATAATTTTTTAGTGTATTATAAAAGTATTATATTATAATTATTTAAGTAATATTAAAGGCATTATAAATTGATATGACTACTCCATAGAAACATTTAGAGTGTGACAATAATGGTTTGGTGTGATGAATAAATTTTCCAAGATAAGGGATGATGGGATTGATGAAATTATTATTTCTCTAGATATGATGGATGAGTGGTTTTCTATGTAGAAATAATGGTGTCTAATACATCCTTTTGTAGTTGATGTATCTAACCAGAGGTTTTGAAAGATGAAAAACATGGCGTGGTTTTGATAAAATTATTGATGTATGACCTTTTAAATTTTCTCCTATACTAACCAAGGAAGAGTTAGTGATTATGATGTTGATAGAGACCAATATCAAGAATATATTATCACGTTAGTATTATATAGTCTTCACCACTTAGTTAGACTCTCAGGGATCAAGATGGATTGTGATAAGATAGTTCTGATTCTATTTCACCCACAAATTAGGGATTTAGAAGGTTAGTTATTTAGATATAGCTTTTTAGATTCATACTTCCTCCCATGTTTAGATATATGGATACATGTATGGAGATTCATATTCCATCCAGTGTTCATATATATCATTATAGCTATATAGATGAGTATTGTTGGTCCAAAATACGTATGGTAATCATACTATAAGAGATGGGGTGAATTTTCATTTGAAACAATTATTTTTTTCCTCCTCGAGTATTAACATATATAAAAAATATACAGATCTGATATACCTAAAATATTATCAAAGTAAAATCAATGTAAGTAGAATAGTTAGAGAATTATTAGTATTTCATAAATATGAATAAAAGTGATAAATGTATTAATGAGAAAACATCATAATTTTATCTATTATGAATAAAATATTTAGTACATTAGAAATAAAAAAACATAGATTACTTATTTACCAATCAAGTACCCCTTGAACTATGTTATTAGAACTGTGATTTAAACCAAAGCAGAAAGGAAATCTATAGACCTAATTTAAGCTATTCTAGACTCTAAGACTATTGAAAGGTTTTTCATCCCAAACTCCTAAAACCATATAATGTAAACCTATTAATGGGTGACTACTTATAAAAATGAAAATCTAATGTTTATCTTCTTGATATAATCTCTTGATGAACCCATTTTGAAATTTACTACTTAAACTAGATGCTCAACTCTATCATCTATACCAACAATCCCAGGATAATTATTTATTAGAAAAGTAAAAAATACATCATGAAATTATAAGATCATATACAATGAAACATAAAAAATATAATCACATAGTAGAACGTTTATAAATAAAAAATTAAAATGATCAGAAGATCAAAAATTAAAAAGAAGTTTCAAGAATTCAAGTGATCAATATAAGGTATTTCTTAACTGTATGATTCATAATTTGTTCTTAAATTCTTTAAATCATGACTCTATTTATTGATTTTTTGAAAATATTCAAATTACATAAACTTTAGGATTTGTTTTAGGGATATTTGTATCAATTCAGAATTCCTCTTTTGAAGAACTCAACATTTTTCTAAATCCATTGATGAAGTTATCAAGAACAACTAGAATGCTTGCACAACCTAGATTAAATAATTGAAATTGTTCATTTCATACAAAACTTAAAACCATTTGTATTTAAAATTTCCTTCTATCCTCATATATTTATAAATCATCCTTCCATTTATTTTTCATGAAACATTATATTATCATTATTTTGTTTAATTTTTTTCTATTTTTCACTAATCAAAGATAAAACATAAAAATAAAGATAAATCAAATACTCAACAAATTTTATTGTGATTGTAAAAACAAAGGAAAAAGAGTATTTGAATAATATATATATATTTTTGAAAATAATATGAAAAAAGGGAATAATTCAAAATTAAAAATTTTAAAAATAAATACATCTTATCTTTGAAATGTTCCAAAAAAACCACCCGCTTTAATAAAATAGAAAACCAAATACTTTAATAATCAATTCCACCATTTGAAAAAAAATTGTCCCCTTTATCATGATAGAAATATATTTTTTTGTAAATTCCATTATTGTTTCTTTAGTTTCTTTCCCTTTTTGAATCACCTAATTTTTCTTAAAGTTCTCCCCTTTATAAGTTTTGAAATGAAAAAAGGAAATGGAAAAAAATAAAGGAAAAAATATGCAATATTTCTAGATAAATATGCATAAATTTCCAATAGAAAATCTTAAATTCTTATATGATTACAAAAAAAAACATTTTACAATCTTTTTGGATATAAAATATAACACCTTTAAATTTTAATAAATTTTTACATCTAAAGAATTCAATGTGTTCAATAACTCTCTCCACACTTAACAACTAACTAAAAAAAAACCATGTTATATTAAGTATGACCATTATAACCTACCTATTAAATTATCAGAAAATAATATGCGTAAATTCTCTATGAAATAGTAATATAATTAAATTAATAGATACATTTAATATGAATTATATTTAATTAGTATAGTTAAAACAAATAGTAAAATAGTTTTATGCTTACAAATATATTTTTATAAAATTTGTGTTTTATTTAAAGTAACAAATTATATAATTATATTTTTAAAATAATAAAAATATATTACTAATAAATAAATTTGTAATTATTAGGAAATAATAATAATTGATATGTAATATTTTTTAAAAAAATTTCTTATGCGAACAGTTTTACACAATATTTTGGGATTTTTTTAGATAATAAATTATAATTTTTCTGAAAATTAATTTTAAAAAATAAACATCATTTTTAGTTTAATATTAATAATATAATATTAATATTATTTTTATATATTTTTCTAAAAATAATGATTTTTCGGTGAAAGTATCATTTTTACAAATAACAATACTTTTATGAAATTATTAGTATATAAGTATGAATTAGAAATTCATGATTCTTTTATAATAAAAAATATATATTTTATATGTGACTTTATAATTTTTAAAATCTTATTTTGAATTTATAAAAAAATATTTTATATTTTAGAACATAAATAATAGTTACTTAGAAATTAAAAAAAATATACATTATCAATTTAAAAATAATTTTTATCACTTTTATAAATAGATCAAATGAAATAGATTTAAAAATTTTAATAAACATTCTAATATTATATTAAATTATATCTCTAATTTTTAGGTATAAAAGACAAATGACTATGAAGAAATCTAGTTACCGTAGTAGGAGTAAATTTGTGTAAAAAGGGAATAACGTAGTAAAAAAGGATAAAAAATATTTAAAATATGTGTTCTAATGTGTGTTTGGGGTTATTATCGAACTTATATCTTCCAAAATCCAAAATTTAATAATTTTTGATTCGATTGACATTTTAAACTTGTGATCCACTTATATTAACTTGATATATTTACAAAAATGACATTCTCGCAAGTTATGAAAGGGGCCTCTCAATATCCCTTCTATAAATTCCTAAAAATTATATTTAACCCTGAAATTTGTTTCCTTCATAAATAATAATTTTTCCCTCTCTTGAGCTTCTAGTCATGAGAAATTATCCAATGACATCTATTTCTAAGAGATATTCCAAGGAAATCTCAAAGTGCCTAACATGAGTAATAATTTTTACTTAATATTGTTCTTTTATATTTTTATTATTATATTATAATTTTCAAATACCTATATAATAACATAATTATTAGTTTTATATTTCATTTTATTAAGCTATGGGAATAATCATTATCTTTTTTTCTGCCTCTATTGTGAAAAACGAAACCACAATTCATGTATTTTGCTGACTACCGACTCCACTATACAACATGTTTCATTGTACTTATCCACCTTAAAATTATGTTCTATAAGGATAATTTTATATATAATAATTATATTTTTGAATTTTTTTAAGGAATAAACTATTTCAATCATTTCTCCTCTTCTATAGAAAATAAAATCATCAACTATGCATACGTGTGGACTACTACCTCCTTGGAATAATTTATTTTCATGGTTATTTTCATCATTGCCTTATATTGATTGTAATGATGATTATATTATAAGATAAATATGATTTTATGGTATCATTAATGTTTTCTTATAAAAATTTAGAGAATCTATTAATGATATGACCGATAAATGATTATAATTAATTCAATCATTTACAACAAGTAAATTAAGAGGAAAACGATATCTCTTTTCTAAGTAATTTATTTATATAAATTAAATTTTCATTATACTTATTTACTATTCTTATATATCACACTAATAAACAATAAATAATATCATTAATCTTGTGGTTTAACTATTTTATAAGTAAAGCACCTCATAATCACCCATTAATCATGGCATGTTTTTGATTCGGTTAATTTAACCAGCTACTTGAACAATAATATGAATTTATATCAGAAATTTTTATGAGTAAATTTTTACGAGTATAATATGATATAAATATGTAAAACAATTTCTGTTAATGTTATAAAAAATACAACTCATTAATTAATAAAACAACTTTCTTTCATTAAGAATCACTGAAACATGGTAATCACCGATTTCATCTTAATAGTTTGTAAATAAATAACATGGTAAGAAATTATACCCTATATAAATATAATGGAACATCTATTATTTTACCTCAAATTATCTTCCAATGATGGTCTTTGTAATAAGAATGAATATTGATACCGTTTTTATGAAACTAGTTCAAAGCAATAAATATTACCTATACCTGGTGTAGAAAATAAATAAAAAATAAATTATATATATACTGGTTATAAATGATGATCATAAATGGTTATATTTAAGAATAATTTTTTTGGTTAGGTATTTATTGAACTTAATTTAATTATTCAAGACATTTGGTGCAAGTAGAGAATGAATTAGCATGCAATTCATTTTTTTCATTTATAGAAGCCGGTTTAAGGGTTCTAGGTACCCAAACATACAACCATATACAAGTAAGACAACATAAAACAACATAAAATTACACATCATAATAACCGGATTCATCTCTGCATCCCAAGCATGAGTCCTTTCCACCGGTTGCTGATTCCCATTCTGGGTGCCTCAAAAACCTTCCACTTTGAACCTGAATGCAAAGTTATTCAAGAATAGATTGATCTGGGGGTGCCTTCTTGGTCTTGCTACCCCTTTTAAAGGCCAAAGTAACCTCATTATTATGCTTAGATGAAGATCTAGTCCGAATCTGCCTCGGAAGAAATGAGTAGTCCTTCCTTGGTATTCTTCTTGGAGTAGCAGCTGAAGGTCCATCAGTTGTAGCTATCATCTGATTCGCACTTTTAACAACATCACTAAATGATCGAACAACTAGACCACTCATATTATCTTTCCCTCCCTCCAAATCCTCCCTTCCAATTCCAGCTCGCTCCCTTCAAGTAGCAGCAACAAACTCTGATTTGTTTCTCGGATTTTGAACGTGAGTATTACACTCCATCAAAGGGGGGTGCCGATTTTTAGTAGTAGCATTTTTCATATGTGGTTTTGCAATGTCTCCCAGCCTCTGGTTCGTGTTCTCCACCGAAGGGCCTCACCTTGCCCCATTAGAATTGTTATCCACATTAATGACACCTACTTCCTGCCCCATACATTCGACCTGTTGATCCTCCCTGGCCTCTTCACCAACCGAAGTTGGATCATGCACCCTACATTCAACCTGCTAGTCATCTATGGTCTCCGGACTAACATCACCTCCTATCATAACAACCTCCTCCAAACCTGTGTCCAACAAGTCTCTAGAAAGCCCTTGAAACCTGTTACTCAAAGCTAAAAATGGTTTGGCAAGAGGATCAAGGCCTATAGAAGCCTTAACAGTCATGGAAAAAAAATCTGAAGCACTGACCACTCTTCATTCCTCACTCTGCGCTGAACCCAGACCAACCTTGGAAGCAACAGGTACTTCCATGTCCCTCCTTAAACTTTGAAAAACTTCAAACACCAACGAATTATCCTGAATCTCCTTAACACCGGAAGATTCAGGGGTCGGGTCTTCCTCGAAAGACACCCATTGAGGACTCGAAGGATTGACAACCCCCTTCTCACCAGAACAACATGGACCTCATCCTTTGTCAACCTCCTCCATAGCTCTCAAAACTAGACCCTCCTTAACGCCATTACAAGCACCATACTCAGTTCTCTCCAAAGCAGAAATCCCATTACCACGGGCCTTCATCAATCGAGATTGACGCTCACTTCAGAAAACTTTCACTGAATGACCCAATCTCTTGCAATATCTACAAAACTCGGTCCAATTCTCATAAACGACTTTCTGTTTGAATCGATATTCCTCGCCGATAGTGATCTAAATAGAATCAAAGGGGATGCGGGACACATCCATTTTAACACACACCCAGGGGTTCACTGGATGGAAAAACTCCTTTGTACGACTATCCGAGCAGAGGTATCTACCAATCATATTACCCAACATGAATATAATCGAAGGTTTTTGGAACGGTAAAGAAAGGGAAGTGAAACATACCAAAACTGCAATTGAAGGTGCGCTGCTGTTCATATGGAGATCAAAATACCAACACCAAAGTAGGAAATGAGAACCATTTAAGCTTCGCGGAGCCCTCGACCAATCTCGGATGAGGTCCTCCTTTGAATTGAACCTTATCATGATTTTCTTGCTGTCCAGTAAGCCAACCACCACACTATCTTGAAGATCCCATGATCCGAATACAAAGTGGTCTAAATCATCAACAGAAGGCCTCCAGTTCTTGAACCGAGCCAACAGGGTGAGATTCAACAGGCTGAGGCTTCCCAAAACTCAGAAGAGGAAAGACGGAGATTTGACAAACCATCAATTAAATCCAGAACTTTAGGGTTTAATGAAGATTTCAGAAACTGAGGAAGAAACTCAGGGTTTGAGAAGGGACGAAAAGACCTAGGTCTCCCATGAGACAACGATTCCCCCTCCCCCACCGAGGGGGGAGGAGCCAGCGTAGAGGCCGCCATCTTCACTGGTTGTGGAGGAACCCTACACCGGTCACAGAGGAACCCTACGCGATTTCGGGTGAAGTAGAGAATGAATTAGGACCGAGGTAAGAGTTTTCATCTCAAATTCAAATATTTGAAACTTGTTTAGTATTATGAATTAAATATCATTTATTTAATTTATATAATTATATCTTGAGATGAAATATAATTAAATATATATTAATCATTTTATTTGATTATTAATTAAAATCCATCTCCCTCAATGTTTTTTAATGAAAATGTTACTTAATCCCTAAAGGTTTTCTTAGTCCAAATTTCGATTCTTTGATACATATTACATGTTATGCACCATGTTTCTATTTTTTGGTGTTCTATTGATTTAATATCCTATGAATTTTATATACTTTATTTACTTGTAATTCATGGGATATACTAAGACAAATTATGTTATTTTTGTCTAATACATTTTGACTCACATGTTACCCTAGTAATAAGAGTTTTTTCTAACTCAATTTTTGTATATTAATATATGATTGGTCAGTTGAAATTATTTCATTTACCTTGGGTATATTATATACTTTGATTTTATTATGTTGTATTCTCTTATTTTTAACATTTTTACCACATAATCAAATTTTTAAATGTTTCATGCGTCATGTATTATGTTTCCCATAAGGGATATTGATAACTCAAATCTCATTTTGCTGAGTTATAATGTTTCTCCATGAACTTATTTCTTCCCTTATTGGGTTCTATATATAAAATATTTTATTATATATTATTTAATAACTCTATCAACCCATCCCAGGAGCCAAAAAAATAGTTCTCTGAGCCAGTAGGTCACATGGCCTCAAGTGTGACTCCCTATATTCTAGAGGCGGCTGACTAGAAGTGAGGGTCTATGGTGGTATGGTGTGGGGACCATAACCACATATCAAAGTGTATCATTGGATATAAAAAAAGATAATAAATAGTGGAAGCATATAAAATAACTAACAATACATCATAATAAATATAAATAATCAACTATAGAAGTATAGACATCCAAGAAACTATAATGATAATCAATCCATTTGTTGAATCGTATAAAAAATGATGTCATGTAATGTAGATATACAAAATGGGGACACAAGGGATACAATATTAATTCATATACTACATTCTATACAAAAAATAAAAAAATACCAAAAGATATCTCCACTACCATCATGAGAATATGCCAGATCCTCTACTCCCATGCTTCCATGCTATAAGAGAAATAGATCAAGCATCCATAATAGGGTGCCTATCCTTATCAACACATAAAATCATAAACTCTTCTTGGGAACCATGGAGAACTTATGTAGGGTGTGAGATAAACTTAGTAGGTGACCACCACCAATGACTATAATATTCCATTCAGTGTATAATGCATAATAGTGTACAATTATAAGGGATAATAAATAATGATGAAACAAATACTAGTCTTCTTAGGTTTTTTAGGAAACTTTTCATACTTTACCTACTTTGGAATAGACCATAATAAGTATGATATCATTTACCATGTAGATTCATATATAAGTAGCTATATATTACATTTATGCATGTATATATACTATATATGTAATGATATATATAAGCATATACATGGATACTAGGTTCTATCTAGACATGGGGTGTAACTCAGATGTCCATGTATAGTCGAATGATCTATAAGCTGCAACAAATGTATTTAACCTATATCTAATGTGAATAAAATAAATCATTCTCATCCTTTAAGATAGTGGGGTGAGTCATTAGTCCCAACAATAGATTTAATACAACTCATAACATCATTCCCATCATCCAAGTAAAATAAATGGTGTGAGATGCCATGCCTATCACAAAACTTAAGGGAGAAAGAAATTAAATTCCTAACAAATCCAGTAACCATTTTCTACAGACCAATATCCATTGTCTAATAATAATAACCCTGAGGTATTAACTCTAAATCATTGATAATCATTTAACCCAATCTAACCATGGGTGTCATAGTTTAGAAAATTCGTATTTATAATTATAAAACAAATAGCATGGAATTTCCACTCACTTTAATTCAATCAAATTAATACATTTAAATTATAAGGACTGGAAAATAAAAAATAGGGTTAATACATCCCACCTTAGAGGTGGTTGGACATTTACACATTTACATTAAATAGGGAATTTAAATTATTGCTCCCAAAGGGGTGATAATAAATGAGGTAAACTTTCTCAAATGGATTAACATTGATCTACTCAAGTTCCATATCATGGTGAAATTAATTATAATCATAGAACACATTTTAAGGTGACATGTGAAAATATATAGTATAATGAAAAATGGGAAAATGTTATAAAAACCTAAAATTTTAAGAAATATTACTAGACCACCTACCTTTGGTCCATGGATGACTACTATTCTAATATAATACATTGAATCAAAGAATAATTTAAGAAATCAAAAAATGAATAAAACCCTAAAATAGGTCATATGATCTCAAACCAAAAGAGCATATAATATGACATTATAAACTAATAAAATAATATAATGTATCAAAGCTGTTATTAAGACTGATCAAATGTGATAAATAACAGCTCAATCGAGGTTCAGATGGAGGAGAATGAAAAGAACCTAGGTTGAAGGAATATAATAGGTATCTAGTGTGTGAATCTCACTATGTGATTTAAAGGATGGGTTTTTGAAAAATTAGAGTCCCTGACTCCTTTAAAAAAATTCTAGGAATTTACACACTATATAAATTTTACACTCCATATAAATCTTGGGTTTTCCCCTCCTTGGAAAAACTAGATCATGATGTGAAAGGTGTATGGAAATCCCATTTTGTGTTATGTATTATAAATAAATTCCATTTGTTTATAATACATGTTACAAATTTTTCCTATAACTAGCCTCCATCCCACTTCTACATTATTATTAGAAGAAAACAATTTGGAAAAAGGGCCCAAGCTCCACAGTCTAATCTTGGAAGAAAACTCAATGAGGGTTTGACTGAATTTAAAAGAACCCATACATCTATGAAAATATAGGTCTTTTCATACCCCTCCTTAAAATTAATCATCCTCAAGTTTTCCTTACAAGGGTTGTAAAACATCATTTAAGAAAATTTTCATTCATTGAGGATGTACATCAGCCTCTATTTCCCAAGTCTCATTCAGAACTCATCCGTACCATTATAGTAACCATACTAAAGGAACCAGTCTTCCTTAGAGAGTCTTCACACAAGGATATAGGATACACACTGGGTATGCCTCAAAGGAAAAAAATACATCTACATCATCCTACTTAGGGTGTAAAACATTTTTCGAGTCTAGATAATACTGAGGGAGCTAATATATGTGAAAGACACCTTGAATTGAATCGTATATATGAATAAGTGATATCTTATAAGCCAACCATCTAATACTTTATAATATCTTCAAGGTCCAATGAATCAAGGTGACAGATTAACCTAAATTCTAATTCTTTGATGAACCATCCTAGGAGATGCTCACAATAAAACCCGATCACAAACATCAAACTCAGGAGTTCATCAATAATGGTTGGAATATGAAAAATTCCTAGACTAATCGACATGGGCTACAATATAAGGCCTCATAAGGATCTATATGGATGGTTAAATATGTCATTATAATAGAAATCAAGTGAGGGTATGTTCTTTTACAAACAACCTTGAACATCAAGGAAACATTCATGGAGAATGTGATATAAAAATTAAATTGTGTTCTCTATCTGTCCGTTGGTTTGAGGATGACAGGACATGATCATAAGAACATGTGTACCAAAGGCCTTCTACAACCCCTAATAGAATTGTAATGTGAAAAGTGAATCCATGTCAGATATGATAGAACATGGATCTCTATAAAGGTGAATAGACTCCTTGACATTTATCCTCTTAATATCATCTACTAAGAATGTCTCTTAAAAAGGTAAGAAATGGCTGACCTTCATCAACCGGTCAAAAAATACCCAAAATGTATCGTTACCTCAATGTGATCTAGGAAAACCTTTCATGAATTCCATGGTGAGATAATCTCATTTTCACTTAAGAATGGATAATGGATAAAAAAGTCATATCAGTTGCTGATGGTATACTATAACCTTCTGACAGATGGAACACTGAGTGATAAATATAGCTATCTCCTATTTTATACTAGGACACCAATACCAGTGATTTAAGCCTCGATACATCTTGGTGAACTATTATTGACTGCCCATACTGAGGCATGAGATTCCTATATCAAATCCTCTCATATTCCTGATGGAACCTAGATATTCCCCTCTATGCATATGGTCTCATCCTCATCCATGGTCTAACTATAAGACAAATCTGCATATGAGATACTTTCCCTCAGTACCTGGCCCTCAGGATTAGATATGTACCTCATATTTACCCATTCCATAGGTTTTGTGGTCACTAATAAATACATGAATATTTTCATACCAAGATCCTCCTAAACCTAAACACACATTTCAGAAAAAAGGCCATTAGCTATAACTCACCACTGGCCTCCTTAACTATCTACATTTGAGTCTTTTAGCTCATATCATTGGCTACAACATCAACTTTTTCAAGCTTACAGGCAAGATCAAAATTGAAGGACTATAGATACTAAACACATATATATTTCATGAGATTTAAATTATTACATGTAAAGATATAATATAGTATTTTGTTGTATGTGAACAAAAAATGATCCCCAAGTAAATAATGTCTCCAACAACATCAATAATGAACAAAAACTACTCTATCAGGATCATTAAATGGGTAATTCCACTTGTGACACTACAAATAATGATACCCATACACCACGAATCACTCTTCTTACATCAAAAAATCATTCATCATGATAATTGATGTGTCATAATAAAATGAATAACTTTTTCCCAGCTCCTAGGGAACCAAGATCGATGCTGAAGTCAACCTTCCTTTTATTTAATGAAAGGATCCTTCAAAATATTTTGACCCTAAAAATTTCACAACCTTCCAGTCAATCCTATAAGAGGTACTTCTAGGTGTGAGAAATTGTAGATAAAGTGTATTTAATACCCAACTATCCCCATGAATCTCTGTATATCAAATAAGTTCATGGGATTCTCGCAGTATAATATAGCTATCACCTTCATTGAGTCTATTAATACTCCTGAACCTGAGATAATTTGTCCAAGGAAGTGAACCTTTTCAATCTAAAAGTGGAATTTTGTGATCTTTGTGTTAAGATGGTTCTATCTCTGTGTATTCAGAATTATTGAAGATGCCGGCCATGTTCATGTCAAGTGTGACAATACACCAAGATTTCGTCCAAACATACTAACAAAAATTAATCCATATACTCATGTAAATCCAAATTCATTAGATCCATGAAGACAATTAGCACATACATGAGACCTGACAACATTACCAAAACTCAAAAAGACTATATCATATTAAAAAATCTATGAGAGGTTTGTATGAAGGCCAGAAATTCATTTTATGGTAGCCTAATCTCAAAACAATTATTGAAAACACACTTTCTCTTTGAAGGATATTGTATAGGACATCTATTTGAGGAAGTAAATACTGGTTTTTATTTGTAATTTTATTCAACCATCGATATTCCACACATAGTTAGAGGGTACCGTCTGACTTCTTGTAAAAAAGGATTATTTAACCCCATGGTGAGGTACTGGATTAGATAAAACCTTTAGCTTCCAGGTCTTCCAACTGGTTCTTGAGATCTAGAATCTCTGTAGGTTCAATCCATTAAGGATCCACTCTTTCCACTATCGCAATAGTGATTTTTACCACTCTCACAAGAGGTATCCTAAAAAATTCATCAGGAAAGATGTCCCTGAAATGATCATCCACAATAAGGAAAATAGTAGGATGTATTCTCAGATCATATAAGATAAGACTAGAAATATGGGATGTCATTATATTAGTCCCTTGATACTCATGTCTATCTCAATATTCATGGATATAGCTCTCAATATATTGAATATTTATACCACCCTATTTTGATATAAACGTCACCCTCCAATGATAATAATCAACATGATCTCGATTGAGAACTAGCCAGTCTATCCCAAGAATTACATCAAAACCTAAAATATCACGGATGAAAAGATGACAAACAAAAAAAGATAATCCTTTCTCAAGGTGACATTCCTTACATCGGTGAATACTCTCTGAGTGGATTCCCAATGAGGTAATAAGTGTCATCAAACCACATAATAATTCAATATCAATGCCCAAACTAACCAGAATTACCATAGATGTGAACGAGTGTGATGCACCTGTGTCAAATAAAGAATACACTAGAGTATAGGAAACTAGAACACTACCTCAAATAGTAGAATTTAAGAAACTCTACTCCTCTGTAATATGTTATATTGAATGTAAATAGCCTATACAACATCCCTAATTCATAACTTAACTACCCGGAGTAGGCGCACTCTTCTAGTGCTGTTTATTTAGATTCTGATTTCCTTTTCCTTAACCACTGCCTCAGCCTGATAAGCTAGTGGTATTCCAACTTCATATATACTACTATTCCCACTTGATAATGTGAATTAGGTGTAGAACCTCTCTCATTAGTAATTTATGGAAATATACTCAAGAAAAATTTAATATGGACCATCCTTTGGAATATTCTACACTCAACTAAGTATCTCATACACTAGGGATTTGTTTGTCTTGGATTCCCACACTAGTGACATATGAAGAACCTGTTAGTATAAGTTGTCTAACTACCATTACACCCTTCATAAAACTCAAAGAGATGCTCCTGTCCACTAAAAAAACCACTAATCAGGTTGGGTGATGAACCACCCATGCTACCCTTATCAGCATCACTCAAATTACACTTAGTAATGAGGGTATGGTTAACTATATGAGAAATAGTATTCAACCAAAAAACGTTAACCTACGATTGAATGGCATATACTATTCCATCCTCAAACTGCCTCATGGTCATGAGATAATCACTAGATAGGGTTAGCGTGAATCACTACATCTTGATAAAATGTGTAGAATATTCCACTATAAACATTACTCCCTACTTCAATTTCATGAACTCTATAGTTCAGTCAAACCTCAATGTCTATGTAATGAAATAATCATAGAATACTACTTGGATTCCCATCTAGATCATATCTTGTTGTCAGTATGTATGGGTGATGAATTCCCAACTTCTCTGGGTAGAGCTACTCAAAATATAATAATTCACAATTTCCCTCCTCTATGGCAGTGTCTCCATATGCTTGAATGTATAGAACATGGCCTCCATCCATGTCTTAGTAGACTAAGGTCTTTCATCCCCTAATAAGGTTGGAGGATGTTACTAATTGAATTCTTGAGTCAAATCTTCCATAGTTGGGGAAGTTCAAGAAACTACTTTCATATACTACATTATACTAGGGAAACCCTCTTGAAATTGAGCATTGATTTTCAATTAGGAATAAAAGGTGATTCTATAGGTGGCCCTACAGTAGGTAACACAGGTGGATTAGGACCCACCACCTCTAGGGCCTGATCATCACCAGCCTCATAGAACATGACTCATGTTCATTATAGTGTCATGATTCCATAATTAAAAATTCATGTCTCAGAAAACAATTTAATAGAAAAAGGATCACAAATACATAATATGATAAGTACCCAAACATTCTATGAAAAAGAAAACACATATATGCCTTCTCTAAAATCTAGGTCTAAGTGATAAAGGAAGACCATAATAGACAACAAGAATCATAAAATACACCCCAAAAAACACGCTACTAAGGCTGGGTTTCAGCCAAGGTCTCATATCACATGGCTAAGGTTCGGGAATATGGTGTTTCAAGTGCAAGGTATAGAGGAAACCACCCTTTACTTGCCAATTGGCATCCCATTTAGTGGTAAGAATTTACCTTTCAAATATTAGTTTTATTTAATTTCATTCTCTTTTATATGTATATATAAGTATAATAGTTTAGTTAAATGTGTCACCATTCCCAATTTATAAAATCCGTACTCTTATAAATTGCAATTATAACCCCATGTAAGTGTGTCATGGAATTTACATCAAACAAAATGTTGTAAAAAATAATATAAATTATTTGATTAAATGAATCACAATTAAAAATTTATATAAGTACTAGATTTATAAATTTTAATCCGAATTCATGTAATCAAATCAACAAATTTCATTTTGGTTTATCAAACTAGTAGGTACAAAACCCATAACATGGTATAACTAACCAATTAAAATTCTATAATCAATATATATGGGAAAACACAATTTATATTTAAGAAAAAACTGCAATTAATCTAATTATTTCATCCTTTGAGAACCATTATCATAATTCCATATATAATAATCTAAACACTATGTATATACAGTAGGAAATGCATGCATAATTTAAATGTGGCATGAAACAATGCATGGAATAGAAGCCCTAAATTGGCTACAATAATGCATTAGATGATAAATCCATGACTTAATAGTCTATGTAAAAAATTGATAATAATAATGATATAAATATAAATAACATCACAAAACATATATGTCACCCAACAGTGAAATTATTATAACTGTAACTGGGATAATCTAATAACAAAAATATCCCATCCTAGGTAATTTTGGTTTCCTTTTTATGTGGGTTAGATACACCCAAGATTGTAATCATTGAAAAGTTATAACACATTCTCAATCTTTTGTTTAATATTCCTAAATGATAATACAAAATAGAATAAACCTCTCTGATACCAATTTATAATGTCCCAACTCGAGATCCACTAAAATGGTGCCTCGACTCAGTGATTTATAGGATCCCTAACATTCATCCCTTTATGCGAGAGGCATCCAAATAATAGAAAGGGTATAAGGTGGTATAGTGGGGAGACTATAACCTCATTTCATAGTATAATAATTGATATAAACAGATATAATTAATACAGTAAACATAAAAGATAACTGAAAGCACAATGTAATTAAGATACATAATCAATAAAAAGTATAAATATCCATGAAGCAGTAATCATAATCAAGACATAGTCTAATTCATAAAAAAAATAATTTCTTGTCATGCTGATATACAAAATAGAGATATAGGGGTTAAAGAGTACTGGAATATACATCATACTATACAATAATCAAAAAATTCCAAAAAACATCTCTTCTAGCATCGTGAGAATACATTCAGTCCTATTCTCTTATGATCCCATGCTACAAGAAAAATAGATCATGCATCTGTAATAGGTTTATTTTCCTTATCCGCACCCAAAATCGTGATGTCTTATTGTTTACCATGCGATGCTTGAGCATGGTGTGAGATAAATACAGTATCCCACCACCATTAGTGTCTAGAATATTCCCTTCAATATATATAGTATGTTAGTGTGTAGGTATAAGTGATAATAAATAATTCTGAAAATAAAAATAGACGGCTTAGGTTCTTATAAGAAATATGATAGACTTTACATGCTTCAACATAGGCCTGAATATGTATGATCTTAGTACCATGTACATCCATATATAAGTAACTATATATAATATGTATGCATATATATAAACTATATATGTAAGGAAATATATAGGCATATACATGGATACTAGGTGCTAGCTAGACCTAGGGTGTCACTCAGGCGTCCATGTTTAGTCTAATGAGCTATAAGCTCCAGTCAAGGTAATAACTCTAAATCTCATGGGAATGCAAGACATCATGCTCATTACTCAAGATAGTGGGGTGATTCTTCATGCACAAAACTTGGTGCAAAGGAATGTCAAATGACCTACCCATAATCTATGTAAAAATAAATGGCATGAGATGCCAATCCCATCACCAAAAATATGGTGTCATGAAATTCCATACTAAAAAAATACCTTAACCTTTTCTCATCAAAAAATATCCATGGTCTAATAATAATAATCATGAGGAATTACCTCTAAAACATTTATAATCATTTAAACAAATCTATCCATGGATGTTACAATCCATATAAATAAAAATTATAATTATAAAACACATTGAATAACCTTTACACCCACTTCCATTCAATTAAATTAAGCCATTTAATTTATTAGGAAATAAAAATATAAATATAGTTCAAGAAAACCTTATTAGATGGTGGTTGGGAATTTATACATTTACATTAAAGAGGGAATTTAATTTATTGAACCAAAGGGGTGGAAATAAATGAGTGAAACATCATCAAATGGTTTAACATGGGTATATTGGTGTGGTATATAATAGTGAAGTTAATTAGAAAGTTAAAACACATTTTATGGAAATTCATAGAAATGTATAAAGTGAAGTACAATGGAAAAATTTATTAAACACCTAGAATTTTATGTAAAACTACTAGACCACCTACATTAGTTCCAATTAAGACCACTCCTCTAGTATCAACCTTTGAATAGATGAATAACAGATGATATCAATAAAAAAAGTCATGTGATCTCTTACCAAAATATCGCAAAAGATGACAAGATAAACTAAGAAAAGGAGACAATATATCGAATCTCTTACTAAGAGTTATTCAACATTATAGATGATATCTTGATCAGATTCCAGATGGACGATAATTAGAGGAACCTATGCAGAAGGCATGGAGGATGTCTCCTGGGCATGGCTCTCACCATACATGAGAAAGGATGAGGGGTTCTGTTCAATAAGAGGCTCTATATCCCTTAAAAATGATCTAGGTAATTTACATGGAATGTATATTTTACATGTAGTGTAGAGATAATAATTTTCCCCTCCCAGGAAAAAACATATCACTATATGCAAGGGGCATGGAAAACCCATTTCATGCCGTGTATTATAAATAAACACCATGTATTTATAATAGAGAATTTTTAATTTTCCTGTATCCATCCTTCATCCCCTACTACTTTCTCATAAAAATAAAACCGATTGGCCTAAGGGCCCAAACACCATGGTTTAATACAAAAATTAAATGAAATGAGATATTTAATGAATATAATAGACTCTATACCTCACATAAGATTCATTTCAATGCAATAACCCTTTTGGTAAAATGAATTTTTATTAAAAATTAATGTTTTTAACTCTTCTTATGAAGTGAGTTTTGAACAAAGGTATTTTGAAAATAATAAAAAGGGGTTTTCCCTTTCACATTCAAATTTTTTACCTTCAACTCCTCATTTATTAAAGATAAACATTACATCTATTCAAGTATCTATTATTTGATATTTTTAAGAGTAAATTCTTTGAAAATATGTAATGTCACTTATTATAATGTGGTATGAATTTTATTATTTTATATCAACATTAATTTTTTTTTCAAAAATATATTTTAAGTTTTCGCTTCAATTTATATTTATAATTTTTTAAATTATTTACCATAATGGTGTTATTTTTTTTATAATTTATAATATAATATGTATATTTATCATTTTGGGGATTGAACTCATGGTATCAAACAATTCTATTATTGATCTATTTTTTGTGTGATATAATTAAAAGTACTCCTTTTATGAGGGAGTTTTTAATTTATGAAAACTTCATTCTAGGTTTCATTTATTAAACCAATGTTATATTCTTTTTCAATGATAAAAATTATTACTACTGATGGGTTATGATCATGTTATCCTTCTTATTAACAAGGGTATAAATATTTTCATTCTATATGTTATTATTCCAAAATGGATTATTATTGGAATGTTGGATATTTTATGTTTAAACATCCACCTACATCCTCACGATGGGTAATGATCAAGTTAACCATTTTATTTAGATGGGGAAAATTATACCTCTTCCCAAAATAGTATAGTGTCTTGGAATAAAGAATTGACAAATGTTTTTTATGTCCAAAATTATGCATTTCATTAGTATGAGATTATTTTATTGACATGATTGTTTTATTTATTATCCTGGTGTATTAATTCTATATGTTTCAGTTAATTATGGATTCATGTTTTTTACTTATTCTTGGTATAATATTTATGTCATGTGTATTCCATGATTTCATTAGTTGTATATTTTAATGTACTGAGAATTTGATCTTATCCCTTATTAAGTTTCCATTTCCCTAGGTTATGATGGAAATTATTACACATGATATGAAAAATATGATTTTTGGGAGATGTTAAATACATATTATGGATTAATTAGTTTCTCATAGTGTAAAAAGTTCCATTAGTTGAGAAAGAGATTAGATTTATTAGTTTGTGTTTTGTCTAAAATCACTAAATCTCTTAACAAAAAATGGTATTGGGAATTTATGTAATAAAATATTTTCATTAATTCATGATATTATAGGATAGTTATTCTAGATAATTTATAGTTGGTATCAGAATGATTGTGTAAAGTAAATTTTTATTGCACCTAATTTAGGAGTGTGGGTCCTAGGCATCACACTTTGTTTCAGAGTAGAGTTTAGATAACTTATAGATTATGATGGTTATTGAGGTTAATTTATGAGTAGATAAGTTAGGTTTGATCATAAATTCAAAGGTATAGATAATTGTTTATAGAATATTATTTAACATTATGGTAATAATGGAAATTTTATCATGGGATTAGGAAAATAGAAATTTAGGGAAATCCCTATGAATATTTCTAGGAGATAATTCCATGTATATGATGAAGTCATGAAGTTTTTTTATAATATATATTGTATAGTTTTATTCAAAATTACATCCATTTCTAGATATTATATATTGATACAAGATTTTTAATAGATTTACCGAGGGATAATATCCCCCAAAATGGTGGACTGGGTATTACCTCAATCGTCTCATCATGCTTGGAAAAGATGCCTAATTTCACACGTCATTTGATACTCTTGAGGGATATACTTTGGTTGGATAGAATTTTATTTATGAAAAATTATCGTGGATTTGAATATGTTTTGATTTTATAACCTAATAATAATGTGACCATGAATAAAAAAGATTAAAATATATAGATTGGTATGTTAAATTATATATTAATCATTACGTGCTTTCCTGTATAAAGGATATGTCATATTATGAGGGTCTAGATTTCAATGATTATTTAGTTTATAATATTTTAGGAAAGTTCATGGTAAATTAAGATATATATTTTATGGATTAGATTAAAAATTATGATAGAACCCAACTCAATGTAACCTTGGATGAATCGATAATGGTATACGTTAAACTGAGTGTGACATGGGTTGAACCAAGTCTGATATAGGTTTATTTTTAAGAACTCTATAAAAAATGATAGTGTTATAATGTGAGACATATCAAGGTAAAACTTTTCTATGGTTATTTATGATAGTTATGTTATAATTATTTTCAATCAGGTGCACTATTTTGGATTTAATAATGGGTGAAGTCAAAACAAACAAATTTAACAATGACTTCCATGGCCAATAAGAAAACTATCTTAGTGAACAAACTAATTAGATAATGTATGGAGTGATAAATCTTATTATAATTATGAAACAACTAAAAAAAATTATTATTTTTAATGTGAAAAAAATTGTAATCCAAAATACACCAATGAAGAAAAGGGCTGAATATCATAGAAATTTGGGTGACAAAGATGACAAGAAAGAAGATTCCATTCCCTTCATGTAAAAATGTTGGAAGAAGCATAGGGGAATTTTCCTTAATTAAAAAATTAAATTCTGTAAGTGTATAGATGAAGGTTATCAAACACACAAATGTATGAGAAAGGAATAATATAAAAAAATTCATTAATTAAATTCCAAGAGAGTTGCACATTATGAAACTAAATAACCCACTCCAAGGGCCAATGGGGGTGATAGTAAATAACAACCAATAAAATAAGGAAAATAATATTCCATAACTACTAATGTATCAGATAGTGAGTCTTCACCCTAGATTTTATAGAGTATAATGTTATGTAAGTTTTCACCAACTAAACGATATTGAGTTATAAATTAATAATTTTAATGGTATTGTTATCATATAATTGATTTTCAAGGTTTTTGGAAAGTAATTAGTTATGAATCTAGATCTTCATCCCTACTATAATTCTATATGAAATTAATAATTAGTTAGTTTTATTTATAAAGAACTTATAATAAATTTTCATATAGATAAATCTCAATGAACATCCCATATAAATCAAAGATTATATAGTGAAGTATAGTTAATTATGAATTCCCTATAGAAATTACTATGATATTATGAGTCAAATTCTAAGGGAAAAATTTATTTATGAGGGGGATGTAACACCCTAGAATTTTAATATATGATTGCATAAAAAAACTCAAAGTGTTCGATATATTGTTACACATACAACACTTAACAAAAACTAAACCTTGATATATTATGTATGACTAATAAAGCATGCACATTAAATGAAAAAGAATAAATATTATTAACCACTTTAATAAATATTTGTATAAATATAATAATGGATACTTTAATTATGAATGAAATTCAATTGGTACATCTAAAAAAACTAATAAAATCAATTTTTTTAAATTTTTTTATCAAAAAATGGTGTTTTATTTCAAGAAACTATGTATATTATTATATATTTATAATATGAATAATATATTACTAATAAATTAAGTATTAATTGATAGTAAAAAAGAATAAAGAATAGATGAAATTTTAAAAATCTATTTTTATATATAAATAATTTTCTACTATATTTTGAGATTTCATTTAAATATAGAATTATAAAATTTGAGAAATTTAATTTGAAAAAAATCAACATAATTTTTGGATTAATAAATATAATATAATATTAAGATTATTTTTTGGGATTACTTCTAAAACGAATTATATTTTGGTGAGAATACCATTTTTACAAATTACATGACTTATATGACATAATTATCATATAAGGGTGTATTTATAATTCATGAAATATTTTTTAATGTGATTTTGAAGTATTTATAGACATTATCTATTCTACAATCCAATATTGTCTTATTTTTGAGGCACATGACTAGTTTAGCATTTTCTCCCTATATATTAAGTTCAAATGTTTACAAAAAATTCATTCCCACCATTTATAAAGGGGCCTCTCACCACCCCTTCAATAAATTCCTTAAAAATAAATTTCTAACTAATAAATAATCCTTTTAATTTAAAATAGAATAATTATTCATTCTATTTTTCTTCTAGTGAAAATAGACTAGCCTATTCGATCCATTTCGAAGAGATATTCCAAGTAAATCTTAAAGTGCACAACATGAGTAATGTTTTCTTCTTAACTGCTTTATTTTATATTTTTCTTCTGTAATTATAAATTTTATATCCCTATATAATGAAATAATTATTAGTTATATACTTAATATTATTTTATATCGAAATAATAAAAATTAACCTTTTCCCTTTTCTATTAAGAAAAACTAAACTCTAATTCGTACATTTTGCAGATTACCACCTCAATGATGAAAGATTTATCATTTTACTTCAACAACCTAAATGGATAGTGTAAAATAGAAATTTAGTAAATAATTATGATATTTATATCATGTTTATGATTCTGAAACATGAAACCATATTACTCCTTTCAACCATTATATAGAAAATTAAATCTTCCATCATGTGTACGTGTGGACCACCACCTCCATAGAATGATTGATTTTCATTTCATAATAACAGGAATGGTATTTAAAATGTGATTAAAAGACAAATATTATTTTTATGAAAGTATAAATATTTTATTATGTATTATTTATGAACTATTAATTATATGATCAACAAATTATTATCTTTAATTTAATCATTTAAAACTAGTAAAATAAGAGAGAAAGAATCTATTATTTATAATAAATGACTTAATATAAATTATTTTTCTCTATATTTTTTTAAAATAATAATATATCACACTAATAAATATTAAATAATATCATTATTCTTCTGGTATAGTGATGTTAAAGAGAAACCAAATCATAATCGCCCATTAATAATGGTTAGTTCATGTTTTGGTCAGGTTGACCACCCAATTTAATTGTACTATAAACTTATATCATCAATGACTATGAGAACTTATTTACTAGAATAATGTGATATAAATATATAAAAAATGTTTTTTCTAAGGTTATAACAATTTTTAACTCATTCATTAATAAAATATCATTTGTTTATTAATAATCATTAACACATGATAGTAAATGATTTCATCTTTATGGTCTATAACCACAGCTACCATGGAATGAAATTATAAACTTCATAAATATCATCGAAAATATATTATATCACCTTTAATTATCTTGGAATGATTATCTTTTTAACTATAATGAATACCAAAACATTTTGTATGAAACTTTTTCAATGTGATAATGATTACGTACACCTGATGTTGAAAATAGGTAAAAACTAACTAATATATATATGTATATATATATGTAATAAAATTGATTTAATTGTTCAGGATATTTTGGATAAGTTTAGAGAGAATGATAACTAAGGTAATGATTTTTGTCACAAATTTTTCTCTTTGAGGTATGTTTTCTATTATGTACATAATTTAATTTATTTCATTTATAAACTACTTATCTGAGATGTAATATCATGAAAAGTCATTTTATTAAAATGTTACTCAAGCATCAAGGGGTTTTTGGCCACAATTATTATTCTTTGGGACATGTTACATGTTATGAACCTTGTTTCATTTGAAAAATTTTCTATTAATTTACTATCCCATGTTGTATACCATATTTACTTAAAATTCATTTGATAAGAAAAGAAAAATAAAGTTATTATCATAAAATGTCTTTTTACTCAAGTGTTACCATATTCACAAGAGTTTTTTGTAACTCAATTTTTACTCATTAAACTATGATCGTTCACTTGAACTCTTTTCATATAAGTTGGTTATATTCTAAACATTGATTGTAGTATGTGGTATCCTATCAGTTGATTCATTTTTACCACCTAAACCCCTTTTTTAAAAGTTTCATTATTCATGGAGATAGATATTATATATATTAATAGCTTTCCATTTAATAAAGAAAATTTTATATTGTCTATATTTAAAATGTAATAAATATTTGCAAAATATTTTTTCATAAAAAAAATTGAATTATACATTTTTATCTCAAGAGAATAAATTCGAATAATTATTGTATAAATGTGGAGCAAAATAATCTATATAAGTTTCCACATCCTTGATTTTGAATATAAAATTAATCTAGGATGATGAATTCCAAAGTGTGAAGAAAAATGATTATAAAAGGATAATTACCTATTTTTTTATATCGAATACTTTCAATCCATGACATAATATATTATTTTTCACATTGGTAATAATTTTAGAGTGACTTAAAATCATTACACAAGAAGGAATCTAAGAAAATAACGAGAAATATCAAATAAACCATCACTTATATGTTATAATATAAAAGTGGTTCTAATATTGATCTATATATCTTCAATATACAAACCTGGTTAAAAATATAGATGAAAAAATATATATCTTGAGAAACATTTTTTATGGGAATCATATGTGTTAGTTCACATTAAAAGGTGAAAAATGTTGAAATACTGAGCAATAAAGAGGATGAACATGTGGTAGCTATAAAAAATTCTATAAAAATGTTTTAGATGGATGATAAATTATAAGATCATAAAGTATATATGGAGATACAAATAAATAATTTCCATTAAACCTTAGTTCAATGAAGTTTTTCAAAAATATATTTTATTATTCAATAGCTCAACATAATGAAATTTGATATATTTTTTTCAAGGAAAAAATTTGAAAATCAAATGGTTAATTTTGATTTTTTCATAACTCATTTATAAGTTATTAATATTTCTATAAAGACAGTTTTAATAGAGAAAATTCTTGAAATGATATTGATAATGAATATTCAGCCTTCCTATATCGTGAAATGAGGTATGATTAACTGTTACCATTCATTTTAATAGTTTTTTTGGATTATGTTATAAAATGGAGATAAATTACATAAATCGTGAGAAAATTACAATGAACATCTATAAAACCTCATCCAAAACCACCAGGTCTTAGATGGTGGGTCACAAGATCTCTTTTGTGCCTCTCTATATGAAAGAGGATATCGACTAGTAGTGAGGGTCTATGTCTATCCCTGACAAGACTATACCCTATATATCATGTCATAACACTAATAAGAAATAAATAATAAATATAATAAATAAATAGAGTAACATTTATAAACTGAAATATGCAATAAGTTTCTTATAAAAAATAGATAAATGAATTCCCAAGGTAAGAATACAATCTAGTGTATATTAAAAATATATATAAATATATCAAATTACATAGTCCTCTAGAATATATCCCTATCTTCCACCATCTCCAGACTCCTCAGAGAAACCATCTTCCTTGGACCCCTTTCCCTTAATCGGTTCCCCAAACATAAAGTCTGTACGCACATTGAAATTCCTATACAAGGATTGAGTAATGAAACCATGTTGGAAACCACAAACTCATATTTAATTGATTTGATCATATAAACAAGTGTATACCATAAACAAAAAATCATTGTGGAAGAAACACAAAACTCAAAAACCAATCACATGTGTGACAACTCAAACACCATGATCCTCAACATACATGATTAATCTCTATTCCAAAAGGAATTTCATGATATATAAATTAATATATAGCTATTCATGAGGATAATATTCTTTATTGATGTAATCATGTTTTCATAATAATTGGAATTTAGTAGGCAACAAGTGAGTCACGTTCTAGACATCCTCTAGGCATAAAGTGATTGTGCTACATAGAATCAACTAGGAATTGAGTAAAATGGTAATTTTAATCTACTAGGAATCAAATAACATGCTGCATAAAATCTATGTTCTCTATCATCACATGTTTTTTACACTCCCCCTTTAAGGAATAAATATGTCATGACGATCCACATACTTTGGTAACCAAGAAAAATACCTACAAAACACACATAACATGACCGAACACAGAAGAAATCATAACATATCATCATGAGTAAAAGTAGAAACATTCAATACATATGATCAACATAGAACATGAATATATAATATATTAATGTACTGATTGAATCAAGTATCACATAATTCTCTCATGGGCTATGCACACACTCGCATGAAAGAATAATCAAGAATGACTATCAAGCATGCCATCACAAGTGTTATATCCTGGAAATATTGGTAAATAAAATCCTTGAAAAGAAAAAATATATTCCTACATCAAAGTAATTGATGAAGAAATTCAAGTCTCCTCAAAACAATGTCTCCTAAGTCACATACACACGCCCATCAGCTCAAAACTCTCTCCAAATATTCATAGAATAGAATCCAATTATTTTATTTCCAAAATAAAAAAAATATCACTTGCACTAATAGTTTCTATCAATTAGATAATTTCAATATTATCACATTAGGCTATAACACGTGTTAAAAAAATTTTAATAATTAAAATTACAACTTTATCCATATGTGATGATAATCCTTCTCTTTGGGATAATATAAGATAAAAAAGAATTGTTATTATTATTCCCTTCAATATTTCTAGGTTATTATAATTTTACAACTTCTTCCTCATTTTTTTCTTGAAAGAATCATAAGGATAATATCATAACAGAATATCAAAATATTTATGTATAATATACACATGTTTTATCATTTCAAAACATGACACCATGAATTTAGGAGATAAATGAGGTTATGCCACACCTAGAACTATAAGAAGGGTTTTGAATGATAAAATATGGATTCACCAACCTTGTATAAGGGAATCCATGGACTACCTATCATTTAGAGGATAACAGAAAATAAATTCCTTTAATGTTCAACTGTTTTTGAAATAAAAAATATATGTACACATTCACCATATTAATAAATAGTAATTAAATATCATCATTTAATTTGCGTTTTACCCAAATCTTGAATACATTGTGTTTAATTCCACCCCATAATGTTTTTCTAATCCTTAATGAGTCAAGGGAATTAATTAGCATGATTTTTTATTTTTAAAATAATTGATGCACATTATATTATAATTCTTGGGATGAAGGAGTATAAAAGAGGGGTTTTATAAAAAACTCTTCCCAAAAATGGTGCGGCGTAGGGGTAAAACTGTTTACCCTTAAATATCTAAGTTGTGCCAAATTAGGCTAACATGTTTAAACATTATGAATTTCTGAAACCCATACTTAACTTTATGTAGCCTCAATGTTCCCTTATGCAGCTTTAGAATGTTTTTCTAACCTTTAAATAGTGTTATAATTGTCCTTATACAACCATTAATAATAAATATATACCATTACAAAAAGGATAGACTACCCTTATTCATCCTTTGGAATGTTAGAGATACTCTTACATGGTGCTGGGAGGAATGTTATACAGTTTACAAAACCTTTTAGTAACCCTTATTTAGGTAATTCCTTACACTTACACAACACATGAATCAAGGAGTTACCCTTAAGAAATTGAAGGGAAAAACCCTATTCCATTATTCAACATATTGAATAGTTTCATACCCTTATACAATGGATATTTTACCCTTACATAACCCTAAAAAACAATGGTTACATTTACACAGCCTGTGTGAAATAGATTTATGCTTATACAACACCATTAAACCTTAAGTAAGGGTGATTTTTATTGAACAACAAGATTTTCACATAAAAAATAATAAATTATTTAACAAAATTGGGTTCAGGGATCAATTAAAAAATTATAATATTATAATTCTATCTCTCTAATGAATTCTCATTCCTAATAATTATCTTTTGTTGTCCTACTTGAAAAACATATGTCACTGAGCTAAAACTTTTGACTCCCACTCCCATGTCCCCTCCTGGATTAATCCATGGTTCTATATGATTAAAAAAAGTTACACCATAATCCCTATTAGAAATTTCTCACTCTGTTTTATAATCCACACCAGATGCTCCTCATATGATTCATTTAGAACAAAATCAATGTATTCATGTTTTTTAACACGCGTAGGATTAAGAATGTACCTATGAAGTTATGATGCACGTAACACATTATTTATACCTCAGATGTGAGATAGAATATCCTGATGTTACACCCCTATCCTAATTCTTTCACTAACCTCAAAGGGTAAAAAAACCATAGTTCCAGCTTCTCTTTCTTTAGAAAATGACGATTCCTTAACTGAGGTGGAACTCATAAGAAAAATTGATCACTAACCACAAACTCCAAAGGTTGTCCATCTAGTATACATGTGATTTATTCATAATATTAGTGGTGATCAACCATTTATAAATCATTTTCACTCTCTCAGATGTCACTTGAATAAAATTAGGCCCCTCAACCTCTACCTAACCTTCTTTATGCCAACAGAGTAGTGAACTAAATGTTATATGGTTAGGAGCATCATAAGGTGACATCTAAATCACTATTTGGTAAATATTATTGTATATGAGATAAACACATGTCTATAAAATCATTCCTAGGTCCACTAAAGTCTAGGATTTAAGCTATAAGCATATACATCAATATTACAATCATCTACTCTGACTGTCTATCTTTATGTGGTTGATACACTGTACTCAATCTCTACTGTGTCCCTTTCAATTTCTACAAGCCCTGCTAAAATCAAAAAGCGAAACATACATCTCTTTCAAAAAAAAAATTATAAAGGTAACTCCATGTAATCATAACGTCTTACATACATACATATTTCTATGATCATCCACTATGTGAGTCTCACAGATTGGTAAAAAGTGAGAAACATTCATCAACCATTTGAAAATCACCCAAACAGAATACTGAATCCTCAATTTCCTAGGTAACACTATCACAAAGTCCATCATGAAATCCTACCACTTTATCTCATTGGTAAAACAAGTGGTTTTACCACACCAATAGGACACTGGTTATTATCCTTTAACCTCTGATAGGTAAGGCATCAAGAGACAAAACAAGTAATGTCCCACTTCATTCCTAGAGACTATAATATTCTCTTAAAAATTTGGTACATTATTTTTCACCAATATATACCACCTATATGAAGGTATGAAAATCCCACCTTAGATCCTTTCTGATCGAATTGAGGACTACTACTCTCCTATGAAAAAGGATCGCATTTTTATCTCCCAATTATCACCCTAGTATCAGGTTAACTCAAGCAAGTTGATCTATAATCACATCAAACTCTTGGTTATTTTCCTATCTAGAATTCACCTGATCTACTAGAGAATATGTGACCACCAAGGGATAATATTTCATCAATATCTAATCCATAGAATCATCCATCCTCTAGTCAAACAAAAATCTAATCAAGCACCACTACTCCTCTGAAGGCCACTCACCAAGTTCCCACTCAACTTATGTCTTCAATCTAATATAATATTCAACAATATTAATTTTTATAGGGTTATATTTCATCTAAAATTCAATCATCTACAGATACTTCACCCAATGTATCTTACTCAGGTTTAAGTCTTCTATGTAAATATGAAACAAAGGAATTGTGGCCATTATAGGCAACAAAACCCTATCCAAATATATTGTGTCACAAACACTTCAGAGTGTGAACTATATCTACTAGATCAAAGTAATGAATAGGGTAGTTCTAATCATAGGGCCACAAATGACATGACCCATAAACTACTACCTACTCCATCTACATCATTACTACTCCCAAATTAATTCTTGAGGCAATGAATTATACAGAATAACACATCTCATTCCTTAGAAGTATAAACACTGAAGTTATTTTAAACCTAATATTTATAGAAAATGTTTTTAATGTCCTACTAAGCCCAGAAAGATCCTAATATTTTACATGTTTTAAGGATGTTCTTAGAAAACCACTACCTCCACTTTCTCAATGTCTGTGGATATACCTATCACTAGCACCACATGCCCTAAAAATTCCACCTCCTAATTCTAGAAGTTACACATTCATAGATTTTTTTAAATATAGTGTGATCAAAGCATACATAGTTCTATTCCAATATTTCAAGCATGTTGATCTAATATTGGGGAGTATATAAGGATATCGTAAATGAAAACCACAAAAAACAAGTCTAGTTAAGGGATGGATATCTTGTTCATGATATCCATGAACATTTAAATCATGTCCATTAGTTTAAATGGCATCACCAGATACTTGTATAGCCTATACATAAAATAAAACACCATATTAAGGATTCCATCCTCTTTAACACATAGTTGGTGATAGAACAGTCAAAGATAAATTTTAGAGAACCACCATGCTCCCCATAACTGATCAAAAATTTCATCCATCCTAGGAAAATGATATGTTTTCTTCATATTAACCTAGTTCAACTTATAGTAATCAATAAATAGTCAAATAATACTATCTTTTTAATTATATAACAACAGAAGTTCACCCCATGGTGTTGTAATTATCCTGATAAAGAACTTACGATCCAAGTCATCAAGATGCACCATGATATCTTTCAGCTCAACTGGAGACATACGATAAGGGGGAATTGAAATGGGATGCAAAACTAGTATGAGATATATCTGAAAGTCAAATCCTCAATAAGGAGGAAGTCAATTGACGTCATATATAAATTCATCCTGATAGGGATCCATGATGGGAGGAAAACATGAGGGCACAACCACTAATCCTGTTGAAGGATACATGCCCGCCATATGTATTATTATTATCCCAAGCTGACTCAAGTCTATACAGACTTTACATACTCCTAATTCCCTTTCTACAGTCATCAGGTACCTCTCTCACATCAGTAAAGTAAATGAAACTTGTCTCTTTTAGAAATATATGTGGGATAGGAATCTGGTCAGATAATCCATTCATATAATCACATTAATGTTTGTTATTTGAAACATCATGAAGTTCCACTAATGTCCCTTACTAGTGTCAACTATTGGAAACTCAGGGAATCATTAGAGATTGTCCAATTTTGTTCCCAATGGTATATAAAGGGAGACTAATTTAGAGAATATCTTAACTGGTAATTCAATACCATAAAATACATATATAGATATGAAATATGGGATGAAAGGGTATTAAAAAAGGAGGTAGATAAAGTACACAAGATCAGGAATTTACCTCATATAACAGATAGTCCCACACTACTATCTGCTCGAGTCTAATACAATATATAGACATGAACGACCTCAACTCTATGACCCTTTCCATGATAAGTATGACTATATTGAGTCACAATCATTAGATTCTAGTACTATGGGCCCCATCCAAATCCCAGGTTCCCTAACCACATCTACCTAGACCCTCTATAGAAGGTTTGCCACATATATTTGGAGAACAATTAATGATGTTTCCCCTTATAATTGAATTACTGAAACTATATCTAATGTTCCTTATTTGATGGCTGACCCGATTAGGTGAGGGGATTTTCCATCATTATTGAGTTACCTAATGGTCTATGGTGCTAAATAGTGCATTACTACTACTGTTAAAGTGGAAGTCGTAGGCACTATGAACCTCTCCAAATCTAGGTTTGAGGCAATCAGTGGTATGAAGGTTCAGACTTATTTGATACCCCTGTGGTCACCCATAATAAGTTTGAAATCCTTACTGGAGACAATCATCCAAAAATGAATCTAAAAATGTGAGGGAAATCAAGAGAGCTGTACAATCATGGTGTTTCATAAAAGGTATTTGGCAAGAAAGAGATGGAGCTAGGCTTGGTAGAATGCACACTCACTCCATTATCTGCCTATATGATCTCATATATGAGGGTTCAAATCTTGATTTGGAGATGGATCATGATGTTTCTGAATGTGGGTTTAGCTTCTCATTTCCATAACACAGTCTTTCTACAGTTATCACTAAATTAAAAAAGCTATTTATGAAAATTTAAAATTATTTGTGGTTTAAGTTTCTATGGTAATGACTAATCTTCCCATAGTTGAACCAATATGGGCCAAATCATAATGGAATTTAATAAACTTAAATCAGAAGGACCCACACACCACTTATCTACTCCATTTCCATAACCTTCATCTTCCTTCCACCAGATGGGGTACTCATAGAAGTGGTATGAGGTCCACCCAACTGAGCATTGAAGGGAAGAAGAAGTATAACTACTAAAACCTCATCCAAGATCTTATATATAGTTAAAGACATCCATATAACCTCTTGGTATGATTCTAGGTCAAAGAATTATACTTTCTATTTGATATTAGGATGATGTCCAATCTCAAAATTCCTTAGATTTTGAGCCTTATTGTTAGTCAAAAGAGGTTCAAAGCAAAGAATACCAGTAAAACAAGTAGATTAGGTGGACACTATCATGGAACCCTTACACATCTCTATGAACTCATGTTCTTGGAAATGGTTTAGTATATCAATAAATAACTATAGGTATAATAGGTCCTTGAAGGCCTCCTGAGTGGGTCCCTCACATCAACCACCCTTTCCAATGACTCCACACCAACACCTGGTTGGTACCAATAGAATGAATGCTTATAGGATGACAATCCAATCTATTGATGTCTCAATGAGGTTGAAGATACTCTCGATGACATCCATCGAGTCTGAATTTTCTTGTGGTCTATCTTCTCCCTGAAATTCAAGAGGAATCTAGAGCTGAAAATCCCTGTCATGGTTAACCATTGATATTGTTTAAATGGATCCCAGATAAAGTAGACCTACTGCCTACACCATTGGAGATGATAGAGGAGAATTATTTGCAGTTATTTCATGCACAATAGCTAGTGGAATAAAAGAGTTTAGAGCATCCCATCCCTTGTCAGATAGTGGTCCCATCAGTCTTCTATGGGGTGGAAGCTTTTGTAACATAAAGGTAAGCATTAATACATAATACATTATATCCTAACTATTTTAAGGGATCACATAAAGGATTATGTGTAAGTCTACCCATAGTCCAAGGAATAACCCTTATAATACTGTCCCAATTCATGTATTCGCACATTAGTCACAATCATAATATATATTATAGAACATAACAACATGCTAAATTTAGCTAATTAATGCCAATAAAGATATATCATAACAACAAGATAACAGATATATCACACAATAGAGAATCTATCCTTGATAGATAGTACAAATCAAGACATTAAATTAAATAATTAATATAAATAACACACACACACACACACACACACACACATATATATATATATATATGTCATGCTTCCTTACATTCCAATCATGATTCATGAAAGGATTTAAAATATACTAAAAAAAGTAACAAAAATCCCTTCCATGGTAACACGTATTTTTGTCACACATGTACTCGAAAGGAACACAGACGCTCCCCTACAAAATTTTTACACAACAATATCTTTTAATCCATTCCCTGGGTTAGTCTAAAAATATATGTATAAAATTATACTGAGATGTCATTTTGTAACACACCAACCCAAAGCACTGGGTCTGGGCCATAGTTTCACATGACCTCATGCATGCCTCCCTTTACAGAAGCGGCTTACAAATAAAAGAAAGGTTCCTAGTTCATTATTGTAGAGACTATGGAATCATTATCAGGGTACAACACTAAATAAATATAAATAAGCAATATAAAAAATAAATATAATAACACACGTGAACTAAAATATGTCATACATGTCATATAATAAATAGGCAAATATTTTTCCATGGTGGAAATCCAAAATAGTGTATATATAGAAGATAAATAAATAAATAAAAAAGGCATAGTCCTTTAGAACCCTCAATGGTCTTCCACTAGATCCATGTTCCTTAGCTCAACCAACTTACATTGGCCCTTTTCACTTACTCATATCCCAAAAAATAAAGTCTGTATGCACATTCAAATTCTCATTAAGGTTTTGTGTAATGAAACCTTATATGACACCACCAATGGATCCTTAATTGATATTATCATATATACAATTATATTCCACAAACAAACAATTAATGCATATGTAAAAAAACAATCCAAAATGTGCATTAATGTGCTAAGAAGGCCACCAAAAGCCCCTCCCATACCTACTTTGGCTCAATTATAGAAGGTATTCCAAGAGTAATAACCTATCACAAATCCCCACATCAGATCTGAAATTCCACATAACCTCAGGAAAGCCACCCTATACACTAAAGTTTTCTGACTAGCATTAAGGGTCTCAAGTGGAACTGTGGGTAGAATATACCCTCTATCAGAGTGCACAACAAAAATAAAAAAAGAGTAAAGAAATAAAAAATTAGAGTAATCGAAAAATAAAATCATAAACCATTAAAAAATATTTTGTCATGCCCGATAAATTACCAAAAATAAATAAGGATCTAGGGCTAGGTTAAATATATTAATAAAATTGGTATTAGATATACCGCTTGAACTCCATCCAACAAAGTCTATATACTCTTAATCCACCTAATATAATTCCACCACATGGCTATTTCCCTTCACTACATCTGTAGTCATGAAATATACAACTTCACCAAAATTATAGAGTAGGGATTGAGTACAAGAATCAGTAAGATTCCACCAATGGACTATAACACAAGTTCATAAGATATGGAAGTTTATAAAATGAATTAATCATTAAATATATATAAAAATATATCACATAAAAAATGTAGGGTCTTCAATGACCACCTATACCTACTTCGACACCATATTAGAAGAAAATATACCTACTTTGGAACTATTAATAAAGGAACAACAATGGTTGAACTAACATGTCGTTTAAGTGGAATAGCCTAAAAAGATGTAGAAAACATTTCCATCAGCTTGAATGGGAAAATTACATTTCAAAAAATGTCTAAAACATCCATATCAATATATAGTAGGAAAACATGTAACATGTCGACCAATGTTTGACACATCCCTATCACAGGATATCCTGAATGTATCAGATTAATCTTACAGGATTGAATATCCCAAGTAAAGGTTGACCAATATCTAGAGCATCCCACTAAATGGATATTCTAAATAGGATAAATATACATTTTCATATGAAGAAGATATAAGAAAAAAATCATATGATATATGATACAAATGAAAAATAATACAACACGTAAAATCAATAGTATCATAAACATACTAATACATATGAAAGAAATAAAGGCACATGAAAAATACTACACACTCATCATATAATCAATCATTAGTTACCGATTATTTAGAGTTACCCACTCACACACACACACCAACAAATCATTTCAATAACCCATATATGGCATGAAAAAAAGTCAAATAACTCTTACCTCAAGCTCGTTGACAATGAAATCCAAGATTCATTAAGGAAAAATTAGCAAATCACATCCATGTACTTGTTATATCCAAAGGCCTTACAAGGAATCCTAAAACTAAATCCAACTATTTTATTTAAAATGAAAAAAACATCTTGTGTTATAAAAACTTTCTATCTCATGGATAATATACAATTAACATAATATTTCCATATTATCTCTTTTCATAAAACCATATTATTTTATAGAGAAATAACACAATTCCATAAGTGATAAAATTTCCTCCCCCTACTGGATAATTTCTATTTATCTCACTAATACATAGAAGTTTATTCAAATAATAATTATATTTTTCCACTAAATAACATTATCTTATAATATACTAAACTTGGAATGATAATTTTCAGTTATTATTCCTTGAAAACTTTATAATATTATCATTTAAGAAAAAATTTATTTAATTTATAAAAAAATATCAGGAGTCTTATTTTCAAATGTAATGTGGAAGTAATACACATAAATTATCCCTATTTAAAAAAAATACTATGATAGAGGAGGGATATTTATGGTTCTTTAATACATGTAAATCCAACATAAAACTCATACATGATCATAAGAATTAAATCTAAAAATTAATTCAAACATTTAATTCTAATTTTAAGAGATTGATAAATGTAAAACATTTATAATTCTTATCTAAGTCTTTATAACAATTAAATATATAAAAACAATCCATTCCCCTAACTTAATACATTTAAAAATCATTAAAGGTAGTTATAGGTGTGAACATGGAAGAAATTCCAAAAATAACTAGGTAGAAACACTACCCATATGTGAGTGTAGGCCACTGCATAGAGGTAAATTAGTTTACCCTTACATAGTACATTATAACCAAGTTTCCCATACATGATAGACTATTATGGTGTAAAGGTAACTCTATTTACCTTTACACAATGAACATTTACCCTTAAAAAAGCTTTGGAAAAGTTGATCTACCCTTACACAACTACCCTTACACAGGCCATAACCCTTACACAACTACTATTACAGGGGATTATACTCCTAAGTAAACCCTAGGTTACCTTATTCGAGCATAAGAAATATGTTGATACCCTCAAAAAGTTCCCATTATGTTTACAAAACACATGATGTACCCTTACAAAACTCATATTTCCCTAAAGAAATGCATGTAAAGAGAATTACCCTTATGAAACATCCGTTTACCTTTACACAGCCTATGAAAAAGGCTATGCACACTAAAAAAAGTCCATAAAATCTACCATTACCCTTATATAACCCCATGAAACATAATTAAAGATAATGTTTATTGGAAAAAATTTAGACCCCCACATAAAAACACTTTAAAATTATTATCCAAAGAGGGTTTAAAGCTTACTTAAAGAAACCGAGATAGTTACAATTCTCTCCCTTTAATGAATTTTCATCCTTGACTATTATCTATAGTAGTTGGATATAACATCCAAGAGAATTTGATAGTATTAAAAAGAATTCCCAAACCACTTTTATCAAAGTATAATTGTTTTCAGAGAACAAAATATTTACCTATTTATAAAAATAACATTTTATTCAGAATTTAAAATATTTTTATAATTCAATCACATTTATAAAATTTCATTACCATCTCATGGAAATCATTCCACGGTTTCCAAATTATTAATCCCAATTTATTTTAATTTCAAACCTATTTCCATAAAACAATTATTTCTTAAAAAATTCCTTTAGCACAATGAGGAATGTTTCCATGAAAATTTGTGTTATAAACTAAATTTTTCATGATACACACATTTTGGTAATTGAATTTTTTTAGAGACCTCAACAAAACATCTTTTATCCATAATTTGGTATTAATAAAGGATATAATATAATATAGAAAGGGATTAAAGTTGAGGTAAAAAAATCGGAGCATGAAACAGACCAAACCTAATCAAGGGAACAAAAAATATGATTCTATACCAACCTAGAAAAATATAGAGGATAAGAATAAAACAGGATCATAGCACATATAATGGAAGGTCCCTATACATTATCTATATGATCTAGATAAACTGCATTAGATCGACCATTCACCACTCTATGATGCACTATAAGCTCATGACTCACCTAGTTTTCAAACCTCCACATTTTTTGCACCTACAGTTGAGGTGATTTTATAGGTCCAATAGTACTTATCCTTGATGAACAATAACATAAATACATTATATGACATATAATGACACAATAGTGTAATGTCTTGAGAGAATAGGTATAATAATTGAGAAAGTGTCCCTTCTTTCCATGGTTATAACATCTTGAGAATTCACTCACCCCAAAAGAATTAGGAAGGGATTTTATATGATTAAATTTTTGACTTATACCCCTAGTGTACCTTATGACTTCCACCTCTTATTCAAAGAATACTAAACTATAACTATACTAGATAATGACTTTCTGGTACACTAACAGTTGGAAAAAGACTAGCATATAAGACTTAGTTGTTACCCTTCTTTTTCATAAGTTCTTTACGAAGTAATAAATCACATGTCATTAGATAAAAAGTCCTAAACTATCACCTTATCTCTAGGAATTGGAAAATCATTAACTTTATTTCCTTCTAAGTTTCACTCCCCACTAATATAGGATACAATCTAATCATCTCCGTGAATCATACTGAATAGGTGGAAACTATTATCACCCCTATTAGAGATCCATGAACTCAAGAGAAAAATCCAACATCAGTGTATTAGGAAAGAACTACCCAAACAAGATATCCATGAAGGTATCCCATGTCATCCCTTCCTATCCACTAGCCTGTATCATAACATAACACCACCATTCATCTTTTCTTTTAACCATGTATATGAAAAGACGAACCTATTGATCCTATGGGGTCCCAAATAGGCCAAAAATACTATCACTGATTAGTATATAGTCCTTCATGTCCTAAGGTCTCTAGGGACCTTGAAGGATGGGTGATGCTAGAGTTTAAATTCATTAGAATAATCTACCCTATTCGGCCCACCCATGTGGGGTCCTCTGTCTTGAATATGAACCAGTCAAAAGTATCTCTACTGGATGGGTTCCAAAACTTTTCCTTATGAAGAAACTAGGGGATAATTATTAGACGATTCCTCCTATATTAATAGAGGTACAAATATATGTGAAAGATGTGTATGAGGTGTAATTTAAAGAAATTCCTAAAAAAACGACAGAGAAATAAAATAGTGATAAAAGTGAAAAAGGAATCCAAAAACCAGTCAGGCACACAGAAGGGTTGACAACAAGATTTAACCTAAGATACTGCCCAAAACTGCATGTAATTACTCCCTAAGAACTACCAGAAACCCAAGACAAGCCTTCACTACCTTTATGTTAGTCACAACCATATATATACACTTAATCATATAATATAACACGATAAAATAATGAATGAAAGAAATAAAACACTAGGAACATATCACAATTTCAATAGGAATATAATTATTTGGGATCTATCTAATAAATGACATAGATATATATGGAATGTGAAACTAGATGCCCAATATGAATCATGAATGTAATCTAAATCTCATAAATCACATAACAACATCATGTAAATCAACCAAGGTGAATTTAATCTATGGTAACATCAAACTATGAAAATATAAATTCCTTTTATTAATGGAAACTCAAAGGTACACTATACAATAATGACCAGACATTAATATTATTCCCTTTCTCCTGTACCAACCATCATAATAGCTATTCATCCTATACCAAATAAAGGAAAACACAGAAGACAAGTTAGTAAAACTAGTTCTCTAATATCATTTAGTAACAACCCAACCCAAACCTCTGGTTCAAATCTAGAATTCTATATAAACACATGCACACCTCCCTATAAGACCAAGGTTGATGACTAAAAACAAGGGTTTTGAGAGGAACCATGGGGAGAGTATACCATTTTTTATAGTGCACAAAATAATTAAAAAACCATATATAATAATAAAAAATCCAAGGAAGAAAAAACTACAATCACAATCCTTGCAGTATTAGAATGACATGCTATATAAATAACCACATATAAAAAAGCTTTCAAGGAATGAGTAAATAATGTAATAAAAGTATCAATAGAAACCCTGATTGAAATCCATCAAGAAATTTCTACAACCTCCTACTCCACTTTCTTAACTATCCCCGATAGGGACCTTTCCCTTCATTATATCCTTAGGCATAAAATCTAAAAGTGCACTAAAATACCCAAATAATATGTGAGTAAAAGACTCAATAAAATAACACCAATGGACCTTAACATAAATTAATAATATATGAGAGTGATCCATGGTTTAAATATGAAATTGGCATAAAAAATAATATATCAAATAAATAAAAAAACATATTATTGGTTCAAGAAGACCAGATCTATTTTCTTTAACACCATAGAAAAAGAAAATCTACTTTCTTAGGCACCATGTTATAAAAAACATCCCTAGTCTGACCAACACATCCCCTTCGTAGAATAGCCAAAAATCATGTACGACACTTTTATTCCATTTGGGATAGACCAAGTATTTACTAACTAGTGTATAGAATATTCTTATTGATGTATAATCCAAAATAATGTGATATGATGACTAATGATTGACACATCCCTCTCAAAGGATGACAACTATGTTTGTGACACATAAAAATAGTTAGAAGAGACAAAGAATATGTTGATAAATGTCTAAAACATATCACTTAAAGGATTTTCCAAATAGGATCAACCAAAATGTACATTTTAGTAAGATAAAAGAATCTCACATATGATACAATATGAAAATGAGAGATCAAGAATAACGTTAAGTCAACAGTTCTATTAAAATAACAATACTTATGAACGAACTACAAGAACTAGTCAAGGGAAACACAAAAACACACACACCTCATGTGATCAATAATTAGTTATAGGTTACTTATCACTATACACGTTCATTAACACATAAATCTAATAACCCATCTAATTTATACAGGAAAGTTAAGGAATTCCCATCTCAAGCCCGTTGATGAGGAACTCTAGGGTTCCTGAAGGAAACATAAAAAAACATGTACAAATACTTGTTAGATTAAAAGTCTCTCCAAGGAGTCCTAATACCTAATCCGAATATTTAATTTCAAAATAAAAAAAATATGACATGTGATAAATACTTTCCCTCTCCTAGATAATCCATAATTAACATAATAATTCCATATTATCTCTTTTGATAAAAAATTATTTCATAGAAAAATAACACAATTCAAAAAGTGATAAAATTTTATTGCCCATGGATTGTTTTAAATTATCCATTTAATCCATAAAAATTTCTTTAAATATTAATTATATTTTTTTTGGTTTGATAACATTATCTCTTGCTAGAATAAAATGAGCTTGATAATTTTCCGTTTTTATTACATGATAATTTTACATTTTTTTTCATTTAAAAAAACATTATTAAATTCATATAGAAATATTAGGAAGTTAATTTTTAAAAAGTACAAGAATTCCTGAAAATAATCCCTCTTCGAAACACTTTACCATGTTAGAGGAGATATATGAAGGGTTGTTACATGATCTGTACCCTAACATAAGAACTTGTTTTGGTCAAAGAAGGATTCAACAATTTTGAATGAGGAATGATCTAGAATTCCTAGACTCAAGAGTGTATCTATAAAAATAAATAAAGGATCATTTTTTTCATGAAGTCAAACACATACAATATTGCAATAATTAAATCCATAAATTAAATCCAATATGCATTTTTATTTTGATGTGTTTATTAATTGTGGAATATTTATGATTCCTAATTAAGTTTTTAAAACCATTAAATTAGTAAAAATAATTCATTCCCATGATTTATGAAATTTAAAACTCTTAAAAGTTACTACTAAGAATAGGGTATAAATTCTTCAAAAAACAGGGCAAAAACACTTCCCAAACACAAGTTCAATACACTATTTAAAGGAAAATTAGTTTTCCCTTACATAAAGTGTTCCACCCTAGTTAAACATACATTACATGTGATTATTATGTAAAGGTAATTTTTTTTACATTTATGTGGTGACCGTGTATCCTTATCCAATCTTTGGAAAATTCTAGGTACCCTTACACAACTACCCTTACACGGGCTAGTACACTTTTGCAGATAACTATAATTGGGAATATACCCTTACATACAATCTGGTTATCCATTATGTGGGTAGAGGGAAAACAAAAATACCCTTTCACAACTCTCATTACCATTACAAAATGAAAGATATACCCTTACACATATCATCCTACAATTACCCAAGTGTTCAGTACCATTACACAAAACATGAGAAGGGAGTTACCCATATGAAAAAACTATATACCTTTACAAAGCCTATGAATAAGGTGGTTTACCCTTAGTAAAGTCCTTAAAATCTATATTTACCCTTACATAACACTATATAACTTAATTAAGGTTAATTTATAGGGAAAATAATGAGATTCCCACATAAAAACATTTACCAATTATAAACCAAATATGGTTTAAATGTCAATTAAAAAAATGAGAATTTTACATCTAGATATTATGTTTAATAAAAAACAAGACATGTGGATAATAATATTACTTCCTAGAATCATTTTTACATACTACTCTAAATCCACTAGGAATTAATTGAGTCATGTTCTCAGCATTTACTAGGCATCGAGTGGTCGTGCTACTAAAAATCCACTAGGAATCGTGTAGCATGCTTCATGTCATTCCTTAGTCATCGAGTACATCAAAAAACATCCATAGGGAATCACGTAATCTATAACATATACTTAGATCCATCTTCTCCATAATCAGATTTGATAAACACCCCCATACAAAGGATTAACATGTTATGATGGTCCACCTACTTTGGGAATCCAGAAAAATACCTCCAAAGCTATACATAATAGGGTTTAACATACAATAAAGTAAAACACATTATCATAAGTAAAATTTGAAACATGTAATACATGTGATCAATATATAACATGAATAAAAAATCTATGAATGTACTCATTATGTCAAGTATTATATAATTCTCTCACAGTCTATGTACCCACCCACCGTTGATCATAACCATGTACAACTATCAAGTATTCTAAAAAGTGTGTTATATCATTTAAACAAGAATAAAAAAGATCTAAAAAAGGTAAGTAACTTCCTACCTCAAAGTTATTGATGAATAAATTAAACGTTCATCAAGTAAGTATCTCCCCTGTCATGTCTACGTACTCATCAACTCAAAAATATCTCTAAGGATTTGTAGATATGAATCCAACAATTTTATTTCCAAAAGAAATAAGATATTACATATGATAATATTTTCTATCTCAAGGATAATTTTTTTATTATCACTTTAGGTCATAGAATGTGTTAACAATTTATTTCTTATAAATAATTAAAACTCCACATGTGATGGTAATCTATATATCTAAGATGATCGAAGAAATCCAGAGTGATTCTTACTGTAATTTTACATAGTTTGGGGTCATTATAATTTGATAATTTTTTATCATTTTAATTTTTTTCGTGGATAATATCACAAATTATTACAAAATATTTATGTAAAAATAACCTTGGTTTTATCTTTTGAAAACAAAACACCTAGAATAGAGGAGATAAGTTATATTGTTCCATGCCCAAGGCCAAAGGAAGGTTTCAGTCCAATTGAAGAAGTCTTAAACAACCCTATACAATAGAAACCATTGAATCCTAAACATTAGAGGATAACCAAAAAAATTCTATAGGGGTTTTACTATTTTAGAAATAACAAATTTTTATAAAAGTTCATATTAATAAAATAAAAAAATTAAATATCATCATTTATGGTTTATTGTACCCAAATATTGAATAAAAAGTGTTTAATTTCATCCCATAAATGTGTTATAAACCTTAATGAATCAAGGGAATTAATTATCATGATTATTATATTTTAAAATCATTAAAATACAGTATAGAGGAATTCTGGGGAAGTAGACTAAAATATGGATTTTAGATTATTTTAATCAAAAAGGGTTCTTTGTAGGGGTAACATGGTTTACCATTATTTAGCTCATATATTTCATGAATGGGTAATAAGTTTTACACATAAATAGGTCTCATACCCATTTTTACCTATATTATACCATGGAATACCCTTACATAACCTTAGAAAGTCTATTTTACCTTTTTTGTAGCACTATAATTGTCCTTATAAAACCTTTAATAATAAAGAGATACCCTTACGTAAAGGTTAGACCACTGTTACACATAATATGAAAAGTTAGTGATACCATTATGTGATTCTAGGTTGACCCTTAAAAAGTTCAATGAACTAGAGAGTTACTATTACGTAGGTCATGTCTTACCCTTTCACACAACAGGAACTATGAAGTTACCTATACACTACTCAAGGAGAAACCCTTCTACCCTTAAAAAACACATTCAAAAGCTGAATAAACTTATTGAAATTATCCTTTAACCTTATGAAACCCTTAATAACTGGGTTCTCCTTTACACAACAAACGGAAGATAATATTTACCCTTATTCAACATAGTTATTCCTTACGCAAGGGTGTATTTTAATTTAAAGACAAGATTTCCAGATAAAAATATATTTAAATTATAAAAACATATGGCTCCAGGATGAATTAAATCTTAATAATATAATATCCTCCATTATTTTAGTGGGTTATATGATGTTGGTTTCAAGAATACTAGGTGTAATGGAAAAATAAAAAATGTACAATTTGCGTAAATTTGTGTCTAAAAATATTGAATGCAGTGAGTCTAATAAAAAAATTTGGAGTTTACCAAACTTAATATAGTATAACTTTAGATTTTGAAAATATACTATATTTATTCCTTGAAACGTTTATTATATTAAATGTTAACCAACATAACTGAAATAAGATTTAATTTTCCTTGAAAATTTTGGAATTATTTTTAGTGGTTTATGATAGTTTAGTGTCATTTACAGAGAGTTTAAAAATGCTTTATAATACTATGTGATTATTTTAAGTGATTATTTTAATTTGGTTATGTGTTTTATCTAAAAAAATAACACCCATGGAACCATGTGGTGTTTTTTAGTCTTGTTATAATTTTGAAATTCAAGAGAGAAAACCCCCTTTATAGGCTGTAAGTGAAGCACAATTAAAACGTTTATTTTTTTAGACTGGTAGTTTTTAAGAAATTAAAACCAAATTAAATTCATATCAAGTTAATAAATATTCCCCATAATTTGAAGATATATATATCCTTTCCTAATTAATTTAAAACTAAGATAATCACTTCTTATATGATTTAACATTGTTATATTTTTAAAGATTAAAATTACAAAAAATAATTATTAAATGCTTTCTTTTTATATAATCAAATGAAAATTTAGATCTCTTGGTTTCATAGGAATTTTATTTATTTTCCTTATTCATTATTTCACTATTATGTTTAAATAATCATAAATGATGATATATTTATAAAGAAAATATAATCCATATTTTCTAGGATTGATCTCAGTTGGTTCTTTTTGAGATAGATAAACAACGATCATTTTTCATCCCCTTTTCTTTTATCATGATATAATAATTATAATTAAATAATAGTTTAACTGGAGAATAAAAAAGTGAACCCTTGAATTTTTTTAGTTTTGTTTACTTAAAATATGCATGTCAAAAAAGATTCATAGTTCCCCTTAATGATAGAGTGCCAATTATATTTATTCATTTTCATGAATTTTTACTTGAATTTCTAATGTATTCACCACAGAGTCATGATTGACTACAAATATTTATGATAAGGTGATAGATAGAGGGTGTGTGATTTACATATGGTCTTAATATATATTTTTAGTTTTTATTTATGTTTAAATGTTAATTTTTTGTATTATATTATTTTTTAAATTCTATAAACATTGAATATTGTAAAATAAAATATTTTTTAGTATTCAAGCTATGTTGTATTATTTTTATCAGGTATTAATTTGAATATATTGTGATTACTTTTATTTCAATTTTATCAGACAAAAATTTTATTTATTTTCAAATCTAAAGATTAAATTGATTTAATAATGTGATAAAAAGTATCTCATTAAGGTTATATCTAGGTTTAATTCCAGTGAAAATTAATTTTAAATTCACTAGTTCTTCCAATATAGACCCACTCAATCTAAAAAAAATATCATTTTTATCAAATTTATTTCATTGAAAATCTGAGATGTTTTCTTATTTGATTGGTATCTTAATTATTATAATAATAGATAATTTATAATAAATTTCCAAAACTATTTGATTTAATGTATTACCCTAATATTAACTCTTTATCATGTGATTGAAGCTTTGATTCCATTTTATTACAGAATATGTTAGTTTAGTGGTTAATGGGTGAAAATAATAAATTCTAATTTTTGATGCATGTAACTTAATGAAACTTTCCATATACTATAGTAGTTTTTTTGGGATTTGGAACTTAGATTACTATAATTCTTGATAGTGTTGGACTAATATTTTCATTTATCATTTTTACTTCATTTATTTTTTAAATTTAATTTTTTAAAGTCTAATGTATGAAAAGACCCAAAAATAATGAACACATTATTGATTCATGAAAGGAATTGGTTTATTTTGATATTGAAACAATAGGGAAAGTTATGAGGCTGATAAATTAATAAATATAATTATATGTGAACAAATTCAATAAGACATTCAAGTGGGGAAAATAAAAAAACAATATCAAAACACTTTAATGGTTCTTTAACTGCCCTCAATTAATGGGGTGTGGATTATAATTTAAGTTAATACATTTAATTCTAATATTTTTGAAATTAATCCTTCCATTATTTAAATGATATAAAATAGTGTTCAATTTTATGGATTTTCATATTATGATAAAAACTCAAACATATTTTCTAGACAAGTAAGATAATTTATAATACCATAGAATCTTAAATGCTGTAATAAATAAAAGATTATTAAAATTTTCTTGGAATGGTAACGAAGATAAATATATTAAAATCATGGAAATAAATTCTATTAAAAATGATGTAAGATAAAAATATTTTTCTTAATAAAATATTTAACATAATTAAAATTCATAAATATTAATTTTCATATTTTAAATTTAAATAAATAAAATACAGTTTTGATTAATGAATCATGGAAAAATTTTAAAGATTAGTTGAAAAAGTTACCTATTATGGTTTGGATATGTTTTTTATAATTCATTTTTTTATAAAAAATTTATGAAATTAATATATTTATTATTTATTAATTTTATAGATTATTTTTAATACAGAAAGTTTCATAATAATCCTATGAATTATTGGATGATATGTGTAAAAAAAATTCAATTTAAATTTGTTTCAAATTAATAATTTTTTTAAAACAAATGGTATATATAGATGCATTCATTCTTAAACATTGTTTATAATCTTATTTCTCTATAATAAAATTCAATTACTCCCATGAATGAAGTTTATTTTTTTTGTGTTTAATTATAAAAGTTAATAAATCATTAAGAATATTGGAGAGTTCATTTTAGTAATCCCAATGATATATTCTATAAATACATAAACTCTTATTATTGAGGGATAATAGTCTCTCAAAAACACAACTTTACATATAGTATGGTATAAATAACCTCTTTAAGGATAGTAGTCTATAAACATGATATTTTTAAAATATTGTAATCTTTGAAAACATAAGTCATATTTATTTAATAATATTTAATGAAAAGTATTGAGGGTCTTGTTAAGAAACATTATTTGAATAATGTTTTTAGGAGTCTATTAGTGTTTGAATATTTTTGGAGAAGTTTCCATATTAAAGTATAAATCCTTATTGTGGAAGGGGTAACCAATTCTTGGTGGAACAAAAAATGATAGTGAAAGGCTTGAAATTATATTTAGACCATAATATAGAGTACATGGAAAAAAATAATTGAAAAACATAATCATGCCCTGAAATTTTATAATTAAAAATATATTTTGTTCACTAATTCATGGTTTTGATCATGGTTTAGAAGTCCAAATGTACCATATCTATAAAAGGGTTAATGCATATGATCATGCTTCATGGATGATATTTAAATGGATGTTGTAAGAAAATAATTGGAATTATATGATATGTAAATGACCATATATTGAAGAGGAAAATGCAGTGTAAGAAATAATTTGAGGAGTGTTTGTTTAACTGAGATGTTCCGGGTTTGGTTTAGAAAGTTATAACATCAATGTTTTTAAATACATTATAAAATCTTGAAAAATTTGATGGAATATTTTGTGGATTAATGTAATAATAACCCTAAAACTATATTTAATAAGTGAATTGATATACACATGAAATAATTATAATTTTTTTGTATTGATCTATGAGATGATATCTATTGATGGCAGGTTGAGAATCCTATTTGAAGAAGATATTTTTTTTGTAGAGAATGGATATCATATGGGAATACAATACTTTAAATTTGATAGAAATAATGAGATATGTATTTTAGAGAACCTGATACAATATTCTTGTGATTTTGTAATAATATTAAGTAAGAAAATATTTATCTAATGTAAAAATACTTGTTTATTTTTTTAAATATTTTTTATGACTTATTATCACTATCAAATCCTTGTATTTGTGTTGTAGGTACACCAATGATTTGGTGATAATTTTTAAAGGTAAATTTTTTATTAATATATCCTATTCATTTTACCATAATAAGAAGGGGAAGTTCTTATAATGTATTGATTCACCCACAAAAAACCAAGGAATTTCCACTCACAACAATAAAACAATCTAGTAAAACCCCTCAATTTATACTTGTGTTTATTTATGTTATCTATACAAGATATATTTAGAAAAGTATCTATTATGACTAACAAACAAAGAGGGAAATTTTATTTTATAAATAAATGTTTAGAAAAAAAATTTACTCAGTACGTAGTGTTTCAATATGATATAGTGGTAAAATATTTGTGTCATATTCAAATTTTCCATTATAGATTCATTAAAAATTATCCCTTATAGGTTTTTGTGATTTATCATTATAATTATATCGATAATAATATATCACCAATATTTTATGGAATAAATTATATTAATTTTATTAGATTATTATTAATTATCTATTATCTATTTGTATAAATATGTTGGATACTATTAATTATTATTTTCATCCACTTAATATAGATAAAATATAATATAAAATTAATAAAGAAAATATAGAGTTTTATAGTCGAGTGAATAATAAATAGTTATCTTTTCCATTATAAGAAGGGTTAGAAATATTATTTCTCTCTATATATAAAATAAAAATATATAAAACTTCATAATATCTATGATAGAGGTATGAAATATAATGAATAAATAATAAAACTATAATAAAATGAAATTGAAGATGATCAGATGGTTTATGATGAAATAGTTGATGATTTTTTCACTTATGTAGACATGATATTGAGTACCAATCATGGGTATGGTAAACATATTGTGGACACTTTCAATTTTTAGAATTAGTTGACAATTCTTTTCAAATAATTCAATTCTAAAATCTCATATTTGGACGATAAAAATATAGATAATTTCTCTCATGATTAATTTTATAGTATTATAATCACTTATGAAATGAGAATATGGCATCTACTAAAGAATAAATTCATCGGTAATAAATATATATCATTAAATTATTTTGATACAATGAAAATAAATTAGAAAAAGATCATCTCAAGTTGAAAAATAAGATTAATATGATATTTAGACTTATTTGAAAATAATATCCATATTATAAAAAAACTATGACACGGGACAATGAAATTATAATGGAAAAATTAATTTCAAGAGATTAAGCTATATTTTTTGGAATAAATATCCAATGAAATATAATGAGAGGGATCATGATATAGAATCACCAAAGATATTATTCAATAAAAAAATAAGTAAAAATATTATAAAAGTGGAAATCTATTAGAAAATGAAAAAATAGAAGATCATATCAAATATGAAAAGAGGAAACTTTCAATAAATGGAAGAATATATCTTAGATAGTGAACAAAGTATTATTGATTTTAAATAAAAAAATATTATTTTACATAATATATTAGAAAGAAATTTTTTACAAATTCAAAAAATAATTTTATTCTAATGAAATTTATGAATTTTTAGTTTAAGAATAAAAAAAATGAAAAAATAATGTTCTATGAATATAAATTAAAATATATGTGAAGATATTTCTATGTTAAATAATGAGAATTATTCATTAAGGAATATTATTTCCTCAAATTAGATTGACTAGAAATTTATCTAAAAAGAAGAGGAGATTGTAAATGGAATTGAAAATATTAATATATTAGTTATTAGAAAAACCATGATCATTGATGATATTAATTATATATCATTAAAAATGTATTAGTAAGTATATAAAATTAAAATAATATTCATGAATAAAAACATTTTCTGATGGAATTCAAATTTTATTATTACAAATAAAGTAATGAAGTCTTTGAATGTTATAAATTATCCAGAAATACTATTAATATAAATAAAAATCTAAATAAATGTCATGATTAATAAATGACACATATCATGGGATAAAAATGTTATAGGTATATGGAAGAAAATGTCCGTGGGATGTCAAAAAAAATAATATTTATTTTCTTAATTGATAAATAATAATAGGTTAATTCTTTATCTAATAATTGTGAAGAAAATTTTAAAATTACTCTAATTTAAAGGTGAAAAATTTAAATAAAATAAGCTAATATAAGTAGAAAGTATTTTAAAAATATATGATTTATCTACTAAATAATATCAATGAATGTTTCAAGAATTTCATTCTCATCAATGATATATTTCATGAAAGAAATTATATTCTATGAAGATTTTGAATAGATATTTTTGTTGTTGTTGAAAATTATGGAATGATGAGGTTATGTAGATATGTTTTTTGAGATTATGTTACTTTATTAGTTTTTTTATATTGATGTGAACCACATTGATGAGTCAATATATATTTTCTTTTTGTCAATGATGGTATATAATGATCAAGAGGTTGATTGTAATGAATTTGACCTGGTTATCAGAATAACAATGGGAAGGGTCACCGAAACACCCCAATCACACCTCCCAACTACCAGAGGATAAAATAAACATCAAGGATTGGATAAAAATCATGTTGGAGGTATTTTTACCCCATATAAGCTAAACTAAACAGGAGGTAATATCATACCAAAAGTACAATATGGCCCAATGGGTTGATTGAAACTCATACCTAAAATGTAGGTATTCACTAAGGGTGTTCCTATTTAGTATAAATAATGTAAAATTGAAATCCCATATCTATAAGAGATATGTTTATACACCTGTCTAGGTATGAAAACATGAATAAAGTTCCCTAAAGTTATAAATTTTCAAAAAATAAAATACATAAAAAATGGCCCAACCAAACATATACAAAAAGTTTATAAGAGGGGATCTCCTATATAAAAATAACTAGCAAATATCCCATTTCTACCACCATGAATTTTCTCTATAAAACTTACTAAAATTTCTAAAAAGGTTTATGTGCTATAGAATCCATAAAGTGTTATCCCATGATCATTGGTTCCTTCCCCTTAATTGGATCATTAAAAAAGGTTTTTCACTAATACTATAGAGGTACAGGTAGGGAATGGTTATAACAACTCAATCGGTGGCCACCACCCTATTGTGAATCACCATTTATAAATATAAGTTCATATAGAGCACAATATATAGCTAAATCAGAGGATAAACACAGAAACTTGATATTAAAAGTTAAAGTAATGCATTTATGATAATAAATTATATCTCCCTATATCGGTAGGGTCCTTAACATTACTTACTTGTATTGGGAAATATGATTATCATTATGAGGACAAAGGTAAGGCAATATTGTATCCCATCCTGACTGAGTGGATGTATATACCAATTCAGGTCATACACCCTTCCCATGGAATATTGAAAAGGGTTTACCAAGTTAGTGAATGTCCTCATCCCATTTATTAAGGAAGGGGTATACCAAGTCATGGAATTTAAATCCCATCTAAACCCTCATGTCATTTCTATATCGAACCAACTTAAAAATTTCATTGTAGTCATAATACTATTTTAATATACATAAAAAACACCGAGTAGCCAGTAGGATTCTATTTAACAACTAAATAAAGAGGTATATAGATTCATGTTTATAAAAATTCAAATAAAATAAATATAAAAATTTTAGTATCACATCTTTAATAAAACAATGATACCAATAATGAAATATAAAATGGGAACCTGTATAACTTTTCTACAAAGGGAAGAATCATGAATATACTAAAGGCATTATCGATATCTATTATAAAAATGATATTTTTTAAAGAGACCATAAATTTCATAATAAATTAATTAAAATTTCATTTATATTAAAAAATTAATTTTTAATTTATTTCACTCAGTCCTATACCAATTCCGGCCTAGCCCATAGGAAATACGAGTGAAAATAAAATCTATGCTTAATAAAACAAATATATTAACTTTGATAAGTATAATATGTAGAGATTGTTATACCTAAAATACAATTGATCAATATATATAAAGGGATAAGGATCAAGGAATTGTAATTAATGGGTTTTATAAATGGGGAGTGGAAATATGACATTACCTTATATTTAGCTAGGTGAAGCTCCCACAATAGCTATATTGAGAGAAATACAAATGATTTAATGGATTAAGTACAACCTAGAATTTATGGATAAATAATATAATGTATTTACATAGAAAAAAAACATTGGAAGGAACATTTTGTAAAGATGAAAACATATTTATCAAAAATGAATCACTTGTGAATAAATTAAACCACATGGGTTAAGATTTAATAAAGATCCATTGAGAAGGGAGTATAAGTAGCTTGGGGGATCAATAGAGGGGATAAGACCTCAGGGTTAAGGAGAAAATAATAACACTTTAGTTTTGGTTTGATTTAGTATTAAAATAACCAAAATTCACTTGATTAGAGGTATTTTTCCAAGAAAACTATTGTGTACTTGTTATAACACATTGGCTACATGGTGGTTCAAAACAGACCCACATGGGAACCTTGAGCCCCATCAGATACCTAGTACTCTTATAACCAAGGGGTATCACCCTTTATATTCACCCATCCTACAAACTTATATAACCTCCTTACATAAAACCAAATACCCTAAAACAAGATTTAATTTCTACTTTTAGATAAGGTAACCATATTGAATGGATTAGGGGTGTTTAAAACCTCCCCACCACCGAGATTCTTATACCTGAGAAATATAAATCCAATTTTTAAGGGAAAATGTAGGACCATTGGATTTTCATATTATACTCCCACTCCTATGTCTCACTACGGATATTCTTATACTTATACTCGACTTGAATGAGAGGGTTAACCCTACCTATATTCACTTTTTGAATCAGATCAACAAATCAGATGGGATGATCCAAATATGATGCATCAGATTCTGGCACAATATCATAATATTGAATCATTTATGATAATTTGGTGATACTCCTTGATAGAGACACATGAATGGTTTTACACATAAAATTGAAAAAACAGATTCAAGGAAACTGATAAGTGATGTCCCCAATTCTAGTAAGGATTTCAAAAGGTTCATCATACCCTGAGGTTATCTTATATTTCTATCATATCTTTAATGACCCAATATTAATTAATCATGATATAATTCCTAGACACTAATATTTAATTCCAAATGTTATATTAAGTTATTAACATAATAATTTTTCCTGCTTCAAGCATCCTTGAGATAATTCATAAACAACATTTCCTATTTCATCATTTCTTGGATTATACTATTCCATATTAGAGGAGGTTCCCTTATATTTTTCTGAAGTATAGGGGAACTACATAGTATCCCATTAATTCTTCATATGGGGCCATATGAATAGATTTTTAGTAATTGATATTTATTGAGAATTAAAACATAAAATGGTGATCCCTTAATGAGCAACCAAAGTCATGAATGTAAGATCAAATAATATATTATAACATTTGAGTATTATAATTGGATATTGCATCTTTTAGATAATAAAAGTTATTAAAACATTTCAATAGAGACCTTAATTCTCACTAATTTATGTATTAGAATCATGATGTAAATTTTATATATCTATCACATATTGTACCAACTAGTATACCATGAAGCTTTACTATCTCATTGACTTATAGTTCCCCATTTTCACCAATCAAGGATGCTTCTTCAATGAGGAAAAGTGATTTTTATTGGATAAGAGATAGATGATTAACCCAAATGTATAATTTCCTTTATGATATAACATTACACTAGTCACAAAGTCCATCATAATCTCCTCCCATATTCATATACTAAAATGGATACACTGGAGATTACTTATATACTATTGATTATATGCTCTTACATACAGACAAGTGAATCACCTATAAAAAAATCTACAATGACTTTGTTGATGCTGAATAATAAAAACTAACCAAAGTTATCATAGTATGTTTTTACGATCCTTGGATTAAAAAACCATATAAAGTTTTGATACTCTTATATCACATCCTTTTTCAATCTTAAGGGAACAGGAAGGCTCTGATGGAGGTATAGAAATAGATGAGAATCACAGAACCATCCATCAATGATATTTCTACCATCAAATATTTCCAAAATAACGAAACAATCTACATTAAAGATCTAGAATTATTTGAACCTCTCTAAGATATATTATTAAATTTTAATGTGGTTTCAATTTATCCCCCTCAATACTCTACCACATTTAAATGTATCTTGGCCATATGTGGAATCATTGACCATTATAATTTCTCTTTTTCTATCTTTGGAGGTCAGAATTGCCAGATAAAAGAATTTGTAATGATATTTTAATCACCACATACATATATAATATCAAAATAAAATGACTAGAGGCATTCAACTTATTTCATTTCCTAAGATTAAATTTTTATTTTGAAAAGATTTATTTCGATATCTTGAAGTTTCTAAACACCATAAGGTTTTCAAAAAATAGATAATGTCTCTAGAACTTTAGAGAATTTACAATAGTGCCTAATTATAGTTTAGGTATAGGATGATGAAAATGAATTTCCATTAAACTATATTCTACTAACTGTTGATCTTTCATGAGAACACAAGTGAGTGTAAAAATTGAGGAATCACAGTACACTTAAAACCCCTCACCTGATTGTGGTAAGGTATGATCGTAAGATGAAGCCTATATATTCCTTAATTAAATGAAAGTTAATTTAAATTATTAAAACCAAAAAAATGTAATCTAGTTCCTTATTAAATAATTTATATGTGTAGATATAATTAATAATTCTTGGATATAATTGTGGTAATACCCTATGAGTTTGAGAAATATCTTGATTTCGAATACATTAGAGGGAACTTTTAATGACATGAAAGATTATACAATTTTAATTTCCAGGGAAGTAACAATATTTAAAATCACATAAAAAATAAATTTAACAATTTAAATCCATAATAATCATGTTGATAGTGTTTCCTCTGGAAATGGGGATGACCTCGTTTGTTTAAGGTTGAAACATTACAATTGGTTTCTAACGGGTTTGTTCATAGAACCGGAAACATCCAATGATTCTATATCCATCTGGACATACTTTCCAAAGGTAGGTGCTCATTAGTTGTGGACTGATGAGGCTTAAGAATTTGCCTTCGTCAAGAGGATGGGAGTTCGGAATCATCACACCTTTTTTGGGGGGAATTATCATATACTCCAAGACTCTCTTTATAGATTTGAGTTATGTTCGTGAATCCTTATTAAATTACCAAGTATGAAAATGAGAATTCCTTTAGATCTGACAATAAATGATTGATATGTACGATATTTAGAGGATCTTTTATTTGTATTTGAGTTTCTTCATCGATAGATAATCATCTTTATTTGTTATAGATTTTTAGTCAATGGTGTCCTTCAATACATTATATAGAGATCTCTTGGTCATTATGATAACCATACTGGTTTTAAAGCCACTTAGTGGGGCACTTGAGTTTATTGTCGTTCAGAAGGACATGGATTATTTTAGAGTTGGAATCATACCCGCAGATGGGCTACCTACATATCCTTATTAGAAAAGGAATCAAAACCCACATAGTTCAAGTAAAGAAGTATGAGGTTTATGCATAATTGATGGCCCAAAGAAAGATGTCATAATTACTTTTATGCTTTAAGCTCACGTGAGTCATGATCGGTGAGAGAAACAAGAGGTATCAGCAAAAACTGAAGATTGTGCCATGAAAGATGAAATCATAAGGAATGATGTAGGGCTTATGTATGTATGACTTCCAAGATAGATTAAGATTGGGATTTTACTTCAGGGAAGAAAACCAAGAACAAAGTCCATAAAAGTATATGTTCTTTTATGGAGATTTGGATACTTAGATTAGGGCTTACTCATGAGAAGGAGGCCTAAATTAGAGGGGACTTATGATTGGGTTTTATTCCTGAGAAGGAAGCCCAGATCAAAAGAAATTAATACTGGGGCTTACTCCGGAAAAGAAGGCCCAAGTTAAGGGAAATTATGATTGGGACTTACTCCTGGAAAGGAGGCCCAGGTTAAGGAAAATTATGATTGGGACTTACTCCTGAGGAGGATGCCCTTATTAAGGGAACTTGGACTGGGGCTTACTCCTAAAAAGGAGGCCCATGTTAAATATCTTATCATCTTTAAAGGATGAGGTTGAATGAATGAAATATCTCACCTTAGTGACATAAAGATATGTAAATCATTTATATTTTCTAAGATGTTCCATAGAATTCCTTTCAGATAAGGAAGCCAATAGAGGAACCATGCCATAAATAACTTTGAAGAGGTTTTTGAAGGCTAAATCATGAATAGGAGATGTGGATTTGAAGAAAAGAGATGAATAGGCAGGAGGGGCACCCAAAAAGAGGTAGGCGCGGAAGTCCTATTGGGGCGCGCAATTACTGGTCGCGCAAGTATACATGCGTGACACATGTGTACTTGCACGACGGTTAACCCATACGGTAATACTTGGGTGAGGCTTGGATCAAGCCCTTAGTATTATCCCCAGAGGCTTCCAAAAGTGTGGTGCGCAAGTCCTGTTGGGGTGTACAAGTACTGGTCGCGCAAGTATACTTGCGCGAAACATGTTTACTTGCATGATGGTTAACCCATAGGGTAATACTTGGGTGAGGCTTGGATCAAGCCCTTAGTATTATCCATAGAGGCTTCCAAAAGTGTGGCACACAGGTTTTTTTGAATTGATAAGGTGGCACACAAGTGTCTTCATTTCCCTTAAGTGTTAGACACTTAGGAGCACAAGTGTTGATGAATTTCAACACTTAGGCCTTGTTCCACCTCTTTATATCTTCCAATCAAGGTAATAAATTACCTTAGAAGTGTTCAGAAGACTTCATGTAGAGAATAGGGCACCGAGTGCTCAAATCTGACTTTTGGAATTTTTTCGTCCCTGAAATGGGGTCCCCACAAGGGGTATTTATAGGCTACTAAAGGCCCTGGGAGAAAATCAAATAGGGCACGCAAGTCACCTGTGTGCCCAATATGTGGCACACAAGTATACTTGTGTGACCATGATGAAACATGTGCGGCCTATCTTTCAAAAAATCCTTGTTCATACCTTTGTCAATTTTTGATGTTTTTTTTCAAAGTATGAATCTCTTTATGCTAAGGAATTCTCCTTTTTCAGTCGTTAGACTCTATGATAGAAAGGAGCATCAACAAAAGCCCCCCCTCAGCGTTGGATCCTAATGGAAGGAGGATTTGACTCTGAGGTCAAGGAGAAAACCAAGGAAGGGTGGCATGCAAGTTTTTAGCGCGCAGGTATCGGTCCGCCGGTGAGAGTCGCGCAGGCTTTGGCGTGCAAGGGTGCGACCTTACCTAAAAATATGTTCCCTATTCTCACTCAAAGAATCCTACTTTTAACTCTTCTATGATCTTTCCACGTAGGTTTCTCTCGTCACGCAGGTATATTGATTTTCCGCTGTTTCATTGCTTTTGTTCATGTCACGCTTCTGTAGAGGTAGTTTGAATTGCGTGGTGATACCAGCACGCCCAAACTTGCGCAACACAGTTACACTTGCGCGCCAACATTGGACTTGCATGCCTTAATGACATAGACATTTTTTCCATTTTTCTTCACAAATTTTATGAAAAAACAACTTAATTAAGAGTTAATTATCCGACCTTTCTTCCGGTTAAATAGATCCTAGAAGAATTGGAACGGCTGATGAACTAGAAAGCAAAAAATTTGATGATATGATGAACATTGTTGGCCATGATTACTATGATATCTGCGATAACACTCTCCCAGATTTGGAAAAGTACTTGAAGAAGTATCATCTTAATTTTCCACAGAGCATCTACTTGCCTTTATATGGGCATGGTCATCTACAAGAAGTCAACATTCTAGAGGAAAAGAATTATCTTCCGCATTCTTGGTTTCAGACTTACACCAATTTTTCATTAGCAAATGTCTAAATGGGAGGATAATTTGTAAATACTAGAACTATGGATAAGGCTTATATAATGAATCATAGCCCTTGTGCCCCAGATATGAAACCTCACAATCTTGAGCTGAAACCACATTGTTATCCTTCAATATTCTGAAATTCTTAGATGGATCAATCCAAAGGCTGTAAGAAGAGTTGAGACTTCCATCCTAGAAGAGGTGTGAAGCTAACTTGGATGTGGGAATATTGGGTGCGAAAAACCTATGCATAGTTTTTCGAGGATTTGAAAGGAGCTGAAATATATGAAGCCTTATGGGATGGGCAGACATATGTCCATAGGAATGATGACTTTATGCCAGAGCTAATCAGCCGCTGGAGCCTAGAAACCAATTATTTCCATCTGACTCATGGATAAGTAGGAAATAGTTTTTGGGATGTCTACAAGATCTCGGGGGATCCAATTTTGGGTGATATGTATGATGAATTCATCCCCCCAAGGTGACTTGGAATGCTTCAGAGAAGACTCCGGCTTTGGCTCGGGAGTTATTGAAAATTTTCTACAAGGTCAAGAACTCAAAGACCTCCAAAACTCATTCTAGAAAGGATATTCATCCAGAGGAGTGGATGGATATGATTCTTACCAAGAAGGAGGTGAAGGGGACCACATGTACTCGTCCTACTACCTTCCCCAGAACAGAGAAGGGGGTGATTCTGGCACATTCTAGTCGACTCTAGAAGCAAGAGAATTTGAGAAGTGGGGGTACGAAGTGGATCAGAGAATCCCAAAAGAGACTTTTCTGGCAGGCTTCTTAGCCTTGTGGCTCAGTGTTTATCTTCTGCCAGTCAGGGATTCGAAGGGAGGCATTAGGCCAGGGACCTTTGTTGTGGCAGCCAAGTTGGCTGATAGGAAAATGGTTGGGTTGTCCACCCCCATTTTGGTGAAGACTCACAGGATCTTACTCCATGTATTTATGGGTAAGTTTCTTTTAAGAATAGTGGGACCATTCCATGTTTTGTGGGGATGGATCACCACTCATTTTAGGACATATGTTGTACAGGTTCGTGGAAGCTCTTTTAGTCCATCAGTGCAAGCATTTTATGGAGTTTCTCCGTTAGCTCTCAACATCTATGATATTAAGGTGAGTTTGATCATGTTCAAGTAATTAAATTTCTTTCCTTATAGAAATCTGCCAACCGGGCGGTTTGTTGATGATGGAACAACTAGCCTCGAATTGAGGTCATACATGCTGGCTTGCAGAGATGGTGTACTGGCCACCAGGATTGACAGAGAGATTATATGTGAGGCCTTTGCTCCATACATATTTTCATGCCAATTCAATTGTCTTCATTAGACTGTTGTATCCCCTCCTGTGTGTGTCAGGTCAGAGTAACATCTGATGGTTTCCTGACAACTATGGTTGCTGACACCTATGGAGAAGACCGGGGCAGTGTTTGATCTACCAGTTGCTAAAGCGGTGATTAACTTGACAACATGGTATGCCAAGAACTAGATAGCTTCATACCCTGAAGGGGTAATGAATCATCAAGTTTATCAGGTGGGGAAAAATAAAATAACTGTAGAGAAATAAACCCTTCATCTGGAAGGTGACTCTTCCCCACCTGGAGCTGATTCACTAGGTTCTTCACCTAGGGCTGACTCGCCGGATTCCCAAGATGGGGACGATGAGGCACAACATGCGGAAAAGCGACCTCGTTCCAGATATAATCCTCCTATCATAATCAAGAGACCCACTCCATCGACTCATAGTGAGTTACTTAATTGGGAAAATTTAATCGCCATTACTTTATAAAGCAACAAGTCTTATTTTCTTGTCCTTTATCTGTAATTGTAGGAATTGGGAAGAAGATGAAGTCTAAGATTGTAGGACCATCCTCACAGCCTATAGTACAGATGCTAAATATCTATGACCAGAGGTTATCTAGACATGGCAGAGTTTATATTGCGATGCTGAAACTGCCTGGCTGGATCTGTGCGAGGGGCTACACATCCCTTGAATAGGGAATCTTCATGCCTCCACTGATATTTGTTTCGAGGATAACCACGATGAAGTGCGAGCTTACATTAGAGATCTGTAGATGCTCATATATGTCACCAATTATTCCATTCCTGTCACCAAGACGGTGAAGGAAATAAAAAATCATGGCACCACTGAGGGAATTGGTGCTTCTGGAGATGAGGAGCTGCACGATTACGTGGCTCCTGAAGATGTAAGTCTCTTTCCTTATTTTCATTGCAACTTGATTTTAGTTAAATCATTGTTACTCAAGGAAATTACTTTCTTCATCCTCCATCTTAAAAATAAAGGAACTGTTGAGGTTCCTTCACCACAGTATAACACTAGTGGTACTGCCATCGGGGCTAATGAATCTCCTCATGAGTCGGGCAAGGTATCTCCCGGCCAGCAGGCCATGGAGGAGAATTTAGACATGGCTCTTCTTTCTCCAATTCTTGTATTTGGAGATGACTATGTCATCACTCCCAAAAACGCGAAGAAGCAAAGGCATCGAAGGAAGAAGTGCACAGCTAAACACTTCATCAGTAGTGGTAAGTCCTTCAGATAGTCATGAGTTTCAACCCATGAAAAGATTGCTCATACTTCTTGGGATTGCAGGGGCTTATTCAATTTACCCTTTGAGGGAGAGGACTGACCCTCCTCTGAGAACGGCGGAGGGTGCTGGTGAGCAGTCACAATTTCATGCAAGCTTGGATGCTCTTGAAAAAGAGCCAGCATCTGTTCCCAGTACTACTCCTGCTACTGTTACAAGGAAAAAAGAGCCTAATTCTGGTAATTTAATAATGCTTCATATGAAAACATCAACTGAATTTCATTCTGTTATACTTTAGGTTCAACCCCTGCACCTGAGCATTTGGCGGCCACTGCAAATGATGCTTTAATTTTACCTGAAGAAATTGTTTGGGGTCAGAGGCCACAGGATGAGCGTCGCCAAGAAGACACAAAAAATTCTCCCACTAGTGAGACTAACCCGGAATATGAGATATCATTGGATGAAATGATGAAACATCTCACATCTTTTGAAGACTTTTTAGATCATGTTAAATTACCATATAATTTAGAATATTTTGGATGTGAGGGTTATCCTTCGTCCTATTAAAAATATCTTGTTATTACATCTCTAATCATGATTTTTTAAAATGTGCAGTTCTATCCGAGCAAGCTACTGAATTGCCAATGCTTGAATGGGGTGTGTACAACCCTACTATTGCAGAGACACTAGCTCAAGTGGAGCTGAACCCGGTAGAGCTTCCTGAAACTCATCCTGAAAATCCTGTTGAAGCTAGGAAAGATTGGGAGGAGCCTTATCATGCTGTTAATCTACCATTGGGTAATAGATAACAGTATTTTTGGCTGCACTTAATTTTCAAGACAACTTAATAAACCTTTTTTATCCTCTCAAACTAACCAAAACATTCAATTGACTCTGCAGGGCCATCAATTTCAGTGGCTAGATCTGGAGGTGAAGCCTCAGCCTCCGCCCCAATGGGAATAGAAAGTGAAGTAACAAGGGTCAGGGGGAAGGATAAGAACATGACACTTCTCTAAGTGAATTAATCCAGGATTATATTCCCCCATGTGACAGTGATGCTGAATCAGACCCGGAGGTACAAAAGGCTTTCCAATTTTCATGACGCAAGGCATGACAGAACATATGGAAAATCATATCTAAAGTGCCTCTTGAAGATCTGTCATCAAAGACCTCCAGACTTTCATCCCTGTTCGTCATGTTGGGAATTGGAGGTTTTGAATATCAAGAGATCCATGCCGTGGTGAAACAAGTCATTTTAAGAAGGGAGCAAAAGCAGAGGTACCATCAAGACCTGACCAGAGTAAGACTGTTAACAAATATCAGCAAATTTGAGGTTGTGGTGTCCTGAGCTAAGCCTGATCATGATGCCAAGTTGAAAGAGTTGAAGCATAAGATCTAGGAGAAAGTTTTCCAACAGATAAACCTTATGCAACAGTTAGATGCTGTTACTGGGGAACTTGACCAGCTTAACAATTCATTGGAAGAAGTTCAAACAAATGGTATGAAATCCATCGATGAAGCCAAGAAAGCAGTCCATCAAGCTAAAAAGAGTGAAGCTGGTCAAGTGCATGAACTTCCAGTGGCTGCTGATGATGCTCGGGATGCCGTAAATCAAATGAAGATTTATGTTGAAAGTATGTTGTAATCCCTGAAAAAAGAGAAGAGACTCCAGTTTGTGGATTTCCTTCTAACTTTTGTGCATCAAATGAAAAACACTTTCATCTTCAATCATTTGTGCATTCCTTCTTTTGCTACCTGCATTAAATTTTTACCTAAGCCAATGGGCCTAGTAAGAAAAGTTTTATTTTTACTGGGATTATTATAAATAACCCTACAAACTTTGAATATTTTTATTTCTCAATATTGCCTAAATCATACATAATATATGTTTAGTGAGTTGGGTCTTTGACTTTTGTTCAGAGTTCCCTTGTCTTTTGTGGGTAGTTTAAAGTCATGCACTTCGGACATAAAAGGATAATGTTTAAGGTTGAAATAGCTTTGAACGAATGGATTAAAATTGATTCAATTACTTGAAAATTTATCTGAAAAAATATTACCACACTCAAGTATGGGGGAAAATATGTAAACTATGACTTAAGAAATTTTGAATCTGAGGAATGATATGAAAAAATGACTAAGAGGAATTAGAAGACGTATTTCCTAAGAGTGAAGTTACCATTATTTAACAAACCCTTTAGGGGGCTGAATTATGCAGGGCCCCTAAGTGCATTGGCGTCAAATAATAGCATCTTTTGGCTGATAGGTCTATTATGTAGACTGTTTATGCAAGGCCGCCTAAGGGCACATGCTGCATAGTCAGGAAAAATAACTCTCAGAAATTTTACTTTTCTATTGCTAAAAATCCAATGAAAGTTTATGGAGATTCAAATTTTCCAAAGCATAGAGTCTTCTGTCTATAGAGAGGTACTTGAATATGGAGATGATATTTTCAATCAAGATTGTCAAATAATTGGATGAATGTCACTCCTATGAAGGTCTGACCCAAACGTAGGGAAGGGAAATATAAACCACAGACTTAAATACTTTCATATCATGAAAAAGAGTGTGGGACAAATATGTTAAGGATGGATATTTTTGTGGATCCCAACATATTGTCGTTATGAAAAATAAGGACAATATAGGTTTTAATCCCAAGAATGAAGTTACCACTATTTAACAAACACGTTAGGGGGTTGAATTATGCAGGGCCAACTAAGGGAATTGGATGCATAGTCAAATAATAATATCTTTTGGTTGAAAAGTCTATTATGTAGACTATTTATGCAAGGCTGCCTAAGGGCACGTGCTGCATAGTCAGGCAAAATAACTCTCGGGTATTAGAAATTTTGTAACCAGAAGTCAAGAAAATGGTTATGGAGATATGAAAGTATTTAAGGTTAGGAGTATGACACATCAAAATAGTCTTTGTCCAATGCATAAAAGAGATACATAGAAGAATATTGACCATAATCATGTTGTGGCTGGGTCCTGAATTGAGGTGTTGGACTTTAACAGGGGGACTTTTTAGTCAAGGGACTGAAAGTGGAATTTGGGTTTAGGACCAAAGACATGGGGCTGGATTCGAGGGATGCTCGAACGTTCCTACATATCCCATAAGGATGGGAATCAAGCTGCACGTAGTTCTTGAAATATTCTCTGTACATATTTAGTTCATACAAGTGAAGGGTGAAAGAGGAAATGATGGTTTAACCCAAGATTAAAGGTTCAGGCATTGCCATGTATGCAGGTAGTCTTTGGAAAATAATATGATTGGAGATCAATGTAAATAATGATTCCCTATTAGGCGAGGGTGTCAAATAATGTTGTATTTTATTGTCGTACAAGACAAAAGTGCAAATAGTTTAACGTCATATAGCAAGGAAGATGGTGAACCAATGTAAAAAATATTGGTTCTGGGGGTGGTTTCATGAATCAAAATTGTATGAGACGGAGGTGAATCGATGTGAAGAGGAAAATATTGGTTTTGGGCTTGAACCTTAGGTGGTTGCCTATGTACCCAGCCTAGAAGGAGAGGATCAAAGTCTGTGTAGTTCGATTAAAGAATGAATTGGTGATCAAGTTGTTCTTGAGGACACAAAACTAAAAAATGGTGTTGGGATTTATGCATGTTTAGCATCCCAGAGAGGGTGTTTTGGTTGAATTTTACTCTAAGCTCACGTGAGTCATACTCGGTGTAAGAAACAAGAGATAGAAACAACCCTAACGATGCATAGTTTAATGTCATGTAGGACATAAGGGACAAGACACAGTTTAACATCATGTTGGACAAAGAAGGGACTGTGCAGTTTAGAGTCTTGCAGTAAGGACTTAGGAAGGACTATGCGGTTTAATGTCATGCAGTAAGGACAAAATAGGGGCTGTATAGTTTAACGTCATATAGCAAGGACGATTTCTATACAGTTTATCATCATGTAGTTAGGATGTATTGGGGACTTTTTCACAGTTTAATATCATGTAGGATGAAAAGGTGCACAATTTAATGTCGTATAGCTAGGATGATGGTTATGCAGTTTAACGTCTTGCTTCATGTAGAAGGGACTACACAGATTAATGTCATGCAGTAAGGACAACACAGTTTAACGTCATGTTGGACGATGGAGGGACTGTGCAGTTTAATGTCATGCAGTAAGGAAAACACAGTTTAATGTCATGTTGGATGAAAAGGGGATGTGTAGTTTAATGTCATGCAGTAAGGACAACACAGTTTAACGTCATGTTGGATGAAAGAGGGACTATGCAGTTTAATGTAATGCATTAAGGAAAACACAGTTTAACATCATGTTGGATGATGGAAGAACTATGTAGTTTAATGTCATGTAGTAAGGACAACACAGTTTAACGTCATGTTGGAAGAGAGAGGGGCTGTGCAGTTTAATGTCATGCAGTAAGGACAACACATTTTAACACCATGTTGGATTAAAGGGTATTTGTGTTACACAAAATACTTCTTCAAGAATCTTACATTGGTTGGAGTTGTGATGAGTTCTCCTTCCATTGAGATTAAAGAATAAGCTCCATTGGAGTAGACCTTATGTATTGAGTAAGGTCCTTCCCACTTTGGCTCAAGCTTGGGAGGCTTCTTTCCTGGTATCATCGGAGTTCTGAGAACAAATACCGATTCTCCCTGAATGAATGAATGAAGACCAACTTTTTTATTGAAAGCTCACGCTATTCGATTCTGATAGAATTCCAAGTGATGTATGGTGCACAATGTTTTCTCATCTAATTATTCCAATTCATCCAATCGCTTTTGAGATTGTTCATCTGCAGAGGTTGATCACAAATGGGTACTCCGAGCGAAGGTAATTGAACTTCAATGGACAAGAATGATTTTGTTCTATATACCAATAAATATGGAGTTTACTGCATTGCAGTGAGTTGGTGGTCCGATAAGCCCATAAATCATGAAAGTGTTTATCAGGCCATGATTTCTTATCTTTATCCACCATCTGTTGCAGTATGTTTGAAATAGTCTTGTTGAAAGATTCTATTTGACTATTGGTCGCTACATGATACCGAGAGGAATGGTTGGATTTGATGTTGTATTCTTGATACAACTTCCTTACCTCACAGAAGTTGGTGCTATTGCCTGTCAATTTGGTATGAGGGTCACCAAATATGGTAATGATGTTAGAATTGATAAAGCTAACAATACTTATAGAACGAACTTCTTTGAGAGGTATTGCCTCTGCCCATTTGGAAAAGAAGTCAGTAAAAGTAAGAATATACTTAATCTGCTTAGATGTAACTAAAGGGTATGGTCCCACTACATCCATTCCCCATGTGGAAAGTGGCTACGAGTATTTAGCTGTATGAAGAAACTCTGGGGGTTGATGAATGAAATTGGCACATACTTGGAAAGAATGACACTTTTTCATGACATCAACACAATCTTGTATCATTTAAGGCCAAAAGTATCCAAGACTTCGAATTTGATCAGATAGTCTATGTATAGACTGGTGGGAACCATAGACTCCTACATGTACTTCTTTCATGCTAACCATTGTCTATTCACCATCAATGTAACTGAAGAGAATTGCATCAAAACCTCTTTTGTAGAGAATTTTTTTAGGTGATCTGGGCTATCATAAAGAGTAAAATTGACCACACGTCGCCAGAATTGTTCTTTCCCAGCTCTATCAGGTGGGAGTGTTCCATTTTGAAGGTATTCCCTAATAGGTGTCATCCATCCTGTAGTATGACCATATTGTTCAGAAATGGGACTAATTTCATTGATTTCCTCTATTCTGATTTGAAAATAAGGTGAAATTGTATGATGGTTGGCAATACTGATGATTGTTTTGTCCTGATTTGGATCTGCTAGAGTTGTGGCTATATTATCCAGTACATCAACCTGGGCATGTTGTGATCGCGGGACATAAGAAAATGTCAGTTCTGTAGGAAATTCTTCCATTAACTCTCTGACATAATCACACAAAGGGATTAAATCCTCTTTTCTAATGGAATAATCCCCATTGACTTGTTTGATTACCACATCTGAATCATCTTTCACCTTTAAGTGATTAACTTGTTCCTAAAGTGCCAACACTAATCCTCTGAAAGGAGCTTGATATTCTATTTCATTCTTTGTATTGCCTTCCCGCAATAAGAAGGAATAGGGTAGCACTGCCTTTTCTGGGGAAATAAGTATAATTCCTAAGACAACTTTGTTGAATTTAGGATCTTTCATTTTCTTCCCTGTTGGACTTCTGGAAGCACCATTAAAGTACATTTCCCACATTTGAAGATTATCTTGAATAGAGAAGACTTCCTCATCGGGTAGTTCAATATCTAAAGATGTATCTTCTACTGAAGGGTGTTCAACAAGGAAATCATCTAGACCTTGGCCCTTTATTGCCTTTTGAGACACATACTGGATATCAAATTGCTGCAAAATAACTGTCCACCTTGCCAGACGTCCGGTAAGCATTAGACCACTAAGGATGAATTTGAGTGGGTTATTGCGAGATACCAACTGGACCTCATGATGTTGCAGGTAGTTTCACAATTTTTGAATTGCAAAGATTAATTCTAGGAAACACTTTTCAATACTTGAGTATTGGGTTTTTTCTTCAAGAATATTCTGACTAAGATAGTAAATGCCGTTCTCATTCCCAGCATCATTCTCCTCGGCAAGGAAGGCACCCAATGATTTCTCTAAAGATATCATATAAAGAATAAGTGGCATTCCTTCAACATGTGGCATTAATACCGGTGGAATCAAGAGATATTTCTTGAGAATATTGAATGCTTCTTGACATTCTTCAGTCCACTGGTAAGTGACTCCCTTCTTCATCAATTTGGTGAAGGGTAAACATTTTCCTGCCAAATTGGCGATCAAACACCGAATATAGGCCAAGTGTCCTTGAAGTCCTCTTAATTATTTCAAATTTAGAGGAGGTGACATACCGAGTATTGACTTTGTCTTCTCATGACCGACTTCGATTCCACGATGGTGTACCAAAAAGCTGAGAAATTTTCCTGAGGTTACCCCAAAAGCACATTTCAAGGGGTTCATCTTCAAATTGTGTTGTCAATGTTTGTAGAATATGACTTCCAAATCAGCCAAGTAATTATAACTTTGTTTGGATTTAACCACCAAATCATCCAGATAACATTCAAAAAATTTCCGTAAAAAGGGTTGGAAGATACGGTGCATGGCATGTTGATATGTTGCACCAACATTCTTTAGGCCAAAGGGCATTACCTGATATCAAAACACACCCTGAGGTGCTATGAAAGCTATATATTCTTAATCTTCTGGAGCCATTCGGATTTGATTATACCCAGAATATCCATCCATTAAGAAAAGTGCTTCATAGCCAGCTGTTGCATCAATTAAGAGTTCTGTGATCGGAACTGGAAAATCATCCTTGGGACAATGCTGATTAAGATCTCTGAAATCAATGAAATCTCTAATTTTTCCATTTTTCTTTTTCACTGGGACAATATTAGCCAACCATTTGGGATATTGAACTGCTTTGATGAAGTTAGCTTTGATAAGCTTATCCACTTCAGCTTCAATTTTGGAAGCATAAGTTTGGTGTGTTCTTCTTACAGCTTTCTTAAATCCACGATGTTCTTTTGGAAAAACCAAATGATGATTAGAAACATCGGGATCAAGCCCTGGAATTTCTGTATATTTCCAAGAAAACATATCTCTATTTTTCTTTAAAAATAAAATATACATTTCTTGCTCTTCAAGAGTCATGGCCGCACTAATTAAAGTGGGATGTGGATCTTATTTTGTACCTATATTTATTTCTCTGAGTTCATCCATAGTGGTAGAGATACCCTCTTCAAATGATAGAGGATCATCTCTGAGATCTTCCTCTTCTTCTTCAACACATGTTATTTCCTCTGTTTCTACTTTCATAGTAGATGATGAAGCAGAATTTCTACAATCAAGAGAGATGTTAACATTTGAACATCTTGAAGAAGAGACTTCCATTTCTGACCCTATTGATAATAAAGGGTATTCCTTGGGTAATAAAGAGGAGATGAAGGATTGAGAATCGACATCATCGTTCACCTTTAACATTTCTATAACTTCTTCTATCCTGGTTGATGAAGTATAGAATTTCTGGATTTCAGCAGATGAAATGAATAAATCTCCATTTGAGCTTTCATCATTGCTTGGTGAATCACCAATTTCTCCCATGCTATCTGGATTGATTTCCATAATTGACATTATGGAAGTTTCCATAAGAGTGTTTGGATTTGGTTCTATTTTGTCAATTTGACTGATAGACAACACATAATCTGTACTCACATGTATGAATGGGTTTACAAGAATCTTTTCCAAACCATATGGAGCATTAATCTTCGTAACCTCATTTTTTGTGGATTTCTCCTTCCCTTCTATGTGATAGAATTCTACCTCAATGTATTGAGATTCACATGTTTTGAATGGAGCTTTATCACCATACAGTGTCCCAATTTGACCATTGGAACAATATTTGATACAATGATGGTATGATGAAGGTACGACCACATGTTAATGTAGCTAAGTTCATCCAAGAAAAATTTTGAAGGCTGTGTCATGATGAACAACCATGAAATATGAATGAGATACAAGGTCTCCAAATTGAGTTCTGAGTGTAATCTCGTCTATAGGTTCTTATTCATTTTTATCATATCCTTGCAACATCAAAGTAGAAGGAGATAAATTAGATTCAGTGAGGCCCAATCGACGAAGTGTACGAATAGGGGTGAGGTTGACTCCTGAGCCATTATCAATGAATGCTCGTCGGATGTCTATATCATTGACCTTTCCAGATAAATACAAATGTCTAATATGTCCATGCACAGCATCATCTTCATCTTCATCTGTAAAAAATATCACTACATTGTATTCTGCAGGACCATTCTCTACATGGTAAACTTCAGCCGCAGAAATTTCAGTTTCAAATTCTTGAGGACTTGATAAAGCCTCAATGAGTGCCTCCCGAAGATCATTTGATAGGTTAAAGGCATCCAGAATTGATAATTTGGCTGGTACTTGCGCAAAATGTTTCAAGACATCATAATTTTGATCCAAAGGTCTGCGTTTCCCAATAGGAACATGTTGTTTTGCAGGTGCCTTAGATGTTTATGCTTTGTAAGTAGATGCTTCTTGTATTGGGGTAGGAGTTGGAAATACTCCCGGATTTGGAAGATTAGATCGACTAGGCCTATTTGTTTGCTGAGAGGAAGAAGGTGTAACCTCCAACCGATCTTCTAAAATAACTGTGCTAGGACTGAATCTACCATGTGTGGAAGACCTTGCTTGTTCTTGTTGAGCCTGCTGAAGGGCTCTGCCATGAGTTTCTACTGCATAAACAGTTCTAACAGGGGTATAATTGAAATAGTGGCTTATAGGATATCCAAATCTTCTTCTATATCCTAGACCTCTGGAACTCCTTCTAATTCCTCTGTTTAATACAAGGAACTAAAGCTCATAAAGATCGAAACTGTGACTGGCATAAGGATTTGTTAAGTGAATCATGTTAACAAAACCAAAGATCAACTCTACATCTGATGATGACTCTGCGTGATTAGCCAATTTAGGCTGTTCCGTTTGGTGGGGCGGTGCCCGTAATTTTGAAGTAGATGGCATAAAATTTTCCAGAGTCAAAGACAACTTGGTCTTTGACACAATCTCATCTTCTTCTGACTGATTTACTTTCTTTGAATTATGCCGCTTCTTCGAGGATTTTCCCTCCAATGAAGAGGGTCTTGCTGTGGAATTCATAGTAGAAGACACAATTGGTTTCTTCAATTGTGTTCTTAAAATGGTATGAGTTAGGTTGATCATTTTTCGAACAATCCAATCATCATATTTCTACACATTTTTGCTTTTGAATTATTTCTACTCACCTTCTTCCTCTGGATCTGTAGTAGTAACACATGCTACCTGGGCTGAAGAACCTTTCAGTTTGACCTATCCTGAGTCCACCATTTTTTAGAAGGTCTTTGAAGACAAAACACTCCTAAATGGGACTCCCCAACATCAGATGAAATGGGAAATAGTTGGGACGGTCTTCATCTCCCGCCTTCTTCAGACTTTTAGGCCTTGGAAATTAAACCAAATTATTTTCCAGAGATGAAATAAAGTAACCAGGAACCTATTCATTTCAGAAAGAATAAAATTTTCTATTTAACTCCTCAAATTGATTCCATATTTGATCTTGATTATCATCTTGATGAAATGGCCTCTGTTTTTGATACTCAAGAGGCAGTACCCTTCGATAGGATGAAGGTTTTCAAGTAGAAGCAGGTAGAAGTGCTTGTTTGAGCGTAACTGTAGCAGTCTCTGCTTTACCCATTCTCCATTCAGGAACTGATGGAATTACATGAGTTTTATCCTTAGTCTTTGTAAGAGAGTCTTCAATCTGTTGAATTATTGAAGTAAGATCTCAAAACCCTCCTGTATATTTCACAGGGATCAACGGTGTGCGTAATTCATCACACAAATTTTCCACACAGATTGGCAACAATTATTCTTGACGGAGTGCGGAGATTAAGGAATATGTTAATCCCTTCCAGCGAGCAATTAAATCCAAAACTCTTTTATTTTCCATTTTCTTACAATTTTTAAGATAAAAAAACTTTTGTCTTTGGCAATGTTGAGCTGAATTGAAGAAGGAATTGTTGACGGAGATCCTCCCACCCAGTTATTGAACGGGATTGCAAGATTGTATACCAGACAAAAGAAGGCCCTTGTAATGACTACACAAAACACCTGAGATTAACTGCTTCTTGTTGTTGAGGAGTTCCCATCATGGGATCACAACGAGAAACAAAATGTGTTAAGTGTTACTCTGGATCTCCCAAACCATTAAAAATTGGGAATGTGGTACTTGCAAAATTTTATGGGGGACGAATTGCATGAACCCATTCAGGGTAAGATCTTTTCTCCGGTTGAACTGGTGCACGCTTTCCTTCCATAGCTTCCAGCCAAGATGTTAATGACTCAGTGGTAGTCATTAATTTTTTAGAAACATCTGGTTGAGCTTGGACCTATGCAGGTGCAATAACTAGAGTTTGAATGGGTGTAGCGACCGGAACTGCCACTGATGGTAGTATTTCCGATTGTTGATGTGTATAACCCATAAGATTAGAACTTTGAGGGTGTACTGATAAAGGAGTATATTTTGGATCCATCTCAATAGCTGCAAAAAATTCCCTTGACTGACTGACTCTAGCACTCTTAGGAGGAAGACTACCTTGAAGTAATTCTACATTCAACCTCCTTAACTCCTTCATTTCCACCTCTTTTTGTGCAAACCTTTCCTCTAATGAGAGTGATTTTCCTTCTCCAGAGGTAAGGGTAACAAGAATTTTTGTCCTTTCCCCTTGTTGGATTCCTTTCAGAGAGGGGGAAGTTGGTTATTGGAATGAATACCTAAATTCTGGGTAAGCCTTTAATTTCGGGTACGCACACCTTCTTCATTTGCCTCTGTGTGTACAACCTCTTGATAAGGAACTTCTTCATATTATCCCTCTGAGTGAGCCTCATGTTCTATAGGATCAGAAACAAAGACATTGATGACATTTATTGATGCACAATGCATTTCATCCCTTCTATCGACATTTATGCGATATTGTCTTCTTCCATGTCCTTGATGAGAAATTTCCTTTTGTTGAGTTGATACCTCAGGAACATCCTGATGAACCGTAATTTTGAGGGAATCCCCTGATAATTTGGCTCTGCGTTCCTCTTGTGGATTCTTCCCTAATCAAGAGAAGACTGAATTTCTCTGAGGAAGAGATTGAGGATTTGTAAAAGTCCCCAGTCTGGTGGACTAGGGATGTTCTTACTGTTCCTTCTCAACTCCTCAAATCCTATTTGTTGATCCCAAGGGTTGGGTTAAAAGAGTCCCTAGTTTGGAATGATATGGTGGCTCTTGACCTGCTACATATGAGACTTTCATAAAATCTCTCTTGATTTTTCAGACCTTAGTCTAGAAATTGGCTAGATGAATCAACCTACATCCACTCAAATCACCTGGATCAAATGACCTTTGGATGATTTTTGACACTTCTATCACTTGATGATGTGCCTACTCTAAATGAGAAGCCTATTTGATATTATCATTTTCTTGATGCAAGAGTAATTCGACAACTTGTTCTCTGTATTCCTGATTTTGGGAAGAACTAGTTGATGCCTTTTCCTGAGCAAGCCTTTGATTACACACAAAACCAATTGGATGTGGCCGAACATGGGCAATAACATTGCATGAGACCATTTTCGGTGGGCTTTGTTGATTAGAGAGCACAGTGAAATGCAACGCTCCATGAACACCCCATCCCCTGATATGAATACTAGATGGGGCATTGGAAATTAACTGGAGTAATCTTTTTAGTGCGCCAAGGCATCAACGCTAAATGGCTCTCTGATGCTTTTCAACCTTTGGATATCGAGAAACTGAGAGAGATGCCAAATCAATTTGGTGTTGTAACCCTTCTATTATCTTGACATTATTTTCATATTCATCATAAGATAATATTTTATTTTTCAATTGACAAAGAGTCTTCCACATGTTGAGATGAATATTGTGAATACAATCTTCCTTTAACATTTCTGGAATATCATACTGAGAGTCAGCCAAAGGCCAAAACCTGACTGGTACTTCACCTTTCACCAGTTTTTTTCTCATATTTAACATTTCCTCTTTATCATTCGATGAAGATTCTTCTACCTGATTTGACCGGAGTTGGTGCTTCCTTGTTGCTTCATCAGATTCAACAAGATTTGTAGAGAATTCATTTATCAAACTGGAATATGAATGACCCAGGGGAGGTTTGGAGAATGACCTACATCCCATGTTATCTTCTAATTGAGAAAGTATTTCACCTGCTAGCAGTAAAACATCAGACATGACTGGCTTCACATTTGCAAGTGCCTCAAGATTAAAGGGCTTTCTCATTATTGCATTGTCCTTTAAATAATTTTCCAGGAAACACGAATTACTACTATGGAGAGGAATTTCGTAGCTAAATTCATCATCATGGGGAGGACCACCATGGTGGGTTATAGAAAAAGATAAAACCTTTTTCTCCTTGATCTTCTGGCCACGCAGAGGGTTATCGTGGCTCTCATCTGAAGATGATACTTAGAGATCGATCGAACTGTCATGAACAAAGCCTTCATGAGGAAGTTTATGATGAAGACCTTCGGAATTATTATTCCCACTATTGGGAAATTAGAGAGTAGAATCTTGAGTTGCAACATACAATTGTCTGAGTGCTTCAAGAACTCCAGCATCGAGCAATGCCTTATTACAGACTGGCTCTTGATTTCTTGACTGTGCTGAACGAGTCTTCTTCTTATATTCCTTATTACTCACTTGAGGAACCACTTGTTGACAGAAGTGGTTATTATGGGCAGGTGTATGTGCCTGCCCAGGATAAATAGTTAGGTTAGGGTGATTATCTCCATTCAAATCAAGTATATGTGCCTGACTTGATTGTCTGTATGACATGGGGGAGTATTCTCCACAACCCTCTTAGAATGGAACAGAGGTGTGCATCTTTTTTGAAGTGATATATTGATGAGTCACTCCACTGGCAGGGATATATTTTTATTTCTTTCCCTATGATACTACTGAAACTGTTATGATATTCTGACAGGGATCCAGAATATGAGCAGGGATTTGTTTATGCTCTTTCACCATTGTCAGAATGTGCTTGGTGACTTCAGATACTGGAATGGGAATATACCTCTATTCCATATATGGAGTAGGTGTATATGCTTGATCCTGTCCTCCTTTTCCTATCAGTGAATTCTGACAGTATTCATGCATAGGGCCAGAGAGTTGAGTCTGCTCCAAATTTGTCATTGGGGATTTTCAACTGACTTCTCCGGGTGCTACTAATGGAGACTATTGGTTAGCATGATGAAAATTGGTAGGTGTATGTGTCTGATGTGTATTATTCGTCAAGTATGGTTGAAGAATTTCCTTCAATACTGGAAGACGAGACTGCTGACAAAATTTTTGATTGTAAACATGTGTATGTGCCTGCTTATCAGTTGCCACCATATTAGATTGGCGAGCTTCTTTGGGTGAAGTCACAGGAGCCTGCTGACTGGTTGATGAATTATAAATAGGTGTATATTCCTACCTATAATATGCCACCGGAATTGCCTGACGGGATTAGTGAGTTGCTACCAGACGAGTCTGCTAGACGACGGGATTAGAACGGACTGGTGTATGTGACCACTCGTTGCTTTCCATAAAGTTAGGTTGATGGACTTCTCCGAAGGGGGAAAAGGTAATAACTTGCACTCTATTGGAAGTATTTCACCTCTGGTGGTTCGTCTTGTAGACTCGGGTTTGAGGGACCTGAAACAAACCCCTAAAGGCGATACCCTCATCATGTTGAGGGTGCACTGCCGCATGAGTATGGTGGCGATTGTTGATGGGAGCCCTCGAGAAGGACTCCTGCTTTCTTGAACTGAGGCCTTGAGTGAAATATTAATTCACCTCCCTGTAATATGGGAGGGAATAGTTGTTGCATTCCGGGGATAACGACCTGAAACTGTTGGAGACAGTGGTTTTCACCGCCTGCTTCATGATCGCTGGTCGTCATTGTTCAGACAACCAGGGTGAATTATTGACTTAGAGGGCTTGTCGACCAGCCTCTGGAGTCAGAATGGTATCGTGTTGATGATATTAATTAATCAATGCATTTGAAACCCAGCATTGAAGATGCTGAGTAGGTTATGTCGTCCTCAGAGCGGACGAAGATCCAGTAGGAGTAGTAGCAGATGCATTCACATGTGTGAACTTTAGAGAATCCATTTCTGTAACATAGAGAGATCATGAAAACGAGTGGCTTTTTGATATAACAGACATAATCAAGATATGTTCAGGCACTACATCTTTTGGATAAGCACATATGTTATAGATTGCTTTGTTAGCCCTCATATTGAGTTAAATAGGGGCCTAACAAATAAGTAAAACATCATTTAACTTGGTTAAGGATTCACATCGGGTTCACTATTTTTTGTTTCCTCAGGAAATGGGGATTACCTCACTTGTTTAAGGTTCAAACATTCCAATCGGTTTCTAATGGGTTTGATCATAGAACTGGAAACATCCAATGATTCTATGTCTATTTGGACCTACTTTCCAAAGGTAGGTGCTAATTAGTTGTGGACCGATGAGGCTTAAGAATTTGCATTGGTCGAGAGGATGAGAGGTCGGAATCATCACACCTTTTATGGGGGAATTATCATCTAATCCAAGACTCTCTTTATATTTTTGAGTTATGTTCGTGAATCCTTATTAAATTACCAAGTATAAAAATGATCATTCCTTTAGATCTGACAATCACTGATTGATATGTATGAGATTTAGAGGATATTTTATATGTATTTTAGGTTCTTCATCGATAGAGAATCATCTGTATTTGTTAGAGATTCTTAGTCAGTGGTATCCTTCAATACATTATATAGAGATCTATTGGTCATTATGATAACCATACTGGTTTTAAAGCCACTCAGTGGAGCACTTGAAGTTTATTGTCGTTCAGAAGGACATGGATTATATCAGAGTTGGGATCGTACCCACAGATGGGCTACCTACGTATCTTTGTTAGAAAAGTAATCAGAACCCATGTAGTTCGAGTAAAGAAGTATGAGGTTTATGCATAATTGATGGCCCAATGAATGTTGCCATAATTACTTTTACGCTATAAGATCACGTGATTCATACTCAGTGTGAGAAACATGAGGTATCAGTAAAACCTGACGATTGTGCCACGAAAGATGCAGTCATAAGGAATGATGTGGGGATTATGTATGGATGACTTCCCAGATAGATTAAGATTGGGATTTTACTTCACCGACGAAACCCAGGAACAAATTCCATAAAAGTATATGTGCTTTATGGAGATTTGGATACTTAACTTAGGGATTACTCCTGAGAAGGAGGCCTAAATTAGAGGGGAATTATGATTGGGTTTTATTCCTGAGAAGGAAGCCCAGATCAAAAGAAATTAAGACTGGGGGTTACTCTTGAAAAGGAGGCCCAGGTTAAGGGAAATTATGATTGGGACTTACTCCTAAAAAGGAGGCCCACGTTAAATAAAATTATGATTCGGACTTACTCTTGAGGAGGATGCCCATATTAAGGTAAATTTGACTGGGGCTTACTCCTGAAAAGGATGCCCAGGTTAAAGATCTTCTTATTTTTAAAGGATGAGGTTGAATGAATGAAATCTCGCACCTTAGTGACATAAAGATATGTAAATCACTTAGATTTTGAGAGATGTTCCACATAATTCCTTTCAGATAAGGAAGCCAACAGGGGAACAAATCCATAAATGAATTTGAAGAGGGTTTTGAAGGCTAAATATTGAAGAGGAGAGGTGGATTTGAAGAAAAGAGATAAATAGGCAAGATGGGCACCCAAAAAGAGGTAGGCATGCAAGTCTTGTTGGGGCGCACAAGTACTGGTCACACAAGTATACTTACGTGACACATGTGTACTTGCACGACGGTTAACCCATAGGGTAATACTTGGGAGAGGCTTGGCTCAAGCCCTTAGTATTATCCCTAGAGGCTTCCAAAAGTGTGGAGCGCAAGTCCTGTTGGGGCGCACAAGTACCGGTTGCACAAGTATTCTTGCACGACACATGTGTACTTGCATGATGGTTAACCCATAGGGTAATACTTGGGCTAGGCCTGGATCAAGCCCTTAGTGTTATCCCTAGAGGCTTCCAAAAGTGTGGTGCGCAAGTTCTGTTGAAGGGATAAGGTGGCACGCTAGTGTCTTAATTTCCCTTAAGGTTTATACACTTAGGCGCACAAGTGTTGATGAATTTGAACACTTAGGCATTGTTACCCCTCTTTAGATATTCCATTCTAGGTAAGAAATTACCTTAAAAGTGTTTGGAAGACTTCAAGTAGAGACTAGGGAGCCGAGAGCTCAAATCTGACTTTTGGAATTTTTCTGCCCCCGAAATGGGGGCCCACAAGGGGTATTTATAGGCTACTGAAGAACCTGGGAGAAAATCAAATAAGGTGCGCAAGTCACCTGCAGGCCCAATATGTGGCACGCAAGTATACTTGCGTGACTATGATGAAACTTGCACGACCTATCTTTCAACAAATCCATGTTCATGCCTTTGTCAATTTTTGATTTTTTTAAAGGATGAATCTCTTTGTGCTAAGGTATTCTCCTTTTTTAGTCGTTAGACTCTGTGACGGAAAGGAGCGTCAACAGATAGATTAGAATGTAATTTATGTTTTTTAGATTCTCTATGATAATGTGTAAATTTCATGTAGACTCAACCCTAGATTTAGCATAGACCGGAATATCATCCACGAATACTATAATAAACATGTCTAGTAAAATATAAAATTTATTTTTTATTAAATCCATAAAAATTATTTGAGAATGAATTTGGGAAAAAAGAATACCTAGATAATCTTAATACCCATAAAAACTTCATAAAGTGGTATTTTGAATAACATCTATCCCGACCAAAACAGGTGATAATATGAATGCTGGTGAATGTTTTAAGACCATGTTTCCCTTAAAATTGATCAAATAGAAAATAAATGTTTTGAAAATGTATAATTTTTATTTTTATCTACCTTGATATAATATTGATATTCCATGAAACTATGCAGAATTTCATTAACTTTATCGAATAAAATAACCAAATAACCCCAAGTAGAAGTACTCATCCCTAAGAATACTTTAGAATCAAGATCATTCAGAAATATTTTCAATCCCATTAATTTGATATTAACTATATGGTAAGATAAAATTGGGTTATATATGACCCTTGATAAATTGGAAATTTTAATTTTCATCTCACACTCAAGAGGAAAATCAATAGAGTCTTTGGGGTGGACTGTTGACCCAAATTTGTGTATACTGTATTTTTTTCCAACAATTGCTAATGAATATGAAATATCAATGATTATAGATTTCAATATATAAGGAAGGGAAATTTAATTAGTAAGGATAACTTGGAAGTTTGAAGATATACCTATAATTTTTTCATGAGTGTAAAGAAAAGAATACATATATTTGAAGTTGTGTTTTAATGTTATTTGATGTTTCATGGTGAATTTGTCAAGAAAAATTATATATTATTTTTAAAGTGATGGTTATTATAGGGTATTGATGCTGAATAAAAGAAGAGTTTTAATGTTTTGGTTTTTGTTTTCCATTGCTAGACTAGTTATTTTGAAAAATAAAATGATAAGGGAATCCAAAAATAGGCTAGCTCATGGCCTACCCAACACCTAAGTAGCCAAGCTATCTTTGAGGGATAGAATGACCAATCTCAAAGATAAGACAACCAACCCGAAGTGTTAGGTTGATGAGGGAAATCCCTTATGTGGGTCTGCACATGAATAAAGGGCATATAACATGATGTTATGATTATATTTCTTTATGATGGTTAATATGGCACACCCATAGAGTGAACCAAATCCATGGGGATTTCAATAAGTCCTTAATTTTTTAGATTATATTATTAAGAAGTGGAATTTGAAGATGATTTTTTATGTGGGATTAATAATGTGGGATTCTGGAATTGTGTTGCTTCAAGTCCATATATGCATGAATATGTAAGTTCCATATGAATATCTTTCATGCATATATAGTGATGAAAATATCAAAGATTAGTGATAAAACAATGACATGAAATTAACACTACAATATATGAATAAAAATAAGAGGTGTTTGAAAAATTAAGATGAAGTAGTAAAAACGTAAAATAGTGATGCCTACATCATGGTAACTCAATTATGGATATTTTGAAAAATGTAGAGGTATTTTTTAATGAGGTAAAAATATTAAGGTAGCCACAAAATAATTTTTTAGATAATACCGCATCATAGTAGAATCCATAGTGAATGTGAAAATGGTAATGGTTGAAGGATATGTCATAGTGGTTACCATGGTGAGTTCTTAAAGCTTATCGAATTCAAATTATTTAAATATTAATGAAAAATAACATGATGAAAAACTCTATGATGTATAATAATTCATGGGATAAAGTGGAAAAAGAAAATATGATAGTATAACATTGGATTTTATGAATTTGATGTTGACTGTATGAATTCTTTCAATCATTTGACTTGATCATAAGACTTTGGATTATATAACTTTGAGAAATTATTTTTATCATATATCTTTAAATACGAGACATATGACATTAGTTTCTAATACTATTAAAGTATTATGATATCTAAACATGATGATTATTTTATTCACAATCAAATTCAAATAATCATGAGGTGTGCTCCATGATTCTATATGAATAAAAGGAATGGAGATCCAAAGAGATTCGATACACCAAAAATAATATGTTTCTATATACTATTATGATTCCATACAATAAGAACATGATAAGGCAGGTTATCCCATGCACTTGTGGAATGTGAATATATGGATTTCCTAAAATCATCAAATGAGGGATGTGATAATTTTAATATCGTAATAGAATTTCAGGTTAAGTATATATAAAAATTAGAATAAAATTAAAATTAAAATAACTAAAAATATTTTATGAATTTAAGGTCCCTATTTGAAAGAGTTTTAATATGAGGGTGACCCATAGTTACTAAAAATATTTTATATATTGTAAATGTTTAAGAAAATAAGTGTGAGAAACTTCCATTATAAAAAGAAATCATTTGTTTCAAAAAGTGTGATGATCCTATAGTATATTCTATATTTTCAAAATATATGATTATCAAATTATTTAGAGATGAAATGAAAAATACATCTGTTTATGTGCACTGAATTATAAGAATATAGTAATAACTGGTGAAAAATATCCGCACAAAAGGAAGATTAAAATGAAAGAATAAGAAAAATAAGGAAAAAGAAGAAGTGGATTTTTATGCATATCAGTTCTCATAAAAAAATAAGTGAGTTTCGGCTAATGATAGAAAATATAATAAGAATTTTTTCTGAAATACATTTCATCAGTGAAAAAAATAAGTTCTTACATCTATGTAAGAAGTAGCGACATGCACATGTGCATGTAAAGAAAAATTAGTGGTCAGTAGTTACTATTTAAATTAAAAATGAGTTTTTACTACTATTTTTATAAAATTAGAATAATATATACTTGTATGCTTCCATGAGTGTAGAAAAAGATAAATTTTAAGAGGAACCAATAATTAATGTGAAAAATTGGAGTCTCTACCAGTTTAAGATTAATCTTTTTTTGTTAATAACTTGAAGACATTTTAGATTATCAAAAGGTAATGTAAACTTCAAGAAGAAGGCTACATTTGGGTTAGTATTTCACCAAACTAAGGGAATTAGGATTTTTTATGCCCCCTTCTAAAGTGTTTGGTACCACACTTAAAATTTTGGTTACTCTTTGACGAACCCACTCTAAATAATATTTCATTATAATAGTAAAACATTTTATCAATAAAATCCGAACAGAGGAGTGAATAGACACTCTCATTGAGTAGTGGAACCTGTAAAAATATCATGTTCCATTATTTACTAGATTTTATTTATTTTCATATACAAATATAGAGATGACCAATATTTTCAGAATCAAGATCTTAACTAATCACAAGAGGTAAATTTATAATTAGTTTAAATTGAAAAAAATCACCAACTCTAATTCACCCTTCCCTTATTAGATTTTAATGTATCCCAAAGTGATGTAATAATATGTATCATAAAGAGGTTTAACCTATGAGTGGTTTATCTATATTGGAGGTTTTTTCTTTCTAATATTTCAGTATCTTTCCAAAATTTCAAATAATGTTCAATTTTGGTGAAGAATTATCTTTCTCAGAATAGAATTCAATATTTTCCAATACCATGATGAAAAGGATAAAGAAAGAGAATGATTAGATAACTAAATTATTCCTCTTTCTAAAACTACAATAATTTCTTGATTCCGTATTCCATATTGGTAAAATAGATAGATCCATATTGGATGAAGAAGGACTTCTAGTCTAGTATACCACTTAGAAATTGGATAACCGAACTATCTCAAGAGGATAAAGGGATTCAAGTGATCATGGGGTAAGTGAAAATAATTTTGGAAAATTTCCATAAGAATAAGAACCAACTGATAGTTAACATGTTTCAACAAATGTTTCTATTGATGGATTAAATGACATCATTCATGTTTTTACCAAACAATTAGTTTATATAATTTTCAGGATTAGTGAAAACATAAAGGATGTAATCAATTATATTTGAAGAAGAATACAAAAGATATGGTGAAAAGGTGATCCATATTTGAATAAGGGTGTATAAAAAAAATATAAGAAATGATGATTCGAATATATAATTTTATAATAAGATCCATATATTAGAGGTACAGAAAAAATATAGAAGTGATGTTAAGAAATAACAACCTGATGTTCAATCTAAGAGGATTAATAAGATTAAAAAAATTATATCATAAAAGTTTAATATGTATGAAGAGGATATTTAAAAAAATAATAAACAATTTTTGGAAAAATTTAATTCTATTTTAAATGAAGAATAAATTTTCAACATGATGTGTATTGAATTAAAAATTAATGTAGGAAATATGGAGACTGCTCAAGCGAAGTCTTTACAATTAAAGGAAAAAGGAAATGTTTCTACATGATGTTTAAGGATGATTATGATATTTAAATACCACTATTATGTGACATTAAGATCATGTAAAATTTTTATGATCTTTATCATGTAGAGTCAAAGAAGAAGGTACAATCCATACCTTATTTTAATAATGATTTAAAATATGTTTTCATAGAGAATGATAGTTTAAAAATAAAATCTATACAAGTATGGTTAAATATGTGTGGGGAGAATAACAAAACTATATACATGGTGGATAAAATAAGTAGTGGTGAAGCCATTTCCCAAATAAGACCTCATCTAGGGATGATTAAGGTAAAAAAAAACTTGGTCATGAACCTAAAAATTCAAGAAAATACACTTTAAAGAGAAAGATATCATGATTTTTGGAGAAATTTTAGTGGTGTAATAGGATTTAGAATTTTTCATTAGATTCTTGGTATAATAGATTCATCTAAAAAAAGGAATCCTATTTCAAAGTTTAGTAATCTATAGAAGAAGAAACATCCATAGATTAATAATAATCTACCTACCTCAAGCTTATTTGGAAATCATCAAGGAATTTGGGATGTTTTCAATGTATTTTGTCATAATGATGGTGCATATTCATCTCAAAATGTATAAAATGTATATGAGAAGATATGGAAAAATAATTTGAATAAGAAATAAGATCATGACTTGGGACCGAAAATAAATAAAACTACCAAATATATTGATCCCAGGAAAATTAAAAAGAAGGATGAGTATACTTTTAACCAAAATGGATGGGAATCCGATTCAAATAAATTTTAATAAGACCAAGAGAGGTTATAATTATAAAATTATTTTTTTTAACAAAATTACACTAGAAAATAAAAGATTTGGAGATTTCATGAATGTTGTTAATGTAACAAATAATATTTTAGTAATGTGAACAATAGATTTAGTTAAAGCTTGAATAATGAAGAAAGAAAAATAAAAATCTTATGCTTAAGGAAAATAATGGATTCTACATGAAGATCACAAATTTCATATGAGGCTAATAATAAAATACAAACCTTTTTTTAAATAAAATATTTATTGGAGATGTAAGTAATACAGTCATAATGCTAAAGAATTTCTTACCATTCCACCAACATAATAGGTAGAATTAAAAGATACAAGTATTATAATAATCATAAAGTTTTGTGAAAATATATTTTCCCAATGAAAATAAGTTGAATATTTGAAGAGTAACAAGATTCCAGAAAAATGGTTTTAATTCCTATTATTCAAGAATGAAGACTTGAAAAAATAAATAAATTTGGATGATAAAATCCTCTCAAACTTGTTTTTCACATTGAAAATGATTGAGACCCACCTAATTACCTTATATTTTTGTATTTTATTTCGATTCATATAATGTAGGTAATTGAATGTAAAGCATGTTCTCAGGGGGAGAACCTAAAAATGGGTGAAATATGTCTGAACCAAAGAAAAAATAATGAAATATCTACCCTATATATATCCATTAATTGGTAATTTAAATAAATTTAAAGAAAAGATCACACTGGTTGATGTTAATGTGGAAGATGTCAAATTTAGACAATCACATAAAGAGTTAAATTCTATTGGATTTTCTACTTTAAACTTATTGACATCAATTTATAGAATTGATTCACCTTACTAATGATCATGAGGGGTGTCCCCATGATGGGGAGACAAGTAAAGAAGGTAATGAAGAATTATTATCACAAACAAATTTAAATATCATTGAATGTGGTTAAAGGGTTTTAATTTGGAAAAAGTATTATTTATTAATATCACATCCTTTGTAACTAAAATCAAAATCGAATATTGAGGGGTGATAAATTTTAATCAATGACATAATATGAATGTTTAAAGTAGTTTCTAAGACTATTGTAAGGTCTACTTTATTTTAATGTTGTTATCTATGAATTTTTGTGGATACAAAAACGTTATGTTGATATATTTGTTGGGAATTTTTATCTGAATGGATATTTTTCACTTTCCCATTCTTAATAATATTTGGACAAACCATGAAGGTAGTTTATGTGTAATTTCATTAGAATTAGTTTCATATTATTTTGATAATGGATAACTTTTTTATCTAAATCAATCCCTCTTGTTTCTATACAAAGCATGGATCACTTAGAATTAGAGTGGAATATTTTATGAAACATTTATAATTAGCAATCGATACCATCCTCTATTGAATACATTTTTTATGTTATGAATAAGTTGGAGAGAAAGGAAAAAATGGAAACAGTTGATAAGAAAGGGGAAGAGAAGGATGGAGGGTATGGAGTTGGCATATTGACATATCATTTTAGTGGGTATTGATAAAGAATAAAAAAGGGAGTTTATTGATCCTAGTTTGTGTGTATTGTATTTGTTATCAATGATTTTTAATGAATATGGAATATCAATTATCCTTGATGTATGATGTGAAATTTTATTCTTTCATTTTTCTATATATTCTTTATCATTCTTTCTGTGATTTAAATAATAATTTAGACTTTAATGGTTAAATATAATTAAGTGGTTATTTTGTAGATAAATTAGTAATTATTGATAATTATGATTGCTATATTTATTTTTATTTTTAAATTATTTTATTATAATTATTAGAATTATTTATCTATTTCATTTTTTTATTTTATTTTAATAAATTTAATATTTAATATTTTTTTATTAATTCTCATGTTTTGTGTTTTAATTATTTATTTCTTTTGTTTTTACTATCGATCTATTATTTAAGTAATTATTACATAATTTTTAATCTCATGATTGAAAATATTTAATTATTTATAATTTTCATTTTCTTTATAATATTTTTTTATGTTTGTTATTTATTTATTTTTTATTAATAAATTAATTATTCAATTATTTTAGGAATTTATAATTTAAATTTTTTATCTATAATTTTATCAATTTTATAATTCTTAACTTGTAATTTTTGTTTTAATTTAAGTGATTGTAATTAATTTTTATTATGTTATTTTAATATATTGAAACCCTTAAATTGATTTATTTGAATTTTATGTTCAATCACGTGTGGAGAATTTTTCAGTAAGTAATGACCATGGCTACCCAAAAGTTATGGAGAAGGGAAATACCATTAATTGTAATATGACAATGTTTCATGCGAAGTCTATTTCAATCAACTACAATTGATTTATTATTGACCCAATGAAAATACCTATCTAGCTGAAAAAGGAGTAGTTGACTCTATATCGATCGAAAAACCTAGAATTGAGAGAAACATTGTTAGTATAAGGTTTGAAGTTTAGTGAAGAAAAAAATCCTATGGATGGTTTTTTAAATCTTGAATAGGTATTGAAATGAAGAATTGATTATTGTGAATTTTGTTCAATGAAATCTAGGATCTACCAATGTTGGATGGAGCTGATTAAACAAGTATGTGTAAAGAATACAGATAACTCATATTTGAATAAATCAACCCTAAATTTGATCTTTGTTTTCAAATACTCTGATCCAAACCTATTGAATACCGCAACTGAGATCAAACAAAGTCTCTATCAAATCCCATTGAACAATATGCATTTTATTATCCTAATTCTTATTTGATGTTAAGAATGTTCTCTAAGAAATCAGAGATCAACCAAATGAAAATTTCAAGGAAAAGTTCAAAAAGTTATATCGATATAGATCTGAATGTAGATGAGTAGTCAATGTTGGATGAAGAGGATCGAAATGGGTTGAAATGATAAGATTGCAGATTCAAGGAAAATTGAGACACACCAACTAAAGTAATCGATGAAGACCTTCATGGATTTGACTAAGCATGAGGATTTACATCAAGAATCATGCTCACTAGGTCTCAATAATTTTAATTTTCATGTGCTGATCCTGAAACTTGGTGCACCTAAGTGACTTCATGAGAGTTTCCATGAATTTTTCTTCTATTGAGTCCTTCTCATCTCTTACCGTGGCTTCTCTGAATTGAACATGGAAATTTGGTGTGTGTTCATGGTATCTAGCATGTCACTATCTAACCTGAGTATCTTGGGAACCTGATAAACAATCTGACACTGACCCAGCCTAAAGGGAATTTCCGATCCCCAAGGGATGGAGAATAGTACCTGTAATCTTACAAAAAAGAATGTGGGGACTACTTTTCCACAAACATTTCAGATTAAATATGAACAAGATTGTTTGAATACAAGAAAAACCACAGAGAGAAGTGTACCAGATGTTAAATAGGTATAAAAAAACCAAATTACTACAACAATGTTGCTAAAAAATATGATAACATCACAATTCCAAATTGAAACAACTCTCTAAGTCCATGGATCAACAACTATAACCACCTCCTAGTGATACATTACCCCAACTCAAACTTAAAAGGAGATAATCTACAAACACCGGAGGCAAAATTAGAGTATGAGATAAAGAGGCTAGTATGGTTTCACTAAGGATTCCATAATATATTCCAACATTTAATTAACCAAATAGAGATTTTAATTTTAAATAAATAAGCTTGGAATTTTCAAATAATATTAAAAAAATGCATTACATTTCAAATGACAGAAATAATTTTAAACAAATGCTTCACATTTCAATTGATAGAACATTTCTAAACATTGTATTAAATAAATATTTTATATAAATTCAGAAGGCTTGTGAAAAATTTCACAAACAATGGAATAAATTTATTTCTCATATATAAATATGTGATAAACATGGTTATCTTCCAAAAGGTACGAGAGTTACATGTTATGGTATCCTCACACAGTCATTTGATAATAATCGTAATGTGTACACACATAACTCAATAAGAGAAATAGAGGACTCATGTGTGCCATACTAAGAAACAAGTTGTGTTAAACACGTGGTTTTTTTAATGTTGCAAAACATCAAATCAGTGATAGGTCATTCCCATCCATGCATGTTTGTCTCAAACAATTCACTAACTACCCAGTCTTTCATGTGATCTAGTCAAATTCAATAATGGAAAATTTAATTTAAGAAAAATTATAATACAATCAAATCCCATTACTAAACTTCAAAAATTAAAATTTTCCATTGAAAAACCAAAATGATTTTTTAATCAAAACATTCCCATTTCCTAGGTAAAACCCAAAAGTTTTTATCAAAACCATTTTAAGCCATATTTTTAAAAAATGAATTTGAAATCAATTCACAATAAAACACAAAATCAATGGAATTGGGTTTTTAATCAATAAATGGAAAGAAATTTCATTTATAAAAAAATTGAATTGAGATTAACAATTGAATTTAAATTAATAAATTTAGGGTCGAGAAACATTAGGCATCATGATAGAACCACATACCATAGAAACATGAGATCTCAAAACATGAAACCCTAAATAGGATTCAAAAATGAAGAAAGATGATAACAGAAAACATGAATTAGGCCTAGTATGAAGATACAAAAAAATAGGGTATTGGATCCATAAATCGACATGGGGATCCATGGAACACTAGGGAGGATAATTAAGATAATAAGAGATAGATAACTGGAGAACGGAAAGTCAAAACCTACCATGTGGAGATAGAATTCTGTTTGACAATATTATATTTGCTTTTGAGAGGGTGTTTAGGGTAAAACATCACCTCTTTATAGATCTCAAGGAAGGAGAAATCATTTTCCGGTCAATATGGTATATTGGGAACCTAAAAAAAGGTTTTTCAGGTATTTCTAAAAAAATATTTTTAGATTAAAAACCCCGTATGTATGGTTTGTTGGGTAGAGCTGCATAGCTTAGAAAAACCGTGTAACCTAGCCATGTTCCCCTATTTCTCCAGGTGCATAGTTTCTCCTTGGAATTGGAAATTCTTTCAAACCAATCACTAACCATACAAAACCCCACTTTCTTGGTTTTCACAGTTTCTAGTGAGAGGGTGCACGGTTTGGGAAAACTCTGTGCCAACCGAGCACTAGCCTAAAAAATTCCAAAAAATACAAACATTCAATAGAATGACCCTTAAAGGAAACCCAAACAATAAAAGATTAACATAGGGGTTTATGAATACCTGAAAACACTAATAGTATGTTACAACCTACACACCATAGAAGCTTTCTATCACGAGAAAGCCTACTCATACGCTCCCATGACAAAATGATGAGGCCAATACACTCTCATCAGTGCCACTATCTCCCATGTCACATGGGATTATGGTATATACTTCCAAATCACTTGAACCAAAGGTATCATACTCTCATGAAGTAACTTGGTTTTGGAGTCAACTATCCTAACTCCCCGTTCAGTCACATATAAATCATGGTCATCCTCAAGATCACTCTATCTGAGAACATGAGATGGATCAAATATATAATTTCGTAACTTAGATACATTGAACATGTTATGTATCTATTTTAGCTCTGATAGAAGTGATAAATGAAAAGAAACCTTTGACACATGTTCAACAACATCAGAAGGTCCCACAAAATGATTAGAAAGTTTCCTTTTCCTCCCAAGCTGTCGATAATCCAAACAGGGTGAAAATTTCAGGAAAACCTAGTCTCCAAATATGAATTCCAATGGTCTATGATGACGATCATCATACGACTTATACCATCATGGTTCGATTAATATTATTTGAATAATCAACTGAATCTTTGATGTCGTCTCTTGAACCAAGCTTAGTACATCCAAGGAACATTCACCAATCTCAAAACAACACAAAGGAGATTTACAAGGGAAAAAAAACAAGGACTAAAAAGGACCCATTATGATCATGGATTGGTAACAATTGTTATAAGAAAACTCAACCAGCCCAAATGATTATGTTAAGACCAACCAATTTTTAGAACACAGGTGCAGAGCATATACTCAAGAATCCGTATAGGTCTTTCTACCTTTCCATCTGACTGAAGATGGTATGTTGTTCTCAAATAGACCTGAGATCCATGTTCCCCTATAAGTCATCTCCAAAAGTGAGAAGTTAAATGAGGATCTTTACTAGAAACTACAGTAGAATGATCTCCAGGTATATGACTGATCTCTTTCACATAAATATTTCCCAACTCCTCAAATTAGGTTTCATCATGAATGGTTATAATGTGATCTGATATTTTCAACCAATTGATCATAACCAATATCACATTATTATTTCAATTGGTATGTGGAAAAAAAACCAAAAAGTCCATAGAGATCTCATCCCACAACCATGTCAGGACTAGAAGTTGTTGAACAAAACATGAAAGTTTATGGTGTTTAGCCTTGACCTTTTGGCATGTATAGTAACGAGATACAAACTCATTAATGCCCCATCTCATACCTAGCCACTAGAATTATCGTTGCATGTTATAGATCATCATTGTGATTCTTCGGTTCACATCCCACTATGAATTATATAAATCCACCATAATAGATTTCCTTACCAATAACGGCACAAAAAAGCACTTACGATTGCGTAGAATTCCATCGATGGAGAATGACCAATCATGCACAGTCTCCCCACCATAAAGAGAGTCTCTAATTCTATGGAACTCATCATAAATCTATTGTTCTAGAATAATCATCTCAAGAAGATAGGTTGTAAACTAAACACTAGATAATGAAACCTTTTCCCCTGATTACTAGACTCAAATATGAAACTGTGCAAAGTGATCCATAAAATACCAATCTTCTGAAGATTCTTTCATGGTCTGGATTAAAATTTTCCTACTCAAGGCATCTAAAACAACATTCCATTTACATGGGGTATAGAAAATATCAAATTCCAAAGACTACATGTATTCCACCCAAAAAATCTAGTTATGATTCAAATCTTTTTGAAAGAAGATATAACTCACGATATTGTGGTCTGTAAACATGGTAAATTTTTCTACATAGAGGTAATTCAACCAACTCTTAAGTTTACACATCACAACTTCATGTTCAAGGTCATGGGTTGGGTAATTCTTCCCATTTGGCCTAGGAAAATGTGATCTATAAGTACCGATATTATTAAATTTCCAAATAACATAGCCCAAACCAAAACCTGATGTGTCATAAAAGATCACATAGCACTGCCTGACCTCTGGAAGAGTCAACATGAGTATGTAGTCAAGATATGTTTCAACTCAACAAAATAATTCTGGCATTTCTCATCCCTAGAAATCATTACTCCCTTCTGAATATGTGCATTCATTAGAGAAGATAACATTTATAATTAATTAACAAGCCAGTGATAATATGTCTCTAGACCCACAAATATCTGAATCTAAAAAATATTTATGGTTCCTCCCTTGTCATAACAAATTCCAACTTTTTAGGATCAACTGAAATACCATTTTATGAAACTTAATTTCCTAAGAACATCACTTCTCAAATCCATAAATCACATTTTGATAGCTTTGCATAACGTCAGTGATTTCTCAACAAGATCAAAACTATTCTCATATAATGCACATTTTACTCCTAGAATATAGAGTAAACTATGACATCATCCACAAAGACTACCACAATGGTATCAAGATACTCATTAAAAAATACTGTTCATTAAAGACATAAAGACTGCATGATCATTGTTTCGACCAAAAGGCATGACAAGGTAGTCATAATGGTTATAAATACTTTAAAATTATGTATTTTAGTGTCATATTATTTTATCCTTAATTGGTTGTAACCATATCAAAGATTGATCTTCGCAAAACACTTTATCCTTGTCAGACAATCAAACATATCATCAATCATTGTCATCAGATACTTTTTGTTTACCTATATATTGATTGAGTTTTCGGTAATCAACATATAGGAGGAGTGAAACATCATCTTTCTTAGCAAATAGAACAAGTTCCACCTATGGTGATACACTCAGGAATATAAACCATTTATATATCATGTCATCCCACTGGGAATTCAACTGTTTTATTTTAGTCGGTGCCATATGGTAAGAGGATATAAACACTGGTTTAGTACCAGTAACCAATTAAATAAAAAAGTGTACCTCCCTTATTGCTGGGAAACTAGGGAAGTTGGAATGAAGCATGTCAGGAAACTCAAAGATGACTAGAGGAAGATCACTGATCAAATATTCCTTCTCTTTATGGAAAGAAAACACTGCTATCACTTTTCCAACTCTGGATATGAAGTCCTGTCTCTTCTCAACCTTGTGTTGTACTCTCCTTGAAAAACATGGTACACAAAATTAGGTGTGGTGACAGATGCCCTTTGAAGATAAAAATAAATCTAGGATTTATTGTAAATGATCCAATAAATCTCAAATATTAAGTTAATATATTTTATATGGATAACTAGAAAACTACACAAAATATCTATATCATATAAAGTGAAAATAGATGTGAGACAATATATACATTTTTCTCTCTTTGTTCCAAGGGGTGTAGTAATATCCATCACATAAAATGAAGTATACGTAGGAAGATTTATTAGATTAATAATAAAAGTTGAAATGAATGAATGATATTTACCAATATAAAATAGAGGAATCACTAATGATAAATCTATGGTAATAATACCTCTTACAGCCACTGGACCTGCATCTAATTGCTCTGGAGACTCTTCCACAATGTGAAGAATCTTCGTTCTGGATGCCCATGGATGGAACCCTTTTATACATGAATAATCTGATTAAACCATAGTTTATGAAGGTGAAAATTATCCTATTCCACTATTCATAGTAGAATAGGTATGGAATAATTTATAAAGGTGATCTAAACTTCCAAAATAATCACATACGTTGGCTAGCTCACTAAAAACCCTCTTTGAATGCCTTGACTTTCCACACTGGTAACAATTGAAAGGGAATATTCCAGGCACTGAATGAGGTCTAGAATGACTTTTCTATCAAGAAACACTATGAGATTAATCATGATTCTGATTTCCTCTTAGGGAACTTTCACCAACATTGGGAGAGAAAGATAATCATGATAGCCCTTACTTGGAAACAAGGTCAATTTTTACCATCAGTTATCTATAAAAGAAATAATAATAAGAGTATAAATTCAGAAATAAAATATATGAATAAATATCCAGTGAAATAACTAACTCAAAACATCAATCCTTCATTTTACCATTCGATTCGATGCGATTATGGTGAGAAATGAAAGAGCTCCAAGAAAATGATTTGCATACTCTATCAAAGTCATGTTAACCAGTGGAAGTTTAAAAAACTCCATATCCTTGGCCAATAGCATTGACTCTTGATATAACTAGTTGGAGAAAATAACATTTTTGTATTTAAATTCTAGGTTCGAAAGCTTCTTATCCATCACCATAGTTCCCAACTACTCCTACTCGGTCCTTCTAGATTGATTGTGGCACACTTCACCTTGATTTCATCAAGTGTCTCCATGAATCCAAAAAAACATACCATTCTGGTCAACAATTCTATAGACTCTTGAGGATCATTTGAGCCTTTGAATGTTTCTAGGTTTTGTTATTGGAATTCCTAAGAATTATTTTGAAGATAATCCATTTGAAGGTCCATAGTTGGAGCCTAGACTTGAATTGGTGGTGGTGCTTGTCCTAGAGCCGGGAAAGTGTGCACAATCACCTCAACCAGATTCATGTCCACAAGAGGATTCTCTCACTGAGGTTTAGTAGCACTATTCTCTTGGATATGATTCACATGTCTTCTTAGAGACATGATTCTATAAAACATCATTATAACACAATAAAGACTTCATATTAACACTTGAATAGAGCCACAAGGGAAAATTAATCCCAATAGATAAGAACACAACACTTGGTTTTCAATCTAACCAAATTGAAAGTTGGGAAAAGACTAGAACTAATTCTAAATATGTCATTCCCAAACAACCCTAGTGACTTATGGTTTGTTACAATGAAATTTGGCCAGAAACTCTGTCATAACTACATCTTATTTCCGAAAAAGTTTTAATAAATGCATACTATCTTCCATACAAGAATCTCAACCTAGATCTCTGATACCACATTGTCATGAACAATTCTAGGTACATTGGTTACTCGATAAATGAGAAAAAAACTAACATAACCTGAACATCATTCCCAACCCCCATAGGTTGCCAAATAGCAGCCGATATAATACAATAATAAATTGGGAATCATGTTTCCAAAAACATTGTGGAAGCAAGATAAACAAGGAAACATGCATATAAGAAAAAATCCATAGGAAGAAGTGTACCAAAATTCAAACATGTATAAAAAAATTACATTACTATAGAAAGGTACCCAAAAAAGGAGAACTTCCCAAGTCCCAATAAATGAAACTCTCTAATTACATAGATCTACCACTAGAACCACATCAAAGTGGAACTTTACCCCAAATCAAACTTGTAGAGAGATAATCTATAGACACCTAATGGTATAAGTAGTGTGTGAGATAAAAATACCAGTCGGGTATCACCAAGGATTCTATAATAAATGAGAAATTTTAATTAAAAAATATAGCATTAAATTTTAACTAACCATGTTTGTCATTTTTAAAGAATATTTTAACAAATCATGCCTTACATTTCAAATGATGGAAATAATTTTAAACAAATGATTCACATTTAAATTAATGGAACATTTCTAAACAATGTCATAAATAAAATTTTTAAATAAAATTGTTTATATAAATCCATAGGACATGTAAAAAAATTCACAAACATTGGAATATATTTATATATCATATATAAATAAGCGAGAAACATGGTCATCTACCAAAAGGTATGATAGTTCCAGGTTGTGGGATCCACACACACTCATGTGATAATAACCGCAATGTGCACACACATCCCTCATCAATGGAAAGAGATGACTAATTTATTTCTTAGAGAGGAATAACATGTTCTATGAAATATGTTTTTAGTGTAGAAAAAAATCAATTTGGTGCTAAGGAATTCCAATCCTAGCGTACTTTTCTCAAATAAATCACTAACTACCTAGTCTAGTATGTGATCAAGTACAAATCAATGATGGGGAATTTATTTTAAGTAAAAATAAAATACAATTAAATCCCATTCCTCTATTTCAAAAATAACTATTTCCAATTTAAATACCAAAATTTTTTTTAATCAAAAAATTCCCTTTTCAAGATAAAACCTAGAGATTTCTATCAAAACCATTTTTAATCCATATTTCACAAACTATAATCCTAAATCAATTCAAAATCAAATTTCTCAATTTAGTTTTCAACAATTAAATTATAAAATTTAATTGAAACAATTACCATCAATATTAAAATTTAAATCCAATAATTTAAATCTCCATAGTTTTCAATCAGTTTGAGAAACACACCCCTATTCAAACAGATTAAGGCTTTTCAAAATTTAATTCCAAAAATTCAATTTCCCAAAAACCCTAATTAAATGGAATTGGGCTCTTAATAAATCAATTAAAATCAATTTCATTTATAACATCAATAAAATTTATATCAATAATTGAATTTAAATTAATCAATTTAGGGTTAATAAAATTTGGACATCATGACAGAACCACCTACCTTGGAAATGAATGGTCTCAAAACACTAAACCCTAAATAGGATTTTCCAAGGAAGAATAGAAACAAAGAAAACTCGGAATCAAAACTAGGTTTAATATAAAAAGGGTATTATATCCAAAAATAAACATGGAAGGTCCACAAATCCCTAGAGATGAGAAGATATATAGTGGGAGATTGAGAACTAGAACTGGAAACCCATCGGGTGGAGATATAACTGTGTTCTCAAAGCTTTGATCCACTTCCAGGAGGGTGTAAAGGGGACCCAATCATCTCTTTTGATCTCTTAGGGAAGGAGAAATTATTTTGAGGTCAATATGGTCTATTAGGGACCTAAAAATAGGGGTTTTAGGTATTTTATAAAAATATTTTTGGATCAAAAATCTCATATGCATGGTTAGATAGGTAGAGCAACATGGTTTGGAAAAACTGTGTACCCTATATATATACCATTAATTTTCTAGGTACACTATTTATCCTTCAAGGAACATAATTTTTCTTATCTTGTGCTAACCTTTCCAACCCCACTGTATGGGTTTTCATGATTTCTAATGACAGGGCACACAGTTTGGGAAAACCATTCGCCAACCATGAGCCAACCGTGCACTAGCATATAAACTTCCAAAAATTTCAATCATTCACCCAAATCAAATATAAATGAAACCCGAACAAATGAAGATTAAAAGAGGGGTTTAGGAATAACTGAAATATGTAACATGATGTTACATAGGGGTTGGAAGGTGTGGTCATGGTGGATGCTGACATACTGTTGATCGTCAAAGAAATATATTTTTTCTTCCAATTCCTATAGACACTGGTAGTATTTCTATGCTGAAAAACATAATTAATTCATTCTTCTCCTTCTCCATCATTTATGTAGATGATAATTTCGTTGATTTCTCCTCAAAAATTATTTTACACCAGTAAGGTCATTGTTCTACTTGGTCGAAAGAGGTATAACCATCGACCATAGTGAAGTGTAACTCATCAGAGTCGAGATCAAACAATGAAAACTCAAATGGAAATTTTTTCTTGATAATTTCATTTATGGTGTAAAAAAAGCGGGGATTCATTATTAATGTTTTCTAGTGCTTCCACTAAATTTTATGATTGTGAGGTAAACTCCACTACAGTTGATGGTACAGGCGTCACCTTGACCACATTTGGTGTTACAAAGTCTATAGACTATACACTAGTGGGTGTTGGTAACGATCATTGGTGTTCTAAAAGTAGTATCTACTATCCCTTGTATATATAAATTAGCATTATTAACAATTAATGTATCCTTACTACTCAAAAAATCATAAGTATCATCATAACTCTTATCCCTTTGCCCATGCTTGTCGAAGATGACATCGCACATTACTTACACGTTCTTTTCACCAGGGTTTTATGTTCCATATGCCTTGGAATTAGACTCATAAATAATAAATATAATCAATGTACTCTGGTTATCTATCTTATTAAGGAAAGTATTCACATTCATGACATGCGCAATGAAACCAAAGGTGCAGATAAAGCGTGTTGTTAGTAATTTTCTACACCAGGCCTTGTACTACGTCATCCCGTAAAGGCTATGTGTTGGCCCTCAGTTAAGGATAAAGATGGTGGTGGAGATAGTATTACCCTATAACATCCTGATAAGGGCCTTTTATTTCAGCATGATTAGATCCATGGAATGCTTAGTCTAGTGGTATTGTTCAATGACACCATTCTGCAATTGTGAATAAGGATCTATGAGATGTCATTTCATGCCACACTTGATACAGTATTCAATGAATTCCACAGAATTAAACTCTCCACCATAGTTATAAAGGAGGAAGTTTAGCTTTATCCCTATTTCAACCTCCAATGTAGTCTAAAACCATCATATCACTGCTAGAGATTGTTCTTTATTCACATGTATATTGAGACACATGTAGTGGCTCATGTGTTCCATGAGCAACATAAATTAGAGTTTCCCACCCAGTGTCGTTGGAGTGATCGGCCTACAAAGGACACTATGGACATGGTTGATAACATTCCCTGCATGATGATTCACTTTATTTGAGAAATACACTCAACACTACTTCCCAATGAGGTAGATGTTGTAGATATGATCCACCTGATCAATCCGTAGAATCCATCACACCATATCAAGTTGATCGAGATTGCATAGAGACTAGAAATTTAGGTGTTTTTACCTCACATTCTTTCACCATGCCACCTCTAATCCCCTTTTAGACAATTATTCTGGCTGTCCAATGTCGAGTCTCATCTTGTTAAATTGATTGGGGAAGTGGTGTGCCCTATCCATTAGGCACTATTGATATATGAAGATCTTCAAGATTCCTTCATGGATTAGTACACGACATCCATTATCGTCAATATTTCTGATGATAATGATATTTGTGGTGAGCCTCATGATTATGAGAACCCCCAAGAGATTGTTTTTTTCTGATCTTTTAGGAAAACATGATCATTCCACTCTCGTCGATGTTGATGTTGGACCTATCTCCAAACTTGACGGTGTTGTAGATCACAGAGTTGCCCTTAAATAAGATAGCATGAGAACCAGTCATGTGGATTATGGCATTGATGACAAGGTATCATAGGTTAACACCACTAACCTCTTTCTGATCCTATTTGGAAATTGACTTTTCCTTTTCTAGCTGGATAGGACTACATTGCAGTAGTGGGGAATTTGGAGTGGTGGATCAAAAAAGAGGGAACTAGTCACCGTGGTGTACACCCTTACAATAACGATAATGGGATCATCATAATAAGTCCTTATTAGATGGGACTCATTTGGTTTCATCATGCTACAACAATATTTGGCCCCATGGACCACTTTTCTATAGTAGTAGCATTGGTCCCCATAGTCATTGTTGGATCTTGATCTATCTTTTCCATTTATGTCGTTCCCTCCATCAATCTTTTGGTGTGGTGGTTAATGGTTATAATTTCAATACATGGAGTCATTGAAGGATCCCTCCCTTGTCTTCTACATTTTAGAATGTCCAACACAATCCTACTCGATGGGGAGATGTTTCTCCCAAGAATCGGTGGTGGCCATTATCTAAAAAAGGTCCTCTACCTCTTTGAGTCTCCCCGTTACCTCATTAAAAGAGAGTGATGATATGTATATGAGTGTCTCAGTTGAAAGATAAATTTGATAGAACAAGGAGATGACTAGTCATAAATACTTCTCAATGACATTGTGTTGAGGCTTTAGATCAATCATCATTGTGTGTTGGTTGACCAACCCAATGAGCTGCATTGTAAACTCATCCACTGTTTCTCTATTGTGGAAAGAAATGACTTCATACTCTTTATGGTTCTTCTAAGCATTGAACTTGAAAACTCAATTAGTGACAATTATCATTGTCTTTATAGTGTCACGTGATTTATTAGTACATTCCTTGATGGAGATAATAGATTTCATCTCCGGTGGGAAAATGTGTAGGATGAGATCTAGTGCTATCTAATCCTCTTAGAGTTTAACACCACCAATTATGATGAAATCTCATATTATGTTTTATTGTAGCATAAACTTAATAATCATGGACTAGTATTTTTAGTATGCCTTTTTGAGTATTGGATACATCTTTGATCCCCCAACCACCTTGACCGTCGGATGTACCACCAGATGGTTGTTGTTTCCTTCATCTAGGGATTTTGGATTTATCAATGATGTCTTGATGTTTCATGGAAATGAGCGATTAGAGTTTCACATCATGGATCAATTAAAACTCACTTTGATACAAAATGTTGGAATTTCCCGATCGGTCAAAACCCAAGAACACAGACGAACAACTTGAGAGGAAAAGGGAAAATGCTTGAAATCAAGAGACGTTTTTAAACCAAAAGCCGGGATGCTTTTTTTTGGGGTTTTAATTTATTTATTTATAAAAAAATCATGAAATATTTCATGATTTAGAATTGGAATTATTCTTATCAAAACAATTTTAAGGAAATCTATGAAACCAAATTGGTTAAATTAGTTGTACAAGCATCAAAAGATATGAAAAAATAATTATAAAAAGATTGAGGATATTAGATAATTTCTCCCAAAATGGTTTCTAGGAGAGATTTCATATCTCTATTTCTTGATCTTCCATTATATGCTCTTCAAAGTGATTATCCATCTTCTCCCATGTTTTAATGTACTCCTCACTATTGATCTTCCCTTCATTGAATCCCCTTACGATTATAATGACTTGCTTATTAATGCTTTCACTCTGATCATGATTAGTGTATATAGTAAGCCCTATTTCTATCATCCTATAAAAAACCGCTATTATGGAATTGATAAATAGGGCCTCCTCCTCCATTTATTCTTTCAAAAGGAAAAAAATCTTCAATGTATTCTTGTTAGTAACCTCTTAAACCCCTATATTTCTTTAATAAGAAGTTATGACACCCTCATCCATAACCTCAAAAATATCGCGATATGCTTCTTTAGAGTCTACCTGAATATGATCAACAATAGTAGGCACACTATCCATCTCCTTTAGTTTTTTTGTAAAAGACTTAATCACCATTAGTTTTGGAAGGTATTATTAGTCCTTTAATCCTTTATTTTTCATTCCATCAGTAAAATTGAAGTTCCCCATATCTTGGATAGTATTCGTCACCTTTTTCTTTTATGAGATGCACATGCCTTTGATGACACTTCTACCTGTAGTTTCCTCAGATAAATAACAAGTCCTTTTATCATCAGACTCTACCCATCTAAACATTTCCACTCAATTTCATTATCTACCTATTGTAACTCTCCCTAGTCTTGATTCAGTCCCTTAGTATCCAAAACATTGAAAAAATTACTAATTTTGATGTTTCCGTAGTTATTTTATCGGATTGACATGATGGCTTTGCTCCTTCAGCCTAGATCCACTGTAGTATCCTACTAAAAATGGTCCTAAGTATCACCATTTTTTCCATAAACCATCTATATAATCACCAACTCCTATTTTGAGTTCCTACTCAGTTGGAGTGCCTTTGAATGAGTTAAATTCATCCTTATTCTTAGGGCCTACACACCACAAATCCCCTCAGTCTTCCCTAGATTATTTTAGACCTTATCAATCAATATGAGTTTCTCTTTGTAACACTTCATGTGATTAAAAATTTCCACAAATTTCAAATAATTCTATGATTATGTATCTTTTTATTTTAAATTACTAGGAACTATTCCAGTACACCCTACCTAGAAAATTGGTTCACCATTATTCAGTTTCAATTTATCCCCCCATGCCTAACTTCCCAATATAAATAAGAGGATAGGTGCCTTAGGAAACTACACAATGCACAATGAACAATCTAAGATTCAGATATCACATTGTTTTCCATCGAAATTATTCCCCAACCACTCTCCAAACCCACTCCATTTGTGTCTTTGATACATCAACTTACACACATATATAAGGATTAATCAGGTGACTCATAGAGAGAGTATATCTATTGGAACACAAAAACCATCTTACCAAATTTCCTAGAAATCGTAAAATTGATGGGTTTTGAAATAGAAATGGGAGTTCTAGAAAACATACAAACTCGTGACAGAGGGAGAATATTATTTCATATGAAAATCATATTATTATAGAAAGAGTTATAAGTGTTATCAACTTCATTAATGGGGAAACTAGACCACGTGAGAATCAAATATTCCACCATGGTGAACCGAATAATCATATATCATTTTTCAATGAGGCCAATAGTCATAGATTTTTGTAACCCCACCCCCCCAATTACCTAAAAGGATCCCATCAAAGTCATACATTAAAGGTCTATGAAACCTGAAACAAGAAAACATGGTATGATCTAGGAGAATCAATGATTCTGTGAACTCCAATGTCGTTAACTAATGTTTCAGATTCATCAAATTAATCAGGAACCTTCATGCTTAACAAGATAGTTTAGAACGTGGGGAGAAATTCATGGGTTGAGAAGTGGAGAAAAAAGTGCTGGTTAAAATTTGGAGAGGGTGGGGTTAGACCATCATCCCCACTTCCACTGATGGGGGGGGGTATCTATGTACATCATCATTATGTCATCACAACCAGGAGAGTTGAGCAGAGCGACGTAGCTTTAGACATATTTACAAAATCATTAAAAATAACAAAAAACCTTAATGAAGTCAAACCAAAATAATCCAAAAAATGAAAAATTATTTAGGGAAAATAATGATCAGGGGGGGATAAACTATTGAAATTAATCCCTAATTGAAATTAGTCAAAATTAACTACTGATGATTGATCACAAATTAGAAATTAGAATGCTTGAGCATGAAGGTTGATTACTGAACAATTGTTTTGGGTTCCCTAGAGTAAAATAAAATTTTAAGTATTTTATTCTCTAGTTTTAGTTCTTGTAGGTCTGAGTAATGAACAATTTTGGGGCTCCATTTCTCTCCTATTTTTTTCAATAAATGGTTCATTGAAAGAAAAAATATACATTTTTGGTTAAATTCACGAGTTCACCAAGTTAAAGTCATCCCAAAAAATACCTATGCAATTCAACTAAATAATATCATGAAAGGTAATAGTTTATTTTTGAGATTGATTGTTGAATTATCTTGATCACATCATGTTCGGCCACACCCTATCAATGTTTCAACAAGACACCCTAATCCTGTGTACACATAAGTTCATGGTTCAAGAGGCCATCTATGGAAAACACTATGTAAAAACTATTACCAATTTCTAGAATTTATTATGAATAATTATGCTGAATATAGTAGGAAATTAATATATATACATTTTTAATTATTAAATGTGGGTATATCACACATGTTGGATGAGATTATATTTTTTGTCATACGGGGGTGACAGTGGATAGTCAAAGATTGCATGTGAATTTTTTTGAAGAAAATAATGAGTTATGCCAGTGTAAGATGACTCTGACCAACCTCTAAAATAATATAAATAAAATAACTAATGATTCATATTAAGATAACACGTATATAAGATTAGATGATAGAAGTTGGATCAGGTCCTAGAGTTGGAGATCGAGGATGGAATGTTTTTTTCAAGAGATGTTCTATCTTCCCTTCCGCTCCACTTCATGATTTATTTCTTATGATATGTAAGTAACCATATTTTTGATTCAATCTATAATAAAATGAAATTACTAATTCCATTATAATTTTTTCAATATAAATTTTAGTTTTATTTACATTAAAATATCTCTTGTTATTGGTGTATGAGAATAATTTCATGCTACTCAAAAATCGACCTATGATAGTAGAGAATTGATTGACCATTGACCATTGAATAAGCTACCAATAATTGGAAAATAAATATACATATCTTCTGAATTTTTAATATATTAATTATGTATTCATGATTTAGAGAACAAGAATAATTAAATAACGTAACGTTATTAAATTTTACTAATATTGGATGTTAGTGAATATTCAATTGCACTCAAAAATATTAATAATCGTAATTAACATGAGTGTGATTAGAGAATATATTAAATCAATTTAAAATAGTCTAAAATCCCTAATTTCATAATTTTTTTTCTCACTATCTCTCTATTATTCTTCATGAATTACTTCACACACCTCTTCTACCATTATCTTTATGCAATTTTATATCACACATTCTCTTTTTCAGTTTGTTTTTTATTTTTCTTTGGTTTCACATCTGATTTTTAGTCATATCTATAGAATTTGGAAGTCTTTCTTCCACTATTTTATTTCTTGTATGTAAAAATAAATATTTAATTTTTCATGTGTTCAATGATAATGTATCAAATTTTATCATCATTCATTGGGAAGGTAACATTTGTGTAAACAAAAAAACATTAAAAAAATTGAATATTTAATGAAAATTGTACAAAAAAAATTAAAAAATATATAAAAATAGTGGATATTTATACTGTTATTGAACGTCATATTCAAATGGAGTCTAGGATTGATATATTAGAAAGTCATAATTATAGAAAATTTCAATAATCAATCATTTCTGGAAACCCATCTTGCATTATGCTATCTCAATGGACTAGGAACTATGAACCCAAACGATCTCCTTTGGAACTATGACAATTGTTTTTTAGAGAATTTTATAATACTATAAAGTAGACGAAACTTAAGAAATTTTGCGAGGATAAGCTAAAACTAATAATTTTTCCATAAAATATAAAGAACCAAACTATGAATTGGATCAACTAATTAGTGGAAAACACTATCTACACATGGAAGAGACATTGTAAATATTTTGTTATTATATTATTTATCATGTAAATAAATATAGAGCTAAAAATTAAAATCACAATATTACTCTAAGATGAAAATGTGTTATTCCATGAGATTTGGGATATGTTTCAAGGTTTTTGGGAAATGACCCCATCATTAATTTCAATATAACATTTTCATAGATGTATTTTGTGAGAGAGTTTTACCATATTAAAAAATTTACATGGAAATTTTTTTTGTGGAAATTAGAAAGAAAAACCTTCTTAAGAATTGAAATATATATGTAATAAAACATCCCTAAATTTACAAAAAATATCTATGTGAATAAAAGTAAATAGAACTAAGGACAATATTGGTCCACATTAACAGATGTTCTTTAAATTAAATAACATTAAAAAAGGTTCAAACTTTAATTAATGAAGGTGTTGGACATGAATGTTTTCAAGGACAAGATATTTATTCAAATTAGTGTTGTGATTTTTATTGGTAAAGTTATAATTTTAGATAATGTTGTCCAAATGAAATCATGTAATTCCAACCCATTTTATTTATTTTATTGGTGAGAAAAGGAGAAATGAACCACTTTCAAAAATTAAATTCTGCATGTTCATTCCTACTTGAACAACATTGAAAAGTGGGGATTCCCTTTGTCATTCCGTTGAGAATTTAGATAGTAGGATGCAAATTAAATAATTGTTTTCATAAATACATGAAAACAATTCTAAACTTTTTAATCTAGAAAACCAATTGGGGGAATTAGTTAGAGACTTACTAGGTGGATATAATGATGATTTTTCAAGATCATTTCATATGAAATCTATGTAAAATTTGAAGGTTTTCAAAGCAATGTTATACCTAATAACTCAATAGGATGTTTGGGTGAAACCTATAGAAGTTGAGATTGAAGATTCAAAAGAACCTAAAACTCAAAATTTATGAAATTCCAAATCTGAAAATATTCACAAAAAGGGCCAAAATGAATAGCCTTATGAATGTTAAATAGGAAAATATAAAGATACAAGGAAGATGAACATGGAACTAGTAAAGTATAGAAAGAAACATGCTATAAATTAGGATCAGGATAATAATCAATTAATTTTGAAGAATTATTCCCATCCCATCACTTTTCCACAAAGGGTTAAAAAGTTTAATAAATCTGAATATATAAAATTAATTTATATGTTTAGAGTCTTTACTATCAGCATGCCTTATGTAGATGGTTTAGAAAAATACCATAATATTTTAAATATATGTTCTATCGCTAGATGAAATCATTTGAGGTAGAAAAATGATATGGGATATCAAGGGTAGAGACTCATTTAAGTTTGAATCACCTTCTTATGGGGTTCTCCCATGATAATATCTAGTGTAGGATATAATGAAAATGATGCAAGCTAGTAGTAATTCCACATTAATATATTTAATTCAATGTTCCCATATAAATATGCGTGTATTGATCCTTGTAATTTAATTTTATTATTAATGATTATTATAAGTCATATAATTTGTTGTATTGATTGATTAAAACTATGAAAACATATTCTCATTGTAAGGTAGGATACACCAGGTGTGTCATGAGTAATAATTCATTAATGAATAATATGAGAAATTATTTCCCATTCTCTTATTTAATTTAAGTTGATATCTTAGTCCCTTTGAGGGAAATTATATAGCCTAAATAAATCCATATCCATGGAGTTCTATTAGAAATTTATATATTTTTAAAGATAAAGAAAGCGGCATCAAGCATTTAGGTTGATGTAAATAGAATGTATCCTTTCGGATTAGATATATCTTGATATATGGATTATATTATATTGTTAGAATTTGTATGAGAAATTATTCCATTGAGACATTCACTTATCGCTATATGGGTTCCTTGGTGTGTTGTTAGATGATAACCCTGGACTTTAGGCTTCTTCACCTAATTCCATTAAGAAAGAGCCCTAGTGGGTCAGACACTATGTGTATCCAGAATCTCAGTTAAATAATATATTATTATTTATTATTGAACAAGTTGAATAAATATTATTTCCACATGTGGTTTAATAATTATTCATAATTTCTTGATCACATATATTCCATCATGAGTTATTTGAGGTAATATTATGTGTTTATAATATTTAATAAATACTTATTTTCTATATAGTGAATAAAATATTTAATTATTTTTGATGAATAATGTAGTGAGATTTTTTTAAATAAATAGTCATTATTCTATAATTGAAAAATATTGTGATGGAATGGAAGACATAATATTATGGTCTAGTGAGAAATAATATATACAGAATATTAGTTAAATAAATAATATTTAATTTAATTTTTGAGTTTAGCGTATGTCAAGAAATATAATAATATTATTATCAACATGGGATTCCATAGGGATTATAGAAATAATAAGGGTGCATGTAAAATTATTATTTTCTAACCCTAGATTTATATAAATCCAATTATATTCTTTTTTAGATAGCCAATTTGTTTGAGTTATGCACAACGATATCTAGAGAGAATTCTCTCAAATCCCAAGAGATCCCCCCTCTAAGAATTCATTCAATAATGAAGAGAGATCCTCCTCCCCCACCACTCTGAAGTATAGAGAGATCCAAGAGAACCCTTCCTTGAATTAGTTCTCGGGGAAATCAAAGGATAATGACACAAGCATTAGGATCTTCTATTCTAGAACCCAGAGATTCCTACAAAGATATTTAATGTTTTGGGGAACATGTGTGAATCACTAATGGGGGTATCTATTCTTGATTCCTAAAACCCTATAATGTTATAATGTAGATACATTGTCAGATCCATCAATAAAGAAATAATTTCTCACAATGTAATTCTAAATTACTTAAATTAATTATAAATAATATGTGACAATCCTCTTATTTGGTTTCATCATTAATTTATTATCCATATTATTTGATTCCGTTATATTGTTCATGGATTTTAACATTGTGTAATTATAGGATTAATCATTTATCATGAACAAAATATATGTTTGTGATGTCCCATCCAATGCTTATACAATGCCCGAAACATAAAAGTGTTGTCATAGGGGTTGTATGATGATTCATGACTATTCAAATATCACTGAATGATTTTCACATTTTTCATTACTTTTAAATTAATATTTATTTTTTATTTAATTTAAATTTTTAGATCATCTTTATTCCAATTAATTTATTAAAAAAATAAAATAAATTAATATTAGGGATGAAATAAATTCAAAGATCTCATCCAGAGGTGTCTATGTGTCTATACAAAAAATAAAAGAGTACATGCCTAGAAACCGAAAGGTAAATACCATGTAGAAGTGTTTAATGAACCTTGAATTAAATTGGAAGTAATTAAATCTATAAAAATTTATCAAAAATGGTTCATTTAATTACATACTGCATGTTGAATAGGGTTTCCTGGTGCATGATCAGCCAGAGTACACAACATGCAACTTCTATACACATCATGCAGTTCTTTAGTCATGGATGGGCCATGTACCCCTTACACATCTTACATGATTGGTGTCCATGTAACCTAGAGATGAAACATAGTTTATCCCATTTACATACCATGTAATCAAATATTTTTTCATGGAATAATTACACATCGAGTCCCTAAGAACATGGTGAGGATAGATGATGAGAATAATACATAGCATGTAGCTCCAATGTACAGACTGTGTATATTTAACAAAATTTTCAAAATTAAATATAATTTATTTTATTGTTCAAGCCTTATTAACATGCATTCCGTGTGGTCATTAAGTTGAAAGTACATGCCACAAGATTAGTTATATATGTATAAATTTCTAATTAATTTCTACGTAATCTCAAGATATGTGTATCATGTATAAGTCATATTATAGTTTTTACTCTACATGCATTTAAGCATAACATGCCACATAAATATCATGTGCTCTTGTGGTCATTAAGTTGATAGTACATGCCATGAAATTATTTGATAATTCATGTATGATACATTTCTCAAGAGTAAACAATGTACAAGTATAATAAATGTTAGGTAGTTTGGATGGGTACTCAACGTGTTGCCTCCATGGTATATATTTTTTGTACGTTGTTAATTTTAAATAGATTTAAATATTTTTTATAATAATTATGGAAGGTAATATCCTATTTTTTTTGATTAGAATTATGATCAAATAATTTATTAATAAACAAATATAATTATTTTATTCGAGTGTGATATATATTAAATAAGAATGATTATAATTTAATGATAATTAAATGAATAATTTTTTGAATGCATGTAGATGATTATGATCCTAGACAATACCTTCGCATGTGATTAGTTTATTTTAATTTATTATTAAATTATTTTTTTTCTTGCATTTCATACCTCCTCTAATTATGTAAGGGCCTACGTGCACATGGTTTCTCTCATGTAAACCCTCTTAACAAATTCATTGGTTCCCCTCACATGTATGTGATTAAAAGAAAATGTAATAGATGGAGCTCCAAATTTTGTGTAGAAGGTGAGATTTTGTGGCCAAGGTGAATTCAATACAAGATAGATACATAGGTAAACATGTGTAATGATACAAAACGAACTAGAAATGATTCAAGGTGTTTTTCACGCAGTTTGATGGTTAGATTATCACCCTATAGATAAAATAAGAATTAATAAATGCTCAGGATCATATAACATTATTATTTTATTTGTATCAAGTTTAATGTTTATTTCATTATGGATGTTTTGTCATGATCACATGAGTTAATGAATTAACAAGTATGCAAGATAGAACTTAAATAAATAGATGTATGCACACAAATTATCAAAGACATGGTTAATAGATTAATTATGTCTACCTAATATTATCAAGGATGTAATGAATATAATAATTTTAAATTTATTCATAAAATATAAAATCTGTTAATTATATGTATTAAGTCAGTATAGAAATCCACTACTTTGGTTAAAATCGAACCACAATTAAATGTTATTAACCATCCAATGTATGTGAGCTTTCAATTATTGAGGGATTAAAACATGATGTTTTGGTTTAAAGTATCTTATTTCATATCAAGTGTTGATCACTAAAGAAAGACATGGTGTAACTGAGAGGCACAAGATTATGAAATCCAATTTATTGATTTTATGATTGGGTAGTCCTCCCAATAGATTAAGGAACTATTAGTCAATAATATTTTTCTTTGGAATGCCTACCTAAAACCCTTAAAATTTTTTTGACCGATCAAATTCAGTTTGATGAGAAAGGGAATATAGACAAATTCCACTAGAATTTACAAGAAGAACTATATTCTAAATACAATGGTGAGGTCTATAGGTTTTCCATATAATAATAAGAGATTAGTAAATGTAATAATTATTTATTTGTCTAAATTTAATTAGATAAATTACTAAAAACAATTATCCTATTATTTATAGGAAAATCAAAAAAATGAATTGAAGCATATCATTGCAATCCATACTTGATAAGGATAACCTTATCACTTGCACAAATTCACAAGAGTGGAAAAGGTGTATAAGCATTATCCTAATCCATTAAAGGAAATTGTATGTATTGAAATTAACTATTCCTAATGCCCTTGTAAAAGTGGAAAATGTGGGAGAGTTTTTTTATCTACGAGAAGCATTTGAATGATTTGACAAATTTTTTGTTCTTCATACTATCATCCATGACCAAAGAGATTCCAAATCAACATGAGCACATGGATGTGTATAGCATGATGTATCACCTTTGAGATGTCTATCAAGAGAAGTAGATACAAGAAAGATATGAAATATCCTATTATATATTTACAAATAATCATGGAGAGTAGTTTCTAACTAGGCCTCATGTAGTATTGATTATTGGCTACACTGAATGATTAAACATATTAGAGATTAAATTCGTACATGATTTATGCACAGATCACACAATTTCATCACTACCCCAGTCCTTTTTTAGTTTTAATAGTTAATTATTACATGATCAACAATGAGAAGTGTATTTTAGAACTTCTTAAACCAATTCACTAAGTGGATAATGTCATAGGGAATGAATAACCTTTAGTTTTTATGGTGAATATGAAATGGAAGAATGAGGTGAAGGGTCCCAAGATTCATAAAAAGTATAAATCTCCCAATAAACATCCTTACAATATTAGTAATATCTATAGGAAGGTAAAAAATGAACAATATGTTTTTCATGTGGCAACCAAGGCCACTTGAAGTGGAACTGTTCCCAGAAGAAAATGGAATATAAAGCGACATTCATTGTTGAATTTAATCATTCAATATCTAAAAATTGGATATTAGATACAAATTTTTGTTCTCACACCTATATAAATAAATAAGAACCATGTATATTTAGAAATATTTTCATTTTAGAGGTAGATTTTCAAGCATCCAATGGTGTGTGGCTGGTTGATCTTGCCATTGTTGACTACCAATTTTATTTTCTGACTAGAATGATAGTGGATTTAAGAGATTACTATTATATACCAACAATTATAAAGAAAGTAATATCATCACCATGCCTAGATTTCAAGGCTTTTATTTTCAAATTGGAAATAAAATTTGTTTTTTTATAAATACAACATATGTTATGTCCTGATACAATTAAATAATGGTATTTTTGTATTAAATTAAGAAAAGAAGTATTAGAAAGTGATAATTAATCATATTCACATGACTCATATAACACCTAGTTATGATAATCTTTATATTGGTCATGTAAATGAAAAGTATTTGAAATGGAACTATCAATATGGTGATTTAGAATCTTTTGAGCTGGCATCATTTCAAAGATACCATGATTGTTTATAAGAAAAAATGACCAAACCACCATTTGTTGGATAGGGTGAAAGGTCCATAGTTATTTTAGGATTGGTACACACTAATGCGCATAGATAATTTTTTGTATAACCTAGAGGTAGGTTTTCTTACATCATAACTTTAACTGTTGACTTGATTTGACCATTTCCTGTAAGATGGCCAAAGTAACTGTCGCACTGAAAGGTCAGAGTTGATACCTACAATGTTGAGAACCCAAAAGTTCCAAGATAGTATTTTTAAATATATTTTCACTATCCAGATGAAATAATTTGGGGGAAAAAATGACATTGTCTATTAGTTGTGGATACTCACAGCACATTGAGGTACATTATCATGGTGTAAACCCTTGGTAATATCCAAGGTTGGATATTTTGAGAATGTGACCCACTAGTAAGAAATCCATATTTAAATGTGTTATTCGATGTCATATCCATGAATGTGTATAGTTATACATAGATGTCAATATTATTATTAATCACTATTATAAGTTTCATACTTTGATATATTGATGAAAACATGAGAACAAATTCTTGTAGTGAAGTAGGATACGTTGTGTGTGTCACAAGTAATATTTCATTAATGAATAATGTGAGAAAGGATCTTCCCCATTTCTTATAAATTGAAAGCTGATATCTAAGGCCCTTTAGTGAAAATTATATAAACAAAATAAATATGTGGATAGGGTGTTATATAGGAATGTTTGATTTATGGAAAGTAAAAGAAAGAGAAATTGGGAACATTGGTTGATCGAACTAGAATTCAATGTGATTTATTAGAGATACCATGATAAAGTCATTATATTATATTGTAATAATCTGTATAAGGTATTTTGTTATTGAGAAATTAAATTATTTCTCTACGGTTTCCCTGGTGTGTCGCTAGATTATATCCATGGAATTTAGGAGGCTTCACCTAATTCCACTGAGAAAGAGACATAGAGTGTCACCGACTAAGTGTATCCAAAATATTAGTTTAAAAAAATATTTTTATTTATTATTTAATAAGTTTAATATAATTTTTTCCCATACATTGTTTAATAATTATAAATTTTTTCATGATCAAATATATTTCTTCTCCAGTCAATCGAGAGAATATCATTTGAGAATAATATTTAATAAATATTTAATTTATATTTAGTGAATGTAATATTTATATATTTATTGTATAATAATGTAGTGATATTTAATTATTTAATAAGCAGTAATTATTAAAGGCCCGAAAAATATTATGGAGGAATAGAAGAATGAGTATAATGGTCCGGTGAGAAATAATATATATTTAATATTATTTAAATAAAGAATATTTAATTTAATTTGTGATTTTAGAACAATATCGGAATTAATAATTATAACATTATTATTAAAGACATGGGTTTTCTTAGGGATTATAAAAATAATAAGGGAACATGTGAAAATATTAGTTTCTAACCCTAGTGGAATATAAATGTAATTATATTTTTTTTCTAGAGAGCCAATTGTTTCTGAATTGTGTATAATGAGGTCTAGGGAAAATCCATTAAAATTCCTAGAGGTCCCCCTCTCGGGAACTATATGAAGAATGGAGAATGGTCATCCTAGACCACCACTCTCAAGTATAGATAGATCAATGACATCCCTTCTTTGTAGCCATTTTTTGGGTGATCAAAGTAGAATGATGCAAGCGTTAGGATATGCTGTACTAGCACTTATAGATTGATACGATGAAATTTGGAGGTTCCTAGAACATGTGTGAATCATTAATGGAGGGAATATATTATTTATGCATTCTTTTAAATGATGATATGATGTGTATATATTGTTATATCCATCAACAAAGAAATAATTTTTTTGAAAGGTAATTTGAAATTACTTAATTTAATTATAAGTAATATGTTATGATCCTAAACGTTGGTTCTAGTGTTTTTATATTTTACATATTCTTTGATTAAATTCCATTTATAAAAAAATTTATCATATTTTAAATATTGGATTAATATTTAATAATGATAAAAGAATGAGTTAAGCTTTCCTCATCCGATGTTTCCAATGAACCTGTAACTTTTAGTACTAACATTGATGTTTCCAGATGCAAATTAACCATCCAAACAATGGATAATATAGAGATATTTAATTTTTTGAGAAATAAAATCTTGAGGATAGCTATGAATCAACTGATGATGTTGATGATAAGTTCAGTACTGAGTTTAGGAGGAATTTTCATCACCCTTCACCTAAGGTATGCAAATATGTTTCAAAGGCTGCATCACCTTTTAGTAAATTTTGTGAACTTGAGGTTTGGTCTATGTTCTATTATTTTCATTTGGATATTAATAAAATTAACTTTTTTACATCCTATTAATGTAATCTATTAGGATTATGTGCCACACTCTTAGTTATATATTAATGAGGGAACCCATTTTCTAAGACCCAATATAGAGTTTGAATCACTAATCCTTCTTGCATAATTTTTTGAGACTTTATATGAGAGTTTTAAATATCAATTTGAGTGTCTGGTATTTTTTGAAACTATAGAATTTTTTTCTATGTCATCATGATAAATTTTATTATTTAAAATATGAAAATGATTAATTCCTTGAAATTTTTTACCTTTTGTGATTGATATTGAGTGAAATGATTAATATTACCAACCTGTTCTTGAGAAATTTAGTTTGTTTGAGTCTATTGCATACATAGAAAATTATGTTATTATTATATAATTTTAAATTATCAGTATGGATTACTATAATTTGTTAGATATATAATATGTTTTGTAATATTTGTTTAGAATTTGTGGGAAGTTTGAGGCTGGATATGCCCCTATTTTTCTGTGTTTAAAACCCCATAAGTGTTGAGATGGTTGGGATAAATTTCATGACCAATTAAGGGATTTTTATATCCCACCATACATCCTTTTGAAAGGTAAAAGTAGTTATTTGGGAAGTGAAATAGAGATGGACAACATGTTACATACGAATGTTTTAGATATTATCGTAAACTTCTATTTGATGATACAATTGTGAAATGTTTTTTAAATCATGTTGATGTTTTCTTAGAAAATAATGAGGTAGAAAAAATAATAATTAATACCCATTGAACGATCATGGATAGAAATTATGTGGTAATTATTCCTAGAGACTTGAAATATTGAACTTCATGGGAGGAAACCCATGGTTCTCTAGGATTTTTAATTTTTAATTTTTGGTCAAATAAATATTCCCTACTCAGTTGTGTTCCTCCCTGTATTTTTTTGAATCAACTCTAGATGGATATTCACTATCATAATCTATCACTTTATACATGTAATTATTATTTTTGATTCTTAATGAGTGGAATTAATGTTTAAACTTTGAAATACTTTAGGGTAGTGAACTAGAAGACACCATGTCTAGTGAAAGTGTTGGGAGAGAGTTACTTTTGTGATATTATTATGTCTATGGAAATGTTATTATGAGTAAGAACTGTTCAAGTGGCATGATGGGTTTTTATATCCTAGATTGTTTTATTTGCATTTATTTTCCAAAGAGATGATCACAATAGTAGTATTGGTTTTCATATATTTTACTAAGATAATAACAATAAAAATCCAACTATAAATTAGATTGCATCACGATTTTTATTCTATTTAGTTATCTCTACTTTTAGCATTGAAATTATCGTACGTCATATTAATTTGTTCAGTTTAAAGAGATTGATTTTTTTTAACTAGAGTACGCTCATAATAAATTATTTGAGTGAGGTTACAAATTATATACATCAAAGGTTATCGATTATATATTATAGGGAAATAATTTTTAAAACTTCTATTATTCTCCATCACTGACCTAAATTTTCTATATGATGCTACAAGTTAATTGTATAAAATGTTGTTTCTATATTATTTATGAACTTTTAACATGCTGTTTTTTCAGAATTTAATTTTGGTCACTATCATATATTGAATTGTCTATGTTTCAAAGTGTTTCCAGTACATTTTTTTGTGGTTAATTGAAATTTTGTCTTGAACTCATCTATAACTTGTAGTCGTTGGATACTCATTTCCATGTTAAATTGCAAGATATTGGAAAATAAGGACCATTATGAATATTTTTATACTATTTTTTTATTGATTTGAGTGGGAATTATTTTATTAACTTTTATGTTAACCCATTTAAACAACTTTATCTTTGATTAAGTTTCAAATCATATTGAATCAAACTGTATTAACGGTTTCTCATATCTTGAATACAACAATGAGGGATGAAATTGAGTTTTAATTGTGGGGAAGGGGTATAGTGGAGATTAAAATATATTCAATGAAAAACCATAAAGGATCCCTTAAATATGTCTCAAATTGGTTGTTTTTTAAGATTCAATTTTATTATTCAGTGGATTAATTTTTTTTCTTCTAAACTTTGAAATTTCAATTTTATCTTTAAGGAGGTTATATTTTTCTATTTTCCCATAGATTGAATCCAATTCATCAATTTATTTCTATTTTTTGGTATAATTGTTAGAGTAGGATTTAAAATCATCATAGTTATTGATAATTCTTATTGAGTTCAAAAAATATATGTTATGCCATTACATGAGCTATGAAATTAAAATTGTAATCTATGTTGGAATTTCCCCCTCTTTATTCTTTTATTCTTTTATTCTTTATGTTGTTGGAGGAGTTATTTATACAACTTTTAATTATTGATTTTTTCTATCCAAAAATGTTATCGAATTATTTTTAATTTTGATTATATAGGTTTGTTCTCTTATTGGTATAGAGTTATTTCGATGTTTCAGTAAAATATAAAGATAAAATTTTTAATTTAAAAAAAAATTAATATCAAACATATTTTGGAAAATCAAAATTAAAATTTGACCGATGTATTGTTTTGAAAATAGTAAATCCATTTTCCCGCTCGAGGGAGTTAATGGTGAATAATATTTATGAAAATATATTCTTTATGGAAACTCACTTTTTTAATTTTAGGAATACTCTCCTTCCACAAAATTTGAAATACCGACTTCTTGTGGGAGAAAAATTATTATGTCTGGGGGAATTTGATTTGGCCTCTAATTATATCATTTTTTTACATATTTTTTGTTTATTTTCAATGATTTTAATCTTAATTTAGACTTTAATGATTAAATATAACCTAGTGTTTTTATTGAAAATAGTAACTTATTGATAATTGTGATAGTTATATATATCTTTATATTTAAATTATCATATTATTATTCTATGAAATATTTATCTATTTAATTTATATATTTAATTTTTAAAATTTTAATTATTTTTTTGTTTAATTCCAATTTTTTGTTTTAAATATTTATTTCTTTGGTTTATGATTTCAATTGGTTAATTAATTATTTTTTTACTTTATTAAACTCATGTTTTAAATGATTTAATTAATTATAATTATTATTTTTTTAATATTTTTTAGGCTTATTATTTCTTTATTTTTGTAACACTCGATGCTTCCATGGTATGATTCTCTTAGAATCATACAATAGCTTGCACCGTAAGCAATTTCAGGTTCTAGCACACCACAACCAATCAAACTAGTCGTTTAAAAAATAGTTATGAATAGTAATACCCACTTTTTAATTTTTTTTTATAAATTTTATTTTTCAAAATTAACTTTATTTTTTCATTCATAATATCAAAATTATTAGGTTGAATTTTCGGTATTTTTCTAAAAACAATCAATTTGTGATGAATAGTGAAAAGAACTGCGTTATTCTTTAGAACCGACTTTTTATTTAAATAATAATTATTTTTATTTAAATTTATTTTAAAGTCAAAATAGATACATAATACCTATATTATTTAAATTTAATTCATTAGAGTCATTTTATAATAATATTAGATAAAATTTTATTGAACTATTTAACATATATTACCCACCTTCTAGGCACATTTTCAAATTTGCATAAAACATAATTTTACCACTTCTGTGAATTTAATTTCTAAAATATGACAGACATGATTATCATCAGTAATTAAAATTTTGTTCAATGGGATGAAAATAATTTTTGGTGAATAATAACTTTTGAATTTTATTTACCACGGTTAAAAGTAGATAGAGGAATTAATGGTAAAAATGATATTATAATTACCCCAAACCATTTCCTAATTCTATTAGATAAGTGTATTTCAACCAAAATAAACCATAGGAATAAAATATTATCCTTTTTGATATACTTTTATTAGATTATGACATTTATTATATTTTATTTTAAAAAGTGTTAAAAGTGTTAAATTCAAATTTTAATAATTAAACCATTTTTAATATAAGGTTATACATAATATAAATTAGACTATAAATATTCATTATAAATATAAAAATATTTCCTAAATCATGGTGTCTTATTTATATTATTTATACATTTAATAATTAAATTTATTTATGACACAATAATGATGAATTAATTACCTTATTAATAAAATATTAAAATAATCGATATTATAAATATTAAAATAAATGTAAATTGAATATTTTGATGCCATCCACAAATTTTATATGTTAATATGACTTGTTAGGGTTTATTCAATGTATTTTTTAGAAGGAATCAAGTTGTGATAACTTTAACAAAAACCAAATACTAAATTGTGTCAAAATTGAAATATATGGGTTTTAAAAACATACAACATTTTATTAAATGATATAATATTCCTAAAAATCAAATTTTCGGCCAAAGGACTTAGATAATGTTATATATGTCATTAATTAACTACATGAGGTTCTCTTGTAATTTTATAGTAACTATATTAACCATGTATTATAAAAATACAAGAAGACAGGGTAAAAGTTAAACTATTTAACTAAGAGTTAAATATAGAAGGTAAGAATTATTTGGAGATCTAAAAATGTCTAAAAACTATTGGTTGAGAGGATTTAGACCCATCCCCACCTTATAGTAAAAATATATCTAGTTGGATCTATTATAAACCGAAAATAATTTTATAATAAAATAATATTTCAAGCTTTTCCTAAAGTTCCCCTCACCTCTTTTATAAAAGGGTTCTTCCCCTTCTCTTAAATCCACACCTCCAAAGCTATTTGGATTAGCCAAACCCTACCCAAATATCCTTCCAACTACCCTAAATTCATCATATAGGCCTTACTATGATTAAAAAGACAACCTATGGAGACCTGTTGTTCAAATCAAAAGGAACCACCTGAAGAAGAGGTAATTATTTTATCACCTCTTACAAAGTTATTTTCTTCTTCCACTTCCTCTTTCATTGTTGTTTCTATGAGAAAATAATAACTCAGGTACCTTCTACATACTATGATGTTATTATAAATATTGTGTAACCATATTCATTATTCTATCCATCCTATGAATGACTATGTCACCATAAGTGCGTACGTACGACTTACGGTCTCCACAGCATGGTGTAGTTTTTTATTCAACACGTCATTATTTTGATGGGTATAAAAACTAGTATATTTGATGTAAATAACAAATATAACATGTTAATGATCATGTATATATAATATACCATCCAAATACATATTATTTTACCATCAATAGAATGATATTGTCGCTTGTGCGTACGTACGGCTTACCATCTCCACGACGCGATGAGATTTCATTCTCCATCGTAACCACTCAAGAATAATTTTCATTTTATGATTAAAAATAATGTTTATGAACTTAATATCATTATGTATATGAATAAAATACAACCTATCTATAACTAACATGACTTACATAACTTAAAAAAAAGAAAAATGAATCAGTTAACATCCAAAACAATTATACTACTGAAATATTATTAACAAAGCAATATTAGAGGATCATATATGATACTATATTTATGTATGTGGTTATTTTATAATTTAATAACAATTATTTTTCCATTATAAAGGAGGTTAAAATACTCTCGTCTAAGGAAAAGTACAAGGTAAGGGTTAATTTTACAATCTCTTTTTTATTTTAGGTTGTTTATATGTATGTATCTACTAGGACTTCTTTATCATCTAGATCTGTGTTTCCTAAAAATGCATTTCGATTATTTTACTATTTCCTATACTATGAGTTAAAGTCATTTATACCACTATTTGACTTTTTATAATTTTTTTGAATGGAATATTTCCATCATTTTCCAAACAAGGTACTTTATGAACTTTTGGACAAATTAAGGTAAGAATATGATATTTATCTTATACAACAGGTGTGGCTATTTTCTGTCATTATAACACTTTCAAAACATCCCTTACAAAATTATATGAATTTTTTTTAGAAAAATTATCTTTTAAAATTATTAAAGTGTTAAATTATTTCAAAGTAGAAAGAGGTATTTCACACAAATAGTTTTTGAATTGATTTCATCTATGTCAATATCAATTATTGGATTTTACGCTTGTTTAATGTTTATTTATTATGATACAATATTTTATATTATATTGAAGGTTTTGTGATATGTTTGACTATGGATGTGCTATTTTTATACCATTCAGTATTTATGGTTCAAGTATTAACATTTTGTACTCTAGTTTTAATATGAATACTTATGTTATGTTTCAGCCTTTTCATAAGAGTAATGAATTGGACTTAGTAACTGACTGGTGGGGCTTGCTACAACCCGTCGATGCATTTTTAGGTCTCCTGAGACAAACTAGTTTCATGGTATAGGGTCCTGAAAATATTTTTATTGGTTATCTTGGCATGAGGCTTTCACTATGTGGTTATGATGTCCAACATTATGCATTCCATCATTATGAGATTATCTATTGATATTACATATGATTATTCGACTAGTAGAATATCCATGTGAATATGTAAATGGAATGATTTAATTTATCATTGCCATATAATACTGATTTTTATTTTTTAAAGGCTTGTGTTTTAGTCTTATACATTTTCTTAAATGTTTATGCTTATTTATGATAGTTTCCTATATATTGGTATCCTTACTAAGCATTTGAGATCACCCTTTATATTTTTCTATTTTTCCTAGGATGTGAAGAAGTATATTATGATTGACCTATAGGAATAGGCTAAAGGAAATGAGTGTGTTCAAAGGAGACACAATGTTGTTTTTTTTATTTTATAATATAATGTAAATCTTATTTATATATCTAGTACTTCTAAGGATACTAAACTGATCGGTCTTTCGGGACATGATCTATATCGATCACTCCACTGTTATTTTATAAAGCACCGACTCCAGGTAACTGTGGTCGAGACATTATAGTTGGTATCAAAGGAAGTTTAGTACAAAATATTGAAACTAGATTTATAAAAACTCTGATTAGAGAACATTACCGTAAGAAAGAATTTGAGAATTAGTATAGAAGAACATCCAAAATAATTTGTAATTTAGATATTTTGTTTGTTTTATAAGAAATAAATCCCTTTCTAAATACTACAAGTGGATGTAGATCTGGCATAGATGTACCTAGGAGTGGAAACTCTGATAAGGAGTTTCGGGCTTAACTCAAGGAATCCTGGTGCACGACAATGGGCCATATTGGGCACCTGGTTTGACACTGCTGGGGGATATGCTTTGGATAATTCACATTTTTGATACAAAACATTATGAAGGATTTATGAGTTGATACTTACACAATTTTGTTTATGATTATGAATTATATGCATAAACTATTCAATTTATGTTATGTATTTTACATGTTTTGAATTATGTATTGCAATTCATAAACTAATCTAGTATATTCCATTGTTTAGAAATGGGGCCTAGTGTAAGGAATGGAAACCATATAAACACACATAATAAATATTGGGATTTCCCTCCTATTCATGATAATTATACAGGAGCTAGTGATGCAACTGGTGCTGAACAACATATAACTATACCGAGACAACTCACTAAGGTTATGAATAATAACCTTACCCGTATGAAGCATCCACACCCACAACAAAAAGGATCAAAGTTAGACCTCTTCATGAGGCAACAACCACAAAAATTCAATGGGACTACAAATCTATTTTTTCTTGAGCAGTGGATAGGTTCCCTAGAAAAAATATTTCATGCTTTTAGGAGTAGTGAAATGGAAAAAGTTGTCATTGCAGTTTATCACCTCTCAGGAAATGTAGATCAATGGTGCTCATTAATACAAAACACAGAGGAGGATGAAGAAGTATCAAATATGGAATGAAGGGTGTTTAAATATATTTTCATAGAAAAATACTTTCCTCATGAACATCTAGTATATATAGAATGGAAATTTCTAAGTCTGAGGAAAAAGGAGGATGAGAATATTGAAAAGTACGAGGTGAACTTCACAAGGTTAGAAAGGCATGATGCATATTATATACATAACCCATGAATTAAGATTTATAGATTCTTTAATGGTTTAAAACCATTTCTCCATTTAGAATTAGTCTCAGAATCCCTCTCATCCTATGAAGTTATAGTCTTATGTGCTATCAAGACAAAAAAATGAATTCTCTAAGTCTTATGAATTTAAAGTTAAGAAAGAAAAGAAGAGATCTATTGAACACTATGGAAGAGAAAATAAGGGGAATAAGAGAAAAGTTTAATTTCTGTCCTACAGTATTTGTGGGAAGAAACACCCTAGTAAATGCATAAATGGGAAGAGAGTTTAATATAAGTGTGGAGGAAAATTCCACCAAACTCATGATTGCAAGGGGAATAAAGAGGATAAAAATATTCAATTATATAATTGTAAAGAAATTAGGCATTATGAAAATTAATTTCCTAAGGGTCAATGAAATTTATCTCAGAAAAGGCCAAGGGAGAAAGGCCAAGCTTATGCAATCACAACTGCTGAGTTTGAAGTTATGAATAATGTGGTGGTAGGTACTTGAATCGTTTCCTCAAAATAAGCCAATGTTTCATTTGATTCTGGATCATCACATTCTTTCATATCTTCCTAGTTTTCCAAGAAATTTAGATATTTATAATTTGACTTATAAAGGGAGTTGTTAGTCAAAACTTTTAAGGGAAGTATCATTCCAACAAAGTTTTATCAATTAGTTACCAATATGGAAAATAACCATGCTTTATCTGCCGATCTTATTACCATACCCATAATTTAATTTGATATAATCATTATTATGGATTGGCCTTTGGACCAAGATGTGAAAATTTATTGTATAAAGAAGGAGGTTACAATTTTTGATGATGATAAGGAATCCCTTATATTTAGAGTAGAAAGATCACCATCTGATTGTTTACTAGATCCACCCCGAGTATCTCTACTAAATTCAATTATTGGGGAGAAAGGGAGAGAAATAACTATGGGTGAGGAAAGGAATGTTCAAATAGAGGATGTACCTATTGTTCAAGAATATGTTGATGTGTTTTTATAGGTTTTACCTAGACATCCTCCAGAACAAGAAATTGAGTTTTCCATTGACTTAATTTCTGGTTCAAGGCCCATATCATAGACCCCTTATAGAATAGACATTTTGGAATTAGTGTAACTAATGAAACAACTATAGGAATTGAGTAATAAAGGATTTATTATCCCCAATGTTTTCCATGGGGTTCCCCCATTCTTTTTGTTATGAAGAAAGATAGATCTTTGAGGTTGTGCATTGAATATAGGGAGATAAATTCTATAACAATAAAGAACAAGTACCCCCACCTAGCATTGATGATTTATTCGATCAAATTCATGGAGCTCAATATTGTTCAAAGATTGACCTTCGATATGGATATCATCAGTTTTTCGTGAAGAAGTACGAAATTCCAAAGATAGAATTTCAAACTAGGTAAGGGAATTACAAGTTTACAGTAATGCCTTTTGGACTAACTAATGCACCCTATGTTTTCATAGATTTAATGAATAAAGTTTTTGAAGAACATCTTAATGACATTATAGTGGAATTTATTGATGATATCTTGGCATACTTCAAAAACTATGAAGATCATGAAAATCACTTGCACACTATTCAAATGACTCTTAAAAGAAACAGATTACATGTGAAGTTAAGCAAGTGTGAATTCTGGCTTCAAGATATTTCTTTTCTTGGCCATATTGTCTCTAAGGATGGAATCTCTATTGATCCTTCAAAGACAAGAGAAATCCATGAATGGATAGCACCGATGAGTATAAATAAGGTATGCGGTTTTATTGGTTTAGTTGGTTACTATCAGCATTTTGTCGAGACTTTTTACCAATTGGATAACCCATTAACCAAGCTCACACGTAAGAGGGTTAATTTTTTGTTGGAAAAAATAGTGTGAAAAATGTTTTGAAGAACTGAATAGAATATTATTCAATGATCCTATCGTGAATCGTACCATTGGGGTATTATTTGTTTGTTATTTATAGTGATGCATCTAATAAATGACTTGGTCATGTCTTTTTCATAATGATAGAGTTATTACCTATGCTTCACATCAGCTTAAAATTCATGAATACAACTATCCCACTCAAGATATTGGGTTAGTAGCTGTAATATGTGCTCTAAAGATATGGAGACACTATCTCTATGGTGAAAAATGTGAGATATATACTAATCAAAAGATTTTGAATTATATTTTCTCATAAAAAGAACTCAATAAGAGGAAAATGGGATGGTTTGAACTACTCAAGGATTATTATTTTATAATACACTACCACCCGAGGAAGACAAATAAGGTAGAAGATTATTTGAGTAGAATAGATCATGGAGTTATGAACAAGATGAGGGTTGAAAGGGATACTATATACATGGATCAAGTAAATATTGATATGGGAATAATCATGAATGTTTAAACATCGATATTTTTTGAAATTTTTTCTAAACCATTTTTACTAGAAAGGATAAAAAGTTCTCATACTGAAGATGTGGAGTTTCAAAATAAAATTAAAGCTATGAATAATGGGAGATTGATTGACTTCAGATATGAAGATGAAATTTTAAAATTTGGGAGGAGGCATTATATTCCCAAAATACCTAATCCAAAAAGGGAATTCTTGGATGATGATCGTAGCTCCAGTTTCTCTATACAACCTGGTAGCACAAAGATGTATAGATATTCTAAGGAAAAATATTTATTTGAAAACATGATGGGGGAGATTGCTGATTATGTGTCAAGATATATGGTTTTTCAACAGGTGACGGATAGAAGACAACATCCTAGAGGAGTCATGAAACCTCTTCCTATACCTAAGTTGAAATGGGATGATATTATGATGGACCTTTTCATGGGGATATAGAAGATTCCTAGAAGGAATGATGCAATATGGGACATTGTTGATCATCTTACCATGTGAGCACATTTTCTTGCTATAAGAGAAGATTTACCACTTGAACATTTTTCAAGACTATATATTAATGTAGTTGTAAGACTTCATGGTGTACCCCTATCGATTATTTCCCATCGTGATCCCTTCTTTACATCAAGATTCTGAAAAAGTATTTAGAAATCCTTGGATATTGAACTTCATTTGAGCACTGCCTACCACCATCAAACTGATGTAGTTTACCATGGAATTGGATATCATAATCTATTTATAATAACATGAAAAATCAAATCATGTACCTACATAAATAAATATACATAGTTTTTTTGAGTATGTATATAAAGCGATGTGATTTTTACGGGCCAACATACTTGATCCTATAAGAGCATAGTCATTGAAGGGATTTATTTAATTTATTATTAATTCACAAGAATCCAATAAATTGATATAAAGCCTATAATTTTTTAATTTAAGATGGAGAAGATAAATTTTTAATACAACAAAATATTTTTTCTTAGATTCCTCAAGGATTAAATCAAACATAACAGGTATCATATATGATTTCAAAAAATGTATAGGGAGATCAAAGACTGAAGGAGGAGACACCAAAAAATGTTCAAGGTTGAGTTAGAGTGGATTGAATATGATAAGATTATTTAAATCATACTTCAATTAATTTATAAAATTATCATTATTTCATCTTACTCAACAAAAAATATGTCTTTAAAATACTTATATCAATTACTCGATGGCTCATTGAACACTAATTATATATCCACTAGTTAGTTTATGGATCTATATTAGGATCTTTATCATAAAATGGGCGACAAGATTCATGGTTGTCATCCAATAGGACACCTTCTAACACATACTTATATTTAAACAATGTTTACCCCACATGTAACCTCCAATATACCATAATTTCCTAAAATTACCTAACCTATATATATCATGTTATAAAAAATGAACAATATACTAAAAAATAAGTCTTTTTCATACATAAAAATCCCCGTTTCATTCAAATATTTGCAAAGGGAGTCTTATCATCTTATTTACTAGAGTTTCTCTAAGCTTTTCCATACACTTTAGTATAATATTTTTCAATATTGGTAGATTATTTCCTTTGATTCAATATAAAATAAACTTTATATTTCACTAATGAAATTAAATTTTCATTGTTGAAATTATATTATTTCTACCATTACATTATTCATGAGGAATTCTATTTATTATATTCTTTTATATTGGGATAGTTCATATAAAAGTGTTCAACTAGATAATGATTGAAATAATATAAATTTATTTATATTTTGTACTTACCATTTCTCGTGAAACCAATAATCTAATATAAAATATTTTTTTGTTAAACATTGATTCCAAATTATCATTATTTGAATAATATCTTTAGTTTACATTTGAATTTTCACACCTTTTATTTCCATAATATATATTTCTTTATCATATTTAGATTTCTAATTAGAAAAATTCAGTGTTAAAATTTCATATTTTATCAGATTACTATGAAAATAATCTAAAAGAAATATATTCAAGTCATCATATTGAAGATTCAATTCGTTTAAATCAAACCATTTGGATATAATTTAAAGTATCTTATTGAAAACCATTTAGAAATGAAATGCCTCTCCAATGTCTCTAATATAAGTTATATTTTTTCACCCGTATAAATAATCCACCACTTATTAATAAATATGAATAAAAATGTCCTCAAACACCAGTAATAAAATCTATAACGATACCTTAATGTATTTCTTATAAACCTTGAACATCTTCTTGATCTTTTCCTAAATGCCTTTGATGTTCATGATTGTAATCAACTTAGTAAACACTTTCTCTGAATTTCTGAGTAAAATTGCATTAAAATCTCTAAATTAATTCTCTATATTAATTTTATCTATAACAATAATCATTTTACCTTATACCATTGGTATATAACTTATAGTAAAAAATTTAGAACATTTAGACTCAACAATAACAAATATAAAAGCATGTTGTCCTTCTATATATAGTAATTTTCCCTACTAAATTTTACTAAATATATTTCATCCCTAATAATTATAAAATTTAATAACCAAAACACTATTGAAAATAGATAAATCAAAAGAAAATAAAAAAAATATAAATCTTTAACCATTAAAGAAGAACTTGGATAATGCTATAATAACCATTATAAAGGCCCCATGTGAAATCCAGAACCCGAAGATGGGGGAGAATCATTGTGAGGTTTTTGGGAATTAATTTTTTATAAAAAACCATGTTCATTCATCACTAATTAATATAATAAACTAATAATTATTGTTTTTATCTTCCTTTACTTGTGTAAAAGACAATGAAAACCTAAAGCATGGACATATTAATTTATAAGGTTGAAGATATAATATGAATGACTCTACCTTTGGTATTATTTAGAATATAAATGTATATGAGATCAACTAAAGTCATCCTATGTGTAACTAACTCTGTTTTTATGTGTTGGTGGTACCAAAAAGGTATATCTTTAGAGGATTGTAATATATGAAATATTTAATTTCATTAATTTTAATTGAAGGAAGCCGATTTTTGGCATGTTATATATATATATATATAGAATTTTTATAGGTATATTTCTATGTATAAATTCTATAGAGTGATTTTTTGTGTTTTTAGTATGTGATAAGGAAGGTTATAGTGGCTAGATGTGGAATTGGGTAAAAAATATATTTAAATTAATTACTCAATACGGGGGTTAGTAGTGATACGCCATTGGCCCTCTCACTAGATGGTTGATGGAATTTCAATATGTACCTGGTGGGGTAATGGGTAGCTGGTGGAGACACACCTAATAACAAGTAGGCTACAAATATATTATTAAATGTGAATGTCATGAAATGCATTTCACGGTCATTCCCTACCTTCCATTTTAGAAATCCAAGGCACCTGAGAGGGTTTATTTAATCTATACTCCAACCCCACTACTATCCACTATATTTATTCTATGTGATTTAGAGTGTCTTGGTTCACTAGATTGATGAAATGATCCTCCAATTTTGTTCAAGAAAATTTAATCATAATAACTGTTAGTAATTAGGTCATATATACATGGATTGGATGTTGTATAATCTATTAACACAATTATTATTTAGGAATGAAAACATAAACAAAATATAGTGTTGTGTTTGACTTATAATAAAAATTTAAAATTGTTTTTATTTTTATATTATATGTCCAAGGTATGTTTAGTGAAGGCATTGGTTAATGGAAAGATTAAGGATTAGAGTGAGTTTCTAACTAGTGATGAGTGGGTAAATATAAGAAGTAATAAGTCTCATGAATCACTAAAAATGAAATTTAAAAATATTTATAATCACAAATATTAATATCCTCTTAAACTACACTATCATTATAGAATGGTACATTATAGTCCCCATGAGGTTACTCTTACGTTGTAGTAGTAGTTGTTTTATGCATTTTCATTGATTTATTAACCAATATACACCTTTAAATATTTTTTCCTTAGGGTACAATGATCACTAATTTACTTCCCATGTTAGGGTTTTAAGTCTCACTCCATAACCCTCAACTTTATATCATTTAACCAATTAATAGTAAATTAAAAGTATTAAGGAATAAATCATGGAAAAAAATATTATGTACAAATTATTATGTAACATGAAAATAGATTAACTTCTTCTATTTACCCACTATAAAATACTATACAATCATAATTAAAATACTGATAAAAATAGAGAGTAAATAAATACCACCATTATGTTTCTTGGTCTATTTTCATCCACAACTAAATACATCCCACACTACCAGATATAAAATTAGTATGTATAAAGTTGAAATGGATATGGTGTCATAAAAAAATGGGAATAATGATTTCATTGAGTGTATTATATAATGAAGCATATGGTTGTGTGTGGGTTTGAAATAGATAAAAAGGAATATAATATGGTATATTAACTCAAGTTTTGACGGATTGGGTATCCCCCTAAAAACAAATTTTTTTCCCACCATGAATTTCCCAACAATTACTACCTTCATGAGATGAATACACATGGAAGTATATCCACAAAATTAAAATGGTTATATGGTATTCTAACATCAAGTGAAATCATCATTGAATCAGATGAATCTTATAAGTTCACTATTGGCCATTATTTTCATTATCTAATACATATTAGCCAATTTGAGAAAACATCATTCATAAAAATATACTCCATAATTTCATGTATCCCACATGTAAATGAAATAAAATATATGACTATTGTTCAAATTGATGTTATGCCATAAAAAGGTTTTTTTCATCTTATTTGAGGGTCCACCTAGTTCACAGTATTGGGAAACTAAGAAATGAATGAAAAGGTGGATTAGGGTTCAGAATGGATTGGATAAGGCTAAGAAAACATTGCGCATTGAGTGTCAATTGGAATATGTTAAGAATATATTTGTGGATGAGTTTATATTGGAAGAGAGTTAAGGTTATGTTTTCTTTCATAGGTGATAGCTTCTTTGTTCAAATTTGGTTTTAGGGTTATAAATTTATTACTTCAAAATTATTCTTTGGAAATGATAATGGATTTTTACTTCCCCTTTATCGAGATAGTGGGATAACCATACACCCTTTTAATGCCCATTAATGGAGATTATAAAATTAAATGGATGGCTAGGGAACTATATTGGGAAGAGGGGATTTGAATTTTCATTGGAGCCTTATTATAGTTATTAAATACGGTGATATAAATTTATTGGAAGACTCTGATCTCCTGGAAAATTGACAAAATGGATGGAATCCTTCACCACCCTAGTGTGTTTAAAAAAAATTTGGTGAAAAATTCATTCATTACATTTGAGATTGGTAGGGTGAATCCTTCATAACATCAAGAATATGGGGTATAGGGTTAGACTGTTATTTAGTAATATGTAGTTTATTCTTTCTGCTATAGATTGGGCATGAACTATACTCATTTATCATCTATCATACCCATGATAATATTGCTTCTGTCTATATATAGATCAAGGGGAACTGTAATTTCTTAAGTAATCCCTTATTTTACCTTACTGGTTTTTTGGATAGTGTTGATTCTGATCACTAGGTATCCATAGGCCCGAGATGACTAGTTAGGATGAGATATTTATTTATAATAAATGGATCATTATTTCCTTTATTCCCAAAACATTTCCATCTTGATGAATAGTTGTTCTTCATTTCCTTCAACCAGAACTAATCTCTTTTTACCCCTTTCATTAGTAAAAATTTTGTATCACTATTTAAAAATATAGTTCTTCGTATCATATTTTAAAAAATGATCATATTTGGATAGATTTAATGTATATATATTTTTAATTAAAATATATATATATATATATATATTATTGATGGCTTGAATATATATATATATATATATTATTTATGATAAAATTTTATAAAAATAGGAAAATAAAATTTATCAATTGGTGAGAATTACATTTCCATAAGTTCTTCCAATCAATAATGAACCTCACCAAAAAATTCATCTCTTCTAATGTTCAAGCCTTAATTCATTAAATTTTATTTTTATATAGACTTATTTGAATCTAAATGGTGACTTGAAACAGTTTTTACAACCCTACATACTGAAGATCATCAATACACTTTATAATTTAACCTCATAAATAACTCACCATTATTCCCCAACTAGATAGTTATTAGTGCCAAGAAAGTCAAATACCTAGAGGGAGGTTGGTCAAGGTTTGTTGATCTTATGACTATGACCACTATCCAAAAATATTACTCCATTTTTCTTAGAAAAAATCATCTCCCTCATGATTAATACATAGAAATAATTAAATTAAAGGATAGAATCATGAAATTTCACTTGATTCAACCAAACTGGGATAATAAAATGAAAACACAACGTGATTCAATGTACAAAACAAACAACAATGAATTTTGGTTATATTTTAAAGTATCCTCACTAAACCCATAGTTTAAAAACCTCAAAGATTCTCGCAACTCTCACACACATGAATAGCTCCCCACATCCACAAGTTTTATTTCCTTGATCTATATAAACCAAGTGTAATTTTACCCCATCATTGGTTTAACAGTTCAACTCTAGGAATATCTTATGAGATAGACTAATAGATTTCCTTCCCATATTTCATCCAACTCTCGAAACCATATCTTCTATTCTCTCTTCCTTGATCATTCTTCCTAATTTTGAAAGATAAATGTGTATCATTTTCTACCTCA